>CM038675.1:116155072-116755072 GCA_021605145.1 Aegilops bicornis
CAGAACAAGCAGAGGAAGCTAGGCTTCGGCAAGTACTTCCCCACCGGGCTCCCCAGAGCCGCTGGCGAAGATGCTGCCGTGAATGCCGATCCTTCCGCGGGGCAACCAACTCCGGCTGGGACTCAGGACATGGCCGTAGAGACGACCGCTTCTGTGGCAGAAGAGATGCCTTTGGTCCTTGTCGTCGAGCCACAGGCTCCGGCATGGGCGCAGCACACCGTCCGATTCTTCCAAAAAGGATAGCTTCCTAAGGAGCAGGAAGAGGCAGAAAGAGTAGCCCGCCGGTCTGCTCTGTACCAATTCATTGACAATGTATTGTACAGAAAAAGACCGAATGGGGTGAAATTGAAGTGCATCTCTCAGGAGGAAGGACTAAAGCTGTTGGCAGAGATACATGGAGGCATATGTGGCTCCCACATAGGGTCGAGGGCCTTTGCCGACAAGGCTTTCCGGCAAGGTTTCTTCTGGTCCACCGCCCTCCAGGATGCGACGGCACTAGTAACCAAGTGCGAAGCGTGCCAGTTCCATTCAAAGAAGCTTCATCAACCAGCTCAAGCCCTTCAAACCATCCCTCTCTCCTGGCCCTTCTCAGTCTGGGGGCTCGACATATTGGGCCCTTTCCCGCGTGCCGTCGGGGGCTTTGAATACTTGTACGTTGCAATCGACAAGTTCACAAAGTGGCCAGAGGTGGAAGCAGTGAGGAAGGTGACTGCGCAGTCAGCCATCAAGTTCTTCAAGGGACTAGTTTGCCGTTTTGGAGTACCCGACAGGATCATCACCGACAATGGCACACAGTTCACAAGCCATGCCTTCATGCAATACATTGAGGATCTTGGCAGCAAGGTCTGTTTTGCTTCCGTGGCACACCCACGGAGCAACGTCCAAGCGGAGAGAGCAAATGCTGAAGTTCTGCGAGGCTTAAGAACGAAGACTTTTGACAGGCTGCACAAGAGTGGAAGGCGGTGGATTGACGAGTTGCCGGCGGTTCTTTGGTCGATCAGAACGATGCCAAATCGAGCCACCGGCCAGACACCCTTTGCCCTGGTCTACGGGGCAGAAGCAGTTCTCCCCCTGGAACTCATATACGGGTCACCTCGAGTGCTCGCTTATGATGAGCTTGAGCAAGAGCGATTGCGGCAAGATGACGCGACGCTCCTTGAGGAAGATCGTCTCCGGGCGAGCAGCACGCTACCAGCAAGCCTTGCGCCGCTACCATAGCCGCAAGGTTCATGCCCGGAGCTTTGAGGAAGGCGGCCTTGTTCTTCGGCACGTTCAGTCAGCCAAGAATTTCCAACAAGTTGACGCCGAAGTGAGAAGGCCCTTATCGGGTAACACGAGTCACCAGGCCCGGCGCAGTCCACCTGTAGACCGAAGATGCCATTCCAGTGAGCAACTCCTGGAACATCGAGCATCTTCGCAAGTTTTACCCATAAGGCGCGGCTGCCGGTCCTCCCGGGAAGCCACCTTTTGTACAAGCCTTGCCGGCAAGGCATGTAACCCTTTGTACAAAGCCAGGCGCAGACGCTGAGCATAAATAAACGAAGCGCTGGCGCCCTAAGTTGTAGCATGCATGATAGGTCGAGTCTCCTCCTCGGTTAGGGTTGATAGTGCTTAGCGGTGGCTAACCCCTAGCTTAGAGGTCGAGTGCGCATCTCTCTGTTATTCTCTATCCTCTTTGGTTCGCAGGGCACATAAACACTTTTGCCGAGCTGTTTGGAAGAAAGGAACAGACCGGCGTCCCGACCCCGGCAAGCCAAAGTTGTCGGGCGCTGCAAGTACAAGGATCCATCCACGACAAGCCATGGTTGCCCGGGGCTGCAGATCCAAATAAGTCTTTTATCCCCTATCATGCATTTCGTTATGGACTGGGATATGTGAAACCTCGCTTTATTTCTAGGCTACCGTGCTCCCCTTTTTTCGTACCCAAGGATTATCCCCTGGGCCCGAATTTGGTTGTAGCCGCGGCGGCAAGGACATGGAACGAGGAGCCTAAGCCTACTTTATCCCTACCTCCGCCAAGGGCGCGAGAAAGGTCGAGCGAAGTGGGGGGACGGCAAGGCCTGCTGCCGGGCGAAAACCGTTTATCTTAAATAGTAACAAGGATTCGTTCCTTGTCGCGGGTTTCACCCATGAACAAAAAACCCGGCAAACATCCCTTTTTCATTAAAAAAATCCCGTACAGGTATAGTTCATACGGAATGAAAAACATGGGCAAGGGGATTACAAGTCCAAATTTAACGAAGGCCCAAAGGCTTACAAGACTAAAAGATAATGCCGTAATCCCTTTCTTGTCCCTCTCCTCGTGAGGCAGGTCAAGGAAGCGAAAAAGGGCAAAAGAGGCGCCTAGGCGAGGTACGAGCAGCAGAAGGCGCCAAGAGAACCTGTCGGCGGTCGCCTAGGAGAGGGTCAGCAGTGGTGGCACCGGAGGAAGAGCTGGAAGTTGAGGTAGCGGTTCGTCAATACGCTATGAAGGTGTCGGTGCCCGCGTGCTCCGACTCGACGGCCGGCCACCCGCCTTCTTTGCCTTCTCCGGCCTCCCTACGCCAGCCGCCCAAGAAGACGGCCCCGAGAAGTTCAAGGAGCTGGCCCCTCCCCGACGGATCCCGCCGGAGGAGCGGCCAGGTGCAGATGTTGCTGCTGCCGCGCCCGCCTAGGAACGCGGCGTCCGACACCTAGTCGGACTCGTCCCCATCACCTGCCCCGCTGTCCTCCTGATCACTCTCGCTTGAGGAAGTGTTTTCGTCGTCGGAGGAGTTCTCCACGCAGCAGTTCAGGCGAGTTCCAAGATCTCCAAAGACCTTGACGGAGAGCAAGCCGTTTTCCCTTAATTTGAAGTGGAGAACGAGCCCCACCGTCAAGCTGTGGACGCGGGAAAAGGCTTCCACCCTCGGCGAAGATACATGACGTGCGGGGCGGGGAACTCGACATCGGCCCATGTGTCGCTGTTCCCGCAACCCCTCATATGCAGCCGTAGTGCCTGCGGTGGATCCAGCTCCATCTCCCGCGCAAATGGGGTCGGAAGGCGAAGACGACGGCGCGGCGGCTGGTGCAGCCTGATGAAGAACTTGCAAGGGTAATCCCCGACGTGGCCCTCCACCGGAGGAAGGGCCGCTGGCGGAGGCGAGGCCGATCTGCTGCCCCGTCCCCCTCTCCCTCGAGCGTCGTGACGGCCTCGACCTCGCCCCCTCCCCCTCCCTCTAACGGCCGGCTCCGCCTCTAGGAGCTCTTGGGGGGGACTGATGCTTTGTCTAGCCAAGACCCTCGTCGCCACCGATGAAGCGTCGCCCCGCCCCATCGCCATGACAGAAGGAAGGAGGAAGCAGGAATGGGCAGAAGCGGATGACGAAGGATTGAGAGGTGCCATTCCTCTCGCTCCCCTCTTTATAAAGGGGCGGGGGCGAGGCTCGGCTGCCCCTCTCGACCAATCAGGCCAGTTGAAGTGACAACGGGTGGGGCCGTCGACTGCCCTCCCCGCTCAATTGAAGGTGCGTGGGAGTCGAACCGCACATGTGTGACTTCCCGTATCCCGCGCGCCTGTCATCCACTCTGCATCACGCATGCAGCGAACATGGCGCGAGGGATGGGCGCAGTGGGACGCGTGGAGCGACGGTTCCCAAGTAAGGGCAGTAAATAAGTAGCGGCCCTGCGGTCCCGAAGAGACACGCAAGCCGCCTCTTTACTGTCCACCATAAGATGACGCCAGCATGCTTCAGTCACGCACGCGCGCGCGGCCCCCACGTCGCGCGTTCAACGCGGGGCATGGAGAAGCGTGGCGGACGGAACAGTTACCGCGGTAAAATCCGCCCGCCTACCCGCGCACCGTTTTGGGCATGGCCCAACAACGTGTCGCGCTTATATGTGGCCCAGGCCCGGGGGCTCCTGTCGGTGTACAAAAGTAGAGGCTCTCCTTTTGACCCCTTTACTTGTGCACGGGCAGTCGGAGCCACACGCCATGGCCGCACACAGCAGGGCAAAGGAGGGAAGCCGGAGAGAAGCCGAATGCACAAGACAAACAAAGCAACGTCAAGGACCAAGGCCACAGATATCGAATGGACAAAGTAGGTTTCCCCGGCAAGACCCTTGCCAGGGCAACCTCAGCAGCCCCGGCGAGACCCTTGCCGGGGCAGCTCGCCCACACCAGCGGAGCGAGCCACCCTCGAGCCCACGATCTCCAATGCCAACAACCACATTGGGCCAGGGCTCGGGAGGCACCTCCACGGTGGCATGCATATCTTTGTGAAGAAAAAGAATGCTCAAGATCAGATAAGGATTGGAGGGCAACAATCCTCGTCAAGATTCTTACCAAGGAAAACCCACAAGACCCCCAGCAAGATCCTTGCAGGGGGCGGCAGCGCGCCACGACAAGACCCTTGCCGAAGGCGACAGCGGGGCCACTGCCAGGCCCGGACCAACCGAGTCCCCACCGCCATTCACATGCAGCTGTCAGCCCAACCAGCTGGGCAGGCACCTGAGTGGCAACATGCGTCTTCCAGGCCAACTCAGCACACACCTGCGTGTCGGCATGCAGATCTTCATGGAGGCTCCACCACCGCGCCACCTCAGCTGCCTGCCTGCCTACATGGCACCGCATGCATCGCTGGCCAGGGCGCGTGTCGAAGCGAGGAGGAGCGGCGATGGACGGAATGGGCCTCGCTCCCATCCCCGATAAAGTGAAGGGACACCTAAGCCGCGCATTAAATGCGTCTTGTCCTGTAATACGAGCGATAAGCTCGCAGCACTGTAGGCCTTTCCACCTCCTGTGTGCCACTGTGGCAGCCCCTTTCGCCTATAAAAGGAGGCCCATGGCGCACTGGAAAAGGATTCGGCTCTTTCGAACCACGCAACACCCATAGCTAGTTCGAGAGGTCGAGAACACTCAATACATCCACCAAGCAGGACTAGGGTTTTACGCATCCTCGCTACCCCCCCTCTCACTCTTCCCTTATATCCCCGAAACCAATAGACCATCCCTTTGTTTAATTCCCGCCTACATGCACCATCGATATATAGTAGTCTTCCTTGGTGTCTCTCGAACAAACACGTTCTCTCGATGTCGACTCCTCTCACGCGCACACACCTTCTCTTCCCTCTCTATGGGCATTTCTCTCTCGCACCCATCATTGGTGGCCTCTGCCATACACATCACCTCTCTATGATGAAGCCATGCACACTTAAATTACATCCGCCACCGAGGACCCCGCGACACACACACACACACAAACACACACACACACACACACACACACACATGCAGGCACACCCACCCACCCCCCCCACACACACACTAAGACTCCATCTCTCTCTCTCTCACACACACACACACACCCCACACACACACTAAGACTCCATCTCACACACACACACCCCACACACACACTAAGACTCCATCTCACACACACATGCTCTAGGCGGAGCATTTGTTCCTACCACTCTTCATCCAACCTTACCCGTATGATAAACAATCACCTTAATTTACTTGTATAACATGGAAAAATTTCACTTTACTTCAGTAGTCGGCAAACTTATCATCTGTACCCTTATAAAAAATGAGTTGGTGATGATGGTGTGCCTGCCATCTTGTAATGTAGACCATCTGATCTATATCTGACGGATAGAAAGCAAACTATGGTAATTTTACAAAAGATACCCGCACCTCTCTCCACATCCTTATCTCCCACAACCTCATTGCTCAGCAATTAAAAAGGAAGTCTCTGGAACAATCTAGCATGGTGGCCGCTGCCGCCTGCCGGCGCCGTCCATCCCCATGCCTCTGCCCATTCCGACCACCAGTCACCACCACGCTCCACTCCTCCTCACCTTATCTCTCATCTTTCATTTTTTTGATGACATTCTCGAGAGACCAGTTTTCCAATAAAATTCTCGAGATATCATTAGTTTTTACACATGGGATTACTCCTGCATGGGTCAATCACAACAGGTGTTCTGTAAAAAAAATGCATATTGATGTTCCGTGCAATGCACGAGCATCTTGCCTGTAATTATATAATGCAAATCACGAGCAGGAAGTGACATTTTTTTTACACAACCACGTTAACATGGCCATGTAAATCACTAGCTAAAGTAAATACCATTATACTTATATCCCGATGCAAAAGGTTGAGTACATGTCCGAAGAGTAGAGTCGCATGCACGCACACCGCCCCTCGTAATCTCTCTCAAACACACACACCGCCACGTGACGCCCACTTAAGCAGACACGTATGTTCCAATTTGTGCACCCGCGAGTACACGTGATGCTGCGCATTTATTTAAGCCGGACGGCGAACCGAAACAGTAGCTGCATTCATTCCCCTCCCGCCGCCTCTTCTCTGGTCGCCGTCGCCCGGTAGCCATGGCCCGGCCGAAGGTAACAACATACGCCATACTCCCGCCGGAGCGGCGCTTTAATATGGAAATTTTAGTGGCCATGCATGCATCTTTTTGTGCTAGCACTCCTATATAAGGGTTGACCGGTTGCTTCCCGCGGACATGCGCGGGCGGTGGAAGAGGAAGGAGCAGGGAAGCGGGCTGTGGAGTAACGTTTTTTACCACAATTTCTTAGGAAACTGAGTGCAATAATTGAGTAGTTTTGCAAACTACCAGTACTACTCCCTTGCCAGCGTGCGCTTCCCGCGTGGAACGGTCAGCGTCGCCCTGGAGCATAGTGCCGCATTAATGCCCGGCTAGAGCGGAGGCGACCTCTCACTAGCGCCGGCTTTGAAGTGGCGCGACGGCTGAGAGAGCGTCGCTTCCTGGTGCACGTGACTGCTCCGCGTCGAGACTGGCCATAGGCCTTGTTTGGATCCATGGGTTAGAGTTAGTTTGAGCTAGTTCGGGCTCAAATAACCCTCAAGTATCGAAGCATGAGGCCTTAAATTGGAGGAAGTTGCACCGAACCCACCAAAAAAACTATCCCACCCAAGAGGTGCTAACTGGAGATAGTTCTCATTGGGACCACTGAAAAATCACTTTTCTCTCTCCATCAAGTGCATCTATTGTCAATGTAACCCTATCACCCAAACACCTCTTTGGCTACAGTTAGTTCAGGGTTAGTCATGAGTTAGTCTAACCTCTAGCTAAGTTAGAGTATCAAACAGGAGCAGTATAGGACATGCAAGTTGTTCAAAGCATACAGTCAAATTCATACGTGAAAGGATTTTTTTCTTTTTGAAAATGTAACGTGAAAGGAATTTTTTTAGAATTCTCTTGGCATGTCGCTAACATGTGATGAGTTAACCGACCTCAATAGACGCCAAAAATGCCAGCCAGCCGCACTTTGAGAGAGACGAGGAGGGAGAAGCGTCTGAACTCTTTGGATTACTAGAGATAGGTGTCGCACAGAAGCCAAGAAATATGGTGATAGCGTGGGTTAGCCATGTACTAGTATGATGTAACTATACTGGGTTGTCGTGTTTCATACTCTTCCAGTCCATTTTGCATATGATTGGTTGATTTTATATCACTGAAAAATATTAAATATTATGAGGGCAGACACTCCACCACGAGGTTCCTTGCTCCTTCTCGGTCGTCGGGAATCTATGTTCTTCCACTCTATTTTTTGACGTGATCTTTGTTCATCCTTTTGCCAACACGCGAGACATCTAGCATTAAGGTGCACGTGTTATGCAAGGATCGTTCCATCTATACGAAGAACACGTGGGACTGGAACTACAAGACGGACATGTACCCGTGGAGTGGACGTATTTAACCTGAGTAATGTAGCACAGTAAGTGAAGTAGAAAGGCATAAATGGTATGAACATGCGTGGCATATTGGGTGTGTTTGGTTGCGTTCTCGTCTCAGCATAATTGTTCCCTCTTCATGCATGCTCAACTCAACACCCCTGTAACACCCCAAAAATTTAACTAGGTTTTAATTATTAAATTTTTTCCAGGAGTTTAAAAATTTTGCTTTCTGGATTTTATGTTGATTTCAGAACCCTTCCTTTTAATATTGAGGAGTTTTACCCAAGTGGAAACTTTCCAAAATATATTGGACTTCTATGCCCTCTCAATATAACATTTCTTATTTAGTAGAGTTATTTATCTAATTATTTCTCTCTGAGCTTTATTCCTTAAAATGACTTCCATTAATTTTGGAGCTCTTTTTGAACTACAACCATTTGATAAATTTAACTAAAATTCCAACCAAAATTTGGAGATGTCATGTGATCTTTCTAACTCACTTTTATGCAAATATATATTATATTCATTGAATATTTTGAGTTCTACACCTAATTTTCAAATCTGGTCCAGTGGACATTTTTGCACTACAGCCTAATTAAATATTTCTTTAAAACCTCCACCAAATTTATGGGATGTCAGTGGTAGCATGCCATCCAAATTTATGCAAAAACCTAGTGTTGTTCTTTGGAAAAATTGAGTGAATCAACCTCTTTTTCATTCTGGTCCAGCCTTGTGTTTTCTACTACAACCCTAATTATTTTTGCTCTAGTGACCCCGTGCTTTCTCCTGCTTGTAGTCAACCCTGCAAAACCCCTAAGTCCAGGAGCATGAACCCATTGGGACACTTTTGGTTCATGGAATGATGCCATTTACCACCTGTCCAGAATTGAAGTTTTGCAAAGCTTGCACTAACAAGTTTCTCCAATTGGCAAACTAACCTCACCACCCTCTCTTGCATCTAAAGAGACCCCACTCTGGGAGATTTGACCACCCCAAGTAATGCCTAGATGCCTCTGGCATTTTGTCAAACACCCTGTGTGCATAGACAGATTTGGCATGGTTGAAGGTTTTGTGTCGTGAACTTGTCCCTTGCCCCAAACCAAGTTGTCCAGTAGCCTTATGCATGACTCTAACCTAGGCATGTGGATTTGCAGTGGCTCTCTAGCAACTTTGGTCGCCCTCGCATTTCGTCGAACGAGTGCCGTGCACGCCCAGAGCGCGAAAGCAGAAAGCATCGCTGCTTTGCACGTGCTCGCCCCGAGCCAAGCACCCCCTCGATAAGTTTCCCGAGCCCATCCATACCCTCTCCTCTCGCCACGCCACGCCAGAAGCCCCGGCGCCTCGCTTCTGCAGCGTGCCGCCAAGAAGCCGCAGCACGCCATGGGCCGATCCGCCACCGCCATGGGCAGCACCGCCCAAACCACCACAGGCCACCGCCTCCTTCGATAGTGGAGTGGTCGCCGTTAGCCCTCGGAGCTAGCCAGCCACCGCCACGCCGCCTCAAGAAGACAAGAGGGCGATCCGCCGACGAGCTCATCCACGGCCGCCGCGAACCCACTTGGAGGCGCTATAAAAGGAAGCCCCCGAGCTCCCCCGATCACTCAAGCAACCTCGCGCCGTCCTCCTAGTGCCCCGTTGCTACCAATTGAAGAGGGGAAGGCCGTCTACAACCTCTCCGGCCAGCTCGGCCGCCGCCTCGTTCCGGTTCACCCCGGCGCCACCAGAGCCTCCCCCACCCTGCCATCACCACCACTGTGCTCCACATCGTCTTGCGGAGCCGCCCAGACCCCAAACGACGACGGAGCATCACCCTAGCCCAAGCCCCCATATACACCGAAGCCTTCCTCCGCCGCAGAGCTCACCGCCGGCGATTCCCTCCACCTCCGACGACCCTACAACCACCGGAAGGACCGCCCCTGCTCCGTGGATCCATCCCCGCCCTCAGCTCCCCGCGAGGAACCGCCGTTCGCCAGCGACGGTCGCCGGAGTCCCACCTCTGCTCGGGCAGAAGAAGAAGAGGGAGGGGAGACCAGTCAAACATGACTAGTGGGCCCCCTGGACGCACTATCAGCGACTCCCCGCGCGGTCCATGCTGGATAAGTGGAGGCGTAAATCCCCAAGTACGCCTCCCCTGACCGAAAACTTAATCTCGTTTGAAACGTTTTCTTTTTCTGTTTTTATTAAAATCAGATTCTTACCAAAACTTTGACTAGCTATAACTTTTTAAATATAACTCCAAATGAGTTGATTCTTTTTCCTACCTCTTTCAAATATTGTCTAGTTTATTTTAAGATTTATTTAAAAAAATTTCAGGCAACTTTTTGGTACTGTTTTTGAACTATATATTGATTCAAAAATATTTTAAATAGGATTTGTGGAGAGAGGAGAAAACTTTCAAGAGTTTTTTATGCACCCAGCCTCCCCACAACTTGAAGGCAAGCATTCTGAACCCTGGCATATTATTGTGTGTGTTATTTGACGCGGTGACAACACCACCTCGACACGGGGTATATGTCATTTTATGTGATGATATGTTCCTACTCATGAGTGCATATTAATGTTTTCATGCTATCGAGTTTGATATGGTTGTGATGGTAATCACCGTCATGTGCCTTTCATGCATACCGGAAGAGAAACCGGGGAAAGCCTCTGTCTTGGGTAGACACGGTCTTGTCCCTAGCCCTCCGTCAAGACGGTCGTGTCCGGTATGGCATGAGGGGGTACGTCGCAAGACGATACTGTCTGTTGGTTGATGTATATATATTGTTATGCTAATCATGCAGGGAATATTTAAACCTCCTGAGTCGACCGTAGATCGAGTCTTGTCCCGGTAACCCCATACTTGTTTCGTGCTGCCACTTGCCCCTTGCCATAGGTAGGGTACGGTTCAGTAAGTTGTCAACCCCTTTCCTAGCACACACCGTACAAAGAGGCCTTGGTGGAAGATACCGGAGGCATCCGGTAGGCATGCCACCTGGTCCGGGAGCATGGGTGTTTCGGTTGTAGCCGAAGGGGTAGCTCCCCTAGTTTGCGCGCGGTATAAATTCTTGATCCCATGTTACGTCGAGGTTGTAGCCTCCCCACTTAGAGTTTCGCTTAACGGGTGTCATGGGTCGTTCCAGACACCGGTAAGTTAGGCTGGTGTGTGCGGATAGGTGTGTTTTAAATTAAAAGGCCGTAGACGGAATTAGCCCCGATGGACTAAAGGAATCCGTTGTTCCTGGGTAAATAGTACACCCTCTGCAGAGATTAAGCCTATTCGAATAGCCGTGTCCATGGTTAAGGATTACAGTCTGGGATTGGGTCGAGTGTCGGTCTTAGTGTCGGTCTTCTGAGGAGAAACTGTTAAACCAGAACTGGGATCACGACTTGAGACTTGTGATGATTATGATTATTTATTTTGTTGTGGACTAACCCGTTATATTATTGGAATTATCGAATATCCCTGGGATGGTTCTACCTCCTGGATATTCACTGTGACTTCTTTATAAGCCCTTTATGTGGTGTCGCTAAGACGCCCGACTGTGGCATGCTTGTATTTATTTTCTTTATTAGCCCTTTATGAGGTGTCGCTAAGACGCCCGACTGTGGCATGCTTGTTATTTATTTTTCTTTATAAGCCCTTTATGCGGTGTCGCTAAGACGCCCGACTGTGGCATGCTTGTTATTTATTTTCTTTATAAGCCCTTTATGTGGTGTCGCTGAGACGCCCGACTGAGGCATTTCTCTTTGGTTACTAACCTTTCGAGGCGTCGCTTCAGACACCCGATCGGTGCATTTTATTACTACTACATTATTGCATATCCATAAATAACCTGCTCGCATGCATCAGGGATTTTATTTTTGTGACTGGCATGATGATCTTAAAATATTTTCAGAGCTTAATTATCGATGCTATATTATACCCGCGTTCATAATGTTTGCGAGTACATTCAAAAGTACTCACTGGCTTGTCCCTGGCTATTGTCTTGGCCAGAATTCTTGCGCGGAGAGGAGCGATCGTGATGACAGCCCTGGAACCTAGGAATGGTGATAGCAGCCTCGTTAAGATAGGAGTTATCCTGGTCAGCTATTCCTGTGGGAAATGGAGTCCCATAGACACTGATGTACCACAAACCGCTTCTGCCATCAACCACTAGAAACCATTTGTTGCACTCACAGGCCAGAATGGTCTTGTACTACATATTTTGTATTTTTCTTGGAATTTCTGTATCAAGTTGGTGCCTCATCAGCTAACAGTAATCCTAGGGCTGGTGAGCACAAGGGCCATTTTCTGGAAATTAATACCCGGAAAACCGGTCGTCACAAACTTGGTATCAGAGCCAGGCTGACCATTGGCTAATCCTATCTTAGCCAGGTCGATAAACCTAGGTAAACTAACCCTTCAGACCTTAACCAAACCCCGGCCAAGCTTCTCGTGCAAGATAGCCACACAATGACCTCGACACCTTCTGGCAGTCGGTGCCCAACCTATCATCTTAGCCTGTCGATCACACGCCAGTGACCGACGCCCATTTTGTCCCATCCGCAAGCGTGTGAAGGAAGACTCCGTCCCCTTTTCTATAAAAAGGGCACGCTAGCCTCAACCCAGCATAGCACAACCTCTTCCCCGAACCTAGCCACAATGCCTGGCCCCGTAGTGCACAATGAGACCACAGCAAACAACCTTGGAGGTTTTGTGACCATACTCGCAAACCTCACCCGTCGTGCCTATGCGTTAGAAGAGCCCCCAGAATATGTTGTGTACCAAGGAACCATGAGCGGTGAGAGCCGTCAATTACAGGCCATCAGGCACATCTACGGTAGGGGTGTGTCGCCAGTAACGCCTTTCAGTTCACCGGAAGGACAACTTCCTTCGAGCCACAAGCCATCCAACTAGCTGCTCGAGAGGCTATAGTTCAACTCCGTCAGTTGTCGCCCAGAGTTAACTGTCGCTCGTTCTACTACTACCCCAGGCGTGAAGGGTATGGTAGACCACCCCATGTTGCCAACGGAGATCATGAGACATACCCTGCGTTGTTGCACCTAGTACGCTATGTAGGTGCACTAGAGGCACTGTTCGATCAAATAACCATTGATCTGATCGCAGCTCGTGGAGAGCTGGTTCGCCGAGGCCCGGCAAGCAGGGAAGACGAGCCCGACGCCGACAACCCAGTCGTGCTGTTTAGACACCCGATCGAGACCCTGAGGTTAGCCTCAGCCAGTAGCCAAGGTACTATGATTACCCCAAAAGTGCTTCGTCGCCTTTTGGGAGCACAATCCAACGGGATTGTGGCCAACAATCCCCGCAATGGTCATCATCACCACCCCGACCTTGAAGCCCCTCAACCACCTCCAGCTAATCTAGACGGTGAGACCCGTGGAGAAGCCTCGACATCCACAAGGCACGCCCGTTTGGACATAAACGAGGTAGACTAAGTCACCCAAGTAGTGCCGAGTCTCAGTGTATCCTCGCTTTGTAATCGTGTGACCTTGTTAATAAACGCAGCCCGTTGTTGTGCCTCTGCTTTAATAGCAGCCTTGCATATTTGTGTCAGCCTGCAGTTGTTTTCTTTTTCAGGCACAACTACCAAAACCAACCTCGACGACACCCATAGTAACACGTCCCTTTTGTGAGATATGTGTATCTGTGGCTCTGACCCCGACCCTTAGAGCTGATCTGGAAAATTTATTACCTTTCACCACGGTAAATAACCAGCCTGGTTGCTATATAAGAAGGCCACCTCGTGACAGCACCCCTCACCTCGTGCACCACTCCCACAACCATTTCTTGCCATGCCGAGCCCTAGTATCTATCTGAGAACCCCAGATGCAACTCCGGGTAGTTTTTCAAAATATTGTGGGACTTTACCTGCAGTACCATGGGTTCTACCCAGCCACCCCAGTACGAGTTGTTCAAATCGAGAATCACCCCTTCCACCTCGAAATATTGGGCAGCAGTACACATCCCTCCCATAGACTCCAACCAAGAGCCAACGGAGGTTTCCTTCGTGGGGAAATCTATGCCAACCCCACATATGGCCGTAGAAGCTGCTGCATCTGAAGCGATTGCTCGCCTTTTGATTCGCGGTACCCTATGCCAGTGACGAGGGTATTATTACTTTCCGAGCCGTGCAGCACCGGAGAAGTAATATCTTTTTCCCGTGGACGATTTGAGAGAGACCCAAGATCGCCAACCTTGTCCAAGATGTCATCGCCAAGAACGGTTGAACCAGCGAGTAATGGGTTATCTCCAGAGTCTCGCTGATTTGAATCCTCGGATTGCCATCGGCAGACCACTGAGGCCCGACCAGGAGAGACACATACATCGGCTAGTCAATCCACTCCCTCCGATAGAAGAGGAGTGTGTCCCACTACCAGAGACATTTTCGCGAGACCCCGTCCAGTTACCGTCATCATTTTAGACGTCAATGCTGTGTTTATTATTGCAACATTTACTATTGCATTGTAACTTATGCATGGTACCCTAAGTTTGTGTGACGAGTGAATTATTTGGTTTCTACTAATTTGAGTAGTTTTTTTGTGATTTATTTTCTTCAAGATAACCTTTGTCCCCGCGAAAAATCCTGGAGTGAGATTTCTTTTCCCTGAGTTGCTGCATCATGTATTTTCTCACGACATGGATTATTCACGCAACACCACGTCAGCAGACCCCCAACCACTCGGACTCACACACTGCTTACAAAGACACGTAACCATGTTGCGTCTCACCGACCCCTCCCTAAGCACACCACAACCTCCAAAGGAGAGATTAGCGGATAATCATCCGGATACTAATCAACCCCGGCACACCAACAACAGTTAACCCCCGGCAACACACCTAGTCCTCGTGATCACCGCCGCCGTGGAGAGCCAGCACCCGAGCGGCAGCATCACGGCGATCATCGAGGATCATCGCGCACAGGAGAATGGAGAGCCCCAGCACTGCCGCCAGCCCTCCGCACACCAGGATCACGTACCAGTCCGGCACCGCCTCCGCCATTAGAGCCTCGTCGCGAGCTCCGGTAAGCAGCAATGGAGAAGGAGGAGGAGGAGCGAGGCCAGGAGTGAGGAAAAAGAAAGAGCACCGCGATCATTTTATAGCTCGAGATCGGTATACGGTGGGCAAGGTCCAGCAGTGCCGCTCGTCGCCCGATCGCTGGTGTTCGGAGGCGAATCCGCGAGCAGTACCGACAGTGCACTGGCCCGCGAGGTGAGTGCACGCTGCACCAGCAGCAAGCACGCCACGCACTACCGCAGTACGGCCTAGATGCCCTACGAGCTAGACGTCGCCGGAGGAGAAAGCGCGGGAAAGCGCGCGGGAGAGAGGAAGAAGAGAGAGCCAGAGGAAGGAGGAGAGATCGACAAGGCCCCTGGGTCCACTCACAGCCTGTGGGGAGCATCAGGTTTCTGCACGACTCAGCGTGTTTTTGAATTTAGAATTTATTCTAAATTCACTACGTCCATCGTATAAATCGCTCATTTTCCCCTAAAACATAGATTTCTCCACACAGCACTAGTGTCCCACACTGTGGTTTCACCCCACTTATTGCCCTCTCACTGTAGCCGCTTTTTTTGTCGCGACCGGTTTTCCGGGTATTAAATTCCAGAAAATGGCCATTGTGCTCACCAGCCCCAGGATAACTGTTAGCTGATGAGGCACCAACTTGATACAGAATTTCCAAGCAAAACACAAAATATGTAGTACAAGACCATTCTGGTCTGTGAGTACAACAAATGGTTTCTAGTGGTTGATGGCGGAAGCGGGTTGTGAATCATCAGTGTCTATGGGACTCCATTTCCCACAGGAACAGTGACCGAGTTAACTCCTATCTTCGCTGACTGCTATCACCGTTGCTTAAGTTCCGGGGCTGCCAACACGGTCGCTCCTCTCCGTGCAAGAAATCTGGCCAAGACAATAGCCAGGGACAAGCCTGTGAGTACTTTGAATGTACTCGCAAACATTATGAACACAGGAATAATATAAAAATGATGTGCTGAAAATATTTTATGCTCATGACGTCAGTCACAAAAGATAACATAAATTCTGAAGCACGCAAGCATGTTATTTATGAATATGCCATAACATAGTAGTATTAAATTTTTTGAAATAAATAACAAGCATGCCACATTCGGGCGTCTTAGCGACACCACATAAAGGGCTTTAAAAGAAATGCCACAGTCGGGCGTCTCAGCGACACCACATAAAGGGCTTATAAAAGAAATGTCGCAGTCAGGCGTCTTAGCGACACCACATAAAGGGCTTATAAAAGAAATGCCACAGTCGGGCGTCTTAGCGACACCACATAAAGGGCTTTAAAAGAAATGCCACAGTCGGGCATCTGAGCGACACCACATAAAGGGCTTATAAAAGAAATGCCACAGTCGGGCGTCTCAGCGACACCACATAAAGGGCTTTTAAAAGAAATGCCACACTCAGGCGTCTTAGCGACACCACATAAAGGGCTTTAAAAGAAATGCCACAGTCGGGCGTCTCAGTGACACCACATAAAGGGCTTATAAAAGAAATGACACAGTCGGGCGTCTCAGCGACACCACATAAAGGGCTTTTAAAAGAAATGCCACAGTCGGGCGTCTTAGCGACACCACATAAAGGGCTTTAAAAGAAATGCCATAGTCGGGCGTCTTAGCGACACCACATAAAGGGCTTATAAAAGAAATGCCACAGTCGGGCGTCTTAGCGACACCACATAAAGAGCTTTTAAAAGAAATGCCACAGTCGGGCGTCTTAGCGACACCACATAAAGGGCTTATAAAAGAATGACAGTGAATATCCAGGAGGTAGAACCGTCCCAGGGATATTCGATAATACCAATAATATCACGGGTTAGCCCACAACAAAAATAATAATCATAATTATCACATGTCACAAGTCGTAATACCATTTCTGATTTAGCAGTTTCACCTCCGAAGAACGACACTAAGACCGACACTTGACCCATCCCAGACTGTAATCCTTAACCATGGACACGGCTATTCGAATAGGTCTTAATCTCTGCAGAGGGTGTACTCTTTACCCACGAGTAACGGATTCCTTTAGTCCATCGGGACTAATTCCGTCTGGTCTTTTAAATGAAAACGCACCTGACTTGCACACACCAGCTTAACTCACCGGTGTCTGGAATCACCCACGACACCCGTTAAGCAACACTCTAAGTGGGGAGGCTACAACCTCGATTAGCATGGGATCACAAAATTTATACCGCGCGCAAAACTGGGAAGCTACCCCCTTGGCTACAACCGAAACACCCATGCCCCCTGACCGGATGACTGGCTTTTATCCATGGCCGTGGTACCCTCATCCCGGCCCCTCTGTACGGCGTGTGCTAGAAAGGGGTTGACAAATTACTGAACGGTACTCTACTTGTTGTAGAGACTGGTGGTAGTACGAAACAAGTATGGGGGTTACTGGAACAAGACTCGATCTAGGGTCGACTCAGGTGGTTTATAATGTTCCCCGCATGACGTGTATAACAAAAAATATTCCAACCAACAGAATCACCACTCATTATACCTTACTATGCCATACCGGACATAACCGTCCCGACGAAGACCGGCGACAAACTCATGCCTACCCAAGGAAGAGGTTTTCCCGGATTCCTTCCGGTATGCATGCAAGGCACATGAGGATGATTATCATCACAACTGTGTTTGTTTCCAACAGCATGGAAATCACCAATATGCATTCATGCATATGATCATGGCACATTAAATAACAAGTTCTCCGAAATGAGTTAGTGTTATAGACGTGTCTACGAACAAACACAAATATTATGCCGGGGTTCAGAATGCTTGCCTTCAATGTGTGGTAAGGCAGGGTGCACTCCAAAACTTTTGAAAGTTTTCTTCTCTCTCTTCAAAGTCCTATTTTAAAATAAATCTATCTATCTATTATATAATTAAAACATAAGTAAACCAAGCCTCCACGTTAATCCACATATGTTAAAAATATATCATCCATTGATCTGGATTATAGCGGTTGAGATTAAAACATATAACAAGGTTACGCAGAACAATATTAGGTGCAATTTTTACCATACGAGACGTTCGAGGTATAACCCAAGCCAAATAACGCGATCTGGTCCTATCGCAAACACACAGGAGACCTTACGTGAAAATACAATGGAAACACACACAAAAGGAAAAAACAATCTACTACAGAATCGGCAAGGTATAAGAAAAACAGGAATCCTTGCAAAAGGAATAAACGATCCCTGATGGAATCATATTTAAAGTCTGAACTCTACGCCAAACAAAAGTTCCTTCCAGCTGGTCTCATCTTCATCACGCCACCACACGCGACCGGCTGTCCTTTCTTCTAGGGCTTCATCCTCGAGATAGATTAACTCATGGCTTACAACAGCATGGGATCAGATTTCTTCGTGGAGGTTGACGATGGCTTCAAGCCTTCAACGAGGCGTATTTCTTTCTCAGGTGATCAGTGAAATCACGTCAGGGTCGCGCAGGTTGGCCATGTATTGGGATCTCAAGACGACGGTGGAGTCTCCTGTCCATTGCGACATAAATCTTACCCAGTAATGGCCTGCGACATCTGGGCACCCAACAAATCAATGAAAGTTCAGTCCTGCAGGTTCTGTTACACCATGCATCCCCTCCACATGAGGTCCTCAGATTCCAAACTCCATCAATTGACTAGATCGATCTGAAAGAAGACAACTATCCGATCCGGGTTATCAGTTCATCACCAACAATGTTCTCTACTATCTTAATCTCCTGCACTTGACAGCAGATGATTGGTTCAGGGTGGATCTGAGTTAATTACGCAGGAGGAGTGCAGCGCCATGCAGCGCTAAACAGGAGCAAGAATCCTTTACATACACGTAATCAGGTACTCATCTCTCCTCACCCAGCCCAAGGATTTTTTCCACGCGCATCATAGTACCAGTAACATATCCATCAACATCTATTCCTGGATGGGGTCAAGAGGGTCGTTATATTTACATTTTTTTCTTCAAATATGCTTGGATGATCCTATTAGTAGTGATTCTAGGGTTCCGTTCGGGCAATATACTTAAGTATAACGCCAAGGAGTATAGCAGCCATGGTTGACGAGATGGAAGGAAGAAACGTGTGCATATCTCTCGCTGTCTCGCCTACAAAGGCGCTCATCTCTCACATCACACAGTCTGCCGATTCTTTGCATGTGCATCTTCATTAGCAGTAAAAAATCCATCAACCATTATTCCTGGGTGGGATCAAGAGAGAAAGCGTGGCTGTATTTATGTTTTTTGTTTTAATATACTTGGATGATCACATCAGTGGCCATTCAAGGTTTCAGTTTGACAAAGCAAAGGCAGCTCGACTCAATTTTCTTTTCATATATGATAAGATCAATTCCTATGCTGCAGTGAAATATGGAGCGGCTGGAAGTCCTGTCTCTACAATTCTAGCATTATATGCCTAAATCCTCAAGAACTTCCACCCAGACACCAAAGATGGAAAGAAGTACTGCATCACATCCACACAAGGAGACAACAACACGCAGGGCGGATCAAAGGCTCGGCACATCCAGTAGGTGCGTACTATGTCTTGGCACCCAACAAATCAATCAAAGATTATTAAGATATTAATGCCCTATATGTGTTTATGTTTCTACATCTGAAAAAATCTTAATTTCTGACAAACTTGATGTGCACATCATCCACAAACAAATAATTACTTTTTGAACGGAGCGCGACAACAATGGGACATCCAGGAAGAGGTAACTAAGCAACTACGTCCATCCACGTAAACAAAATAATCCACACTGCCATTTAGTCGGTGGAAATAAAGAACATTCTAAGTTCAATTCTAATAGAAGAAAGAAATGCCAAGACAAAGAACTCTACAAAAAAGCTAAATGAAACCGGTTTGTATAGGAAGTCTATTGTAAAAAGCATTTTTTTTATTTATTGATGATTTGACGTGAAGCAACTTTAAACCAGGCACCATTCAGATCCCTACGTATTACATTTGCTGACATCACCAATGATATCAGCAAACATGTTTATTTTACAGCAAACTATTTTGCTTTCCCTCTTCAGATTTTCTCTATCATGGCTCTAAATTAGGTAATTCGCTGCTATGAGTTCCAACACATGTAGACTCGATAAAAGTTCAAATGCATGTTACCAATGAAGGAAACATTCTTCGCTTTAATTTTGATATCATTTTATTCAATGTTAAAAAGGAAATATACTATTTTGAATAATTGGTCACTTCCATTAATCACGCGGTAATTTTCATTAATCATAAATATTACAAATGTATACAAAATAAATGAAAATGATACCTCAGATTATTAGCATATATATATATATATATATATATATATATATATATATATATATATATATATATATCGATTGTTTTGATGTACATATACTGTGGGTTCGATGGTAGGAAAAGTGGATAACAACAGTACAATGGAGACGTGTGGGCACATGCATTATTCAGTAGTCATCAGCGGAGTTGAAGATGGTCAAAGTATAAGAAAAGTTGTGAGCGGAGAAGAACAATAACTTTTTAAGGCCCACGTACATGTCATATGAATGATATGTGGTATGAAAATCCCAACAAATGGATGCCAACACATTACGTGTGCAACAAGAAAATTTATGTACTGTTTAGTTTAAATACATACACCAATATATGGTTTCGCTTTCACACCGTCCACAATGCCTTGGGCCTCTAATTTCATTTAATTAAGCTCCTCGCTAGAAGCATATTATTCCCACCAGAGTAAAATGATGTTTTCTCAAGATGTAGCGGCTAAATTTAAATTTTTTTGTTTTGGATGATATATTAATATTAACACAACGATAGATTAAATCCAGTAACGGTTGGTGTGTATTAAACGGAGAATAATTGGTTGACACCTATAGAACTAAAAATAATTTATTTTCTTCTACCAACCCTAAAATTGTATAAGTGGTCAATTGAAGTGTCAAAACGAACATAATACATATGTGAAGAATCTATATATAACAGTATACAAAAAGCTAGCAGCGCAGATGCATTGGTCAACCTGATAGTTTGACATATGAATCAGAAAGAAAAATATGTAAAAGAAGATGATTTTGATATGTACCGTCCTACCAATTCCATAAATTACTAAATTTGAAAACACCTTCCATGCATCCATCATATATATAGTATATACAACAGATAGTAATAAAAATATCAAGATGGTGGGGGACAAATTGATCACCAGGAACATGTATATTTTGATTTAACTGATGATGAAACAATTCTCAGAAAGTATTGTTGGGGATAGATATTGCTGGAAGAAGAGTGGAAGAGGGTAAGCTAGAGATACTCAATAAAGTATATGCTTTCTCATCTCAAGTCACAATCTCCATGGCCATCAACTTATATTATCAGCCTTGCCATGAAACCAATAAAACTATTGGAAAGACATATATTTGAAGTGCAACCATGTTTTCGCATAAAATGTGTTTTGGCTATATATTTTAGTGATAGTACCTCATACCACAACATATGTTGAAGAGAAAATAATATTATATAAACTTAATGCACCGATTCTATATCAATATATTGGAAACAAAACACTATCAAATTAAACTATGTATTCAGTCTAGCCGCGCAAATGCGCGGGTTACCCCGCTAGTTTGAATTAACACACAAGTTCAAAACAGCACAAAAAGTTGTTTTGAAAAATTATCAAATAAATCTTAAAATAAACTAGATCAAATTTGAGAGAGGTGGGAAAAAGAATCATTTCATTTGTAGTAGTATTTAAAAAGTTAAGCTCGGTCAAAGTTTTGGTCAAAAACTGTTTTTAAAATAAACAGAAAAAGAAAAACGTTTCGAATATAAGCATACGTCGAAGACGTACTTTGAAAATGCGCCTTCACTTACTACACGTGGAGGCGGAGCTGGGTCACTGACAGTGGGCCTGTCTGGCCCACTGGTCAGGTTTGACCAGTCGCCCTCCCTCCCCTTCCTCTGCCCGAGCAGGGGTGCGGGACTCCGGTGATCGTCGCCGGCGAACGGCGGGTCCTTGCGGGGAGCTGAGAGCGGGGATGGATCCGCAGATCAAGGGCGGTCCTTCCGGTGGTTGCAGGGTCGTCGGGTGGAGGGAATCGCCACGACGAAGCCAAGGCCGCGGCGTCGGGAGTAAAGTGGATTTGTGGCTTCGGTGGCTCTCCGTCGCAGCTGGGGGTCTGGGTGGCTCCGCAAGATGGAGTGGATTCTGTTGGTGGCGTTGGGAGGCCCGTGGAGGCTCTGGTTATGCCGAATGGAGCCGGGATGCGGCGGTGGCCGAACTGGCCGGAGTCGGTGAAGACGACCTCTTCCCCCTCAATTGATGGCAGCGGGGGCACTAGGAGGATAGTGAGAGGCTGCCTGCGTGCGGGGATGAGCTCGGGGCTCCTTAAATAGACTCGCCAAGGCGGTTCCGCGGCAGCCGGGGATAAGGTTGCCGGCGACCGTCTTTCTGTAGCTATGGCGATGTGGCGGCGACACGCGCTAGGGGACGAGGCTGCGGATGAGCAGGAGATGCTCAAGGGCGCAGCTGGCGAGCGCTGGTGGCTTGGGCGGCACCGACCTGGCCGAGACGCGCTGCGGACGCCGACGTGCCGCCAAGAGCTCTGACGGCGGTGCTGTAGGCTGCCAGGGTGGCTTGGCGCGTTGCGGGGAGAAGGGGAGCGCGTGGTGTGGCGCTACAGAGCGGGCAAGAACCAGGGGCGCGACGTGTCGGCTCGGCGCGCGCACGCAATACACGTGCTTTCGGCCACGCTTCGCAGCACGCCCGTGCTCGACGAAATGCCGGGGCAAGCTAGGGGTCTCGGGTGAGGTTGGCAAGCAACAGAACTAGATTAGTGATAGAGAGAAGATCAAGGGACAAAGTGGTTTGGTCAGGAGACCAAGTTCACAATGTAGACTTGAAATCATGCAAAATCTGGCCATGCACTCAGGGTGTTTGTCAAAATGCCAAGGGCATCTAGGCAAAACTTGGGGTGGCCAATTTCTCCAGATCAGTGTCTCTTTGGATGGAAGAGAGGGTGATGAGGTTAGTTTGTGAAAAGTACAAACTTGCTAGTGCAAGTTTTGTAGAACTCCAATTCTGGACAGGAGGTGAATGGCATTATTTCATGAACCAAAAATGATCCAATGGTTGCATGCTCCTGGACTTAGGGGTTTTGCAGGGTTGA
Source organism: Aegilops bicornis (assembly GCA_021605145.1). Classification (NCBI taxonomy): domain Eukaryota; kingdom Viridiplantae; phylum Streptophyta; class Magnoliopsida; order Poales; family Poaceae; genus Aegilops; species Aegilops bicornis. Next base: position 116,177,934 of record CM038675.1, read on the forward strand.
CTACAAGCAGGAGGAAGCACAAGGTCACTAGAGCAAGAATGAGTAGGGTTGCAGTAGAAAACACAAGTCTGGTCCAGAATGAAAAAGAGGTTGATTCACTCAAAAATTTCAAAGAACATCCCTGGATTTTTGAATAAAGTCGAAACACATGCTGCTAATAACATCCCATAATTTTGGTAGAAGTTTTAAAGAAATATTTGAATAGGTTGTAGTGTAAAAATGCTCTCTGGACCAGATTTGAAAATATGATGTAGAGCTCAAAATATTTAATGGGTAGAAAATATTTTTGCACAAAAGTGGTTCAAAAACTCCATATGACATCTCCAAATTACGGTGGGATTTTTGAATGAATTTATAAAAGGGTTGTAGTTCAAATATGGCCATATAATATTGAAAAACCATTTTTCAAGAAAATAAAGATCAAGAAAATTAATTAAGTAATTAGTTCCACTAATAAAAGAAAAGTTTTTCTGGAGAGGTTAAACAAGTCCAATAACATATTTGAAAGGTTTTCTTTTTGGGGAAAACTTCATAAAAAAAGTCCAAAAAAACAAAAGGGAGCCCAGAAAATAAATTTTTTAATTTCCTGGCAAAATTTTAATTAACAAAACAGGGTCAAAATTTTGGGGGTGTCACAACACTACCCCCCTTAAGAAAAAATCTCGTCCTCGAGATTCGTTAAGAGCGGTTTTGAAAAACAAATACCCCACGGTTACGTGTCTTTGCGAGCATGGTATGTGTTCGAGCGGAGGTGAGTCTGTTGCCGTGGTGCCGTGTGAAATAAAGTAATCCACGGCGTGAGAAGACATACGATGCAGCAACTCAGGGAAAAGAAATCTCACTCCAGGGTTTTCGCGAGAGGACATAGTAATAAAATAGAGTCAAATTGCAACAATAACTGAAACTAAACGGTTTACTTGCCGCACAAACTCGGGGCACCACGCATAAGTTACAACACATGAATAAATGTCACAGCAATGAATTTAGCGGCGACGTCTAAAGCGAAAACAGTAACTGGACGGGGTCCCGAGAAAACGTCTCTGGTACTGGGATACACTCTTCTTCTATCGGAGGAAGTCGATTGACCAGTCGATGAATGTGCCTCTCCTGGTCGGGTCTTAATGATCTGCTGATGGCGATCTGAGGATTTCAATCAGCGAAACCCTGGAGATAATCCATTACTCGCTGGTTCAAATGTTCTTGAGCGATGACGTACTGGACCAGGTTGGCCAAGACTGGGTCTCTCTCAATACGTCCACCTGGAAAAGATGTTACTCCTCCGGGTGCTGCACGGCTCGGAAAATAATAATACCCTCGTTCGCTGGCATAGGGTACTGCGAATCGAAGGCGAAGCGAAGGCCAGACGCCGCAGCTTCTACAGCCATATGCGGGGTTGGCATGGATTTCCCTATGAAGGAGACCTCCGTTGGATCTTGGTTTGGGTTTACGGGAGGGATGTGCACGGCTGGGTTTACGGGAGGGATGTGCACGGCTGCCCAATATCTTGAGGTGGAAGGGGTGATTCTCGATTTGAACAGCTCGTACTGGGGTGGCTGGGTAGCGCCCATGGTATTGCAAGTGAAATCCCACAATATCTTGACAAAACTACCCGGGGTTGCAACTGGAGTTCTCAGATAAATACTAGGGTTCGGCATGGCAAGAAATGGTTGTGCGAGGAATGCTTGGCAAGGTCACTTGGTGGCCTTTATATAGCACCGGAGATGGGTCATTTTTACCGTGGTGAAAGAAAAAAATTTGCCGGCTCAGCTTGGGGTCAAGCCACAGATACACACATCTCACTAAAGTGACGTATCACTGTGGGGGTTGTAGGAGCGGGTTTTGGTAGCTGCGCCAAGGATAGAGAAATCACACTGCATGCTAATACATCCATGCAAGACTACTATATAAAACAGAGGCACGATGACAGGCTGCGTTAATTTAAGGGATCACAGGATTACAAAGCGAGGATACACCGACCTCGACACTACTCGAGTAACTTAGTCTACTTCGTTTACATCCAAGCGGGCGTCCCTTGTGGATGTCGAGGCTTCTCCACGGTTCTCACCGTCGGAATTAGCTGGAGAGGGCTGAGGGGCTGCAGGCTTGGGGTAGTGATGATGACTATCGCGGGGATTGTTGACCACAACCCCGTTGGAGTGTGCTCCCAGGAGGCGACGAAGCACTTCTGGGGTCATCAAAGCACCTTGACTAACGGCTGGGGATCACCTCAGGGTATCGATCGGGTGTCCGAATAGCACGACTTGGTTGTCGGCGTTGGGCTCGATCTCTTCTCTCGCCGGGGCTCGAAGAGCCAGCTCTCCACGAGCTGCGATCAGATCAATGGTGATTTGATCGAACAGTTCCTCCAGCGCACCTACATAGCGCACTAGGTGCAATAATGCAGGGTCCGTGTCGTGATCTCCGTTGGCTACTTGGGGTGCTCTACCGTACCCTTCACGCCGGGGGTAGTAGTGGAACGAGCGACAGTTAACTCTGGGCGACAGGTGCCTGAGATGAACTATAGCCTCTCGAGGAGCTAGTTGGATGGCTTGTGGCTCAAAGGAAGTTGTCCTTCCGGTGAACCTGTAGGGGCGCTTGGGCGCTAGACCCCTACCGTAAATGTGTACGGTGGCCCAGAATTGACGACTCTCACCGCTCATGGGTCCTTGGTACACAACATATTCAGGTGGTTCTTCTAACGCATAGGCACGGCGGATGAGGTTTGCGAGTATGTTCACAAAGCCTCCAAGGTTGGTTGCTATGGTCTCATTGCGCACGACGGGTCCGGGCATTATGGCTTGGTTTGGGGAAAAAATGCTGTGCTATGCTGGGTTGGGGCTAGCGTGCCCTTTTTATAGAAAAAGGGGACGGAGTCTTCCTTCACACGCTCGTGAATGAGACACCTTGGGTGCTGGTCACTGGTGCGTGATAGACGGGCTAGGTTGATAGGTTGGGCACCGACTGCCAAAAGGCGTCGGGTCACTGTGTGGCTATCTTGCACGAGAAGCTTGGCCGGGGTTTGCTTATTGCTTGGTGGGTTGTTTGCCTAAGTTTATTGACCTGGCTAAGATAGGATTAGCAAATGGTCAGCCTGGCTCTGATACCAAGTTGTCGCGACCGGTTTTCCGGGTATTAAATTCCAAAAAATGGTTGTTGTGCTCACCAGCCCCAGGATAACTGTTAGCTGATGAGGCACCAACTTGATATAGAATTTCCAAGCAAAACACAAAATATGTAGTACAAGACCATACTGGTCTGTGAGTACAACAAATGGTTTCTAGTGGTTGATGGCGGAAGCGGGTTGTGAATCATTATCGTCTATGGGACTCCATTTCCCACAAGAACAGCTGACCAGTTTAACTCCTATCTTCGCGCGACTGCTATCACCGTTGCTTAAGTTCCGGGGCTGTCAACACGGTCGCTCCTCTCCGTGCAAGAAATCTGGCCAAGACAATAGCCAGGGACAAGCCTGTGAGTACTTTGAATGTACTCGCAAACATTATGAACACAGGAATAATATAACATTAATGTGCTGAAAATATTTTATGCTCATGACGTCAGTCACAAAAGATAACATAAATTCTGATGCACGCAAGCATGTTATTTATGAATATGCCATAACATAGTAGTATTAAATTTTTTGAAATAAATAACAAGCATGCCACATTCGGGCGTCCTAGCGACACCACATAAAGGGCTTTAAAAGAAATGCCACAGTCAGGCGTCTCAAATGACACCACATAAAGGGCTTATAAAAGAAATGTCATGAAGGCCCTAGCGACACCACATAAAGGGCTTATAAAAGAAATGTCACAGTCGGGCGTCTTAGCGACACCACATAAAGGGCTTTAAAAGAAATGCCACAGTCGGGCATCTTAGCGACACAACATAAAGGGCTTATAAAAGAAATGCCACAATGCAAGGCCTCAAATGACACCACATAAAGGGCTTTTAAAAGAAATGGCACAGTCGGGCATCTTAGCGACACCACATAAAGGGCTTTAAAAGAAATGCCACAATCAAGGCGTCTTAGCGACACCACATAAATGGCTTATAAAAAGAAATGCCACCAAAGGCCTCAATGACACCACATAGAGGGCTTTAAAAGAAATGCCACAGTCGGGCGTCTTAGCGACACCACATAAAGGGCTTTAAAAGAAATGCCGCAATCAGGCGTCTTAGCGACACCACATAAAGGGCTTTAAAAGAAATGCCACAGTCGGGCGTCTCAGCGACACCACATAAAGGGCTTATAAAAGAAATGCCACAGTCGGTCGTCTTAGCGCCACCACATAAAGGGCTTTTAAAAGAAATGCCAAAGTCGGGCGTCTTAGCGACACCACATAAAGGGCTTATAAAAGAATCACAGTGAATATCCAGGAGGTAGAACTGTCCTAGGGATATTCGATAATACAGATAATATCACAGGTTAGCCCACAACAAAATTAATAATCATAATTATCACATGTCACAAGTCGTAATACCATTTCTGATTTAGCAGTTTCACCTCTGAAGAACGACACTAAGACCGACACTTGACCCATCCCAGACTGTAATCCTTAACCATGGACACTGCTATTCGAATAGGTCTTAATCTCTGCAGAGGGTGTACTCTTTACCCACGAGTAACGGATTCCTTTAGTCCATCAGGACTAATTCCGTCTATTGTCTTTTAAATGAAAACGCACCTGACTTGCACACACCAGCTTAACTCACCGGTGTCTGGAATCACCCACGACACCCGTTAAGCAAAACTCTAAGTGGGGAGGCTACAACCTCGATTAGCATGGGATCACAAAATTTATATCGCATACAAGAAATCGGGAAGCTACCCCTCGGCTACAAGCTTAAACACCCATGCCCCCGACCGGATGATCGGCTTTAATCCATGGCCGTGGTACCCTCATCCCGGCCCCTCTGTACGGTGTGTGCTAGAAAGGGGTTGACAAATTACTGAACCGTACTCTACTTGTTGTAGAGACTAGTGGTAGCCAGAAACAAGTATGGGGGTTACTGGAACAAGACTCGATCTAGGGTCGACTCAGGAGGTTTATAATGTTCCCTGCATGACGTGTATAACAAAAAATATTCCAACCAACAGAATCACCACTCATTATACCTTACTATGCCATACCGGACATAACCGTCCCGACGAAGACCAGCGACAAACTCATGCCTACCCAAGGCAGAGGTTTTCCCGGATTCCTTCCGGTATGCATGCAAGGCACATGAGGATGATTATCATCACAAGTGTGTTTGTTTCCAACAGCATGGAAATCACCAATATGCATTCATGCAAATGATCATGTCACATGAAATAACAAGTTCTCCGAAATGAGTTAATGTTATAGACGTGTCTATGAACACACAAAAATATTATGCCGGGGTTCAGAATGCTTGCCTTCAATGTGTGGTAAGGCAGGGTGCACTCCAAAACTTTTGAAAGTTTTCTTCTCTCTCTTCAAAGTCCTATTTTAAAATAAATTTGAATTAACACACAAGTTCAAAACAACATAAAAAGTTGTTTTGAAAAATTATCAAATAAATCTTAAAATAAACTAGATCAAGTTTGAGAGAGGTGGGAAAAGGATCATTTCATTTGGAGTAGTATTTAAAAATTTAAGCTCGGTCAAAGTTTTGGTCAAAAACTGTTTTTAAAATAAACAGAAAAAGAAAAACGTTTCGAATATAAGCATACGTCGAAGACGTACTTTGAGAATGCGCCTTCACTTACTACACGTGGAGGCGGGGCTGGAGTCAACGTGGGCTGTCGGCCCATCGTCGTTGACCATCGCCCTCCCTCCCCTTCCTCTGCCCGAGCAGGGGTGCGGGACTCCGGTGATCGTCGCTGGCGAACGGCGGGTCCTTGCGGGGAGCTGAGAGCGGGGATGGATCCGCAGATCAAGGGCGGTCCTTCCGGTGGTTTCAGGGTCATCGGGGGTGGACGGAATCGCCGTCGACGAGCTTCGCGGCGGCCGACGGCGTCGGGAGTAAAGTGGATTTGTGGCTTCAGTGGCTCTCCGTCGCAGCTGGGGGTCTGGGCGGCTCCGCAAGATGGAGTGGATTCTGTTGGTGGCGTCGGGAGGGCCGGGGAGGCTCTGGTTATGCCGAATGGAGCCGGGAGGCGGCGGTGGCCGAACTGGCCGGAGTCGGTGAAGACGGCCTCTTCCCCCTCAATTGATGGCAGCGGGGGCACTAGGAGGATAGTGATAGGCTGCATGCGTGCGGGGATGATCTCGGGGCTCCTTAAATAGACTCGCCAAGGCGGTTCCGCGGCGGCCGGGGATAAGGTTGCCGACGACCGTCTTTCTGTAGCTATGGCGACGTGGGGGCAACGCACCCTAGGGGACGCGGCTGCAGATGAGCTAGAGATGCTAAAGGGCGCAGCTGGCGAGCGCTGGTGGCTTGGGCGGCACCGACCTGGCCGAGACGCGCTGCGGACGCCGGCGTGCCACCAAGAGCTGTGACGGTGGTGCTGTAGGCTACCAGGGCGGCTTGGCGCTTTGCGGGGAGAAGGGGAGCGCGTGGCGTGGCGCTACAGAGCGGGCAAGAACCAGGGGCGCGACGTGTCGGCTCAGGCGCGACACGTGCAATACGCGTGCTCTGCTCGCGCCTAGAGCACGCACGGAACATGCTCGACGAAATGCTGGGGCAAGCTAGGGGTCTCGGGTGAGGTTGGCAAGCAATAGAACAAGATTAGTGATAGAGGGAAGATCAAGGGACAAGGTGGTTTGGTCAGGAGACCAAGTTCACAATGTAGACTTGAAATTATGCCAAATCTGGCCATGCACTCAGGGTGTTTGTCAAAATGCCAAGGGCATCTAGGCAAAACTTGGGGTGCCCAATTTCTCCAGATCAGTGTCTCTTTGGATGGAAGAGAGGGTGGTGAGGTTAGTTTGTGAAAAGTACAAACTTGCTAGTGCAAGTTTTGCAGAACTCCAATTCTGGATAGGAGGTGAATGGCATTATTTCATGAACCAAAAATGATCCAATGGTTGCATGCTCCTGGACTTAGGGGTTTTGCAGGGTTGACTACAAGCAGGAGGAAGCACAAGGTCACTAGAGCAAGAATGAGTAGGGTTGCAGAGAAAACACAAGTCTGGTCCAGAATGAAAAAGAGGTTGATTCACTCAAAAATTTCAAAGAACATCCCTGGATTTTTGAATAAAGTCGAAACACATGCTGCTAATAACATCCCATAATTTTGGTAGAAGTTTTAAAGAAATATTTGAATAGGTTGTAGTGTAAAAATGCTCTCTGGACCAGATTTGAAAATATGGTGTAGAGCTCCAAATATTTAATGGGTAGAAAATATTTTTGCACAAAAGTGGTTCAAAAGCTCCATATGACATCTCCAAATTACGGTGGGATTTTTCAATGAATTTATAAAAGGGTTGTAGTTCAAATATGGCCATAAAATCTTGAAAAACCATTTTTCAAGAAAATAAAGATCAAGCAAATTAATTAAGTAATTAATTCCACTAATAAAATAAAAGTTTTTCTTGAGAGGTTAAACAAGTCCAATAACATATTTGAAAGGTTTTCTTTTTGGGGAAAACTTCATCAAAAAAGTCCAAAAAAACAAAAGGGAGCCAAGAAAATAAAATTTTAATTTCCTGGCAAAATTTTAATTAACAAAACAAGGTCAAAATTTTGGGGGTGTCACATTTTTACCGTTTAAATAAAGAAATTGTTTTGTTTTGGTGGGAGTTTTATTTTCAAAAGCAATCCCTAGCAAATCTCGAGGACGAGATTTTTCTTAAAGGGGGGGTAGTATTGTAACACCCCAAAAATTTAACCAGGTTTTAATTATTAAATTTTTTCCAGGAGTTTAAAAATTTTGCTTTCTGGATTTTCTGTTGATTTCAGAACCCTTCCTTTTAATATTGAGGAGTTTTACCCAAGTGGAAACTTTCCAAAATATATTGGACTTCTATGCCCTCTCAATATAACATTTCTTATTTAGTAGAGTTATTTATCTAATTATTTCTCTCTGAGCTTTATTCCTCAAAGTGACTTCCATTAATTTTGGAGCTCTTTTTGAACTACAACCATTTGATAAATTTAACTAAAATTCCAACCAAAATTTGGAGATGTCATGTGATGTTTCTAAATCACTTTTATGCAAATATATATTATATTCATTGAATATTTTGAGTTCTACACCTAATTTTCAAATCTGGTCCAGTGGACAGTTTGGCACTACAGCCTAATTAAATATTTCTTTAAAACCTCCACCAAATTTATGGGATGTCAGTGGTAGCATGCCATCCAAGTGTATGCAAAAACCTAGTGTTGTTTTTTGGAAAAATTGAGTGAATCAACCTCTTTTTCATTCTGGTCCAGCCTTGTGTTTTCAACTGCAACCCTAATTATTTTTGCTCTAGTGACCCTGTGCTTTCTCCTGCTTGTAGTCAACCCTGCAAAACCCCTAAGTCCAGGAGCATGCATCCATTGGGACACTTTTGGTTCATGGAATGATGCCGTTTACCACCTGTCCAGAATTGAAGTTTTGCAAAGCTTGCACTAACAAGTTTCTCCAATTGGCAAACTAACCTCACCACCCTCTCTTGCATCTAAAGAGACCCCACTCTGGGAGATTTGACCACCCCAAGTAATGCCTAGATGCCTCTGGCATTTTGTCAAACACCCTGTGTGCATAGACAGATTTGGCATGGTTGAAGGTTTTCTGTTGTGAACTTTTCCCTTGCCCCAAACCAAGTTGTCCAGTAGCCTTCTGCATGTCTCTAACCTAGGCCTGTGGATTTGCAGTGGCTCTGTAGCAACTTTGGTCACCCTGGCATTTCGTCGAACGAGTGCCGTGCCAGAAGCGCGAAAGCAGAGCACGCGTTTGCACGTGCTCGCGTCCGAGCCAAAGCACCGCCGGATAAGTTTCCCTAGCCCATCCAATTCCTCTCCTCTCGCCACGCCACGCCAAGCCCCGACCGCCTCCTCGCCCCGCAGATCGCCAAGAAGCCGCTATAGCACGCCATGGTCGCATCCGCCACCGCCATGGGCAGCACCGCCCAAAGCACCACAGCACGCCAGCTCGCCTCCTTCGACAGTGGAGTGGTCGTCGTTAGCCCCTGGAGCTAGCCAGCCACCGCCAAGTCGCCCTGCAGCACAGTAGGGCGATCCGCCGACGAGCTCATCCACGTCCGCCGCGAACCGACTTGGAGGCGCTATAAAAGGAAGCCCCCGAGCTCCCCCGATCACTCAAGCAGCCTCGCGCCGTCCTCCTAGTGCCCCTTTGCTACCAATTGAAGAGGGGAAGGCCGCCTTCAACCTCTCTGGCCAGCTCGGCCGCCGCCTTGTTCCGGTTCACCCCGGCGCCACCAGAGCCTCCCCCACCCTGCCATCACCACCACTCTGCTCCACATCGTCTTGCGGAGCCCCCATATCCACCGAAGCCTTCCTCTGCCGCAGAGCTCACCACCGGCGATTCCCTCCACCTCCGATGACCCTACAACCACCGGAAGGACCACCCCTAATCCGCGGATCGATCCCCGCCCATAGCTCCCCGCGAGGAACCGCTGTTCGCCGGCGACGGTCGCCGGAGTCCCGCCTCTGCTCGGGCAGAAGAAGAAGAGGGAGGGGAGACCAATCAAACATGACTAGTGGGCCCCCTGGACCCACTGTCAGCGACTCCCCGCGCGATCCATGCTGGATAAGTGGAGGCGTAAAACCCCAAGTACGCCTCCCGTGACCGAAAACGCAATCTCGTTTGAAACGTTTTCTTTTTCTGTTTTTATTAAATACAGATTCTTACCAAAACTTTGACTAGCTATAAATTTTTAAATATAACTCCAAATGAGTTGATTCTTTTTCCTACCTCTTTCAAATATTGTCTAGTTTATTTTAAGATTTATTTCAAAAAAATTCAGGCAATTTGAGGTACTGTTTTTGAACTATATATTGTTTCAAAAATATTTTAAATAGGATTTGTGGAGAGAGGAGAGAACTTTCAAGAGTTTTGGAATGCACCCAGCCTCCCCACAACTTGAAGATAAGCATTCTGAACCCTGGCATATTATTGTGTGTGTTATTTGACGCGGTGACAACACCACCTCGACACGGGGTATATGTCATTTTATGTGATGATATGTTCCTACTCATGAGTGCATATTAATGTTTTCATGCTACTGGAGTTTGATATGGTTGTGATGGTAATCACTGTCATGTGCCTTTCATGCATACCTGAAGAGAAACTGGGAAAGCCTCTTTCTTGGGTAGACACGGTCTTGTCCCTAGCCCTCCATCAAGACGGTCGTGTCCGGTATGGCATGAGGGGTACGTCGCGTGACGATACTGTCTGTTGGTTGATGTATATATATTGTTATGCTAATCATGCAGGGAATATTTAAACCTCCTGAGTCGACCGTAGATCGAGTCTTGTCCCGGTAACCCCATACTTGTTTCGGGCTGCCACTTGCCCCCTGCCATAGGTAGGGTACGGTTCAGTAAGTTGTCAACCCCTTTCCTAGCACACACCGTCTGTAGAGGCCTTGGTGGAAGATACCGAGGCATCCGTAGGCATGCCACCTAGTCCGGGAGCATGGGTGTTTCGGTTGTAGCCGAAGGGGTAGCTCCCCTAGTTTGCGCGCGGTATAAATTCTTGATCCCATGTTACGTCGAGGTTGTAGCCTCCCCACTTATTGTTTCGCTTAACGGGTGCCATGGGTGGTTCCAGACACCGGTAAGTTAGGCTGGTGTGTGCGGATAGGTGTGTTTTCAATTAAAAGGCCGTAGACGGAATTAGCCCCGATGGACTAAAGGAATCCGTTGTTCCTGGGTAAAGAGTACACCCTCTGCAGAGATTAAGCCTATTCGAATAGCCGTGTCCATGGTTAAGGATTACAGTCTGGGATTGGGTCGAGTGTCGGTCTTAGTGTCGGTCTTCGGAGGAGAAACTGTTAAACCAGAACTGGGATCACGACTTGAGACTTGTGATGATTATGATTATTTATTTTGTTGTGGACTAGCCCGTTATATTATTGGAATTATTGAATATCCCTGGGATGGTTCTACCTCCTGGATATTCACTGTGACTTCTTTATAAGCCCTTTATGTTGTGTCGCTAAGACGCCCGACTGTGGCATGCTTGTATTTATTTTCTTTATAAGCCCTTTATGAGGTGTCGTTAAGAAGCCCGACTGTGGCATGCTTGTTATTTATTTTTCTTTATAAGCCCTTTATGTGGTGTCGCTAAGACGCCCGACTGTGGCATGCTTGTTACTTATTTTCTTTATAAGCCCTTTATGTGGTGTCGCTGAGACGCCCGACTGAGGCATTTCTCTTTGGTTACTAACCTTTCGAGGCGTCGCTTGCATAATTCGATCGGTGCATTTTATTACTACTACATTATTGCATATCCATAAATAACCTGCTCGCATGCATCAGAGATTTTATTTTTGTGACTGGCATCATGATCTTAAAATATTTTCAGAGCTTAATTATTGATGTTATATTATACCCGCGTTCATAATGTTTGCGAGTACATTCAAAAGTACTCACTGGCTTGTCCCTGGCTATTTTCTTGGCCAGATTTCTTGCATGGAGAGGAGCGACCATGATGACAGCCCCGGAACCAAAGCAATGGTGATAGCAGCCTCGCGAAGATAGGAGTTATCCTGGTCAGCTATTCCTGTGGGAAATGGAGTCCCATAGACACTGATGTACCACAAACCGCTTCCGCCATCAACCACTAGAAACCATTTGTTGTACTCACAGGCCAGAATGGTCTTGTACTACATATTTTGTATTTTTCTTGGAATTTCTGTATCAAGTTGTTGCCTCATCAGCTAACAGTAATCCTGGGGCTGGTGAGCACAAGGGCCATTTTCTGGAAATTAATACCCGGAAAACCGGTCGTCACAACCCCTCTTCATGCATTCTCTCTTCATGCATGCTTCTAGTGTATTTGTGCTAAACTAGTGTGGACTCATGCACCCTCCATACACTCTACCAAACACCCAAAAGTGGGTCGAGAAAGGAACTCTTGGGTGACATTTGTCTCTTACTATGTACTACCACTAAACATTGTACGTGCAATGCACGGTGATGTTATGGAGTACATGCCTAAGTACTCTACTACTACTATATTAGTTGGAGGCACATATTAACTTTTATATTTGTTTACGTGTATGCCCCGAGACCTTCCAACTAGACGTGTCTTTCTCTCCAAGTCGCACTTTGTATCGTTCATACCACTAAGTACTACTACGTGTGGTCTCCGACCCAGAAGTGGAAGAAGTGGAGACGCTCTACCATGCTGTTTTTTTCTGTGATGGGCTCTACCATGTTGTTGATGTCCCACTCCTTTCACTGACGTGTGGGACATCCAGCACGTGCCGTGTTTGGCACTCTTCATCGTAAGAGTTGAAACGCTAGCATTCATCAGAAATAAAAAATAATTATAAATCAGCAGTGATACTATTTTTTGAGAACCAATCAGCAGTGATAATATACCACGCGGTTTCCTTGCACCTCGATATCGGAAAGAATACTTCCATTCGCCAACATGTGGGACGTCGACCATCCTGGTCCACTTGCCATGCACGCAGAACTCCAAGGGAGAGTCACCCTGGTCGTCGCGCTGCAGTAACAATGACTAATGAGCCGTCAAATCACAGGCCCACTTCCCACTTTTAAGTTGCTCGGACGAAGGAACCATCATGACTTCGTTGAGTTCCGCTTCTTGAAGAAAACTACTGTACCAGCAGTATTGCTAGCTACAGTAGTTACTCCAACAGAGGCGTCCTTTCGTTCATAGGATAGGAATTTTATAGGAATATGAAAATCATAGGAAGTTAGATGACATGCATCTCAATTCCTATAGAGAAAGAGATGCCATTTGATGCATAGGATAGGAAATTTTCCATTTAGTCTAGGCTAATGTACTGGTAATTTTCTCTAAAAACTACTGTAGTAACTAGTAGTACTGGTACATGCTCGTACTCAAACACAGACACACACACTAACTACTAGTACTACTACTTCTCACATGCTGGCCAGACACCGTCGTTCTCCTTCCCGGATTTGTCGGTGACACCACACCGTGCTTGGATCTCCGCCGACCTCTCCGCAGTAGCGCGTGCGTCCTCTTCTTTCTTGCGGCGGCGGGCCTCTCTTTTCTTGAGTGCTTTCTGACTTTTCCGCTCCCTCTGTGCGGCTTTGGCCTCCTCTTGCTCTACTGCCCATTCGGCCCTGGCATCTTCAAATTCCTCCCACATAGGTGTGAGGTCGCGAGCGGCGATGAACTCGGCACGGCAAGATGCCATCGCTTCCCTACCATTTTGTGTGCAGTCATGGGCGGCGAGGAACTCGGCGCGGCAGAATGCCATCGCTGCCTTACCGGTTACTGTGCGGCGCGGTGGCATGAATGATTCTTGGTGAGAGCTCTGGGGTGGAGTGGCCGGACAACCGTATAGTGCGTTGGTTTGTCAAGAGCTCAAGGACAGAAGACGAAGGAAATTTGGATTCCTCTTCAATCCTGGTCATTTATTACCGAGTAAAATGCATTGGCGGTCATCGAACTTGTCTTGATAGCTCACTTTGATCATTGTATACGAGATATGGTGATTATACGGTCACTGGCTCAGCGTATAGCTCCATATTTGTCTGGTTGACCAGTCAAACAGTCCGCACGCGCCTCATCAGCTCGTGTTTTGTATATATCTGCGCGGGCCTACCTTTCAATGGAGAAAAAATACTGTAAAAACCAAAATTATGCGTATGTGGGGAATCAAACCACGGACTCGTCGCTGCAACGCACCCTCGTCAGCCAAATGAAAATGAAATACTTCGCGTCAGACTCTCACGCTCACGCTGTCAAAGCATGCTAATGCATGCACTTCGCCGTCTAAATCAAAGTCCTACTCATGGCGCAACGCAAACAGCGAGCCCATCACTGCGCGCCCCGGCGGTGCCTGACATTACTCTTTAGACGTTTGATGGAGGCCTACGCGAACGCCGAGCATGTATTCACCTGGCTCAACACCAACGGTCATACTCGGAGCGCCTTGCTCGTGTATATCGTCCATCACAATGACAATCTATAAAACAACCTAGCTAGAGAGGGTACTATGGTACGGAGTATGTACTATCGTGAGTGACTGATCTTAGTGCCACTGCACACGAGTGTGTGTTTGATCGATTCGTCCATTATTCGTAAGTTATGCATAGTTGTGTGGTGTCTAATGGTGGTCGTCGAAGGCTAGCTGGCGACAAGAGCGGTTGTCAATACGTGCCGCATATGCTTCAAAGGCTCGTCATCCATGAGTTCACACTTTACCACCACGCCAGCGTCTGACCGCCCTGGCCTACCGAAACCCCTTCCATCGCTAGCGCGCGCTTCCCGCCTGAAACGGTCACCGTCTCTCCAGAACGTCAATGTCACACCGGACTTAATCGCAGGTGCAATTGGTGTGTCACCGACATGCGGGCGGATGCCCGTTGGGCCCACATGTCAGTAACTCAACGCATCTGCAGTTAAGTCACTGAAGCAGCGTCCGCATTCACGCACGATGAACCTACTCCAGCGCCAGTTGTCCATCCGTCTGCCGCGGCTCATTGCCATTCACCCGCTATATTAACTTCCAGCCCCCAGCCATAGCCAAAGACATTCTCCTCCGGTCCCTTCCTTCTGTCGGCACCACTCCAACCATGGCCTCCTGGCACTCCGAAGCTCTCTTGGACGTACTGTCGCAGGAGCAGAAGAGGGACATCGGCGGCTCCGCTCCGGGCGCGCTCCAAAGCTCTCTTCGACGTACTGTCACAGGAGCAAATGAAGGAGATCGCCGACACCCCCCCGGCCGCCCTCCGCCACCACGACCACGAAGCCGGCGCGCATGCGCGGGCGCAGTCGGCAGCGAGGAAGAGTAGTACATGGTAGGTCGCCGCTGCTCTGGTCCTAGGAAGGCCACCGCTACTCCACTCAGTCGACGGCAAGCTTGGTGGGGTAAACATCGGCGGCCGATTAGCCGCTTGACGGTGACGTGAAGGCGGAAATCTTCAGAACCTTGTGCTCCGGAGGAGGAGGTTATCGAGGAGGATGAGGAGGAGGCAAGGGCAATGGCCGGCTTTCTCAAGTTCATAGCCGGACATGGTGGTCGGGCGCCGGCGATCGTTTAGATTAGGTTTACAATAGGGTTTAGTACGGTTTGTGTGAAATATGTAATGAATTTTGTCCAGTTGGTAGGAAAAGTTTTCTAAATGTAATGAATTTCGTCCGGTTAATTTGAAATTTGCTTTGTTTGCACGAATTTCGTCTGGTTAGTTCATATAGTTGTCGAAAGGTATGCAGGCAGCATCGGATGGCATCCATGAGTGTCCTCGGACAGATGCCGGTGTAAATTTGTGGGCCAGCGCTGGAGATGCCCTAACTCCATTATTTGGCAGGGAACAGTTATCCCTCGATCAAAATCAGATCCGCGGTGTTTCGCACTCCTCCCGCGTAAGAGTGTAAACTCTTGCTTACATAAAAATGGAGCAAGTGGACGGCACTGTAGCACATCATATGACTCAAACTAGCCCGCCTAACGAGCGGGAAAGCACCGCCCTCGCCATTTTGTTCTGGATTTCTATCGATCGATCGCGCGAAAATGTTACGCTTCGCAAGTTCTAAAGGAAAAGGCGGCACACTTACGACTCAGACGCTGTCGCACTTCGACAACCGGCTCAGACGCCGCACACCGTGAGGGGACACACGTTGTCTTGCAATTTCACTGACATGTGGGATTGTAATTGAATAAACTGTCGATAGACGAAATCTAATCGCTCGGCGGGCGTCGGCTGAGATGAGAGAAACGGGGGAGGGAGAAGAGATCGCCTGCCCGCCGCGCACAGACTCCAAGAAATATATGGTGATAATGTGAGGTGGGCCATGCTGGAGTCCGGAACGCTTCCGGAGCCTGCTCTGACTGCCCTGGCCCCTCCAGACGCCAGCTGCCCGCCGCATGCATGCATAGGAAGTACTAAAAAACTTGGCTATAAGCCCGCTTATGTGGAGGAGAGAGAGGCATTGACAAAGTCAAGGAGTGGGCTCTGCAAAAGCCCATCTCAACACGTGCTCCTAGGTATAAAAAAGTAATTCCAAAAAAAGGCATAAAAAACAATTGTGTCTAAAAAAGAAAGGTAAAAAACATTTGAGAGGAAATAGATAGAGAGAAAGTGAGAAAAAGTTGTAACCTTATAGGCAACCTTATAGTCAATAGTATGGTAGCATTACATGAGGAAGGAGGGAGTGGTGCACATGCCAAGTTCACTAGGCTGCAGTGTTTCACACTCCTCCGTCCTAACAGTGGAGACAATACCTTTCATCAAAAATAAACAATGAATACTCGTTGCTCGTCCTCTGTATCGGAAAGAATACTCTCATTCGCTGACATCTAGGACGTCGACCATCCTGGTCCACCTGCCATGCACAAAATTATCCTGGTCTACCTGGTCGTATCGCAGGCCCAACCTTTCCCACTGTAAGTTGTTCGGATGAAGGAACCATCATGACTTCATTGAATTCTGCTTCTTCAAGAAAACTTACTGTACCCGCAATTCTGCTACCACACGCGTAGACTGGACGGCACTGTACCACGTCATATCACTGAAACCAACTAGGCTAAACTAGCCCGCCTAGGTCATCTATTTTGGAACAGAGGGAGTACGTCTCTGCACTGCTATGATTTTGTGTTGTACGTCTCTGTACTTTTGCTACGATTTTCCTACCCTATGAACCAAATGAGGCCTGAATGTATCCGTGTCGACTATTGTCTGATCGATCCCTAAGCCTACAATTTTAGGAGCTAGCACTACAAAAAAAAAGACACATCCGTGACATTTTGGGCCGAACGAATTTTTTTCCTGTCATACATATGACACTTCTATGACGATAATTGTGACAAAACCCGGTATCATCATATGTGGTGGGCTCCTACTTCTATGACAAAAAATCATGACAGAAAATGGGCTTTTCGTCCTGGGCGGGCCGGAGACGCAGCTGCATGACATTCTTTGGGCCGTCCATGACGGAAAAACCATGGTAGAAGCGAAAAGTGAGGAAAATTTTGGGGAGTTCCTGCCACGGTGGGAGGTCGGGGCGAAGCGATGCGCTGCTTTCTCGTACACGACACGCTGCGTGTGCGAGGCGTTGGCTCTAATCGAACCCGAGCGAGGCGTTGGGCTCTAATCGAACCCGGCGATTGCACCGCAGGCTACGCGTTCTCGAACCCGAGTGATCGATTGATGGCTGTTAATCGAACCCGATCGAGCGATTCTTCGCTATCGCTGCTAATCAAGCCGATCGATTGGATGAACAGTGAGCATTGCGGGGGTTTGGATGAACAGTGAGCGGTGGCGTTGCCTCTGGATGAACAGGACCCTGTGGTGTGGAGGGCTGGATGAACAGTAGACGATGGAGGGGTGCCCGTGGAGGGGTGGTTGAACAGGACCCTGTGGTGTGGAGGGCTGGATGAACAGTAGACGGTGGAGAGGTGGTTGAACAGTAGCCGGTGGAGTAGCGCGCGGTGGAGGCTGGATGAACAGGATCCCGTGGAGGATGGAGGAGGTCGACGGTGGAGATGAACAGTATCCCGTGGAATCCCGTTTTGCGGTACGCCACACCCCTCCCAATGAACAGGACCTCCGTTTCAACCGTAGCGCTCCAACACAAGTCTGTTTCGTCCGTTTTGCGGTACGCCACACCCCTCCCGATCAACAGGACCTCCATTTCGACCGTAGGAGGTCCGTGTCGTCCGTTTTGCGGTACGCCACACCCCTCCCGATCAACAGGACCCCCGTTTCCTTCGTTTTGCGGTACGCCACACCCCTCCCGATCAACATGACCCCGTTCCGGACGTAGGAGGTCCGTTTCCTCCGTCGTCCGGTACGCCAGGCCTCGTTTCCATCGCCTGTTCCATCCAAGCCCTCCCGATGAACACGACCACGGATTCTGTTCCGACCTAGCCGGTTGGCTCCAGCGTTCCTGCTGCCTCCCGATGAACACGACGCATTCCGTTGCCTCCCCATGTACACGATGCATTCCGTTGCCTCCCCATGAACACGACGCGTTTCGTTGCCTCCCCATGAACACGACGACGACGTTGTTTCTCCATTCCGACCCAGCCATGTACACGAGCCCTGGCCGTACGTGTGCACGAGTAGGCGTTCGAGACGCTGCCCGTATGTACGCACGTGGCCGTATTTTCTTTCTTGCACCCTCGCCGCTGTACGTACGTGTACATGCTACGTGCGCGCCTCTACTACGACACATGCGCGCCTCTACAACGACCAGTATGTACGTACATGTTCACGTCCAGAATGACAACGCTACGTACGCTTCGACCAGGTGGGTCCCGACCGCCGTGCACTTCCTTGCGTGCGAAGATGTAGCTGGTGGGTCCCAGCAGTCAGGGGGGCGAATCGTTTTGGTTTTTTTTGCCCGGACGCACTTCCTTGCGTGCGAAGATGTAGCTGGTGGGTCCCAGCAGTCAGGGGGAACGTTTTTTCGTGAAATACGGTGGCCCATCCGGTGGGTCCCTGCTGTCAGGTGGAGGAATAATTATTTTGCGCGTAATAAGGAGGCACTTCCTTGCGGCCGCCGTGGGCCCAGCTGTCAGCCTCTCCATGCACAGTACTCTTCCGAAGGAAGTCAATCGTTGACCACATTGACCACGCCGCGCCGAGAGCACCACGGCGGTGGACGACGGCGAGGCCTAGGAAGGGGACGACGCCGAGCCGGGGAAGACGCAGCAGTGGATGCCCACGCGAAGAGGAGTACGAGGGTTCACTGGTTTGGCTGCGGTGTGAAATTTGTCGCCGCCTTGAGAATAACAGGGTGTGGGTGAGTAGGGGCCTGGCCAGCGGTGGGAGTAGTAGGGGCGGTGAGGCCTCCAGCATCACAGCCCGGCCACGGGAGGCGTGAGCATGCGGCACGACCGGCGCTGCTTTGGGCGGCTGGAGCACGAAGACCAGAGGTTGAAGAAGCACTACGACGTTGGATGGACATCGTACGGTCACTGGAGCTAGAATCGTTCATATTGACTAAGTTGACAAAGCCCTCCGTCCCCGAAAACTTAGTAGGCCCACAAGTCAGCCTCCCACCAAGGTGAGTCCCAGCTAGCAGGGGGAGTATTCATTTTTTTTGTGCGTAATAAGGAGGCATTTTCGGTGGGTCCGAGCTGACAGCGGGGGGAACGTTTTTTTCACGAAATACAGAGACCCTTCCGGTGGGTCCCAGCTATCAGGTGGAGGAATCATTATTTTGCATGTAATAAGGAGGCATTTTGCTTTGTGGGCCCTTACTGTCAGCCTCTTCCGATGGCTGTTGTTTGTTGACCATGTTGACCTCGCCGCGCCGAGAGCACAAATGCGATGGACGAGGGCGAGGCCCAGGAAGAGAACCACCCGGAGTCGGCGAAGCCACCGCAGCAGATGCCCACGCTGAGGGGAGAACGAGCGCTCACTGGTCAGCTGCGGGGTGAGGCTGATGTCGCCGGAAAATAACAAGATGTGTGGGTGGTTAGAGGGATGGCCTGGCAGCAGCACAGCCATCCACGAGAGGAGGGAGCAGGCAGTCCCGCCGGCGCTGGTTTGGGCGGCTGGAGCAGGAAGATTAGAGATTGAAGAAGCACTCCGGCCGTTGGATGAACATCCAACAGTTACTGATGTGTGTTGACTGCTGACCCACAAGTATAGGGGATCTATCATAGTCCTTTCGATAAGTAAGAGTGTCGAACCCAACGAGGAGCAGAAGGAAATGATAAGCGATTTTCAGCAAGGTATTCTCTACAAGTACCGAAATAAGTGGTAACAGATAGTTTTGTGATAAGATAAATTGTAATGAGCAACAAGTAACAAGAGTAAATAAAGTGCAGCAAGGTGGCCTAATCCTTTTTGTAGCAAAGGACAAGCCTGGACAAACTCTTATAATAGGAAAAGCGCTCCCGAGGATACATGGGAAAAGCGTCAAGCTAGTTTTCATCACGTTCATATGATTCAAGGCTCGTACTTTGATAATTTGATATGTGG
This sequence comes from Aegilops bicornis, assembly GCA_021605145.1. Classification (NCBI taxonomy): domain Eukaryota; kingdom Viridiplantae; phylum Streptophyta; class Magnoliopsida; order Poales; family Poaceae; genus Aegilops; species Aegilops bicornis. The sequence goes on from CM038675.1 coordinate 116,197,956, forward strand.
GTGGACCGGTGCTTGGTTGCTGTTCTTACTTGAACAAGCATCCCACTTATGATTAACCTCTATCGCAAGCATCCGCAACTACAATAAAAGTATTAAGGTAAACCTAACCATAGCATGAAACATATGGATCAAAATCAGCCCCTTACGAAGCAACGCATAAACTAGGGTTTAAGCTTCTGTCACTCTAGCAACCCATCATCTACTTATTACTTCCCAATGTCTTCATCTAGGCCTAAATAATGGTGAAGCGTTATGTAGTCGACGTTCACATAACACCACTAGAGGTTAGACAACATACATCTCATCAAAATATCAAACGAATACCAAATTCACATGACTACTAATAGCAAGACTTCTCCCTTGTCCTCAGGAACAAACGTAACTACTCACAAAGCATATTCATGTTCATAATCAGAGGGGTAATAATATGCATAAAGGATCTGAACATATAATCTTCCACCAAATAAACTAATTAGCATCAACTACAAGGAGTAATCAACACTACTAGCAACCTATACTAGCACCAATCCCGGACTTGGAGACAAGAATTGGATACAAGAGATGAACTAGGGTTTTGAGAGGAGATGGTGCTGGTGAAGATGTTGATGGAGATTGCCCTCTCCCGATGAGAGGAGCATTGGTGATGACGATGGTGATGATTTCCCCCTCCTGGAGGGAAGTGTCCCCGGCAGAATAGCTCTGTCGGAGCCCTAGATTGGTTCCGCCAAGGTTCTGCCTCGTGGCGGCGGAGTCTCATCCCGAAAGGTTGCTTTTTTTGACAAAGACTTCATATAGGAGAAGATGGGCGTCGGAGAGCCACCAGGGGGCCCACGAGGTAGGGGGCGCGCCCTAGGGGGGGGCACCCTCGTGAGCAGGGTGTGGGCCCCCTGGCCTTCATCTTTTGCGACGATTTTTCTTTATTTATTTTAAGATATTCCGTGGAGTTTCAGGACTTTTGGAGTTGCGCAGAATAGGTCTCCAATATTTGCTCCTTTTCTAGCCCAGAATTCCAGCTGCCGGCATTCTCCCTCTTCATGTAAACCTTGTAAAATAAAAGAGAATAGCCATAAGTATTGTGACATAATGTGAAATAACAGCCCATAATGCGATAAATATCGATATAAAAGCATGATGCAAAATGGACGTATCAACTCCCCCAAGCTTAGACCTCGCTTGTCCTCAAGCGAAAAGCCGATAACAATAAATATGTCCTCATGTTTAGAGGTAGAGGCGTCGATAAAAATAAAATACGTACATGAAGGCATCATGATTGTTCTTATAACAGCAACACATATAGATTTTGTCATATGATTACTTATGTTCAAGTGATGATCTTTTCACAATGCAAAAGTATGGTCCAAGTCTCCTTCAAAATTGGTGCATATGAGGACACTTTGGAGTGTGATGTGGTCCCAATGACCGTTTGCCACCTCCTTCTTGGTCGACCATGGCAATTCGACCGTGGTGTCTTCCACAACGGGCGTACCAATCACTATAGCTTCAAGATGAAAGGGAAGGAATATGTGCTACGACCTATGAATCAGAAACCTTATTGAGCACCAACAAATTATAACCTCAGTCATTGAAGCAATTGCAATTTATCATAACATCGGGAAGAGTCTATGTCAGAGCTTAAAATCAAGTCCACATACTCAACTATCATTTAGTCCTTCATAATTGCTAACACTCACGCAATACTTGTGGTTACGGAGTTTTAATCGTACACAGAGAAAGATAGGGGTTTATAGTTTTGCCCCACAACCTTTTACCTCAAGGCTAATGTCAACAATAATAATTCATGCTCCCCTACATCCAATTAGATATATACTAGTCATCAACCCGTGCAACTGCACGAGCTAGAATTTGGAAAACACAGTAATGGTTAACTTTTTGAATTTCTCTATTGTACTTGAATTTTAGGCAGTACAGAGTATTTGCCATGTAGAAGAGGAAAATGTAGTGGTTAAACTATTTCCTAGTTGCATGTCAACATACTCTTGGTAAAAATTTATATTCCAATTTGTAAATATTGGATACCTAAATTCCCCTTAGGTTTTCTTCCTAAACATAACAAATAATATAAATTTCCTAGATTAAACAATGGTACCTCCACAATCAATTCAAATGCTCCCTTGATTGCTTCGCGTATTGCTGTAGTTATGTCAGTGATTAACATACTACTTCCCGACAAAAGTTTTGCATTTTGGACATAATATTTATCAAGCTTCTATATTATTCACAACTTTTGTCCTTCTGAAACATATTGAATGGATCTGCAAAAATGATATGTGTATAATATTGTAATACTACATTTGTTTTACAATTATAACGTAAGTAAATATTAATTATCAAAGTAAACATCACCTTCTCAATTCTATATCATATTCCTTAGACTATGGCATATCATCTTACAAACTTGTAGTTTGAAGTTCAAACTAATATTCCGCCATAGGTTTGCTCATATTGCTTTGTGCCTAGATATTAATTAGTGCCTCCATTCTAAATGCTAAATAGCTAGCGGAAGCAACCTTGTATGACGAAACAATGTTTAAAATTAAAAAAGACAATTAAAACAGTTCAATATTTAGGAAGGGTGATAGTCCATAAACATGCAAAAATTCTTGTTTAGACACATGACATCCTCCAGGTATGCAAGAAACAAATATGATATAAATAGTGATATGTTCATTCCACACCACTATTTAGTGCTGAATTTTATTTCCTTTGGGTGTCCCAGCTAAATTGAAATTTGAATATGATACTTCACACGTTTTTGCAACATCATCCTCTCAGCGTATTATAGTCTTCGAGATTATTTTTTACCTTGTAAATGTGGTTTGCACAGCTTCCCCAATGAATTTTTTTCTATTAAAATCTATATGATGTTTTAGAAGTGTATGCCTATCTTTGGTAATTAATTTGTTTTCTTCAGAAGTTGTCCGCCTTACAAATATTTTAAAAAATAGTATGATAAAACATAGAAGGCTCAAGTTGACTTGGAAATTAAAGTGAAAATCCTAGAAGGGGTATATCCTTCTCTAATATTAGTCGTGGAAATTGTTTTCTTTGAAAGTTGTCCCGCTTACAAATGTTCGACAATCTAGTGTTTGAATATTCTTACAAAAATTAACGATCAAAATAATACATACAGGGCTTATTCTGACCTGGTAAACTGAAATTTTTATAAAGTGTACACCTATCTTTGATAACTAATTTTTTGTGGAAATTGTTTCAAATTTTGCTTTAATCCAAAGTTGTCCGCCTTACAGTTTGACAATCTATTGTTTGCATATTCGTAAAAAAAAATTAATGATAAAAAATAGTGTTGAAAAAGGGTAAAGTGAAAGTTTAGTTTGTTGATTATGTGTGTATCATAGCAGAGAGACTGATCAAAGATCAGCTTATGATCGAGACGCATCCAGAGCAAGGGCAGTGTCATGATGAAGCTTGGCTTGGGATGAATTTGCCTCCATATGCTCTTGCACACGGCGGCAAACTTGTACCCCGTTACGTAGTATGTGCCTCTGTAGAGGAGCCAACACATATATACTTCTATGCCACAACTTCTATTCATGCATACACATATACTTGAAGCTGTGCTGGTAATCCTACTGTGTGCGTTATAAACACATGCATGTAAAAAAATCTTGACTTATCAGGCCTATTAAACAGGACGTACGGAGGAAACTGATTCAAACCTGAATTGAACGTCTCCAATGAACTCTTTTCTCAATCTCATGTTAACTGCTAGTTGTGTATTGCCTGTATATTGTACAAATATATGTCCCAACAACCGCTTTACGGACCATGTCATTGTTCCTGCGCTGCTATTATATTCTGGATCCACCTCTTGCTGAAAGTAAATGTGCTTTCTCCATTTACCACTGGAAACCAAGAACGTTTTACTTCACTACTTTCTCCATTCCATGGGCGTCATATTCGTCATATCTTGCGTCAATATTCCTCTTTATGCACTTCCATATGAATAGTCATCTACCACAACAGCAACTTGTGATGCAGGTGATCCTAATATGCACATGTTAAAATCATCATATATGGAAACACGTCAAGGGATAGCATCAAGCTATCAATCAACCAACACGTGCATATTTAGAATCATCATGGACGGGAACGCATCAAACATTAGCATCGAGCTACGCGAATCAACCAACACTTTCAGATTTTAGAACCATCATGCATGGAAACAGATCAAACAATAGCATCAAACTGTCAATTCACCAACACGTTCAGAAGCACCTTCTGTTGGCTAAATTATCAACCAATCTAATCCTTGGCCAAAATTTTCCTTAATTCAGCAATAGTGAGAATTGATTAAAAGCCCAAGAATCCCATCCCAGTGTATGTACTACTTCATGGTCCCTACCTCTCCCCATGAGAAAGATCACTAACCTGAAGAATTCTCGATCAGTCTACTAATCGACACACAGTCTCTTGTCCACAAAAGATCGTATATGAAAAGATTCCGATCGAGTTGAATCCCTGGAGAGCACAACAATATTAGATGGCATGATAGAAATAATTGAGTCCACATCAACGGAAGGCGATCAATTCAAGTATAGACCGTCATGAAAAATATTCAAAAAAATGTGAGAAGAGATTCGTGAGCATAGCAGGTCTATCAACTTACCTCCTTGGTTCAGATTGAGTTTGAGAGCATCGGAATCCATGCCCCGAGTTGTTTGCTTCACTTTGAAGGAGATCAATGGATTTCTTCCACAAATAGAGAGAGAGGCAGCGGAGATTCCATAGAGAACGATTGCTTCATGTTGAAGATTTTCCTAATGGGGAAAGAAAGAGATAAATGAACATGGAGCTCGCCAAGCTGCTCAAGCGCCTAATTTGACCATCGCCGCTACTCTGACCCTGACCACTCAATGCTCATTTTATCCATATAGTGTCTGATGTGATCATGTAACTCAGCAAGTCAGCATGATCTAATGAGACAATTTAGTTTTATCCTAAGTACCTCTGCGCGTCGGACACCTACCCGGGAGAGTGAAGAAACAAAATAACTTCTTTTAATTCGTATCCAGCAAAGTAATTAATGATTTGAGCAACAATTTTGTGTGATGTCTAAAAGTGAAAATAATAAGGTGTGTCCACAGACTACAGAAGTAAGAACAATACTTGTCAAAAAGGTATCCACATGTCCACAGTAACGGCCAACAGCCTACGTATCAGTATAAATGTTTTAATTAGATCTAGCTAGTTTTTTCCAGGCAATAGGTTGTGTGATGCAATCAGTAATATTCACACTATCAAGTATGAGGTTGCAGTTGAGCCCTTGCTTGATCAATGCAAAATCTGCTATTCACACTATCAAGTATGAGGTTGCAGTTGAGCCTGTTGACAACATTGGTGAGAAGATTAAAATACGGAAATTATCATCAAAACCCGCTCAAAAAATCCTCGGCTATAACGATCTGATGGAAACATAATAGGACAGTAAAGCCTTCAAAACCAATTTCTACTTAATCTGGCAAAGAACTCATGAGCTAGGCGAGGAAGAGAAAAAGACAGGGAGAAGCACGTACTTGGTGGGAGCCAAGTAGAAAATTGTAGACGTGAGAGATATGTATGCGTATGGTTGATGCAAGCAAACAGCCTCCTTCTAGGAAGGAGAGGCAACACACGGGACAGTAGGTGGCTTCGAATGCCAGTCGAAATTTGAGAAGCTCATCGATTCCTTCCGGTAATCTGGGCATCGACTGCATTCACGCTTCCCCTTGTTGGACGGTAAGACAGGGATAAGCACGTACTTGGTGGGAGCCAAGTAGAAAATTGTAGACGTGAGAGATATGTATGCGTATAGTTGATGCAAGCAAACAGCCTCCTTCTAGGAAGGAGAGGCAACACACGGGACAGTAGGTGGCTTCGAATCCCAGTCGAAATTTGAGAAGCTCATCGATTCCTTCCGGTAATCTGGGCATCGACTGCATTTGCGCTTCCCCTTGCTGGTCGTTACCGTCTCAGTCTCAGCCACCGGACTGGATGCCTGCTGCTTCTTCGCCGGTGTGGGATTGGGATTGCTGAGTGTGGCCTTTCCCACACCCCCATAGGCGGCGACGGAGGACACTGCTAGCCGAGGACCTGGATGGGAGAAGATTGAGAAGAATTAGGTCAAGTATTGTTTACCCAGATCGGGATCAATGGGGAGGCGGCGACTTGGTGCTTGTAGATTACAGGCAGAGGCGTGGCTCATGGGTTGTGCGCGTTGCAGAGGAAAAGTTTTTTTTTGACATCACGTTGTAGAGGAAAAGATTTCCTAATTAATCTGACAGCCTATGGCCAACATATTAATCGGATGGATGGTTTTTTTTAAACGTGGGGATGAAGCCAGACGTGTAGGTTGGGTCAGACATGGTCTTTGTTACGTGTAGATTGCATCTGTTTTTCACCTGAAAAGTAACGTAGATCATGGGGTCATGATAGACTAATTAAATAGATCAACGGTTAATATATTTTTAATAATGTGGATTAACGTGCAGGCTCGTATGATACATCCAATTAGTAAATATAAGATATCATGTTCTTTCCAACATGCTGGGCTTGCCAAAGGATAAAATAAAAAAGGAAAGGTGAAGATCACCGTGACTCTTGCATAAGGTAGAGGATAATAATAAAAGATAGGCCATTCGCAGAGGGAAGAAGAGGTTGCCATGCGCTTTTTATGGTTGGATGCACAAAATCTCAATGCGAAAGAACGTCACTTTATATTGCCCCTTGTGATATGAACCTTTATTATGTAGTCCGTCGCTTTTATTACTTCCACATCACAAGATCGTATAAAGCTTATTTCTCCCACACCAATCAATCATACATGTTTAGAGCAATTTTTATTGCTTTGCACCGATGACAACTTACTTGAAGGATCTTACTCAATCCATAGGTAGATATGGTGGACTCTCATGGCTAAACTGGTTTAAGGGTATTTGGAAGCACAAGTAGTATCTCTACTTGGTGATGAGAATTTGGCTAGCATGAGGGGGAAAGGCAAGCTCAGCATGTTAGAGGATCCATGACAACATACTTTATCTCAGATATAAGAAAACATAACTCATCACGTTGTCTTCCTTGTCCAACACTACTAGAAAAACCACTACTAATGGCGCACCTAATTTGGCTATTAATGGCGCATCTGTGGTGCGCCATTAATAGCACGCCATTAGTAATATTTACTAATGGCGCACACGGGGGTGCGCCAGTAGTGGCGGGGATACTATTGGCGCACCACCTGGTGCGCCATTATTATTTGCGTGGGTGCGCAATTATTTTGCCTCCCAGGGGTATTGTATACCCAGTTGCTTTGGCATACTAATGGCGCACCACCCGGTGATGCGCCATTAGTAATCATGACATACTAATGGCGCACCACCCGTGATGCGCCATTAGTAATTATGGCATACTAATGGCGCATCGACAAGTGATGCGCCATTAGTATGCTTTGTCATACTAATGGCGCACTATCATGTGATGCGCCATTATTATTAATATTAGGTTTTTATTTTTTTATTTTCTGTTTTTTGCACAGGTTACAAAATGTATAATTTGACAAAATATAGACAGCACACATCAACAATAGATTCATCAGATACAATAGAAGATTAGTCTTTGAATACAATTCATCATATTAGTCTCCGAATACAATTCATCATATTAGTCTCCGAATTGAAAAGACCGAACAAAGATAGAACATTATATTACAAGTCTCGAGACCGCGAGTAGCGAGTTTGTCTTCACATTACAAGTCGATATCGATCATCTAAACTACCATCACATAGAAGAGAGCTGTGGTCATCACGATGAGCATCATCACGATGAAACTCGTCTTCATCCGGTTCCTGCAACGCCCTCCCTCTCCCGCTAGATAGCGGGCGATCTAGATTCGCCTCGGCCCTAGTGGTGTACCCTTTGTAACTGTTACCGCTGAATCGGTGAACCTGTCTCCGACACTCCTCCCAAAGTGATCGTAGACTCGGAACCTTACCCTTGTACACGACATACGCCGGCATCGCTATGCACTAGCCAAACGAAACGTTAGTACCAATTCACGACAATACATAAGCAATATATAAGTATGCAACAGAACGATCGGAAGAGAAAAGCAAGACATTAATAGCATTGATTACATCTAAGTTGAACGACTCTCGAAACCAAAGAGACATACTACAAGTTCATTAAAGTTTAATTACAACATGAGCCAATCGATGTTTTAGAACTAGACAACTCGACTCAAGGGACCGGAGCGTGGATGAAGCCGCCGCTCTATCGTGGGAGTCATGAAAGAACGGGCGTTGTCATCCTGCATTTGTAGCATTGTGTCGATGTCATTGTTGGACGGTTGATTTCTGAGGTAGAACTGCCCCGAGGTACGAAGGACATCTTGATGGATGATTTCCGCAAACTCCGACTGGATGCGAAAGAATTCTTGTCGGAGGTCCGCGTCCTGGATTGCCGACACGCTCGCGGCCCAATCTTGGAGTTTACTCGGTAGCAGAAGTTGATGATGGTCCCGTACGATCGCCTGCATGTGATGGATGGCGTAGTAGGCACCCTTCGACCGCCAGCGGCTGCTTGACGCAGCAGAACGTCAGACAGGGAGAACACGTGCTTGCCGTGCCACGAATAGGCCTGGTGAAGGTGCCTCCAGATTTGGCGTAGCCGGGGAGAACATCATCAAGAACCTTCTTGACATTTGTGTAGTCTACGTTCGACTGACGGTCCGGGTCGAAATACGTGGCCATGGAATATTTGGGTCGAAATACGTGTGTCACTGCAGAAAACACGGAATGTTAAATGAAAAACGATCGAAATGTAAGAATTCATATGTTACAGGCCGGTTGAGGGGAGGACTTACTCGGGAAAGTAAGGCACGCGGAAGTTATCCTTATCTTGGTTTGCCAGAATGACGCCTTCGAGGTAAGAACTCGCGACTTGCCGGTCCCCAGCGCTGCCCAAGAACTTGGCACGCATGTAGAAGGGGTCGACTATCGCGATGTCCAGGGTCTTGTCGCGAATGATCCGCATCTCCATACTCAGCGAAAATAGCCGAACGAAGGTGTAGTGCAGCGGATGAAGGTTCAACATAGCGTGGATGTCATCAAAACGCAGGACGATCGTACGCCCGATGGAGTTATCCACAAAGCCCTTTCCCTCCGCACCTTGGCCGCGAAAACCGGGTATGCCACATCCTTCTCCCTGAGACGCAGCTTCTCCAAAGAAAGAACATTGTCATGCAGACTCCGCATAGCACCGATTGCAGCATTGAGCATATTTGTCGGTAGCATCGCCCTACCCGCCACATGCACCCTCCTCGAGATATCCTGCGGTGAAGGTGGCCCGTCCTGAGCACGGATCGTACTCGGTGCCAGCTGGCTCGCACCCTTCTTAGTCTTTCTTTTGCGTGCCTTCTTCTTCTCCTGTAATGGGACCGAGTTTTGCTCACAGACCGCCTTCTTGAGTGTGTTGGGGCTGATAATATTTTGCACCTCGCCTATCTCGAGGCTCGGTGAAGTCGGCAGCCGGAGGCGTCTCCGAGAGCTGAACGCCGGCGCTGTTGCAACAACTTGGCTTCTCCGCTGATGCGAGCTAGATCGCACATGTATTTTGTTGGGTTTGGTTCTTGAGAAGGAGGCCCCATGAAGTCGCCATCGCACCCATGCTCGGCAAAGTAATCTTGATCGATGTTGCCAAATGTATCATAGTCGCCGCCGTCGTCGTTACGATCCTGTGCCATATGCATGTTTGGATCCAGTGGCATAGGGATGTCCGCACCGTTCTGGCGGTCTTGCCATGGGGCCGACTTGGCGCCGGCACGACTGGCGGTGTTGTCTTTGGGGTGGTGTCCCCCGCCCCCAAACGAATCTGGCTCTTCGGTCAAAGCAGGGGCCAGCTCAGGCAGGCGCTGAGGGTCATCAAGTCATCATCGTCGGCCCCGACGGGTCGATTCGGAGGTAACAAGTCGTCGCAGCCTGGCAGCACCCGAACCAGTTGAACCCTAAACAAGTTGGGTGGCATCTGGGTACCGTGGAACAAGGGGTTGCCCGGTTGAACGATTTTGCCCTTGGCGACATCGACCAACTCGTTGTTCACGTAGTGGAGGAGAGTGCACGGAACGTCGGCGGCGCCCTGCGAAAACATGTAGGGCGTCAGGGATGCCCAGTCAAAAGCAAGGAGATGAAGTCCTCGGCCGAGAGAGGCTTAATTAGTTACCGTGATGATGGCGCCGAGCTCGGCTATCGTAGAGGCACCGCCAACGGCGGGCGCGGCAGCTGACGGAGTGGCCGCTTGTCGCAGAGGTGCTCGCCGGCGTACACCGGTGCATTAAGCTCCGTGCGGCGTCGGAGACACCAATGCCGCCTCGCCGGAGGGCACCAATGGCCCCGCCATCGCATTATGCGAGTTGCTGGCCGTGAAGCTAGGAATCGGGGCGGCCTGTTGGCCGCCCGCAATCCACGCACTCAACCCCGAGATCAAGGTAGGCACAAGGCGGTGATCGCCGCTCCGAGTCGTTGTTCCACTTGCTCTTGGACAATCTCCGAATCCGCGCCACCTGTGCCTTGAGTTCTTGAACCTCTCGCGCCCGGCTTTCGAGCTGGTCTTTTTCTCCTTCCGCACACCAGCGGTATAGTATGACCCCATTTTGTCGACAAGCCTTTGCCGGCCACCACGACCAGGTGACGTCGGCTTATCGAGCTTATCCTTGTTCTTCATTACATTCAACCCCTATTTAGAGTGGTGTCCCAAGGGTTGCTCTGAGTCGACCCCGCCATCGCTTTCAGTCGCCTGCGGTAGGAATGTGAACCATTTAGAAATTCGGCTTCATTAATTAGAATGCAACCATATGGAGCTAATTACGCGGGGGTGTATTCCTTACCAGAACAAGCTGAAGCTGCCTGGTCTTCGGATCCGTGGTAAGCTCCTTTGTTTTCGGGTCCTTCTTGTACCGGGCCCTGACAAAGTTCCTGGTCTGCTTGTCACCGTATGTATCGAAGAGGCGGTAGGCCTTGCTCGGCACGCTCCGCCTCCTCCTTGTCCCATATAGGCTCCGCCACTCTGTAACCGCCGGGACCGACTGTGTGTTCCCCTATGTTCAGCTCCCGCATTTGTTTCCCCCACTCACTTGATTGGGAGCTTGCGGTGCTCGAGCAATTGATCTTGAAGTCGTTGTAGTCATCTTCAGTGATCGAAGGATTTTTCTCCTTGATCTTTTGATAACTCTCACCGTTCTCGATCATTCTCTTCACATTGCTTTTCCAAGTAGACAGGGCCTTGCTCATCTTCGTGAGGGCAGCATTGTTCACTTTATTCCCTTTGAGGCTTGTGTTTTCGAATTCAGCGGGGAACTTGTATCGTTCGTGCAGCTTCGTGAAGAGGAGGTTGCGCCAAATTCCCTCGGTCAGGATGCCTCGTGTTCTCGGTGTTGATCGAGACGGTGCTCGGAGAATGCACCCGAGCTGAAGCGAGTACCCTTGACTATTCGTTCGGGCGCTGTTGGATTCCGTTGGAGTCCACTTCAAGAACTTCCTCCTTGAGGGTGAGGAGCACGATCGGGCGCCGGTCCTTCCGTTGCCTCTTCGGTTGGCTGCCATCTGTGCGTGCACCGCCATCATCAGTGGTGGCATCCTCGGCGGCACCATCAGTGGTGGCATCAGTGGGGTCATCTTCGGCGGTACCATCAGTGGTCTCAAGATCGGTGGGGAAGGCGGCGGCCTCATACAAGTGAGGTTGTTCCTCCATCTCCTGGGACAGCTCCCAGAATGCCTTGCCGCCCGAACCCCCGGCCTCATCGTTGTGGGCCATGTTTCTCTCTAAATAGAAACAAAGTTTGGTCAAAAGTTGGTTATTGTCAAGGAACAAGATCATGGTCTCATCATTTAGGGTTTGTCGACACCGAGGCATCCTAAAATCTAAGCTTTTATCATTGAGGGTTTTTCGACGCCGAGGCACCCTAAAAGCCTAAGCTTTCATCATTTCGGTTTTTATCGACACCGAGGCACCCTAAAAGCCATGCATTAGTCACAAGTACGCCAAGCAGTTGATCCTACTTAATTAACTACTAAGATACCCTGCCCATGCATTAGTCACAAGTACCCCATATGTCCTATTTTTAGCAAAGTCATGCTAAAATTCACGGAAAATTTCAGCATGACCTTTGCTGAAAATAGGACATATGGAGTAATTCAATTTGCCGGAACGGAAGTTAATCGACATTCCGGCAAACTCAAGGGCCTCTCGGGGTACCTGCAAAATCATCACGACACGATGGTCGGAGACAAAACCCAGCAAACTAGCAAAATCATCACAAATTGTTTTCTGTTAAAGATGATCATCATCTTTACCAGTCTTTCTCAATGTGATCACAAGTAATTCAGAGGCATCACAAGTAATTCAGAGCATCACAAGGCATTAGTAGTTCAGTACATGAACAAGTTTTACAAACCCATATAAGAACAAGTGAATTCTAGTCCCATTGACACTCCTGGTTTTCTACAAACACCAAGTACTAGGGCACACAAAAGTTCTGAAATTTGTGTGCCTAACTGAATTAACTGAATTTTCAGTAACCGAATAAACTGAATTTTCAAAACTGCAAGAAGCCAATTAAAAAAAATTCAACAGCACTAGAACTGAGCTGATTGATGTAGTTTTGTTCACTGTTATGAAGAGAAACTTCTTCTTGTAAGAAAGGACTTCGCGTGTGGTTTGGAATATTCAGAAATCAAGTTGAAATATAAAACCATATAGAGGTAGGTATGCTACAAGTCTACAACATATATACTAATTAATCAACTGCAATCAGAGACAGTTTCTTCTTCTAAGTCCATCTCACGGTTCGCTGAATTAAGAAAAATACATCATCATTTCGTAAAACTTACGCAAACTACTCAAAACAGGAAGAAGAAGAAAAACACATTTCAGAAGGAAAAACTGCATGCAAAAATAGCTTTCAACTTAACTCGAATGCTTGTATATATCATTATAAAAATTGGGTGCTAATCGACGCAAACTTCGATAATCATTCGAGCAGCTCAACAAACTTTGAACAAGCAGGACTCATGGCCAAATTAAAGTAGAGTAATCCTACGGTGCATTTCCGATAAATCCATGGATGGATGTACGTATCACTACAGATTGAACACAACATTTCCATTAATTTTTTCTCCAACTGGTAGTATAATAACTGGGCCAAGACCTACAAGTAGATTAATTGACTAAGTGCGCGCATAGGACAAGTGGTAATTAATTAGCTCTTCATGGAGGAGGATAAGAGGGACCACCAGGAGGTGCCCTTCATGGCCTGCTCCCATGACCCATCAACATCAAGAGCAACCTCCCAAGGTTCATGACCCATCCCTCAATCAAATCTCAACCTTTTTGTTCATCCTCCAATCGTGGGAGGACCATTTTCCTCAACAATAATGGTCTAATGTATGATTTGTGGCTCGAACGCAATTGAGATTATTTTCTGTGTGAGTCTACTGTTGGGTTTTGGTGTATACTAGCAGCAGCATAGTCGCAACACACATTAACACATATAGCTTGCTTGGTCTCTACTAATAAAAAGCTGAACCATCAATGGAGTGTTGCTACTTGTCTAGTAGCGTTCCCACTATTGAGTGTTGTCTCACTCTGTGCATTGGCATTGCTATCTACTTGGTGAACTCGATTTTTCTTCTCATGTAAATCATGGTCTTGATCTGTGATTAAGGGCAAAAGTGTTGGAATTTCATTTTGATTGTTATTGTTAAGACTAGTGTAAATCAGACGTGGCCAATCAAGTGATACCCTTATATAGCTAGAATTCAGAATGCATTCAACAATCCAAACTTTTGTATTTCCTGGATAACAAACAGTAATGATCTCTAGCCCGACATTCATTTATTCATTCTTCTAGTAAATAGGTGCATAAATGTTCTTGCCGAATGGGTTTATTTTTGTTGATCTATATGCTCATATATGCGTACGAGGCTAGCCACTTTTACGCCACTCATATGCCATCGATAAAAAAAATGAACTTTCACCAAGAAGTTGTAACTTGGCAGCCATCAGTTTATACAACAAAGATAATTATATATTTCTATGAACACTAGATGCCAATCTGAGGATAAAAAGCATCTACTAGTAACTAGTGCATATGATCATCACTAGCCCATAATAGTAATTAAGTTTTTTGTAGACAAACAACATGTTTATCTTTCTGCATCTACATCTCAGAGTGTACCGAACAAAACCCGTAGCTTGGTGCTATCCAACTATTAAAACCACACAGCTGCATGGCTCCTAGCAGCAATTTCACAAGTAAATTCAATGCAAGTCCAAGAAGACAGCACATAGCTCAGACACTGTGGCTGTGGGGATTGTCCTCAATGCAACTCCTTCAAAATAGAGAGACTGTCTTCAATGTAAAGGTGTGAGAATTCACGATCACCGGCCAGTAAGTAGATGACGCCTTCCCGGCCGCCGCAAAAAAGAAGAAGAAAATGTTAGCAAACTCTACAGCCTACAAATAAGGCAGCTACATGTTAAACCAACCATGACGGGTACAAAGGCCATGCGACGCTGCAACCAGAGCTTCGCCTTACTTTGTCCCCTTGATTTTATTGTTTGTTTTGGTTCTGTTTTAATTAGGCCCGTAACCGTTATCCGATTATTGTGAGTGTCCATGGCCTTTATGTATGGCATGGCCAGTGTGATTTTATTAATCTATAAAAGCTCGACCTACCAACTTGTAAGCATTCGACAACTCAATTAATTGGGTCGAGAAGGTCCAAACTCTGCCATACATAGCAGCTCTGCTGCTCAAAACTCGTAAGCAAGATCGTTTACAAACAAAAAAATTGTTCCACAATTTGCACTAGGAAACCGACAGAAACAGTACAAATTTAAACAAGAACCACCACGCAGCATTACACGAATCAGTGGGTGCTATTTACCGCCATGATTCGGCTGGTTGAGATAGCGGAATTTCTTACCGGAGGGATGGAGAGACAAGACGGCGCAGCGAGGAGATCCCTGTGGGCGTGGTCGTGGTGGTGGTCGTGCGCGGGGTGGGATCTGCAGAGCAAGTCTGCCCAATGAAGGAAGCAAGCACGTGAGAGGAGGCTATGGACTTGCGGAATGGAGAAGTAAGGAGGAGGTGGTCGTACCTTGGGCGTCTAGTCTAGGTCCTGCGGCGCCGTGGCGTCGAGGGAGGCGGGTCGACGGTGGTGTGGACGGGGCGGGGTCGAGGTGGGGCAGCGCGCTGGGCGGGTCGAGGCGGCGCTGGGCGGCGGGCAGCGTCCGGGCGGCGGGTCGGGCGGCGTCTGGGCGGCGTCCCGGGCGGGTCGGGCGGGTCGAGGCGGCGCTGGGCGGGCGTCCGGGCGGCGGGTCGCGTCGAGGCGGCGGGCAGCGTCGAGGTGGCGGGACGGTGGCGTCGAGGGGAGGCGGGCGAGGGAGAGGGAAGGCGAGGAGAGGGCGAGGGAGGGAGAGGGCGAGGCGAGGGCGAGGGCGAGGGCAGCGGGCGGCGGCGGCGGTGGATCGAGAGGAGAGAATCGCCAGGGATCGGCGAAGGGGATCGGGCGAAGGGGGATCGGGCGAGAAGGGGTTACCTAATGGCGCACCTCACCGTGGTGCGCCATTAGCATGTCCATACTAATGGCGCACCTCACCGTGGTGCGCCATTAGTACTTTTTTTATTTCAACTCGAGCCAAAAGGTTATGTAGTACCGTAACCTATCCATGTCAAGCCCACTCTACTAGCTCGACCGGGTCAGCCAGCTTCTCACACCGGGAGGTCCTGGTTCGACTCCTGTGCTCCACAAATTTTTTAGCATTTAAAAATCTGTTTGATACTTATTTATGTTTAAATATGTTCAAACTTGTTTAAATAATAACAGTAATATTTTTTATAAGACAGTAGCATTTAAAAAGCTGTTTGATACTTATTTTTTTAAGACGGTGCTGGGTGCGGGGTCACGGCGGCCAGTTGAGTAGGGGAATCGAGGGTGCGGGGTCGGCGACGGCGGCCGTGGATCTGGGGTGCTCGGCGGCGAGGGGGCCGGATCTGGCGAGGTGGGATAGCGATCGAGATGGAGGGGATCGAGATCGAGTGTCCATGAAATTTAAAAATATTCATGATAGTTCAAAAAGTACCCATGAAATACAATCGAGAAATGAAGGCTACGATTTAAATACAATCGATCTTAGCTAGCTATCTGTTCACAATCTTCTTGCCCTTCTTTTTCGCAAATGGAGTTCTTCTGTGGAACGGACGTCCTTTAGGTAGGGTGGTCCTTCTTCTTCTTGTGGTGTATGCTGCTACTTCATCATCGTCGTCATGTTCGATCCTCGGGTCGCCAGATTTGTCGAAGTCTTGCTCATTGGCTACTCCATCCATTCCGATGATCTTCCTTTTGCCTCTCCTCACGACAACACGACCGGGCTTTGGCGGGTCGGTAATGAAGAAGCATTGGTCCACTTGGGAAGCCAATACCCATGAATCATTTTTTCGGTGACGCTTATGCCCGCGGTCTTGGATTTGGCTTCGTATAACCATGGTGGTGAAATACCGTCTTCTTTTATGACGTTCTTGGCCCATCTGACACGGAACATCGGGACCTTCTCTCCAGCCAGTAGCTCAGCTCCCCAGATCTCCTCGATCCTTCCGTAGTATCTGTCCTTGTCGTTACGGTGTAGGATTCCATCGTTACCCGGAGTTCTGATAACCATCGCTCTTCATGTCCTTGGCCTCGGTGTAGAATGTGTAGCCGTTGATATCGTACGCCTCATAGGTCATCAGGTTGTGCTCGGCGCAACTGTGACAAGGCGAATATGAGTTGTTCTTCCGCGGAAGAATCCTCATGTAAAGGGTACGACAGAAGCTTATGCTTGAACCAACGCGTGAAACATGAGTTGTGCTCTTTGAGTGTATCTTCGTCCGTCCTCTGTTGGCCTCGGTCATTGTACGTCTTTTTAATAAAGGTTTTGTGCTCTACCACCCAAGGATCGACCACGTCTATGTGTTGTAGCGCCGACTAGGTTTGCTCTTTCAAAGTCGGCGAAGTCGACCCTCGAAGTCGACATGCATTTCGCGGCAACCCTCACGGTGACCCCATCCAGCGAGCCTGCCGAGGTGCCTGTTGACGGGCAGACCAACGGGTTCTCGATGCCTAGATAATTCGTGGCAGTAGGAGATGCACTCTTCGTCGTAAAGCCCCTGGCTATGCTTCCTTCGGACGTGACATGTTGCGAACGTATCCTTTGATGACACCATTCATCCTTTCGAACGGCATCATGCCGTGCAGGAACGTCGGCCCGAGTTGGATGATATCCTCCACTATATGGACCAGCAGATGCACCATAACGTCAAGAATGCGGGCGGAAGTACATCTCAAGCTCGCATAGTATCACCACGATCTCTTCCTCGTAGCCTTCTCGAGTTGCCTCACGCCAATCGACTTCCGAGAGATGACGTCGAAGAAGTTGCATAGGCCAAATAGCGTTTCACGGACGTATGCGTCCATGATCCCACCTGATTGCAACCGGAAGTATTCTGCGTCATCAAGACGCGTGATACCGTGAGACTTCATCCCGCTGAACTTCTGC
Organism: Aegilops bicornis; assembly: GCA_021605145.1. Classification (NCBI taxonomy): domain Eukaryota; kingdom Viridiplantae; phylum Streptophyta; class Magnoliopsida; order Poales; family Poaceae; genus Aegilops; species Aegilops bicornis. The sequence continues at coordinate 116,215,563 of CM038675.1, forward strand.
TTCACCGGGTCTAGGTATCTGCTTATCTTCCCACAGAATCAGAAGGAAGTTTTACTCCTAGGAGGCAGGTGAAAAACTGCTCGATCTCCTCCTGACTTAGAGTGAAGCACGCGGGAGGGTAGTCATTTCCGGTCTTCTTGGCCTTTTTGCCTTTGCGACGACTTTCTGTGTCCTACTTCGCCTCATCGTCATCATCATCATCATCATCATCATCATCATCATCATCATCATCATATATAGCGTGAAGCTCGTGCCTGATGCCCATTGATTTCAAGTCTGCCCTTGCTTTCGGCCCATCTTTGGTCCTCTCTGGCATGTTGAGCAGGGTACCAAGCAGACTCTACGCACGTTCTTCGTGATATGCATGACATCAAGGATGTGAGGCACACGGTGGATCTTCCAAAGACGGCAAGTCCCAAAAAACAGACCTCGCTTTCCATACCTTCAGCAGCTGCTCTGGCGCCTTCGCTTCTTTCCGGCTCTGGCGCCTTTTGCTTCTTTCCGGCGTTGGGCAGTCTATCCAATTTTTCAACAGCTTGTCTATTTCCTCGCCGCTCCTCGTGACAGGCGTTTTTGGGGTTCGGTTTCACCATCGAACAGATCCTTGCGTTTCCTCCACGGGTCATCGTCGCGAAGCCACCTTCGATGTCCCATGAACACGATTTTCGAAGACCCCGGATCTCTATCTAGCTGGCGATACGTTGTGTCATCCATGCACCTTACGCATCCAGAAAATCCGTGGACTACCTGCCCCGCGAGATATCTGTAACCGAGATAGTCGTGCACCGTCGTGAGCAGTGCAGCTCTCATAGGGAAATATTCTTTCTCTGCGGCGTCCCACGTAATGGTTGGTGTTTTCCACAGCGTGTCTAGCTCCTCTTCAGCAGCCCCAGATACAGATTGATGTCGTTCCCTGGTTGTTTCGGCCCTTCAATTAGCATACTCATGTGAATGTACTTCCTCTTCATGCACAACCAGGGGGGAAGGTTGTACATCCACACAAACACAGGCCAGGTGCTATGTGTGCTTCTCCGCTGCCAAACGGATTGACTCCATCGGTGCTCGCGCCCGACGATGTTCCTTGGATCGCTCCCAAATTCCGAGTCTTCGAAGTTCAACGCTTGCCATCGCTCGCATCCTTAGGGTGACTCAGCATCTTGTCTTTTTATCTATCTCCGGATCATTTGCGTCATCTTCCCGCTTCTTCTCCTCCCTATCCGCGTGCCAACGCAGGAGCTTTGCTACCTTAGGGTCCGCGAAATAGCGCTGCAGACGAGGAGTGATCGGAAAGTACCACACCACTTTTCGAGGAGCTTTCTTCCTCTTCTTGTATCGAGTGACGCCGCACACCGGACATATGGTAGACTCCTCGTGCTCGTCCCGAAAAATGATGCAATTGTTCATGCACACCTGGTATTGCACGTCGTGCGGTAAATCGAGAGGACACACGATTTTCTTCGCCTCCTCCAAACTGGTCGGGCACTTGTTCCCCTTGGGAAGACGTCGTTCGTGCGAATGACATGTTCTCGTCGGCTACGCGCCGGTCATTTTGTGTTTTACCTTCATCTCCGTGAGCCATGAGCGTTACTTTCGGCGGGTATCCTCGGCCTGCATCCTTCATACAATGGAGTAACCGCGTCTAACTCAAGTTGATCCATCTTGGCTTTCTCTCGGGCGGCAGCTCTTGCGTTATCCGTCTGCTTGAGAAGCAGCTCTTGAATATGAGGGTCCTGCACCCAGCCCATCGATGGTCCAGTCGTCTGCTCCGCCGGCATCATCATCTTCATGATCATGCCCTTCGCTGCTCGAGCATCTTCCTCATCATCATGTCCTGCATCTTCTACATGATGACTGTGTACAAGATCACAACGTGATCATCTCCTGGGGATTCTTAGTCTTCTCGCCCGCCCGAGCCGCGGTGGTTGTCTTGCTGCCCTTCCTCATTTCTTGCCCGGCCCGCATGGACGACTTCGTAGTCATCTTCATCACCTTGCCACCGATAGCCATCCATGAAACCACGCAACAGCAGGTGGTCCCGCACCTGCCGGAATCCGGGTCCGCAATAAGGCTCTTCACTTGCATCTTCGACACGGACATCTTATCTCCGTCTCGTTCTTTTGAAGCATCTCGGCCTTCGCGGACCTCAAAAACCTATTCATGATGCCTTCGGTCATCGTGCGGACCATGGTCGCTGCAAGGGGTAGAGCAAAACGATATTTTAGAACCAAATAAAAATTTGGCATGACTTTCCCTAAAATAGGACCAAAAGAATGCTTAATGCCAAAATTCTCATTGAAACGGATATGAATCAACATTCCGCAAAATATTGGCAACTATCGCATTTCAAATACCGGTACACCTCCAAACACAAACACATCTGCAACACCACAAACATATGCAACACCAGAACATACATAGATCTAGCTAGGCCGTAAAAAGTGCATGTGCACATTGTTGTAGGGAGAACAACCTAAATATAGCTTCCCCCCTTACTTACCTATTAAAACAAGGTAATTTAACCACCTAATTTGAATGAATCTATGGTGGAAATGAGGTGAAAAAGAGGAGGCACCCGAGACAAGGAGGAGGTGGAGAGAATGAAGTGGGGAGAAAGTGAGTGTGTGGGTAGGAGAGGCTGCCCCAAATATCTTGTTGCTGCCCACTTACTAATGGCGCACCTCTTGCATGGTGCGCCATTAGTAGTTACAACTACTAATGGCGCACCTAAGCAGGATGCGCCATTAGTATGTTTGGATAGGCACACTAGTTCAAAAAAAAAGAATTTCTATACTAATGGCGCACCAACAGGCTGGTGCGCCATTAGTAGTTACAACTACTAATGGCACATTGGTAGGATGCGCCATTAGTAAGTTTGGATAGGCGCTAGTTCAAAAAAAAAATTTATATACTAATGGCGCACCAACCTGCACAGTGCGCCATTAGTAGTTACAACTACTAATGGCGCACCCTGTCAGGATGCGCCATGAGTAAGTTGGGATAGGCGCGAGTTCAAAAAAAAAATTCTATACTAATGGCGCACCCACAGCATGGTGCGCCATTAGTAGTTACAACTACTAATGGCGCACTTGGGCGGGATGCGCCATTAGTATGTTTGGACAGGCGCGCTAGTTAAAAAAAAATTTTTTGATACTAATGGCGCACCCTTTGCCAGGTGCGCCATTAGTAGTATAAACTCTAATGGCGCATCAGATTAGTATATACTAATGGCGCACCAGCTCTCTGGTGCGCCATTAGTGTCAATCCCATCTATAGCCCTTTTTCTAGTAGTGCAACATCAACTCTTTAGCATGCTATATTTTAATGAGTGCTCCCAATCATAAAAGATGTCAATGATAATATATCTATATGTGAAACCTCTCTTTCCTTATTACTTCCTATTAATTGCAACGATGACCAAAGCTATATTTGCCAACTCCCAACAACTTTTAATCATCATACTCTTTCTATGTGAAGTCATTACTCTCAATAAGATCAATATGAACTCCTTGTTTTTTTTATTCTTTTTCTTCTTTCTTTTCTTTTATTCACCCAAGATCATGGCAAAATAATCAAGCCCTTGACTCAACTAACTTTATTATATATATATATATATATATATATATATATATATATATATATATATATATCACGGACTTGATTACATAGAGAGATCATAAAGCAAAACTCAAAACTAGATCATCCCATAAACTTTATTCTACTAGATCAAGACACTACTAAAAGGATCCAACTAAGAAAAACGGTAAAGATAGGAGTTGTGATGGTGATACGATACCGGGGCACCTCCCCCAAGCTTGGCAGTTGCCAAGGGGAGTGCCCATACCCATGTGATTATGCCTCCTTCTTTGTTGTTGGTGTGATATTCTTGGCAATGATTCCTCTCAGGATACGGTTCTCCTCCTCTAGCTTATTGACTTGCTGCTTGAGGTCCATTATTTCCTTACGAAGCTTCCCTGTAACGGCTAATGCCCCTTGCACCCAAGGGTGTTGCATAGCTGCGGGAGAACAAGTGACACTCCTCTTCATATTTTCATAAGAAAGAAATATAACATTGGAAGGGATAACCGAGTTTGGAATAGCTGAGCTCTGTAGTTCCCCCATCGTGAACCCAGCTCGGAGGCGAGAGGTGACTTCTTGATCCTCCATGGCATCTACCCTCATCAAGTCGGCCTCCATCTCTGCCTCCGTTGCTGGCCCAAAGTGGTCCGTGTCGCTGTTTGCCCTTGGTTCCGGTGCCGGATTAGATACCCGGCTCTCCCCGACTGACTCTTGAGAAGACATCTTGCTCTAATCTGCAGCAGCAATAGCTCAAAACAAAAATAGAGAAGCTTTGAGTGATACGAGAGTCAAAACCTTCGGGAGAATATATAATGAAATTTTACTGACCAAAATACGTATCGTGCAAGAAAACGAAGCCCAGAGGGCACACGGGGTGCTCATGAGGTAGGGGGCGCGCCCAGGGCGGTAGGGCGCGCCCTCCACCCTCGTGGAGCCCTCGTGTCCTTCCCAGACTACCACTTATTTTTCTATTTTTCTAAATATTCCAAAACGGAGAAATATTGCCTTAGAAATTGTTTTGGGGTCGGTTTACTTACCGTACCACATACCTATTCCTTTTCGGAGTCTGAAACGGTCTGGAAAGTGTCCCTTATGTATTCCTCCGGGGTTACGGTTTCAATAATATTGGTTTCAACATTTATGGGATTACCTGAGATATAATGTTTGATCCTTTGACCGTTTACCACCTTCGGATTTGTACCTTCAAAGTTGTTGATTTTTATGGCACCGGAACGATAGAACTCCTCGATAACGTAGGGACCTTCCCATTTAGAGAGAAATTTTCCTGCAAAAAATCTTAAACGAGAGTTGTATAGCAATACATAATCACTTACATTAAACTCACGCTTTTGTATCCTTTTGTCATGCCATCTTTTAACTTTTTCTTTAAACAACTTAGCATTTTCATAAGCTTGGGTTCTCCTTTCATCAAGTGAGCTAATATCAAATAACCTTTTCTCACCGCAAGTTTTAAATCATAGTTGAGCTCTTTAATAGCCCAATATGCCTTATGTTCTAGTTCGAGAGGTAAGTGACATGCTTTTCCATAAATCATTTTATACGGAGACATACCCATAGGATTCTTATATGCAGTTCTATAGGCCCATAATGCATCATCATGTTTCTTGGACCGATTCTTTCTAGACCTATTAACAGTCTTTTGCAAAATTAATTTGAGCTCTCTATTGCTCAATTCTACTTGAACACTAGACTGTGGGTGATATGGAGATGCAATTATGTGATTAACATCATATTTAGCAAGCATTTTACAGAAAGCACCATGAATAAAATGTGAACCACCATCAGTAATTAAATATCTATTGACTCCAAACCTTGGAAAAATAACTTCCTTAAGCATTTTAATAGAAGTGTTATGATCAAAACTACTAGTTGGAATAGTTTCTACCCACTTAGTAACGTAATCAACAGCAACCAAAATATGTGTATATCCATTAGAGGCAGGAAAAGGTCCCATATAATCAAAGCCCCAAACATCAAATGGTTCAATGAAAAGTGAATAATTCATAGGCATTTCTTGACGTCTACTAATATTACCTATTCTTTGACATTCATCGCAAGACAAAACAAACTTACGGGCATCCTTGAAGAGAGTGGGCCAATAAAAACCGGATTGCAATACCTTATGTGCAGTTCTGTCTCCAGCGTGGTGTCCTCCATAAGCTTCGGAGTGACACTTGCATAGGATTTGTTCATGTTCATGCTCAGGCACACAACGTCTAATAACACCATCTACTCCTTCTTTATAAAGATGTGGGTCATCCCAAAAGTAATGTCGCAAATCATAGAAAAACTTTTTCTTTTGTTGGTATGTGAAGCTAGGTGGTATAAATTTAGCAACAATATAATTAGCATAATCAGCATACCATGGAGTGCAATGAGAAGTGCTTATGACATTTAATTGTTCATCAGGAAAGCTATCATCAATAGGTAGTGGGTCATCAAGAACATTCTCTAACCTAGATAAGTTATCTGCAACGGGGTTCTCAGCTCCTTTTCTATCAACAATATGCAAATCAAATTCTTGCAGCAAGAGAACCCATCTAATAAGTCTAGGTTTTGCATCTTTCTTTTCCATAAGATATTTAATAGCAGCATGATCGGTGTGAATAGTTACTTTAGAATCAACAATATAGGGTCTGAATTTATCACAAGCAAATACAACTGCTAAAAGTTCCTTTTCGGTAGTAGCATAATTTCTTTGAGCATTGTCTAGAGTCTTACTAGCATAATGGATAACATTTAATTTCTTATCAACTCTTTCCCTAGAACAACACCTACAGCATAATCACTAGCATCACACATAATTTCAAAGCATAAATTCCAATCAGGTGGCTGAAGAATAGGTGCAGTGATCAAGGCTTTCTTAAGTATTTCAAATGCTTCTACACAATTACATCTTTTTTAATAAATTAGTCAGAGGCCGGGAAATTTTTGAGAAGTCCTTAATGAACCTCCTATAAAATCCGGCGTGACCAAGGAAACTTCTTATACCTTTGATGTCCTTGGGACATGGCATCTTTTCAATAGCATCAACTTTGGCTTTATCAACTTCAATACCTCTTTCAGAAACTTTATGCCCCAAGACAATACCTTCATTAACCATAAATTGGCACTTTTCCCAATTCAAGACAAGATTAGTTTCTTCACATTTCTGCAAAACTCGATCAAGATTGCTCAAGCAATCATCAAAAGAGGATCCATAGATGGAAAAGTCGTCCATGAAAACCTCACAAATCTTTTCACAGAAGTCAGAGAATATAGCCATCATGCATCTTCGAAAGGTAGCAGGTGCATTACATAAACCAAAAGGCATACGTCTATAAGCAAAAGTACCAAAAGGGCATGTAAAAGTAGTCTTTGATTGATCTTTAGCCGCCACAGGTATTTGAGAGAAACCAGAATAACCATCTAGAAAGCAATAATGTGTATGTTTGCATAATCTTTCTAGGATTTGATCAATAAAAGGTAAGGGGTAATGATCTTTCTTAGTAGATTTATTTAATTTGTGGAAATCAATTACCATCCTATAACCTGTAATAATTCTTTGCGGGATCAATTCATCTTTATCATTAGGAACAACAGTAACACCTCCCTTCTTAGGGACACAATGAACATGACTTACCCACTGACTATCAACAACGGGGTAAATTATACCTGCCTCAAGAAGCTTTAGTATTTATTTTCTTACCACTTCTTTCATCTTAGGATTAAGCCTTCGTTGATGATCACAAACCGGTTTGGCATCTTCTTCCAAATTTATTTTATGTTGACATAGAGTGGGACTAATGCCCTTAAGATCATCAAGAGTGTATCCAGTAGAAGCACGGTGCTTCTTCAGAGTTTTCAGTAATCTTTCTTCTTCATGCTCTGAAAGGTTAGCACTAATAATAACAGGATATATTTTCTTTTCATCAAGATAAGCATATTTAAGATTATCAGGCAATGGTTTAAGCTCAAACACGGGATCACCCTTGGGTGGAGGAGGATCCCTAGGATTTCAACAGCAAATTATGTTTCGTAATAGGTTCTGTTTAAAGAATACTTCATCTATTTCCCTTCTTTCATTCATAAACATATCATTTTGATGGTCTAGCAAATAATGTTCTAAAGGATCACTAGGAGGTACGGCAATAGAAGCAAGACCTATGATTTCATCCTTACTAGGCAATTCTTCTTCATGGTGATGTTTACTAAATTTAGAGAAATTAAACTCATCAGTCATATCATCCAAGCCAATAGTAACAACATTCTTTTCGCAGTCTATCTTAGCATTGACAGTATTCAAGAAGGGTCTACCAAATATAATTGGACAAAAGCTATCTTGTGGGGAACTTAGAACAATAAAATCAGCAGGATATTTGATTTTCGCACACAAGACCTCAACATCTCTACCAATCCCAATTGGTGATACAGTATCTCTATTGGCAAGCTTAATGGTAACATCGATTTCTTCTAACTCAGCGGGTGTAATATCATGCATAATTTCTTTATAAAAGTCATAAGGTATAGCACTAGCACTAGAACCCATATCACATAAGCCATGATAACAATGATCTCCTATTTTAACAGAAATAACAGGCACGCCTACCACAGGTCTATGTTTATCTTTAACGCTAGGTTTAGCAATTCTAGCAGATTCACCACAGAATTGAATAACATGCCCATCAATATTATCAGACAAGAGATCTTTAACAATAGCAATATTAGGTTCTACTTTGACTTGCTCAGAGGTGTATAAGTTCTAATATTGCTTTTACGAACCACAGTTGAAGCTTTAGCATGATCCTTTATTCTAACAGGAAAGGTGGTTTCTCAACATAAGAGGTAGGAACAATAGGATCATTATAAGTGACAGTCTTTTCTTCAACTTTAATAGGTGCAGCTACTTTTACTTCTATGGGAGGATGATATTTAAACCACTTATCCTTGGGAAGATCAACATAAGTAGCAAAAGATTCACAGAGAGAGGCTACTATCTCAGAGTCAAGTCCATATTTAGTGCTAAACTTACGGAAAATATCGGTATCCATAAAAGATTTAGCACAATCAAACTTAGGTGTCATACCTGACTCCTTACCTTCATCGATGTCCCAATCTTCAGAGTTGCGTTTAATTATATCCAATAAATTCCATCTGAATTCAATAGTCTTCATCATAAAAGAGCCGGCATAAGAATTATCGAGCATGGTTTGATTATTATGAGAAAGCCGAGCATAAAAACTTTGAATAATTATTTCACTTTGGAGCTCATGATTGGGGCATGAATATAACATTGATTTAAGCCTCCCCCAAGCTTGAGCGATGCTTTCTCCTTCGCGAGGCCAAAAATTATATATGTAATTGTGATCACGATGAACAAGATGCATAGGATAATATTTTTGATGAAATTCCAATTTAAATGTTTTGTAGTTCCATGATGTCGTATCATCACATAGCCTATACCATGTCAATGCGTCTCCCTTCAAAGATAAAGGGAAGACCTTCTTCTTAGCAACGTCATCGTGTATACCTGCAAGCTTAAATAATCCACAAACTTCATCCACATATATTAAGTGCTCATCAGGATGCTTTGTTCCATCTCCTGTAAATGGATTAGCTAGTAGTTTTTCCATCATACCCGAAGGAAAGTCAAAAGGAGTTTCATTTTCAATAGGTTCAGTAGGTTGAGGAGCAACTCTTTGCTCTCTTGGACGAGGTGAAGATACCCTAACAAGCCCCTCGGAGAATTACTTTCCATAGTAACAAGTGATAGTAAATTTCAGCACACTATATAAATTTTTCCTTACCAAATTCCACCTACCGAAGGCGCTACACTCCACGGCAACGGCGCCAGAAAAGAGTCTTGATGACCCACAAGTATAGGGGATATATCGTAGTCCTTTCAATAAGTAAGAGTGTCGAACCCAACGAGGAGCAGAAGGAAATGATAAGCGGTTTTCAGCAAGGTATTCTCTGCAAGTACTGAAATAAGTGGTAACAGATAGTTTTGTGATAAGATAAATTGTAACGAGCAACAAGTAACAAGAGTAAATAAAGTGCAACAAGGTGGCCCAATCCTTTTTGTAGCAAAGGACAAGCCTGGACAAACTCTTATAATAGGAAAAGCGCTCCCGAGGAAAAATGGGAATATCGTCAAGCTAGTTTTCATCACGCTCATATGATTCGCGTTCGGTACTTTGATAATTTGATATGTGGGTGGACCGGTGCTTGGGTGTTGTTCTTACTTGAACAAGAATCCCACTTATCATTAGCCTCTATTGCAAGCATCCGCAACTACAACAAAAGTATTAAGGTAAACCTAACCATAGCATGAAACATATGGATCCAAATCAGCCCCTTACGAAGCAACGATAAACTAGGGTTTAAGCTTCGTCACTCTAGCAACCCATCATCTACTTGTTACTTCCCAATGGCTTCCTCTAGGCCCAAATAATGGTGAAGTGTTATGTAGTCGACGCTCACATAACACCACTAGAGGCTAGACAACATACATCTCATCAAAATATCGAATCTAATACCAAATTCACATGACTACTAATAGCAAGACTTCTCCCTTGTCCTCAGGAACAAACGTAACTACTCACAAAGCATATTCATGTTCATAATCAGAGGGGTAATAATATGCATACAGGATCTGAACATATAATCTTCCACCAAATAAACCAATTAGCATCAACTGCAAGGAGTAATCAACACTACTAGCAACCTACTAGCACCAATCCCGGACTTGGAGACAAGAATTGGATACAAGAGATGAACTAGTGTTTTGAGAGGAGATGGTGCTGGTGAAGATGTTGATGGAGATTGCCCTCTCCCGATGAGAGGAGCGTTGGTGATGACGATGGTGATGATTTCCCCCTCCCGGAGGGAAGTGTCCACGACAGAACAGCTCTGCCGGAGCCCTAGATTGGTTCTGCCAAGGTTCCGCCTCGTGGCGGCGAAGTCTCGTCCCGAAAGGTTGCTTCTTTTTTTTTTGACGAAAGACTTCATATAGGAGAAGATGGGAATCGGAGAGCCACCAGGGGGCCCACGAGGTAGGGGCGGGCCCTAGGGGGGCGCGCCCCCCACCCTCGTAAGCAGGGTGTGGGCCCCCTGGCCTTCATCTTTGGCGATGATTTTTCTTTATTTATTTTAAGATATTCCGTGGAGTTTCAGGACTTTTGGAGTTGCAGAATAGGTCTCCAATATTTGCTCCTTTTCCAGCCCAAATTCCAGCCGCATTCTCCCTCTTCATGTAAACCTTGTAAAATAAAAGAGAATAGCCATAAGTATTGTGACATAATGTGAAATAACAGCCCATAATGCGATAAATATCGATATAAAAGCATGATGCAAAATGGACGTATCATTGACTAAGTTGACAAAGCCTTGCATACGCGTCAAAAAAATTAGGATAGCGTCATCGTCAACCTAGTGGGCCCAGAAGTCAGCCTCCAAATCTGTGGAAAACAGCATACAGCCCATTAGCCATTATTTTCAATAATTTACAGCCAATTTGCTAATTCTTAAGGATATTTGAAGCCCATATTCTTTTTATTAGCATTACGCACCATATATTCTGGTATTTGCTAAAAATTCAACGAAACTTTGCATATTTCGTGGGGTCCGAACTCTTTAATCACGAAATTTCGAGTCACGTTAAAAATAATTTTCAAAAATTATATCAGAATAAAATTCAAAAAACAATTCTCCATAAAAAATGAATCAAATTTAGAATCTTAACTAGCAAGATGCCCGTCCGTTGCACGGAACATGAAGATGCATTTGTATGAGTAGTTTATCTTGTGGGAGAAAAGATGATATTTTAATGTAATTGCGAGTTGGCTTTGGTTTTTATAAGAGTAGAGAGTAGAGATATTCTGGAAAAAAATTTTTAATGCAATTGCCGGTTGGCTTTGGTTTAAAAATTTACAGCCCATTTCTTATAACTTATAGCCCGTTTTCTGGGGAAGCCCATTTCTTCCTACTTTCATCCCTCCTCATCTTGAAAGATTTGCAGCCCAGCAGGGCTGAGAAAAGCAAGTAGGCCTCGGTTTTGGTATTCTCCAAAAAAAAAAGAACTGGGCTAGCCAATTTCAGAAAGAAAAAATATATCAACTGGGCTCGTCATGTGCTTAATAAAAGCGTAAGCGTGGGCTAGACGGGCCACAGCCCCCGCACAGCGCGCAGTTGAGCTCCGTCTCTGAAACTGAAAAACAACTGGGTGAGCTGCTGGGTCCCTGGTGTTATCCGCTCATTGTGTAATTTTCTTGTTTATTGACTACATTGACAATGGCGTGGAACCTAGTTGTCAAACAATTAAGAGGAAGTATTTTTTTGGCTTGTAATAACGAGGCACCTGCTTGCGAAATGCAATGACCCTGGTGGGTCCCTACTATCAGCCTCTCCACGTACAGTCATCTCCTGATTCCTCTTGGTTGTTGACCATGTTGACAATGCCAGACGGCAGCGGGCACAGTGAGCTAACCAAGGCGGAGAACGACGGCAAGGCCTCAGACGGGAATGAACAGCAGCCATGGAAGACGCGACAGTGTAGTTGCAGGTGGAGGGGAGTACGAGGGCAAGAACATGCAAGTCAAGCATACAAATGGTACAAAATGCCCAATAATTAATTGTTCATCAAATTTTTAGACAAAACCCAGATTGAACATGACAGTAACATCTAACCCAACCACTCTTTTTTGCAGTCACAAACAAATGGATCGGTCTAATCCATAAAATCAACATCATGTGCAAAAAAAATTATTTCAGGATGTCTACAACTTATTGTAAATAGAAGCCGAGCACATTTAGAAGCCCATTTGTCCACCTGAAACTTCTTTTTTTGCTGTTCAACATGTTCGTCCGTGAGAACTCTCTTGCTGTAAAAATTAAGCCTCATGGACAATAGTAACCTTGCATTCAACAGGAAGAATGTGACAAAGCTTCTGTTTGCCTGGTTGGATGCATATCGTCCCATCGTTATTGTCCTCAAACGAATGTCATGAGAACTGAGAAAATCCTTGTGCTTATTACGCCAATGATTGGTTATATGTTTTTCTCCATGTGGTTCTGCCTAAGTAGACATGAAGATTGAAAACAGTTAAGGTATGAAAAAGAGTATGTCGAAAGAACGACAGCTGAAAAGTTAATTCTAGTACAATATATACGGGCTTTCAATGTGCATGAAATCATCACCTCTATGTATAAATTCTCCAGAGATCGAAAGCATCGCAGCAAGCCAATAATTATGTCCAGATCAAAAATATACATTCTGATATATATGATCTTGACAGAATCCAGCAGCATTGATAGGCTATCAATGGACGAACTCTTCATTGAGCATATAACATAATATTAGTACCCAAAGTGTACTCCAAGATGATATAAAACTTACGCGCAAATGAAAAATGCAGCATATGATTACAAATGTGTAGATGATAATATACGGTACCTGAAAAAGTGAGGAGCCAAACACCAACTCCTTATGATTATTAAACGGGTCACGAATTACACCCAAGGTCTCCAGTTTGGGCGCAGAGACAACAGTTATTTCTGAAAGTGAATAACAATTATGAAGGAGCAACCTTTCAAGTGAAGGGGCATCTTCAATGATGAACTGTTGTCCTTTAAAACAAATTCCAATGCTTTTAAGGTGAGGCGACTTTATTTGGAGACAACTGATACCGATTTCTATTCCCAAAACAATCAACAAGCGCTCCAGGGCAGGGCAACTGGAGTGGATGATGATGTGCAGTGAGGCCTCCGACAAATAAACCACCACAAGTGAAAGTTTTTTTAGCAGTGGGAGTCGAAGCATTTGTACCAGATCGTCTGGTAGATGGCACCGGGCGAAGGTAGCGGCATGGAGAGAGGAGGAAAACCGCGAGATGGACAACGGTGGTGTGGGCACGAATTCTTGGTATGTTCGTGGTATGAAACTTTCGTCGTAATGGTAGAACTCAAACTGCTGGAGTTTTCTGAATTCAGGGGATATCAGCCAAGCGTCCACCTTGCCGGGTATGGACAGCTGGTAGCTTGTCGGGATGCAGAGGCATTGAACGGGGCCCTGCTGGTGAGAAGAGACGATGGCTCTGATGAGATCAAATTCAGGAAGGACAGATATCTGACGAAAATCGAGATTGAGGGGCGTGGTGCGCCATAGAGGGCGCCACCGAGTTGAGAGGACTAGTGTGCGGCAGCAATCCTTGGTGGGGAGAAGCGAGATGATCTCCTCAAGGATGATGCCCGGGAGATCGCTGATGCGGTCCACCGGAGATTCTACCAGTTCCTCGGATCCAGGTGGGGGGGGGGGCTCGCCGCTTCTCCCGCGCTACCGGGTGCGGGATCTACAACCGGCGTCGCCGCTGGTGGGAGCCTCATCTTCTTAGCGCTGGGGCCAGCTGACTCCATTTTCCTTGTGGGCGTCACGCCGAGCTCACGGGTTTGAGCAGAGTAGCCAGAGACAAGCCTAGTGGCAGTGCGAGTGGGGAAGAAGGAGGGCTGGGGATTTCTGTAGGAGTGGAAGAAGAGGAGCAGGCGTTTTCTGTACGAGTGAGGAAGAAGGTGAGCGGGGTTTCCTGGACGAGTGAGGAAGATCGGGGAGCAGGGGGAATTGGGTGGGGAGACGGAAGCGGGAGAGCGAGTTGTTCGTGTTTATAAGGCCCGCTGCACTAACTACTCGCTTTTTCCCAAGAACCGCTCTCTTCTTTTGCGTTGCTGCATTGGAGCTGGCGCATGGGCTTGGCTGACTGGCCATGCATGCAGGATGCATGTGCCCCCCGGCCATCGCATGCGCCTAGTTTGTTACTAGGCCTATTTTATAAGGTGGTTATGGAGTAAATTAAGGAGATTTATTTTCTCATGTGCATCCACCAAATTAGAGGATGCGGTAATCGATGCGTAACACTCACATTAAACTAACATTCAGAAGAACAAAAGTTCAGCATGTCTATGCATCTCAATGATTCACCATACTATAACCAATATACAAAGCTGTGAGAAGGTGTGGAAATAAACAAAACCGGTCGATGCTTCTCTGAGCAAAGGGCCTCCCTGCGCACGCATTAATTTCCTGGGCATGCTTGTTTCTTCTCAATGTTGCAAGCACTTTGAGCATGTTGGCAACTCCACAGCCAGCTAGCTGCCTCATCTTGCAATTGATGCTGACACATTTGCAGCAAACACATCAGGCAATAGAGATGACTCAACATGGGTCCATATTGTGCAGTTCCCCTGATATCATATTCATTGTCCTAAATCTGAAAAGATAGGAAAACAGTAGCTATACTTAAAAGGTGTTGCAAAACAGTAGCACATATCAATAGCTCGGCATGACAAAACATGATCATCTGGACGAAGGGGATACTGACCTGCCTGAGGAAGATTATATATAATTTCATAAGTCCTTGGTTGATTTCCACCTTCGGCTGCACTGCTTGTTTGCTCCTCCACACATGACATGATCGTTCCGCACTGCATTCAGTAAGTCAGCGTATGAATAAGCTAATTTCATCTTGCAGTGGTCATTGTACCTAGTTACGAATGTAGGAATACCTGGAGCACCATGAGGTTAGCTGACAACAGGTAGATGCAGCCATATAAATTTTGTGCGGTCCTACCAAAATTGAGGTTTGTATCCCTTCCCGTTATGAGAATTCTTCTTGAAGTTGGTAGAATGTGACGGCTTGTTCTTTGCATCAAACTTTCCTTTCCCCTGAGATTTGTTCTTGTTGTTTTGGGGCTGGTTGGGCTGGAAGTTCTTCTCGTGTACCATGTGGGCACTAGAAGCTCCCTCAGCGACCTGAGCACGTGTGTCTTTTGCTCTCGCCTTCTCCTCAAAATCAAGAGTGCTAATGAGATCCAAAACAGAAAACTCATGTCTCTTGTTTTTTAGAAGTAGCAAAATCGTTCCACGAAGGTGGAAGCTTGGCAATGATGGTCCCAGCAACAAATTTGTCCGGCAACACACACTTAAAGTACTAAAGTTCCTTAGAGAGTGACTGTATCTCATGAGTCTGCTGAACAACAGAGCGCTTATCAGTCATCTTGTAGTCATAGAATTGCTCCATGGCGTACAACTCGTTGCCAGCGCCCGAGGGCACAAACGTGGCCTTGAGCGCAGCCCACATGTCCTTGCTGCTGTCAAACGACATATATGAATCCACAATGGAATCATCAAGAACACTCAGCAGGGCGGCTTTGAAGAGGGTATCCATGTTCTGAAAAGCTTCCTGCTGTGTAGGATTAAGATCGCCCTCAGGCTTACCCTTAGTGGTGTCATAGCAGTACAAGATCTGAAACCAATATACTACTCTTATGCGCCACCTTTTATATTGCACCCCCTTAAAAGTAGGCGGTTTCAAAAGCGCAGCAAAACCACTCGGAGTAAATTGCCTATAATCAGGTTTTTGGATTGGATTGTTGAATATATGAGCAATTTAGTATGAGATTTAATCCGAATCAGCAGTAAATAGATCATGACAACAATTGCAAACATCAAAGTAATGATGCGTACTAAACCAGGATGACAGAATCACATATTGTACAGCGGGAGCAGAACCGATGTGGTTGATGTTGTCACTCATGTCGTTGATGAAGAGGTTACCGAGGTCGGGGAAGAAGGCTGTCATTGAGGAAGTCGTTGCTGGCAGCAGTCACAGGAGTGTGCTCCCCAAAAACCTGATCGCCCCTCTCCCGTACAGGATCACGAAAGGCGGGGTTCGGAGGACTGCTGTCCCTTCTCGCGGTGCACGCCGGAAGGAGGGCTGGAGAAGAATTGCATGGCGGCGCTAAGATCTGGAACGGTGCGAAACCATATGATACAGCGGCGGCTAGGGTAGAGCATGTCAGGTCGGTCGTGCGAGTATAATAGTAGGCCTTTGGCCCCCAAACCCCACGTCCAAGTCAATAATAGCTCAAAAAAGTCAATAATAGCCCCACCAAGGTTTGTCTCAAAAAACGGAGTAATTAAGGCGTCTGTTAGTCCCTTTAGTATAAATACAATAACACTAATAATGGCCCCACCTTTTATCTCACAAAGTATGTTGGAGTACAACCGGCTACACGTTTACAATCCGCTTCTCTTCTCTCTCCTCTTGTCTCTCCTTCAACTAAGCACAAATACTATATTTAAATCCTTATAGCCTTCTTATGTCATCTAATTGTAGTACTTGCTCTAAAGTTACTATCCACTGTGTAGTCTAAAATGCCGGGCGTGCAGCGGGCGGTGCCCTCGGTCGGCGCGCCGCTTCAACGGCGGAAGCAGTGAGAGGTCGCGTCGCCCTGACTTGCCATCAATGTGGAGCGGCGGGCTCAGCTGGCGCCAGGCGGGAAGCGCGCGCGGGAGGGGGAGGGTTTTTGTTGGGCCAAGAAGGTGAGAAGCCAACTTGGGATCGGTCCGGACGGGGAAATATCATGGAGAGAATTCCTTATTTGGCCCTTTCTTAAATTTTGCTTCCTTTTTTGGCCCTAAAAAATATCATTTCCCCTTTTTGACACACAATTTTTATTTTGTTCCCTTCATGACACTTCCGTCAATTTTGGCACATAACAGTGTTAAGTCTAACATGAAAAGACGATTCTACCCCTGATATATTATAGGACTAAAATATGTTTTGTCTTTTGACTACATGACTAGTGAAACCAAATCTACTATTTTAGTATCACGTAACAGATTTGAGCTCACCAGATTCCCGCAAAATAAAATATTTGAGCTTGCCGGACATCTCATGCGCACTCGTTTTACCAGTTGATGTATAGTAATTCTGTTGCATTCGGTTTACCACTTGCGAAGCCGGAGAGTGACCGTGTAGTTTAAATAAAAAAGGGAAGTTGTAACAAGCACTGATTAGTGTACGTACGACCCTGTAGTTGGTGTGTTGGTGCCTATCTGTCCGGAACCGACGAATAAGTAGATATTGTTGGCGTTCTGCGCAACAAGCGCGGGCGAGGTGTTGCCGGAGCTTGGAGGTGAGTGCCTGGTTGGCGACGACGCCCTTGGTCAGGAGGGCCCAGAAGTAGCCAGCTGCTAAGCCTGCCACGTAGGCATAAAATATGATGTTGCACCAATAAACTAAGCACCAATGCATTGAAGACTTGAGTTAGTAAGCCATTTAATGCACTTAGCACCTCATCTAAAGAGCATTAGTAGTATAAGCCAGTGCCATGTCATCTACAGCCCATCTTATAGTCAACATGTACAATAGTAGATCAAAAGAGTGTACTACTACTTTTTTATTCTGTGGCCCACCTTTCATTCTCACAAAGTGCCTAGGAGCACGTGCTAGAGCTGGCTCTTCACGAAGAGCCCGCTTACCTTCTCTCTCCTCTTCTCTTTCCTCCAACTAAGGAGCAATATACTAGTTTATTCCTTATAGCCCACTGACTCAGCTCTATTGTACTTGCTCTAAGCACATCTAAGCACTTACTAGAACCCCCTTGAGCGTGGACCTTGACAGTGTACGTCACCTCGTGTCTCATAATTTTCCTCGTCATCATCTGAGTCCTAGAAGATCTCACCCACATCATCATTAGCATGCAGCCGCCTTGATAGACAACGTCTTGCAGAAGGAGTAGAGGCGATCGGGACGACCACCACCACGTCGTGGGCACTCCGTATGTGCTCGTGTGCATGTAGCGTGCGTGTTTTTCAATCGGTGCTAGCTCTAAGGCCGAGGTTGCGGTCGTCTTCGTCTCCGACTAGTAGTTGAGCAACGACCACAAAGAGGTGCTGCAAGAGATGCGTATCGCCCGTTCGCGTCGAAGCTTCGCCGTACCACGACGAACCGGACGTCACTGCGGATGGCGCACACCTCCATGCAGCCGATTGTGTGCGCATGCATGTGTTATTCACGTGCATTCTGCGGCTGAGAGTGTGTGTGCATGCACGTCTTGTGTACGTGCGTTGTGTGCTCCATGCTGTGCACGTCTGTGCATGAGTTGGATCGGATGCAGTTAGTGCGTTGGCTTGTGTACATGCGTGGCTGCATGCGTCCTGTACATGTGTGGCTTGTTGCGTGGTTATTAATAATTCAATATAAACTACTCTCTCCGTTCCTAAATATAAGTCTTTCTAGCCATTTCAAATAGAATACAACATACGGATGTATGTAGACATATGTTAGAGTGTAGATTCACTCATTTTGTTTCGTATGTAGTCCCTTATTGAAATATCTAAAAAGACTTATATTTTGGAAACGGAGAATATAAAACATCTTCAACTTAGCATCCTGATGTACCATTTCGAGTGGTTAGCGAAAAGTTAATGTTCTTTTAGATGTTTATAGGTGGGCAGGTGGAAAAAAAAAGGGGAAAAGCGTGCAAGGTTCCTTGCGGGCGCTCCACCATGAGGTTCCTTGCTCCTCCTCGATCGTCGAGAATCTATGCTCTTCAACTCTTTTCTTTTACGTGAGCTTTGTTCATCCTTTTCCCAACACGCGAGACATCTAGCATCAAGGTGCACGTGTCATGCAAGAAAATGGAGATAATCAGATAAGCAGTGCGTAAGTGAGTCGTGCGGGGGGAGACCCTTTTTCTTAAGTGAGTCGTGCACTTCGATGGCACCTACGCAATATTTTTTCTCCTCGATGGCACGTGAATAGTGCATGTACTCAACGACGGAGCACGTGATGGTAGCAATGACATGGTCAACCCTTTATTGGAGAGAGTACATACTACAAGTAAATAACTTTGATGTGTCCCGTCAACTCGCAGAACGACGAGAGGCTTGATTACACCTTCTCCCTTGCCAACGTGTACGCGGTGGCTCGCAGCACGAGGAGAAACTTTTTATTACAAGCGGTGGACGTGCAGCAGTTCATTTGGTGTCAGATTGCCAGAAGCACTACTGTAGAACCATCGACTTCTGGAAGAGGCGAAGAGCCAAGCGCAAGGTCACCTACTAACCTTAGGCTAAGCGTGAAGGAGTAACATAAGTAGGGGTACCTCCTTTTTTTATTCTAGAAACAACCACACGCGAATATCAAGGTGCTGGTTACATAGAACAAATTTCCTGCAGTCCGTGCTCAGCCCTCCTCTATCTCTCTTCTCAGCCAGCCAACGGACGCGCGGAGCCCATCATCTGTTTGCTCACATGCGGCCCCACATGTCAGTGAAAACGCAAGAGGACCCACTGAACCTGCACATCTTTCACCTCATTGTGCTGGTGATGAAAAACAAATCCAATAAAGATCTTCGGTGGCCGCTTTTGGAGTTACTCAAGAGTAGTAAGATTCTATTTACAGTTTAACCCAAGATGCACATCTCGTGGCTTCAACTACCACTCTATTTTCTTTCATGACACGACCTGGATGCTGGATGTCCCACGTGTCGGCAAAAGGAGGAAGAACCCGACCAAATCTTCGGCTGTTCTCTCGGATTAGACTAGTTGTGCTAACTTAAAAAAATTATTGTGTACTCCCTCCGTTCGAAAATACTTGACTTCCATTTTTCCAAAAATGGATGTACCTATATACTAAAACATTTCTAGATACATATATATTTTGACAAATAGAAGGCATGCATTGTGCAACGGAGGGAGTAGAATGGATGCAAGTTTTTGTATTGGGAAGAAGAGTACATCCATATATCAATAGAGCGTTGGAGTTGGCCTTACAAGTGGAACCGCAGTTGAGGAAACCGACTATCGGCAAACCCCCACCTCGTCCGCCGTGCGATGGCTGAGTTAGAGAAACGATGAGGTTGAAGAGATTGCTCTAGCACGGACTCCAATAAATATGGTGTCAGATGGAAGTCGTGCTGGTGGCGTGTGTCGTATTACTGGACGTGAATGCTTGTTCTGGCCCATGCCACCCTACTACTCCTACTACTTACTATATATTACTAGTATCGAGGATTCGAGGTGCTGGTTATGTACAATATGGCTACAGTAAAAACACCCGCATGACGCGCGAAGCATGTGAAGCTAGTACAAATAGTGTACTACTATTGTTGATTGGCCTCATCCGATAACCTGTTGCAATGCACGCAATTATGTATTATGTATTCGGAAAATATTTTTTTGCCTCGTCGCACCACTCACTCACAGAAGCAACTCAAAAGCCATTCATAAATTTAGTAAGTTTATCACAGGCATATCATTTTATTGCATACAACAGGTCATCAACCCACATCGACAACGAGGATACATTATAATAACTAAAGTTTTCACCACACAACAAATAACAAGCAATGAAATGAACCATTCCTCGGCGTTGGAAACGCTTGCTTTGAACCACAAGTGATTCTCTGGGACGGGCCATCTATTGTCGATCTCGAGACCAACGCAGGACTGATCATCCATGCTGAACCGGCCTACTATATCAGTACCAGGGTAGGGAACCACCCTAATGTCCGAGGTATAGACACAATTTCTTCTCATAAATGGTACTAGTAACGTTGTGTCAACAGCAGTTGGATCGCCTTTCACCATCATCGGATAGTTTTGTCCAAGGAAGAGCGAGTTTTCTCCAAGACTATCAATTCTGTACCGAGGAGAAGGTGTTGGCGCTAGCACACTAGTATCCATCCCGAATACCGTGCAACGGGTGTTGGAATAGGTCCGGAGAGTGCGACCATGGGAGACAACACGTGCTCCCTCAGTGGTAACATCATCAGTGGGCTATATACACACAAGAAGAGGTGATCCATCAGAATTAGTTGCCAGGCGCCACTGAGCATATACGTTCTACTCGTCCTCATGCTCGTGATCATCACCATCACCATCTCCCCCTTGGTTATAAAAAATTTCAAGTATAGGTGGTGGAATGTTCACAGGACCTTGGAAACACAAGAAGAAGGTTAATTAGTAAAGGGAAACTTGCTAACCCGCATGCATGTGGATGAAACAATTATAATTACGGTGGAAGACAAACGTACCGAAACTACGAGGATCCCATGCAAAAACAGTGCCATGAGCGGTGGAAGCAAACACAAGACCCTCGTATTGAATTGCATCACAGTACTCATCCGTGTACAAAAGCTGATTTTTGAGCAATATCCATCGAGTCGAACCACCAAGGACGGCAACAAGCTTGTCGAAGATAGCAACAACTTCATAGTTGTTGTAATTCCAAGAGCGTTTGGGAACTCGACAAATTGCTATCTTCCGTAGAAGACAATCACCATGATTGTATTTGAACGTGCGTACAATACCGGTGTGCTCAACCCCGGTCACGAGTGTACACATTCACAAGTTCCCACTCGCAGTTGGACCCAATGTAAACAACCCAATCTCCATTTGCGCCTGCCCAAGCCTTGCCCTCAAGCGATGGCATCTTAACATCATATGTATCATTATCAAGCGGCATTAACTTGCACAGGGCGAGGCCTCCGTCATGCCGGTGCCAGTCATCAGGCTCATGGCGAAGAAGATAGGGGAGATCAAACCGCTCCTTGACTCTTGGGTTCCTTGTAATGATGTTATTAGTTGAGTCGAGAATGGGCTTGAACGAACCTGCCATGCTAGCCAAGGTGATGACGTCGCACCGGTCAATGAGTTCCTCCACCACGTCATCTTTCAGATCGGGGCAAGAATAACGGGGTCATTTCCGTCCTGTTCCCTCCATGGAGAAGACGATCGAACAATGGCAGAAGAAAGGGTGAAGGGCTGACAGAAAATGGAGGAGGGAGAGAAAGAGCGTGCGACAGCAGTTCCAAATCGAGAGGGAAAGGCGAAGAGTCGGTGGACGGTTGCCAGTTTGCCACGGTTCACGAAGGGGCGCCCCAGCCTACACGTCGGTTCGGAAATACTCCTACTACTCGCCGTCGTCTCACTGATATGTTGGAACGGACCACATGTCAACGAAACATGGTGTGTAATTTCTCATGCAAAATACGATCTGGCCGCGTTGGCCCGAGGTGCCGCATTAGTTTTATTTTTTGAAAGTTTGCCGCATTAGCTATCGACCTTTATATTTTTAACATGCAATCTGAATGGATAGCTCCTGTGGTCATCATACGTGAGCGGATATAGTGATGGTTGATTCGCCCGAGCAACTTATTACTGTGGGAATATGGGAGTACCAGCGGATTCAAGGAACAGAGAAATGATGCTTGCTTCGTCCGAGCAACTTACTGTGGCGAAGGTGGGGTTCTGTGATTTGACTGCTCACTAGTCATTACTACTGCGGCGCAACGACTGGGGTGAATATTTCCCTGAAGTTGTGTTGTGCACTCAATATTGCTGCATGGTAGGTGGAGCCGGATGAAGGATGTCCAACATGTCGGCGAAACGAAGTTGAATTGTTTCTGGCATTGCTATCAATCCTTCAGCATTTGTTTATATGTACGAATAATTTTGATGAAATTGTACTGTGACACTATGAAGGTTTCAACTTCGGTTCCCGCAGGAAAAAAAGGTTTCAACTTAGGATTCATGTGTCTTGCCTCGAGATTATCTCGTTACAACATTCCATCAAATACAAATGAAACTACCATGGCTAATGCATCTCAATGGTTCGCAGATCAGCGCCAATATTCACATCACAACTGAAGACAAAGTTGTGAGAAGGTGTACAAATAAAGAAAAATATAATTGATCGATGTTGTTCGTGAGGCATGGCTCCATTTCCTTGGCACAGTGTTCATTGCTTGGCAGCTAGTTTCACCCTGCTCTGTAGCCAAAAAGAGGTGTATGAAGGACACCACAATCCGATCTTTTGTGCAGCTCCACTAAAATCGAGCGGACCATCCTTGTTTGCAAAGATATCCGGTCGATTGTGATTACAATAATAGTGGAACTAGATGATGAAACATAACACACATAAATAGAAGCCGATCACCTCTACGATCTCCCTTTAGGACTAACTTCTTGTTGGAGAAGATTTGGCACGAAGTTGGATGAGGAGGATAGCAAAACCAATCTCACTTTCCGCAGTCCCACAAAATGTAAAAACATTGCCCGTAGTGACATTTTGGCGGAACTTCACAAAACACTCTTTATAAAAGTGATTTGTGCAGTTCGCCAAAAGGTCGCAATAGCAACGAGGTGAAAATGGGTAGCCCTGTTTTCAAAAGGAGGTCGAAAGGAAACAATTACTGCCCAATAACACGAGTTGAAGACACATACGCTGACAAAAAATAAGCATGTTCCATGTAAAAAGGGAAAGATAGCACATGGTGGTTTATCAAAAATGGTTTGAGGACGAGATTGCAAGATGGAAAGTATGCCGGCCGAGATACGATTTAAGCAAACAACTAAAGAAGATCCACATGCAACAACATGGGAAGATGGGCAGTGGAGCAAGGCCGGAGGAAGCTGTACCTGGGGGTCGTCGGGATGTTACTAGGAGGGCGCCGGTGGCCGGGATCTGCCCATACTGCGGAAGCGAGCAAGTGGCGAAGGCCCTACCGCGCCGGAGCTTGGTCAGAGAGAACGACAGGTAACGCAGATCGGGACGAGCTGCCTCAACGCCGTCGAACGGAGAGACGATGCACATCCTCCCTTTCCGCCGGCGGATGGGATGCGGCCGGATCACTGACCAACGCTGAGAGAGAGAGGCCACGGCGGCCTTGTGTGAGATGGTGTGACAAGAGACAAAACCATTTTTCCAATTTTCCCCACGGCAATCGTTTTATATTCTAGGCGTGGTACCCGACCCTCCTGCGAGTAAACAACCGCTACACGCGTCAAATTATCAGCCCCAACACACTCAAGAAGGCGGTCTGTGAGCAAAACTCGGTCCCATTACAGGAGAAGAAGAAGGCACGCAAAAGAAAGACTAAGAAGGGTGCAAGCCAGCCGGCACCGAGTACGATCCGTGCTCAGGACGGGCCACCTTCACCGCAAGATATCTCAGGAGGGTGCATGTGGCGGGTAGGGCGATGCTACCGACAAATATGCTCAATGCTGCAACCGGTGCTATGCGGAGTCTGCATGACAGTGTTCTTTCTTTGGAGAAGCTGCGTCTCAGGGAGAAGGATGTGGCATACCCGGTTTTCACGGCCAAGGTGCCAGAGGGCAAGGGCTTTGTGGATAACTCCATCGGGCGTATGATCGTCCTGCTTTTGATGACATCCACGCTATGTTGAACCTTCATCCGCTGCACTACACCTTCGTTCGCTATTTTCGCTGAGTATGGAGATGCGGATCATTCGCGACAAGACCCGGACATCGCGATAGTCGACCCCTTCTACATGCGTGCCAAGTTCTTGGGCAGCGGGGACCGCAAGTCGCGAAGTTCTTACCTCGAAGGCGCCATTCGCAAACCAAGATAAGGATAACTTCCTCGTGCCTTACTTTCCCGAGTAAGTCCTCCCCTCAACCGCTCGTAACATATGAATTCTTACATTTCGATCGTTTTCTTTTAACATTCCGTGTTTTCTGCAGTGACACACGTTGCACGCTCATCCTCCTAAGCCCCAAATATTCCATGGCCACGTATTTCGACCGGACCGTCGATCGAACATAGACTACACAAATGTCAAGAAGGTTCTTGATGATGTTCTCCCTGCCACGCCAAATCTGGAGGCACCTTCACCAGGCCTATTAAATGAAATGCACGGCAAGCACGTGTTCTCCCCACAATACGACATTCTGCTGCGTCAAGCAGCCGCTGGCGGTCGAAGGGTGCCTACTACGCCATCCATCACATGCGAGGCGATCGTGCGGGACCATCATCAACTTCGCTACCGAGTAAACTCCAAGATTGGGCCGCGAGCGTGTCGGCAATCCAGGACGCGGACCTCCGACAAGAATTCTTTCGCATCCGATGGAGTTTGCGGAAATCATCCATCAAGATGTCCTTCGTACCTCGGGCAGTTCTACCTCAGAAATCAACCGTCCAACAGTGACACCGACACAATGCTACAAATGCAGGATGACAACGCCCGTTCTTTCATGACTCCCACGATAGACGGGCGGCTTCATCCACGCTCCGTCCCTTGAGTCGAGTTGTCTAGTTCTGAAACATCGATTGGCTCATGTTGTAATTAAAGTTTAATGAACTTGTAGTATGTCTCTTTGGTTTCGAGAGTCGTTCAACTTAGATGTAATCGATGCTATTAATGTCTTGCTTTTCTCTTCCGATCGTTACATTTGCATACTTATATATTGCTTATGTATTGTCTGTGAATTGGTACTAACGTTTACGTTTGGCTAGTGCATAGCGATGCCGACGTATGTCGTGTACAAGGGTAAGGTTCCCGGAGTCTACGATGACTGGGAGGAGTGTCGGAGACAGGTTCACCAATTCAGCGGTAACAGTTACAAAGGGTACACCACTAGGGCCGAGGCCGAATCTAGATACGCCCACTATCTAGCGAGAGAGGGAAGGGAGCGTTGGAGGAACCGGATGAAGACGAGTTTCATCGTGATGATGCTCATCGTGATGACCGCAGCTCTCTTCTATGTGATGGTAGTTTAGATGATCGATATCGACTTGTAATGTGAAGACAAACTTCGCTACTCGCGGTCTCGAGACTTGTAATATAATGTTCTATCTTTGTTCGGTCTTTTCAATTCGGAGACTAATATGATGAATTGTATTCGGAGACTAATATGATGAATTGTATTCAAAGACTAATCTTCTATTGTATCGATGAATCTATTGTTGATGTGTGCTGTCTATATTTTTCAAATTATACATTTTGTAACCTGTGCAAAAAACAGAAAATAAAAAATAAAAAAACCCTAATATTCATACTAATGGCGCATCACATGATAAAGGCGCCATTAGTATGACAAAGCATACTAATGGCGCATCACTTGTCGATGCGCCATTAGTATGCCATGGTTACTAATGGCGCATCATCGGGTAGTGCGCCATTAGTATGTCGCGATTACTAATGGCGCATCCGGAGGTGGTGCGCCATTAGTATGCCAAAGCACTGGTATACATGCCCCCGGGAGGCATACTAATGGCGCACCCTCGCATATACCAATGGCGCGCAGGTGGTGCGCCATTAGTACCGAGATACTAATGGCGCACCACAGTGCGCGCGCCATTAGTAAAATTACTAATGGCGTGCTATTAATGGCGCACCACAGATGCACCATTAATAGCCAAATTAGGTGCGCCATTAGTAGTGGTTTTTCTAGTAGTGACCGCTACACGCGTCAAATTATCACGTGGGTTGCCTTTTCGTACAGAAACGAACTCCACCATGTACCCGCGCGGGTGTGGCCGGGAACGAGACGTGAGTACGTGCGTCCTACGTGCACTTCTTCTTTAGATGCTGGTACGTACGTGGGTGGGTGTAAGAGAGATGGTTTGTGCGAAACAGAGGCAATGTGTTGATGATATCTCAATCAGGAAAACGTACCATATGCAATGTGTGTGAAACGGAGTCATGGACATGAGATATCGATAGAATTGAAAACAGGGATGAAGTGTGTGGCTGCGCGATCGATAAAGAGTGCCATTGAATTTGTGTTTGCCCACGTCAAAGATACAGGGCGGCTGGCCTATTGGAATTTGAGAGGGCAGAGGTGAGTTCTTCACCGTGGCATGGATACCTACCTACAACGTTCGACTATCGATGTGTGCATGGGGGGGGGGGGGTTGAGACCGGTCGACTAGTATATGTGTGGGGAAGGAGAGAGACCTAGCTATGTATTGAGGGAGATCGATCGACATCCATGGATATGTGTAGCAGAGGAATAAGGCTGGGAAAAAGACAAAGGAAGAGCGTCGGAGGGTTGGTGGTGGAGTGGCGTCTCACAAATGGTGGGAGATTCCTTCTAGACAAACGGAGGGTATGAGTGTAATATCAATAAGAGAGGCCGGGGGATGTCTGTCTGTCTATGCACGTGCGCGTGAGAGACGGGTCGGGAGGTATTCAAGGATGATGAGGGGAGAACATATGGTTGTGGTAAGCATGCATAACTACATAGGAAGATCAATCGTCGTGTGTCCGAGAAAAGGAGAGACATAACTGGCGAGGTAAGTGTATCAGTGCTTGGTGAAAATGAATTATAGTCGACCTGGCTATATGTAGGGAGATCAGTTCACATACACGCCTGCATGTGTTAGAAGCAAATAAGGTCCGAAGAGGCACACCAGGGGAGAGGGTGTGGCTAGGAGGTGGTGCGAGAGGCCTACCATGTCGAGGGGGGAGGAGTGTGCGAGCATGTGATAAATGAAAAGAGGGGCGGGACTGTGCACCTGCGTGGAATCGTATTGGACATATGGGGGCATGGACGGTGAGAAGAGAAGAGGGGAAGTATATATGTGTTTGTTGTAGGCACACTTGGCTAGAGAGGTATATCGACCGGTGTGTGCCAGAAAGAAGGAGCCGAGGGCCTGCACACACCGCTGGTGGACTACCTAAAGAGAAATAATGAACATGCACGATGGAGGGGACGCTAAGGGTGTGTGAGGGGGGCGGGCGTGTGCATGCACGATAGAAAGTTAGCGCTAGCTAGCTACAAATAGAAGAGGATCGTGAGGTGTAAAAGACGAACAAATATCATAATTCATTATAAAAAATTGGATACAGATACTTGAAGAAGATATCATAATGTAGAACATTGATTATAATTTGGGCTAATGTGTCGCTTTTGCAACTCAGGTCTAAATACTTGTCATAATGTAGGGGGCGAGGCACTATACTTTGTGTGATAAACACGGTGTACGTATGGAACATGGTTTAGATTTTGAATAAATAGTTAGTACATCAAATGTACTATTATTTGGAATCAACATCAACTGTATTCAAAAAATAGAATTCGAGTTCATGTAGTACACATAGTTCATATCTATCTCTATAGTAATCATGTGGTGTGTTATTAAGGTAATACACGGATGATGGTTGAAGTTGGCAACAATCATGATTGTAGATTCTTATTGAAATAGAGAAACAAATTCAAATTTAGTTCGAATTGCAGCGGTAGTATAGACATTTGGAATGCACTAAAATGTCGGTATGAGAAGGTTACATGCATTATACAAAGCAAGCGAAAAATTTAATCGGACATAACATGGATTCATACTCCCTCCTTCCATCTATATAGGCGTAATGAGATTTTTAAGACCGCCTTTGACTATTGACAAGATTAATAGTACATGACATGCACAATGTGAAAATTATATCATTGAAAGAACCTTTCACGCATTTAACTTAACGGTGTCTTTGTGTAAGTTGCATGTCATATATCATTGCTCTAATATTTGGTCAAAGTTAGCATCGAAAAACGCACTAGGCGCTATATAGATGGAAGGAGGGAGTAGCTTTGAATAGCATTTGTATAGTAAAACGGGGCAAGACTCTCTCTTTGTGTGGTGTGAATAGTTTTATTTTTTCGTTTTCTTTTTGGTTGAGGGAAGTGCGAATTGATTTGGTACGTACAAGTACAATATTACAACATGTTAGGCTTGTCCCTAAAATTCAACCCGCGTCTTGTTATATCCCGAAAATTCAGATATCGTGCTCCCAAAACTGGCGCCTTCACAACCCACACCTTGCTATCTCGAAACTACAACGCGCGCGAAAACTCCCTCCAGCTGCCAAATCCCGACACGCGAAATCCCCCTTCTAACCCTGAGCCGAAAGGGCCGCTAGTTCAAATTGGTGGGGGGGGGGGGTACTTTTGTAACACACCCTACATTTTGGACAAGCGCGTCCCTATGTCATGCTTCACCCCCTCCCATCACCCCCATTTTGCCATTCGAAATCCCAGGCCGCCATAACCTCTCCGCTCCAGTCGTGAAACCCCACCCTCCTCCGTCCGCCACGTCACCGCTGCCCAACCGGAGCCTCTTCCCCGACGACGTCGTCCACCGCAACAGCTCGACGTTCCTCGTCCACCTTCCCGGATGAGGATCCGTCGTCCATCTCGCCGTCCCACCGGTTCAGCCGCCCCGTCCTCCACCACCAAGGAGCTGCTCCGACGATCACCTCGTCTATCGCGGCTGCTCCATCCCCACAGCGCCGCGTTAACCTGCTCCACCAGAACCGCAGCATCCTCACCGACTCCTCGGACGAAACCGAGGCCTACTCGGCGCCACCAAAGAGGTTGTGCACTCATCGCATCACACCTTCTCCCTAACTTGACCTCCCGGCGCCGACGGTGCTGCATCCCGCGCCCTCATAGAGCGGCTACCTTGAAGCCGGCGCCGCGGGCGACATCTCCATGGCGGCTCTCCCCCAGTGCGAGGCCCCTTCGGCGGCGGCGGCCATACCAGCCGGATCTGCTGCTGCTGCTCCGGCTCTCGCTCGATCGCTCGCTCGCCCAGCTGCTGCTGCTGCTCTCCCCCTCGCTCGTGCTGCTGCTCTGCTCCGATTAAGCCACACTTCAGTCGACTGAATCGACTTTTGGGTCAGTCGATTTTCAGGGGTTGGGGGGCTCGCCGGAGTTAAGGAAGAACCACCCGCAGCGGGGACGGGGGCTCGCCGGAGAGGTACCCCACTATCTATCTTAGGGTTCAGGGTGGGGCGGGGGGCCTAGAGGGCTGGCCGGGGCGGCGGTGGCGAAGTTCTTTCAGGCGGCGAGAAGGCTGGGCCGGTGGTTCGGCCGGTGGTAGCTAGCGGCTCAGGGGGGTGCAGGTTGAAGATGAACTACAGGCCCTCCCTAAACTACATGTCAAGTGCCTCTCTGCTACCATTGTGTTCAGTTTCGACAGTAGCATTCAGATTCCACAGTAAATTTCAGTTTCGACAGTTAAGTTCAGAGTCAACAGTTTTTACCTCATCTGTTGTAGTCAGGTGGTTTTTGGTGATGTTAATTTTACATCCATTTTACATCATCTATTGGAGATGCTATTAGAATCCCACTTGATATTTACGATGTATGTCTTATGCTGCTTCAGCCTTGACGTCTTACGACTCACCGGAGCTGCTCCAACGACAGAAGGATCCATCACAACAGAGCAATGCCCTGGACGCCGTCTACAGATTCCTCAGATCTTCCTCCACACCTCCGACAGCCACCTCTGCCTCAATCGCTTCAAATACCAACGCAATGATGCTTTGAGGTCGACACGGCTTCTGACAAGAGGTTGTACACTTGTTGCATCACTTATTACTATACATTCACGCCGATCCATTAGGGCTATTTTGGTTCAACGGAAAAACATAGCAATAGGGAATTTTCCAATGGCACTCTACTATTCAATTATTCATGCATTTTGTTGAAAGGAATGAAGCAAAACATCCACCGGACCTACTTTTCAAAATCCTATGCATGAAAACAAGACCAAGTGCATTAGTGCCAGAATAACATTCTAACTGTACACGCTTTCATATGGTTTCACTTTAATTTGGCCATGTTTCTTTGCATTCCTCTGCTCTTCCAAATCATGTAAACCAAACACCCAACTTGACAGAAATCCTGTGTTTACAAATGCTCTGTTTACCATGTGCATTTTCCTATCCTATTCTGGTGTTTTTCCTATCCCTGCGTTTTAAGAATCATGCAAGCCAAATGAGCCCTTACAGAATTACTTCAGCCATGTGCACGTGTCGAAGGGAACTTTGTGTGGTTTGTCCTGCCTCTGCCGCGACGTCGTCCACCTCACCGAGCTACTCCATCGTGAAGCATCCACCAAACCAGACATCACGACTCCTCGACCGCCTTTTCGCCGCCTCGAGATCTCCTTCCCTGCGGCACCCACCGCAACGGCATCACCATCATCGACTCAGCGAGATGAACCCGAGGAGTACACGGGTCCACAAGAGAGGTCGCACTCTTTTGTTTCTGCTTATGTTATGCATTGCTTAAACTTACCTGCTACTTTATCGTCCTGTTCAGCTCTTGGACTCCCAAGTCAGGTCCAAATTAGTGTTCAAACTTGAGTTCTAAATTAGTTGTGGGGCACATATCGAGGCAACAATGAATAGTATGTCTGTCTAATATCTGGTTCACCTAGGGTATGCCTATGTTGTTCATCTTGGGTGGGAAACAAATAGTAAAGCAATCATCATCTGTCTTTTTATTAATTTAAAGCAATCATCAGCCTGCTATCATTATTTTTGGATCCATCCACTGGTTGTTACCATCACTCTAAATTTCTGCATGCTCTCCTTACATAATCTCACCATATTTTTTCGTATGCATGCCAGATATTATACACACTCATGCTGAACATGTAGAGAAAAATAGAAGAGTTTTGCGCGGCAATACAATGTCATGCAGACATCGCTCCATGGTGGGTTCAATGGCAAACCCTCCCCACCCCTCTCCAGATTGTAATCCAGATGAAGATATCTGTTCTGAGGAGGATTCGGACGCCGCTGACGACTCCTATTTACCCCCAATGTGTTTGCTCTACCTTGGCATGATGATGTTAGTCATATCATGCATATGTTGCCTTGCAGTGCCTACTTTTGACATCATATATGTCATCTTCTTAGTTTAGACATGATCTGTAATGCCACCTGTTTAGTTTATATATCATATATGGGAATTATGCAGTCTCATGTCTTTTAGCCAGCCATAATATATGTGAAATGTGCAATGCCATCCTATTTAACCAGGCATCATATATTTGAATGATATCTTGCCCATCCTTTTCTTCATTACATTTCCATTTGTCGACAATGTTTGTACATTAAACTACTCTTCCTATGAATCAGCCATTTGGGTGGGAGATGGAAAAATCTAGAGTGAAAATAAGGCCTTTAGAGCAGACAGTGCTACCTGTGGAAGCAGATCTCTTGTTGGGTCCCGATAGCTCCTCAGAGATGGATTATGTCATGCGATCCTGATTACTTTGATAACATGTAGGTGAATTATGTCATGCGATCCTGTTTAGTTATTCATCATATCTTTGAATTATGCTATGTTATGCTATCCGGTTTAGATAGACATCATATATGTGAACTTATTTCATGCTATCTTTTTAGTTAAACAATATACATGTCAACTATTTCATGCCCTCTTTTTTCCACACTATCTATTGCATCTGTCTCTCATACAATGTCTGTACATTCAACTATGTTTCATGTTTATCAGCCATTTGAATTGGAGCGGGTGATACCAGTATCTAGCAGACTAAAAACACGGTCTTCAAATAAAACAGTGCTACTTCTTGGTGGAGATAGCACCCCGGTTTTACATGCACAAGAACGAGCCCTACCACACATAACCCAAACTCTCGCAGATTGTACCCCTACTACGATGGACAGAGAACCAGCTTCACCCAATCTAACCCCAACCCCAGCGGATAGTAACCCAGTTCCTGTTGACACAGCACCATCTCCACCACAGAGCTCCCAAAAAACAGCTGTTAGTAAGGTAGCTCCATTGCCCAAAGGGCCAGTACTATCACGGCGAACCCCAACTCCACCAGTTAGTACGCCTATTCCTGTGGAGGAAGCACAACCAGCTAGTCGTAGTTTAGCATCTATCGCATTTGATGTTGTTAAATCGTATCTGCGTATCTTCCCATCTTGGAAATATTATACTGAAGATGAAGGAAAATGCCGATTGTGTGTTTGTCCAAGAGTTATGTGTAAGTAATGTTATTCATGGCAATTACTTTGCTTCGTCCCATACATCCTACCTCCATGATGGTTATAATACAGCAAATTTTCCCATTTTTCTCTATAGAGAAGGACCTATTTGGAAATTCGGGATGAGGTAACCTGTGCTAATACCTTTGTTATCTTCAAGAATGCTTGGTGGCAGTATCGGAATTACCTGAAGAAAACGTACTTCACCGGCAAAGAAACTCATCAAATTCCCTTACGTTCTCCTGAGACACATTCTTTGGACGATGATTTGAGGAACGCCTTGTTCCGTACTGGTCCCGAACCAAGAATGTGGTAAGGTCTATGAGCTCATTTTCTATTTTTAAGTATTATATTCTTGCGTCTTATTGTACTATGTTCATGTAGAACAAGTGCCTAAACCTGAAGAACAACTGTTCTAATTTAAGATTCCATTGCTATCATAGTTCAAAAAAGCGCTAGGCGTTAATTGTGCGTTTTGCCACTGCCTTGCGCTTTACTGACCAAAGCGCATGCTTATGCGCAGTTATGCACAGATTAAGCGTAGTTATGCGCAATGCGTTTTGCCAACGCCTAGAGCCTAGGCGCGCTTAAGCGCTCGCTTAGGCGCGCCTTTTTTAACTATGATTGCTTTGCTCTTGTATCATTGTATTTACTCATACAAACTTATTTTTAAATTGAAGGATCCAATCGAAACTCCCATGGCATAGCAGGTATGTTCACGCATGTTTCTTTAACAGGTTTGCTCTTATCAATAGCTCTTTTGATTTCAATTTCAATTGTGTATACAGTTGACTTTCATATCATGCACATTACTAGCATCACAACAAGAGCCAATAGTGTTGTTGTACATGTAGACCTGTGGTACCCATCTGAAATCTTGTTGTGCCGTGTAGTTTCCCACGCTTTTATTCTTTCACTACTGCTTTGTCTTGAACTAGTATGATTTGAACCGTGTCTCTATTTTGATTTGGCAAGACAACGCAGTGACCATAGGACATAGATATATGTTTGTTTGATGCTTTTATTATGTACTAGTACTTGGCAATATAAGACTTGGTAGTTTAATCCTGTGCACCTTACTAATGAACTGGTTCACCGAAATGAGTTTCATATACTAATACATGCTAAACTTGTTATGTGTCTGCTTGTTTCTTCTGTTAGAATGTCGATGTAATATTGGGGAAGAGTGCCTTATTAAGCGGTGGTAAAGGAAGTAATGCGATAAGGTTCAGGATAGTGATACATCCTCGTTGGTCTCCAACAAAGCTGATAAAACAGCTAAGGAAGACTATCTTGAAGATAGCGAGACAACCCCAAAGTCCTGTCTTGGTTTAGTGTTAGAGTTACTAGCCACTACCGCTTGCACAAGCTATTCAGACTCACTGTCTGAATCAGTTCAGTTTATTGAGTCTCAACTACAAGCTGAAAGACATCGATCACCGTCATGCGACAAGAAGCGGAAGGATCATGAAGTCCCTGGAGCATTCAGATGCATACTTTCCGTGCAAAAACAAGCGTTGGAGGATTTTAGCGCCAAATGGGACAAAGCTAATCAGCTTGCTAATCTTATTGCCGCATGGTGGATACCGGGATAACGTTTCTTGAGCTCTTGAAGTTGTTTCGCTTATGCTCTTGTTTTGTTGTCGCGTTTATTTGCAATCGTGGCCATTTTTGACGCCAGTGTATGTTATATGCTTCTTTGTTCCCTATATTTTCACTGGTGGCGAACTTTTATGCCCAGTGTATGTAATATGTGTATTAGCGTTAATTGGCTAGCGTTAATTGCTTGCTTTTTTATTTCCTTATTGTCTTGTTTAGTTGTTTGCTTGTAGTCACTGCAGTTCTTTTTCTCGTGTTTTTCTAGTGGCCACAATAGCCTATTTTTTGGTAACTAGGCCAAAATAATCATGGCAACACACGGACCGTTGTAACCATGGGCCTCCCCGCAGCCGTATGATCCATGGGCCTTCTTCCGGGTGTAGGATCCATTGGCCTTCTATACGGGCCGTAGGATCCATTGGCCTTCTATACGGGCCTTAGGGTCCATGGGCCTTCTACGGGCCGTAGGGTCCATGGGCCTTCTACGGGCCGTAGATCCATGGGCCTCATACGGGCCGTAGATCCATGGGCCTCATACGGGCCGTAGATCCATGGGCCTTCTACGGGGCGTATCATCATTTCGCCAATCATGGGCCGTACTATTCGTGGACCATAACGGGCCGTTAATAGACCGTATTTGATAACTCTATGAAAACAGCCCAACGGTTTTTTTTACATGAAAACGGCCCAACATATTAACGGTCCACAAACGGGCCGATCAGAACGACGGGCTGAATTTGGCCCACAAGCAGAAAATGACAGTAATGGGCCGTATGTAACCGAATGCTGCAAATGAGCCCAAGAATCAATGGGCCCTGAGAAGGCCGAAAGATAACTTGGGCTGGAAACGATCCAATAGAATAACGGGTCTTTAATGGGTATAAATTGATACACAGTTCATTATGGGCCAGTTTCACCACGGGCCATTAATGGGCCAAGAGTTACAAAGGGCCTCATATGGGCCGAAAGAAGTCATGGGCCACACATGGGCCGGAAGTTAAAACGGGATGGAATCATATTGGACGGCCCAGATGACGCCATCGGGCCTAATTCGGATAGGGCGAACGGGCCTGGGTTAGCGGGTCAGTAAATGGGCTATATGAGAATAGGCCGTTAACGAGCTTTTAAATGGGCCAGCCGCCACCTTTTGACCAAGTCAAATGGGCGGCCTTTTCATAGGAATGGGCCTCTGTTGGGCCATGCCACGTGTCGTCAGATTACAGGCGCCTTCGGTCCAATGAGCGGATGACATCTGTCCCAACGGTGAGCCGACACGTGTTTCCTCCAGCCAATGATGATTTTACACGTGGAAAATCCCCATTGGTCGGGGCTGTTAACGGGTTACCGGATCCAAAACCCGACCCGATAGCTTAACGGCGTTCCGTTACGGTGGATGCCACGTGTCGGTCACCCTTGACGAAAGCACTTCTGTGACACGTGATTTATCGTCATGGAAGTGGACACTTCCGTGATGATAATTTTGGTAATGTCATGGAACACTTCTCTGACGGCCACGGTATGACTATCTTGATTCTGTCATAAAATCGTCATGGATGTACATGCATGACAAAAAACGCGACCTACTGTGACAAACACGTATCATCACGGAAGTGTAATTTTTTGTAATGTAGGGCTATTGGTCGATCGACGATGGATAAGTATAAGCGTACCATGAGCTCATCAGCCCCAACGTTTCTCTTCGATGAGTGTTTTGCAAGTACTATAGCTCGCACAGTAGCTAGCCTACTAACACCAAGAATCATCAAACAAGCCCTGCTGATATGATAAACAGTTCCAACTTACATCTAAGCATGCCATATATTACATCAAAAGCTGGTGAGGATACATCTGTTTCCACAACTCGGAGAGGGTTCGCATGATTCACTATCAAATAAAAAGTAGCAAGTACCGCCCACACAAGATAGTGCACTAGCCCTAGATGGTTTGATAACACGCATCGTTCTGGTAATTAAACACAGGGCAATGCAAACTACCCTAAAGGATTAGCGCGACCAACTATTTCTTTTCATCGATCTCTCGGGCAATGACCAGAGCACGGACAGCGGCATGGGAATTGATCTCTGGGGCGATGTCCACAGGACTGACCGCGACATCAGAGTCGATCTCTCGGGCGATGTCCACAGGATGGACAGCGGCATCGGAATCAATCTCCGGGGCGATGCCAACAGGACGGACCGCGACATCGAAAATGATCTCTGGGGCGTTGTCCATAGGACGGGCCGCGACATCGAATCACCAAGGACGTCCACCGGCACCTGCACAACCTTAACATATTAGCAAGCACATTGCAAATAATCAAAAACCACAACTATGGTAATAAGCCATTATTTTTTACCTTGTGCAGCTCACCGGGGGATCTCATCCCTCTGGGGGCCATATCCTCATCCTCGATGGGGGCCATCACCTTGCATGGGGAATACTGCTTCTCAACGGTGACTATCTCCTCAAACTCGGCATTGAGCCTTGCATAGGTGGCCATCAGAGTTTCTGGGGTAGGCACGGTGGGGCCCTTGCTGTTCTTCCAACTTTCTTTGAGGAGTTCGTCCTCCAACGTCGTCAACTCTTTGGCCAGTGCTTGTTTCCTGGAGTTCTTCGCCTCCATGGGTTGGCCCGCCAACATGGTCAACTCGTTGGTCGGTGCTCGCTTCCTGGAGATCGTTGTCTCCAGTGGGTTGTCTGCCGGCAACTCTTTGCCTAGTGCTCCAGGATCCATCAATGAACTGACAAACAAAAAGCAATCGAAAGGAAACCACAATCGCAATGAAAACGGGAAAAGAATAGGCTAGGAGAATCGGTCGATGCTTCGCAAAAATATAGCAGCATAACTGATTCGACCGCCTTTCCTTCGTCGGTACGGAAGAAAAATGGCAAAAGTGAGTAGCCTGGAGTGATGTTTCCTTCAAGAAAGGGAAGAAAGGGCTTCAACGAGCGTTCAAGTGAAATGATGGTTGCTTCGTCCAGTCCAACTTGGAGGCCACCTTACCACTGCTGGTAAAGGTGTGGGTTTTGTGATATGACAGGTCATGACGGCCACACCGGGGTGACAGGTGAGTCTCGACTGTAGCACCTCGCTGTGATTTGGTGGATGGCATGCGGACCCGGATGCTTTGATGTCCCGCATGTAGATAGAGCGGCTAGTCATATAGGAGTGCTCAATATTGTGCACCGCGACCAAGGCAGAGAGGAAAACGAGAGAACTACGTAATTAATGCATGAGTTTAATTAGGGTAGTTTTGTAAAGTACAAGATACATTCCTCCAATCGCAAAATGCCTTGGTTCATGAGATTTGAGATTTGAGCCCTATAAACCGGAAGGGAGGGAGTACTGCACGTAGTGTAGTCTAGTCACTTGTTGAAATCTCTAGAAAGGCAAATACTCCTTTCCGGTTTACAGGGCTATAGTACTCCCTCCGTCTAGGTGTGTAAGTCATCTTACGAAAACCAAATAGTCCCAAAACACTTAGGCATGGTGCATTAACTTCTACCGTGTTTCTTGTTTCTTCACATATCAACCAATAAGAGATGAGAGGTGTGCATGCTTTTAATGACTTGAGACTACCAAACATGACATGTAGTGGCTAGTTCATTGCATGCAATGCTATTAATTAGGAAATAAACATTGGTGACCCTAGGAGGAAACGGTGCTAAGTGTGTGGACCTAGGCAGAATGAGTATCAACCAATGGAAGATGGAGTTTAATTGTTAAACAATTCAATGAGGGAAGCTTAGCTACAAATTCAATGACTTACTCACCTAGACGGAGGGAGTAGCAAGTACTAGTACTACTACAATAGTGGGCTCACTAGGAAATGGCTCCCACTCCTCCTCTCCTCCTCTCCTCCCACCTGCTCCACCTCTCCCCATGGATCTAACCAAGGATCCACGCAATGGAAGGGCTCCTGCATTGGGATTTCAACCCTGGCCTTGCAGTGGCCGATCAGGTACGTCGTCGGTTTGGCGAGACGGTGCACTTCTCTCCTTCGCGCAAGACCAAGGAATTTTGCTTGGTTGTATCCTTTTCTTCAGCTTCTTTCCCCCTCAATGAGGAATCTGTGGGGGTGGCCTTACAGTGCTGCATTGGTGGTCATCATCTTGGTTTTAAGGTCTCTAAGATTTTTGAGAGGTCCTTTCGTTTTTCTGTGGCCGGGAACAAGGTTGGACATTTTATTCATGGACTCAAGGACCGTATCTGGCCCGATTTCATCTGTCATTTCCACCTGTTCAATGGTCGCTTCAATGGTTTCAAGCACTTGGATTGTCGTTGGCATGCGGATGAGAGACTAGAATCTATTGCTCATCGTAGTACTTTGGCTGTACGACTTGCTCCTACGGTTTTCACACAACCCTCAGGACATGATCCTTCAATCTCAAATGAGTTGTGCAAATTTGGGCTCGTGCCTATCGTTTCAATGGATTTGACTAATAAGAACAGTCATGAAGCCTCATGTTCTTTCGCAGCACCACCATCCCATGAGCACGACACACATTCCATGGTGCTTTCGGAATCAGCAGACACGAGCATTCAATGCCCCGAAGAATCTTCGGAGCCTTTACTCCAGATTGGCACTTTCCAGTTTCCATGCAATATCATTTACTCGAAATTGCCGCAAAGTTTCTTTGCGTCGGCGTTCAAATATGCTCCTCCAAATACTTCTTGGCCGCCTTTGCTCTCCCAGGCTCATATCACGGATTTATCGCGAGCAGGATATAACTCCAGGGAAGTGAATGATTTGGTCCTTGCTTGGGGTGTTCTCTGTGCTAAATGTTTACAATGGGGGCACGACAAATTTAACTGTCACGCCCGGATTATTTGCCTGCATTGTTCGGCCCCAGGACACAAAGGGATTAATTGTCCGTCTCGGCCTCGGGCTTCTTTAAATGGCAGGTCTTTTATGGGTGCAGATTCGGATCTTTCAGTCAAATCATCTCACTCTGGGCAGCAAATCAATTATCCAACTACGGAGCAAACTTACCCGTCTACGACACCCAGGAGCCAACCTCCCCCCACCGTGCGATGTACTGCATGCGGGCACTACGAACACCTGGCGCAATCTTGCTGGCGGCGTCGATGGGCCCAGCGCTGGCAATGGAGACCAAAAAAACCCCGTCCACCTTTGACGCCCCGCATTCCCCCCCTTTGCCCGCCCCGCTTTCCAATGCAGCAGAGCGCTCTGCTCTAGCACCACCTCCACCCCTGCAAACCACCACCTCCACCGCCGCCGTTGCCACCATCGCCCCGCCCACCACCATGGCCAACTACCCTGTCAACCCCCTTCCCTTCCTTCCGCCTGGCTGGTCCGTTGAGCCAGGTCCAGCAGATCGCAAGGTCGTGGCGGAACATGGCTGTCGGTCCCATCCCGCCCCTGAACAACAACTTCCTCGCCATCACCGAGGCCAGCCGGTTCGTGCCCCTGCATCTCCGGGAAGATCTTCGCAACACGATTGAGGGCATGCTGCATGAGGCTGGACTGCACACCATCGAGACCTCTGATCATCCGCTGGGAGTTGGTATGTTTGCATTTGCCAATTCTTTCATCCGCGACACTGCTGTAATCACCACTTTCCAGCTTGATGATGAGGATCTAGTGATCTCTTTTGTGCGTCACAATGCCGCTCTTAACATGCGCAACACCACCTATGGTCCTGAACTTTGGCTGATGTACATCGGCTTTCCGGATGATTATCAGACTGATTTCTATCTTCAGCGTTCGGTGGATGATTACGGCAGGCTAGTTTCTTGGAATAACCCTAATACTGATCGATCTATGGTGCTTATTAAGGTCAGAGTCATTCACATGCGCCTCATACCCAAGAGTATTGTCATCCATCAGTTATGTGGCGATAGAGCCTGCTGGACCGCTGCTGTTTTCATTCTCCGTGGAACAGATTGGAATGCCCATGATCCTGAGGTTCCAATAGCTGATGAAGAACCACCTCCAGTTAATGGTGTTCCGCATCCTATGTTTGGAGAGGGCCTCACGGCGGGGCAACTATACCAACAACAGCTTCAGAATTGGTTGCTTCAAAATGGGATCAGTAATGATCAGGCGCCTCACCTGGCTCCTCAGCGGGATGGGCCACAAGATGCCCAGTGGGACCCATGGCCGCAGCCTCCTGTTCCTCAAATGCCAGCTGCTCTGGTGAACTTCCAATCATGGCTGGCTACTTAGGGTCTCCGTGTTCAAGATGGGATTCTTCCTGAAGATAATGTTCTTGTGATGCGAATTAGGTTTGGTATGAAAGCGCCTCTTGGCAAGCACTCAGGACTCCTCTCTTGGTTCCAACGGTCAAATCAGCACTCTTCTTGTGGCTCCTCCTGAGATTTTAAATATCATCAATGTGGATGTTGCAATTTCGGCTGCAACCATGAATGTCAGTATCTCTATTGAGGGCATGGAGCTGGCTACTGTGCTAACTTCAGACTTGATCCCAAGGAATGTTTTCACTGCATATCTCTCAAGGGCCATCTTGTCTGTGGTTGCTGCTTTCGGGCCTTGGAGCTCGGGCTATGGGTTGCCTCCTCTTGATTTTCAGACAGCTCCTTCTCGCTCTATCCTTCAGGTGAATGATCAGTCGTCCACTTACATGTTGTGCTTCTCTCCGCGCGTCCTGCAGGCCACTCCTACCTCGGTGCATATCAGTGAACTGACACCAGCTGATGAGCCTCCTGCAGATCTGCCCTCTGAACATCTTGATCACAATGCTCTGAGCTTGCTGCCATCAGAAACGTCTCTTATGGGTGCTTCTCCTAGCTTGGCGCCACCTGCATCCCAGGTGGGCCTCCTATGGTCTCTCATAGCCCACTGGAAAATGTTTCTGACTTGGGCCTTTCTCAAGTACTGTCTGACGAGTCGGGACTCTCTGCACCCCGCCCTCGCCGCTCTAAGCTCAAAGCTCCTATGGTCACTACTGAAGTTAGACGTAGCACACGCTCGACGCGCTTTGATGGCTTCCGTGTGCCACAAGTTTCTGATGTGCGCCCTACTGTTTCCAAGGTGAAGCCCAGGGTGATACCTTCTGCTGCTCCGAGCTCCAGCACCGTTGTCCTGGACGAGACACCGCCACCAACACCCCTCCGCACCATGCAGGAAATCGGCATCTATCGTTGCGCTGTCCCGCCCAAAGAGCTCTCTGAAGC
Source organism: Aegilops bicornis (assembly GCA_021605145.1). Taxonomy (NCBI): domain Eukaryota; kingdom Viridiplantae; phylum Streptophyta; class Magnoliopsida; order Poales; family Poaceae; genus Aegilops; species Aegilops bicornis. The sequence goes on from CM038675.1 coordinate 116,257,288, forward strand.
TGCTCTGCTCGCTTCTGAACATGTGGCTACCAGCCACAATAGCCAGGAAGGCTCCTCTTCATATTCAGCTTAACTTCGCGGTCTCTTATGCCACTTTTGCGTAGCTGGAACGTGCTATGTTGGAATGTGCGCGGGTTAAATTCAGACAAAAAGTTATTAGCGTTGTCGAACGCGATCTCTGTTGGTGGCTGTGCTATCGTTTGTTTGCAGGAGACTAAAATGCATGTTATCGATCTAGCGTTTATTAAAACTTTCTGCCCTAAGCGTTTCGATAAATTTGCTTATATTCCTTCTCATGGGGCTTCGGGTGGTTTAGTTACAGTTTGAACAGCTCCATGTTCTCTGGCTCGGTTGTTCTCCAGGAAGATTTTGCTGTGGGAATTCAATTTAATAGCACCATCTCTGCCCAGGCTTGGACACTCTATAACATCTATGGTCCTTGTACTGGGCCTGCTCGGGCCATTTTTAATCAATGGCTCTATGACAGGGATATTCAGGCTAATGAGGATTGCTTATTTCTGGGTGACTTTAATTATATCAGAGGGCCTGAAAATCGTAACAAGCCAGGGGGTGATGTCAACGATATGTCCACTTTCAACGATATTATTCGCAAACTAAACCGAGTCGAACTACCTACTAAGGGTAGACTATACACCTGGAGCAACATGCAACATGATCCACTCCTCGAGCAACTCATTTGGTTCTTCACGTCCATGCACTGGACAAGTATCTACCCCAATACCATGGTTAAACCTCTCTGTAAGCCCACATCTGATCACACACCCTGTGTTGTCACCATTGAGACAAAAATCCCTCGCGCCAAGCTATTCAGGTTTGAATCCTATTGGCTTATGCACCGGGCTTCATGGGCGTGGTTAAAAGAGTTTGGGATAAACCCATTGCGGTGCATAATGCTGCCACTGTGCTCTGCCGTAAATTCAAACGTCTCCGACAGGAGATCAAAACATGGAGCAAAGGTATCTCGCGGCTCTCGGTGGCTATTGAGAACACAAACAAAACTTTGGAAGAGCTGGATGGGCTGGAAAATCAGCGGTCTCTCACATTACCAGAGAGCAATTTTCGCAAGATTATCAAGAACCATCTCCTTCGGCTTTTGGAATATCAGAAACAGTATTGGAAGGAAAGATGTACTGTCCTATGGGTTAAATTTGGTGATGAAAATACCAAGTTTTTTCAAGCAATGGCCACTGATAGATATCGTAAAAACAACATTGCTAATCTGCAAACTACGGATGGGCTAGTCATAGAAGATCACAATGGAAAGGAGGCCCTGCTTTTCCATGCATATTCAGACAGACTAGGCACCTCTAGCCCAACTCAGATGCATTTTGACCTTCCGTCCCTAATCCGGCCCAATGCAAACTTGGATCACCTCACCCTTCCTTTCACGCATGAGGAAATTGACTTGGTAGTCAAAGAGATGCCAGGAGATAGGGCACCTGGACCGGACGGTTTCAGTGGTCTCTTCCTTAAAGCTTGTTGGCCAATCATCAAAAATGATTTCTACTCGCTGTGTGATCAATTCCATGCAGGAACTCTTAATCTCCAGAGAATTAATGAGGGGTTGATTACCCTTATCCCGAAGAATGGAACCCCATCCACAGTTAATGACTTCAGGCCAATCACCCTACTCAACTGCTGCCTTAAGCTCATTACCAAGCTCCTGGCTAACCGTCTTCAAAAGGTCATTCTGCAAATTATCCATCGTAACCAATATGGATTCATTCGTGGGAGATCTATACAGGATTGTCTTGCATGGACGTTTCAATACATTCACCAATGCCAAGCCTCCAAGAGACCGATCGTTCTGCTTAAGTTGGATTTCGCCAAAGCTTTCGACACGATTGAGCATGGTCCCATGATCAACATTATGAAAGATATGGGCTTTATTGACAGATGGCTGTCCTGGATAAAGGCTATTTTTTCCTCGGGCCGATCCTCAGTTCTCTTAAATGGTTTTCCGGGGAGACAATTCCATTGCAAGCGTGGGGTGAGACAGGGCGACCCATTATCTCCACTTATCTTTGTGCTGGCGGCCGACCTCCTTCAGTCAGCCATTAATGAAGCTTATAGAGAGGGAAGAATTCAACTTCCTTTTCCAGCCACGGGACAAATGGATTATCCTATCGTCCAATACGCCGATGATACAATCTTACTTATGCCTGCATGCCCTCAGCAAGCCCTTGATCATTAAAGACATCCTTACCAGATATGCACAGTCCATCGGCCTCAAAATCAATTTTCAAAAGTCCACACTAATTCCCATAAACTTGGAAGCAGATCTGGCTGCACAACTTGCTGCTATCTTTGAGTGCTCAATTGGTTCAATGCCGTTCACCTACCTAGGACTACCTCTGGGCACGTCTCGGCCTACCCTCCATGATTTTATGCCCCTAGTCAGCACGGTTGAAAGAAGCTTGTCGTCAACATTGTCCCTCATGTCCCATGCTGGCAAGTTGACTCTTCTCAACTCCACAGTTACCTCATTACTCATCTATGCCATGTGCATGTTACACTTTCCACCAAAGCTCATTGAACTCCTAGAAAAAATTAGGCGTCGATGCCTATGGATCAAAAAGACTGAACAAGGTGATAAGTGTAACTCTTTGGCGGCCTGGGATATGGTATGTAAACCAAAAAATAAGGGAGGACTTGGTGTGCTTAATCTTCGTACACAGAATGAAGCATTGCTTCTGAAGTTCCTGCACAAGTTCCATAACAAGATGGACATACCCTGGGTGCAGCTCACATGGGACTCCTATTACACCCATAAAATTCCACATGCCTCTGATCCAGTCGGCTCATTCTGGTGGAAAGACGTACTCAAGCTCACACCTCAGTTTAGTGGGATTTCTCAAGTCAATATCGTGTGTGGCTCCACGACTTTATTTTGGAAAGATTTGTGGTCAGGGCAAATACTTCAAGACTCCCATCCGCGGGCTTTCTCTCACGCTTTGGATGAAGATATCTCGGTCAAAAACTTCCTAGGGATCACATCATTTGGGAGAAACGTTCCACCTGCCCTTGACCCTCAAGCCCTTATGGAGGTTAGAGACTTGCAAACAATTGTGGCTCAGATTCAACCATCCACATCACCCACGGATATTTGGCGCTATCATCGTGGGGTAAGACCATCTACAAATCCACGGACTACTATCGGTTCTTCTTCAAAGACGTTCAAGTGCAACAGATATTCTGCTGGATTTGGAAATCAAAATGCACGATGAAGTTGAAGGTCTTTGCACAGTTGCTCTTCCACGACAGGCTCAATACGAGGAACATGTTGAAAAGGAGGCACTATAACATAGGAGATGACCACAATTGCCTCTTATGTGGCTTGAACATTGAAGAAACAGTGGAACACATGATCTTCACATCCTCTTTCAGTAAGCTTTCTTTGGGCGGACTTGGGATTATTTGGGAACCTTTCCTTGGCGAATTCAAAATTTGTTGAAGCTCACAGAACAACCATCGCACCCCACTTTTCCTAGAGAAATTCATTGTGGCAGCCTGAACCATTTGGAAAGAGAGGAATAATAAACATTTCAGAGCAATAACACCTTCCCTCAACTCCTGGCTGGACAGATTCAAGAGGGACTTTGGGCTTCTTCAACATAGAGTCAAAGAGGAGCATAGGCTCCTTGTGCTGAACCTTGTACACTCCCTTTAGTTGTTTACATGCATTTCTTGGACTTCTTAGTTTACTTGTCACAAAGTTGGCAAGTTGTATCTCCACCCCCCCGCCCCAATATGTAAATATCCATTGTACAGTTTGTTTATTTATTATAATATAGTAACACAGTAGGAGCCTTTCCTACTGTTCCTGGTCAAAAAAACAATAGTGGGCTCGAATAGAAAGGGCCTGGCTACTATATGCTTGTTCCAAGGCACCGCACCACGCGAGCGTTCGCAACTGCCATGTTCGGGTTGCGCTTGGCTCTTCGCCTCTTCGAGAAGACGAACAATGATGTTACTCCTACTTCTACAATATCGAATCCACTACTGCATGTCCGTCCACCTCGTGCGGGAGGGATAGCATGTAGCGAAAGCTTCTACTTACTGCTCCTGCCTTTACGTCTATGATAGGTCACTACTATGGAAAAGCCTATACACAGAATCTTACCAGCAACGCGCTTTAAAATAAGGCACTGCTGCTACTTAGCAGTAGCGATCTCAAGCTTAACTCGCTGCTGAAATAAATATAGCAGTAGCGCGCCCGCTAAAATAAGCGGTACTGAAATAATTGCCACGAGGCCGCCGAGAGGCTAGTTCTAGCAGCAGCGTGTTATAACGAAGAGCGCTACTGCTACGTAGCATAGTAGCAGCACATTTCACCAATAAGCGCTACTGCTAAGTTTACTACAAAAATTTAGTCCCACCTCGCTCCGTGAAGAGAGTTTCTACCACCTTAAATATGTTACTTCTCAAACTTTGACAAGCACTTGGTCTTCATTGAACTCTATCTGTAGAATTTGTGGCCGCAATATGAGTCTTCACCGGTTCCTAAACCGGTGAGGACTCATATTGAGAAATCAGATTGTACACAAAAAGATCGTTGATGATCAATGTATTTTTGATACATGAAGTCTATTTTTACATTTACATCTTTGACACATAGCGATGGCGCTTCTTTGTGAAAGGCGGTGCTGCTAGGTAGTTTAGCAGTAGCGTCTTTCTCTATAGCGCGCTACTGCTAAGCCATTCCATCTCCCACCCGGCCCCTCTCCTCGATCCCATCCACTCACACACTCACTGGATCCCCGCGCCGGGCCTCCCCCGTCGCCCCTCCTCCCTCTGTGCTGCCATCACCTCCTCCTCCTTGCTGGACTCGGTACCGGCCTCCTCCTCCATCCTCCCTCCACTCACCGCTGGCCGGCCCCTCCTCGCTCCGCCTTCCTCCTCCGTCCTCCCTCTCCTGGCTACCGGCCGGCCCCTCCTCGCTCTGCCTTCCTCCTCCGTCCTACTCTCTTCTCCCTCCTCGAGTCGCCCCTCCTTCTCCCTCCTCCTTCTCCCTCCTCCATGCTACATTTTGATTTAGTAGGCTAGTTCATATGCAACATTTTGATTTAGTTGATATGATTTAGTTGATTTAGTAGGCTAGTTGATTTAGTTGATTTAGAACATTTTGATTTAGTTGATTTAGTAGGCTAGTTGATTTAGTTGATATAGAACATTTTGATTTAGTTGATTTAGTAGGCTAGTTCATTTAGTTGATTTAGTATGCACCATTTTATTGTTATTTTTTCTATACATGGATAGGTAGAGTTGCTTTTGTTTTTTTGTAATAAGTTACTTTTTGGTAAAATGTAGGTGGTACCTTGTCATCTAATATGTTACTAGATCTTAGGATTATAATTTTCCATCAAATTGCTTCCCGTGGAAGAACCAAAAATATCACATGCTACTGTTTTTCTTTCTTGTGAAGTGGATCGTTAATCATTTGCTCATATTGCTTTAGGAAAAATGGCGCCACCACCACCACCACTATGTCGACTGTGCAAGTCAAGGTGCGCCAGCAGCTTTGCAACTGGCAAGCTATTCGGCATCTACTTCCAGCTGAGTTTTCATCATGCGGCGGTAAGAAATTGGATGAAATGTAATAACTATTTTATTTTTAGTGTTGGCATTACTGCATTGTGTCATTTTGCTTATTTTAGACAGATCGTCCCATGCAATGTGAGGTTGAAATTCAACAAGCTGACAGGCGACACTGTGACATTTGAGGCTCCTGGGGGGCCGTACACTATGGAGGTCGAGAAAGGACGCAATATGTCGCAGATTGGAGGAGATGGATGGGCTTGTTTCTTCGCCCGCATGCGTCTTACTGGTGGTGAGTTGATCAGCTTCTCCTTCAGAGCAGAAAGACCCAAGCTGGCTATCATTTATCTCAACCTGGTGGAAGATGATGAAGATGACGAAGATGATGAAGATGATGAAGATAATGAGGACCAACTCGATGAAGATGATGAGGACCCACTTCATGAAGCCACCATAGCTCAAAGAACAAGGCTGGGCAAGGAGGAGGTGTCCAACCTATGGGACATAATTCCGCCACGTGCTGACTTTGTCGGGGTGCCATTCGTGACCACCGACAAATAACATGGTTGATCGACATGATATGGTATGTTATACTTACAAATGCAAACTATCCGATGAAATACTTTGTGTACAGTACAATGATATGGTATGTTGTGTGGAATCTAGTCGATGATATGTTTTAGTGTAGAGTTCGATCACATGCTTATTAGTGTAGAATCTAAGGAACTATTAATAGTGTAGATAATCCATATGTACTTATTTGCGAGGCTATTTATTAATTGATATGTTTTTCTTATTCAGAAATTGGCAAAGGAGCATATCTGTGAGTTATGGTATCGAGCCTGATGAAGAAGGCTCAGCTGGACTATGCCTTACTGCAAGGGGCTCCGTCACAACCTGTATTTACCGCGTGGACACGGACGATCGCAACACTTAAACTCGGTTGGGTGGAAGAAATTCCTCGATGGCAAGAATCTTCGTGTTGGACAGGCCATCCTCATTACTATCAGGAACACCAACCGCCCAGGCTTGAGGATGATGATTGTCTTTGATATCATCTAGAACTACATATGTGTGTGTGGCTATATCATCTAGAACTACATATGATGATCGTCGTCGATATCATCTAGAACTACATATGATGATCGTCCTCGATATGACCTTGTACTGCTTGAGGATGCATGTTGACTATGCATGAAACTGTTATCTAGTACTCCCTTCGTTCCAAATTACTCGTCGTGGTTTGAACTAAAACCACGACGAGTAATTTGGAAACGAAAAATACTACCCAAGACTTGTAATGGTTTTTGAATTTGATATCTAGTAGCGATTACCTAGTATCTAGTATCTGAAAGGGAAAGAGTGCAGGGAAAATGATGAAAGATATAGCGATGGCGAGGGATTGCGAAATCGCTGACTAACTAATAGTAGCGCGTTCGGCAAAAGCGCTGTTGATATCGTCAATAGTAGTAGCGCGGATAGGGACCGCGCTACTACTATAAGTTAGCTGTAGCGCCTTATTAGTAGCGCGGCCGGCCGCGCTGCTGCTAACCTCAAAACCCGCGCTACTACTAGGGTTTTCCCTATAGTGGGTCGGCCCAACAGGTGGTTGGCCCTCCTGTCATGCAGCCAAAGGCAGGTGCAGTTAAGGCACCGGAGCTCAGTCCACGAGGGAGAGGGTGTTGTAGTAATCAACCTTCTCGGTCTTGTACGAGTTGACGCGACACATCAAAGCACTGCGCTTGATATAAGTCTTTTTACACATTTCAAATGGACTACAACATACGGATGTATGTAGACATATTCTCCTTCGTATGTAGTCACTTGTTGCAATCTCTAAAAAGACTTATATTTGGAAACGGAGGGAGTACAATGCATGCATGCATGCCTGACTTTCCTTTTGATACTTGCATGTGTTGATTTGATGCACCTTGCGAAATTTTGACTATAAATTTAACTAACCAAATTTTCATGCATGTCACAAAAAATTACGGGGCTATTTGGATTGTGACTATGTTTGTCTTATGTTGCCACATTATTTTTCCCACACTTGCCACACTTTCCTAACTTGAGTTGCTCAAATTGTTAGACACACTTTGGCTTGCCTAAGGGAATCTTGCCACAGTTTTTGTGTCTATGATATGTGGGGTTCACTGCTAATAAAAAATTATTATCTTAGGTGTGGCTAATAAAAAAGACTTATATTTAGGAATGGAGGGAGTAGAAAATATAAATAATAATGCATGTTGGGGCAACCCACGTTTCCGCTAATTTTAGCCGTGGGCTTGTTCACAATTTTTACGAGGGGGTGGTTGTTCATTTAATGAAGGGACTTGTAGTACTAGACTTGAACGATACAAAGTGCAACCTGGCACACCGTAACACCACTTGGAACAAGCGGGTAGCTATCTCAAAAAACAATCAACAACTAAAAAAACGCGACCTGGCATGTAGTACAAAATTTTAAACGATTGTTTTGATGGAGTGAAAAAGGAAAACTACCCCACTACGTATATATAGGACGGAGCCTCCGCGCTTGCTTGCTAGGGTTGCTCTATTCACACACTCTCATCCTCTCCAGATCTAAACAAGATAGGGGTGGTAACACTGTCTTTCTCCCTTCAAAAAAGACTATCTTTCTATCCTCACCACTCGTTACAGATCCGGACGTATCCCCCTCCGCCAGTGAAGGGGAGGAGGGGCAGCATTTAGGCCATCGTCGATAGAGAGGGAGGAGACCCACTGCCGGCCGCACCGTTATCTCTGGCCGAGCGCCGGCGCGGGAGGTCCTCCGATCCCTTCGTCATTGCCTGTGGGCGGATCCGGCCTCCCGCCGCCCACCTATCCACATCCCGACGACCTTCAGGTATATCTTCTTTCGAAACTGCCTTAGCTCTACTTCCCCAGCTCACTACGTCACTGCATGTGCGTCATTTTCTACCTCTCAGCCCCTCTCGATCGGATGGTCCAACATCACCTTTTTTTTCTTCTATTGTTAGAGGTAAAGCTACTTCATGGAGTCGAATCTTGTACTCCCTCCGTCCGGAAATACTTGTCATTGAAATGGATGTATTTAGATGTATTTTAGTTCTAGACAGATCCATTTTGATGACAAGTAATTCCGGACATAGGGAGTACTTTGTTCAAACAAGAAATAAAGTGGGGGTGGGGGAATTTAGTATGTACATCGGACTTGGTACAAACAGGAAGGAAACGGGGTGAAAGTAGTACAGACTGGTCATCCAACCGGTCTCTTGGTCGAAAAGGGAAATATAGGGGTAATGCTGTACACAGTGGTATCACTAGGACTAGATTTGCTATCCACACATAGGGGTAGGTAGCTAGAGTGAATAAAAATGGGACCAACCCAGATATGTTTCTTGGATGTTTGTTTCTCGGGGCAACAAACTATGAATCACCACTTTATGCCCCTGTTTACGTACATGGTGCTGGACTACTGGTGCACCCACTGTCCCATGTCCTTATACCAAATATTTAGCTGTTCTTAATCTAATTTTCCTGGTAAAAATGAAGCCAAGCCACTGTTATAAGCCATGACAAGTTTAGCCAAATGTTTTTGCCTGTAATTGTTTGAGACTCATTTGTTTCCTCTGTACCATTTTGTGCAAACAGGGATATCCAATTCACCTGGTTGCTATTGTGACCTTTTGGTGCACTGCACAAAACTCTTCTTAAAAGAAGTGACTTTTGTGCTGTTTAACTGGAATGTCAGAATGGAACAGTTGGTTCATTTTGGTGGAACTTCACAAAGGGAGATATGTGTTCCAATCCTCATCATCCATATTGGCACCATAACCTTCCTTTAGGTAAGAATGATATTTAATGCATGTGTTCATCTCTATTTTCCGGCTGCCTTGAGAAAATAATGCTATTTTTTACTAGTACACTTGTACTCCCTCACTGACAAAACCAATTCTGAAATAGAAGGCCAATCATGTACTTGGTTTCACCAACTGGTGAGGAGAAAGAGAAACAGAGCATGAAGAGGAAGAAGAAGAAGAATAAATAGTGCCAAGGCGATCTTGCTGAAGCCAGAGGCCTCAGTCGAGGCCATTCAAGGTCTCCGGCAACGACTACGTTACATGTGAGACGATCCTCCAGGGAGCCCTTCCACTTCTGATGTCTCACTTAATTAATTAGGAGCACTTAAGTACCACTAATTTATTGCTGCCTAATTTTCCTGTCGGAGTTAAACAAATCTTTAGTAGCACCCTATGTTGAATCATGTACGTGTGTATGTTTGTCGATGGAGGTGAATCATGTGGTGGAGCAGGGAGGGAATATTATTAGTGTCATGACATAATAGTGCTATTGTTTTGCATGTCAATTTATTGCCATTGGTTCAATGAGGCAATGTTTTGCGTATTGTCCATCATGAATTTGATGCTACTGTTAGAGTAATATGTCTTTCTATCCTTTCTCACTAAGCTACTATCATGAGAAACTCCTTTATCTTTGCACGTTAAAATTTTGTAACCTATGATAAATGGCAATGCTTTGAGTGTTGAGCTAATTGGCACTGATTAAATAAACTAATACCTCTTTAAGCAAGACTACTATGTTGCTAACTTTACCCATTAAGATAATGAGGGTGCTTCTATTTGTTAGTGTATGTTTCATCAACTAGTCCCACTATTACAGTAATCTCACTCTCTCAATATATGTGCCAACAGGGATGCTCGATTTTGGTAGAACTGCACAAAAACTTTGGGTGCTTCATTGCCTCGACAACTTCCTTATTTCCTATCAGTCACTAATCTCGGCTTGCTTTCTTCCGTCGCTGTTAGTCGCTTCGCTTATCTCGGCTTCCAATCAAAGGAAAAAGTAACTGATATGCTACCTCACACAGGTTGGTACTGGTCTTTATCCTGATTATTGTGCTTGTCTTGTATTGGTAATTTGGTATTGTGCTACTCTTTGCCAATTTTATAAAGGAGTAAGTTGGATCCTGAACTCGCAGCAAATCATTGCATTGGGTGATTTCAGTAGAACTGCACAAAATTATCAGATGGACAGATACTTATGCTACTGCTATGTACTCCAAAGTTCACTCAGACAAGCATCGATGTTAACAAGAAGTGCCTATATTCATTCGAGTATCAAACGGCATCAACCAGTTGTCAAACTCCCAAGTATTAGGAGAGTGAACGCCAAAAATATTGCTTGGCGCATAGCCCAAAAGAACACAATCCAGTCTTTGGTCCCAACTTGTGCCTTTTGGTTATTGGCATATATGGTAGCGAACTGTATGGCATGAAGTGTAAAGATTCCAGACAAGTTGGTTGACGCCTATATTCATCTGGCACTTAATCAGTCTGCACACTAGGGATGCTGCATTTCAGTTGAACTGCACAAAAAATTTGGGTGGTTCATTTTCTCAACCGCCTCCTTTCTCGTCTGCAATGTAGAATTTTGGCGAGCTATAGGACCAAGATGAGCCAGTAAACTAGTTGGAAGAAAGTAGTGGCCAAGTTGCTCAAACCTCGCTCGGCACGAGGCCACTATTTGAGGATAAACCTACAAGCAAAGTTCAGATTGTCTGTGCTGCCTCTTATGTACTCAAAGTTTACTCGTACAAGAATTAATTTTAGCAAGAAGTACCTCTAACTGAACACCATTTACTAGTCTGTACACTAGGTAATTAAAGTTCGTCCATGGATCATATTGCCTGTGATCTCAATCATTTGGATGCATAAACATACTGAACATGTGTATATCTGAATCTTTTTGTGAATTATGTATGAATATTGTCGTGTGATCTACCAATCATTTGGATGCATAGATATGCTGAGCTTGTGTATATATGAATCTTTTCAGTTGTTGATAGTGAATGTTGGCTATGAATATGAACGTGTCCTATGAACCTGAGTTTGATATGAATGTTTATCTTTTCTGTTGTATTTGTGTGTGAACTTATTAGTATGCCTACTGTGGGGTATGTGACGTGTGGGTGTCAACGACACACCTTCTTCCTGAGAAGAATTACACCTGCTTTCTTAGGGAAGCATCGGCGCATCAGCTCTTTTTAATCTTTTTATTACTCTGTCTTCACCTCTCCCCCGCTCAACCCCTGCCATAATGTTTTCGGCCTCAAAACAAACATAGTACTGCGTTGTTTTGGGGCTTGATGAAAAACCGAGTGCTAGTTTCTGTAGGTTGGCCCACCCAGCAAATTGGTTGCTGGTCCACCACGACGGACTGGGAGGCTAAAAATACAAGTTGTATGGTGCAGAGACAAGTAAAAAAACGCTATCGAGACCCATCCACTGAAAAAAATTGCTCCTGGTGTGCTTCTTCAGTCGTGCCGCCGGCTCCCTCTTTAATCCAGTTCGCTCGGGGATCTGGTATCATTTTTTTCCGGAGGGCGAACAAGTATCAGCTAGGCCTAGGTTTTGTATTTTAACATGCGTAGCCCACGACATACGGAGACAGTGGTTCCAACTTATTTTTTGAGGTCCATACCGGCCTATGGGCTTTTTCTTAAAGATCGGCAGCCCAATGTATTTTTCTAATAAAACGCAGGTCTCTGTTCTATTTATCTATATATAAGAATAATAATGTTGTGTCCAATTTATGTTTTCCCTTCTAACCACGTTATATATATATATATATTTATATCATTACTATTATCATATATTTTATAGAGACTTATATATACATTATAAAAACATCCCACGTGTTATTAACTTATAAAAGTAAATGTTTAACAGAAGTTGGCAAGGAAAATCCTGGTTGTTTTTGACTTACGGGCAAGGAAAATCTTGGTGATTGCGTACAAAAGCTTGCGAAGATTTTAAGGACCAATTTAATAATAACGCGCTCATTTTTATTTTGAGCAATAACTCGCTAATTTGTTAATTATATATATATATATATATAATGTGTCTCTTCGGTTTATTTTTTGATATTAATTGCTCCTTCTAACATAACATTATATATATAACGAGCCTAGCTAATTCATGTATTTCAAGGAAGTGCAAATGGGCTGGGATTTCTTAGAAAATATAAATGGGCCTGATTGACACAAAATTATTTGTTCGCCCAGCCCAGCAAATGGACTGTACATTCTAGAAAACATGGGTTAAATATATGCCACATTTTTGCAGGCTGACATGTGGGCCAATAGGTCGAAGCCTACGCAGGGTGTTGTCAACTTGGTCAACAAATGATTATGACATCCACAGCCATTGGATTTATATCCAACGGCCGACATCCACCTTTAATCTCTCGTCTTCTTCCTCCAGCGTAGCCGGGACCGCCTGGTCCGGCCTCCGGCGGCTAGCGGCTCTGCTTAGCACGCATCACTGTGAAGCGCTACACCACTGCCGGCCAGGCTATCCCTCCACCTCTCCACACCTCCTGTTATTCTCCACCAACTGCAGCCCCACGCCGCACCAAAACCAATTATAACCCTTCTCCTCCTCTCAATCTGCGACTCCACTGCCGTCTCTTCCCATCTCCGAGTCATTCCCATCCGGGGCCTCGCCGTCGTCCACCGCCTCGCTGCGCTCGGTGCGGCGTGGTCAACAAACGAGAGTCATCGGAAGAGGACTGTGCGTGGAGAGCCTGACGGCTAGGACCCACGAGGTCCATGGTTGCACGCAAGGAAAGTTCCATCTTATTAAGCTGAAAAAACTGTTTCGTCCACCTGACAGCTGGGACCCACCGGCTGTATCTTCGCACGGAAGGAAGTGCCTCCTTGTTTTGCGAAAAAAATATTCATCCCGTTGACAGCTGGGACCCATCAGATTTGGTGGCTGACTTGTGGGCCTACTAAGCGGACGTGTACTGTCGGTGTACTAGAGTAGGGGTACCCTAGTATCCCGTGCTACGTGCAGACGATTGCAAGCACCTCATGACGAGGTTTGCCTGGTCACCGCCAAGATCCTCCGTGGCTCCTTGAGCTATTCAAGAACAAAGTATTTGACTAAGAAGACAAGGCCACAGCAAGAGGAGCTTGCCGGGAAGGCCATTCAAGGCATGCAGAAGACAGGGCCCCGGCAAGAGGAGCTTGCCGAGAAGGCTCGGAGCGCGACAAGCCTCCGGACGTGACAAGGATTCGGCCGCGGCAAGGCCCTTGCCGCGGCAAGCAACCTCTCTCCATCTCCGCTCTAGCTCATCCAACAACGTGTCGCCATGGGACCATTCCATGCACGCGTGTCAAGAGGCTGTGCAGCCAGCGGAGAGCAGCGATAAGCGGCCGACAAGCTTGCCATCGTGGTGAGCGGTGGCGCACTGACGGTCTCTGTTGCCTTTGTTTGGGCGACCTGAGACGGGCATTTATTGCTTTTGTCCCTTGCCGTCGAGTTAGGTATTTTGCATCATAATCGCTCGAGTAGGTGTACCAACTCCTGTTTTTACATTTGTACCCTCGCCTATGTTGCCACCGCCGAGACCCCTTGAGCATATAAAAGGAGGCCCATGCGCAACGTAGAAAGGGTTCGGTTCTTTCGACTCACTCGAGACCAGAGAGGCTCACGCTAGGTTTTGTAGCCTGCATCGCTCCCTAGCAAGAACACAATACATCAAACAAGCAGCAGTAGGAGTTTTATCTCTCCGGAGAGCTCCGAAGCTGGGTAAACTGCTCGTGTGCCTCGCCTCGATCCGCTCTTCGTGCGATCTCGGGGCCCCTCTGATCCTCAAGGGGCCTGGTCCGCCGGCCCCATAGGTGTTCGTGGGTACGATCAGCCTCCCCGACATCTTTGGCGCGCCAGGTAGGGGGCGTCGAGGCCGTGTTAATCTGATCCGGCGTTCACACGAGCAGCGTCCCTAGCATCTTCCTCAACATGCCACCGAAGAAGAAGGCTTGGCGGCCAGAAACCGTCGCGTCGTATCCACCATCACCGCAGCAAGCGGGTGGTGGGGCAGACGCTGGCGGAAACGGGCGCCGACGAAGGAGTTCGTGACGTCGCCAAGTCCAAGGACAAGGCCCCGCAAACCTCGGCATCCGCGCATCCCCCGCGCCCATCTCAGGAGACGCGGGACCAACAACGCCATGGCGTTCACAATGCCATGCGTTCGTTGGATCGAGACCCTCAAGGTCAGCATGCGCGCCAACATGCCGGCACGAGTGAGATACGATCACCTGGACGGGGTGCTGCTCCTTCTAACGTAGTTAGAAGTCCGAGCATATCCCGCTCCTCGCACCGTTCGCCAATGCCACCCACTACTCCAGCAGAAGATCTGGCGAGAGCTCAGCTGCTCCTCGACTACCCTCCAACAGCCGACAAAGTCGACGAGTGTAGGGCCACTATCCAGAGCCTCATCGCGCTTTGCCAACGGCGACGCTCCACAGCAACCAACGCCGTCATTGCCGCGGCAAGACGACAAAACCTGGCCGGTGGCGGCAGAGACTGTCGGAGGTGCAACTACCATGCACTCTCCGCCCGAAGGCCAAGATCGCCGACTCACCGGATCCACCTCGACAGCGACTCCACCGCGTCGTCCGGATCCATGAGCTCGCCGCGATCAGCGCCAAGTTCTTCATGAGCGACAACAAGAGGACGCTCGAACTCGCATCGAAGCGCCCGGAGAGAAGCGCGACGTCGATCCGACAAAGCCGCTGGGCCTTCTGTTGACATGCACGCCCGGAGGAGCCAGGCGACTTGCCGTCAGACGGTAGGTTGCCCTGCGTTCACTCGTGAGCTGCGGCAAGTCCAATGGCCCAGCCGAAAAATTTCAAACCAGATGTGCGGAGAAGTATGATGGCAGGGCGCACCCATCGAGTTCCTCGGCATCTACACCATCGCGGTGCAGGCTGCGGGGGCGGGACAACAAGATCCTCGCCAACTACTTCCGCTCGTGCTCAAGCCCAACGTCGGATCTTGGCTCATGCACTTGCCGGACAGCTCCATATCCTCTTGGGCAGATCTGTGCCATCGGTTTGTTGGCGCCTTCACGGTGGCGAAGCCTCATGGCCAAGAGAGTGACCTTCATCTGCTGCGCCCGGAAGGAAGGAGAGTCCTGCGCAAGTTCATTCAGAGATTCAGCCGTGTGCACTACAACATCCCAGATGTCCACCCTACCGCGGTGATCAGCGCGTTTCATCAGAACGTGCGGAACCGCAGGATGAGGGAAGAGATGGCGATGTGCAAGGTCAAGGACATTAGTGAGCTGTACGCCTTGGCCGACAAGTGTGCACGCGCTGAGGAAGGGAGGAGGCTCCCAGGAGAGAATGCAGAAGCAGGATCTCGGCAAGGAGGAGACCGCCCCGGCGAAGAAGGGCCGGCGGCGGGGCAACAGGAAGAAGAAAGGTAGAGAAGTGCTAGCTGTTGAGCAGTCCGGCAACGGAGGTGGCGACAAGAACGCCAAGGCTGGTGGCTCCGGTAAGGAGGTTGCCGCTGACACCCACCACCAGTCTGTGGCGGCCGCCGACAAGCAGGACGGCTCCGGCAAGCAGTACTGCAAGATCCACCGCACCTAGGGCCACGACCTCCAGAGCTGCAAGAAGGTCGAGCAGCTTGTTGAGCAGCAGAAGGCTGAGTACGAGCGGCACTACAAGGAGAAGGCCCAGGAAGGTGCTGGGGGAGCAGGCAAGAAACGTCCCGGCCGGGGAGGGCGCCGCGGCAAGGCCAAGCAGCGGCAAGGAGACAGACCTCCCCGCGGCCGCGACAAGGATGAAGATGATGACGACGACGAAGATATGGAAGACGACGACGCCGATGAGCAGGAGTTTCAGAAAGCCACAGAGGTCCTCTGCGTTGACGGAGGTGCTTCCCTGCATACCTCCCACCGCCAACTCAATCAATGGATGCGGGAGGTCAATGCAGCGGAACCATCCGTAGAGTCACGCAAGCCTCTGAAGTGGTCCAGCACGCCTATCGTCTTTGATATTGAGGATCACCCTGATTGCATAACTGCGGTCGGGTGCTTGCCGATGTTGGTGTCACCAACCATCCGCAACCTCAAGGTCACCAAGATGCTAGTTGACGGCGGGGCCGGCTTGAATCTGATCTCCTCCGCGGTGCTCCAGAAGCTTCAAATCCCTGACAACGAGCTTGAAGAGACTGGCACCTTCCAAGGAATCAATCCGGGAAGGAGCAAGCCGAAGGGGAAGATTACGCTGCCGGTAACATTTGGCAGCGAGCTGAACTTTAGGACTGAGAGGGTCACATTCGACGTTGCAGATTTCCCATTGCCTTACAATGGGATACTTGGCAAATCCAGCACTCGCCAAGTTCATGGCAGCCTCTCACTCGCCTACAACTTACTCAAGATGCCAGGCCGATAAGCGTCATCTCTGTCCATGGCGACAAGAATGATGCCCTTATCTGTACCGACAAGATCTACCGGGATGCAGCAGCGACAGATTGCCAAACACTTGCCGCTGAAGCTCCGGGGAAGAAGACAAAGTCCAAGTCCGGCGAGAGCTCTGATGCCCACTCCGGCAAGCGCACCTCTTCGGAGTGCTGCTCTACCGTCGAGGACGCACCATCGAGCTCCACCGGCAAGTGCAAGAAGAAGATGGTAGCTCCACCAAAGACTAAGAAGGTGCCCGCCAAGGAGGACGGCACTGGTGGTACCTTCACCATCAGTGCCTCTCTCGACCCTAAATAGGAAGGCGCGCTCGTTGCTTTCCTGCGTGTGAATGTCGACGTGGTTGCATGGCAACCGTCGACAACCCCGGTGTTCCTGGAAAGTGATTGAGCACCGCTGGCCGTTTGTCCTCATCTTGCGACCCGTCAAGCAAAAAGTCGAGGAAGCAAGCGGTGGGCGCCAAGAATTCATAGCGAAGAGATCAAGAAGCTGGAAGCAGCAGGCCTTGTCGAGGAGTGCTCCATCCTACATGGTTGGCCAATCCGTGATGCGTGCACAAAGCAAATGGAAAATGGAGACTTTGTATTGACTTCACAGATGTTAATAAAGCTTGTCCCAAAGATCCATTTCCCTTACCGCGCATCGACCAGATTGTTGACTCCACGGTGGATGTGATTTGCTTTCGTTTCTTGATGCATACTCGAGATACCATCAGATCTTCATGGCTGAAGAAGATGAGGAGAAGACCGCATTCATTACACCATGTGGCACATACTTTATTTCATACGGATGCCTTTCGGTTTGAAAAATGTTGGTTCAACGTTTGCAAGGGTAGTCCATGACGCTTTTGAGCCGCAAATGCACAGAAATGTAGAAGCCTACATGGATGACATAGTGGTCAAAAGCAAGGACAAATCAGAATGGACGCCAACGCCAGACGAAGAGATTCCGGAGACGAACATTCCCATCAAGGAAGCAAGCAAAGAGTGGCTAATGTACTTTGATGGTGCCTTCTCGCTGCAAGGCGCCGGTGCCGGCGTCCTGCTTATCGCACCACCGAGAGCACCTCAAGTCGTAGTCCAGATGCACTTTCCCAAGGAGCAAGCAACAAACAATACTGCAGAGTATGAAGGTTTGCTTGCCGGTCTCAGGATCGCCGTAGGCCTTGGGATCAAGAAGCTTATTGTCAGGGGTGACTCGCAGCTTGTCTTCCGCCAAGTGAACAAAGATTATCAGATTCCGTTGATGGAAGCCTACGTTGATGAAGTTAGGAAGCTAGAAGAGCACTTTGACGGCCTGCAAATGGAGCATGTTCCAAGAGCTCAGAATGATATTGCTGACGGCCTGTCAAAGTGCGCTGCATTTAAGTTGCCTGTGGAACCAGGGATTATCGTGCTCAAGCTGACTCAACCAACCGTAACACCATCAACTGGACAAAGCAAGAAGAGGAAGTTGATCTCTGGTGACTATTTTCCGGCAGAGCTTCCCGAAGCCGTCGTTGCGAAGGTCCCCAAGATCAACACCAACAAGTCTTTGAGGCGATGTCTGCTCCGACAAGCCCTGTGGTTTGTTTCGTTGAAGCGAGCGCTCCCGACAAGTTTTGCTCCGACAAGCTTGCCGGGAGCATCAAGCTCGGCTGAGCCGCGAGTTCTTGCCGTAGAAGGCTGATGTTCCCAGCGGCAGATGTGCCTTTAGTCCTCGTTGTCGAGCCGCAAGCTCCAGCATGGGCGCAGCCGATTGTCCTTTTCCTTCAGACAGGAGAACTTCCCGAAGAGCAAGAAGAAGCGGAAAGAGTAGCCCGGCAGTCAAGTATGTACCAGTTTGTCGACAGCATACTGTACAGAAGAAGACTCAACGGTGTGAAATTGAAGTGTATTCCTATGGAAGATGGACAGAAGCTGTTGGCGAGATACATGGAGGCATATGTGGTCACCACATTGGCGCGAGAGCACTTGGCGGCAAAGCTTTCCGGCAAGGTTTCTTCGGCCGACATCCCTCCGGGATGCAACCGCACAAGTAACCAAGTGTGAAGCGTGCGGTTCCATTCCAAGCAGATACACCAGCCGGCTCAAGCTCTCCACGATCCCTTTATCCTGGCCATTTTCGCACGGGCTCGACATCCTCGGCCCCTTCCCCGAAAGCGATCGGGGCTTTGAGTACTTGTACGTCGCCATCGACAAGTTCACAAAGTGGCCGAAAGTGGAAGCGATGAGGAAGGTGACAAGCACGATCGGCCATCAAGTTCTTGGTCGATTGTTTGCCGTTTCGGAATCCCTAACAGGATCATCACCGACAACGGCACACAATTTACGAGTCGCACCTTCATGCAGTACGTCCAAGATCTTGGCGCCAAGGTCTGCTTTGCTTCCGTTGCCCACCCTAGAAGCAACGGTCAAGCAGAGAGGGCAAATCTTTGAAGCATCTGCGGGCTCAAGACCAGAACTTTCGACAGGCTGCACAAGTGCGGAAGAAACTGGATCGAGGAGCTGCCGGTGGTTCTTTGGTTGATCAGGACGACGCCAAATCAAGCCACTGGCCAGACACCCTTTGCGCTAGTCTATGGAGCAGAGGCAGTTCTCCCCACGGAACTTCAGATACGGATCGCCTCGGTGCTCGCCACGATGTGCTTGAGCAAGAGCAGCTGCGACAAGATGACGCGATGCTCCTTGAGGAGGATCGTCTTCAGGCCGCTCTGCGAGCTGCTCGCTACCAGCAAGCTTTGCGTCGCTACCATAGCCGCAAAGTTAGTGCTAGAAGTCTCGAGGAAGGCGACCTTGTTCTTCGGCGCGTTCAGTCCGCCAAGAATTCAAACAAGTTGACGCCAAAGTGGGAAGGCCCTTATCGGGTGAAAGCAGTCACTAGGCCTGGCGCTGTCCGCCTTGAGACCGAATATGGCATCCCGGTGAGCAACTCCTGGAACATTGAGCATCTTCGTAAGTTTTACCCATAGAGTAGCGGTTGCGGAACCCGTTCCGGCAACCACCTTTTGTACAAGTCTTGCATTGTTGCATGTAATCCTTTCTACAAAGCCGGGCGCAGACCCGTGCATCGATAAAGCTCATGTGCTGCGCACAACTTGTCAAATTCATGCTTTCATCATTTTATTGCATGTTTTAGCTAACACTTTGTGCAGCAACCACACCCGGTAAGCAATATCGAGCCGCTGGGCTCCATAACTTTATTTTCTCTTCTTTCTCTTTTCTCAAAGAAAGGAAGACTCCCTCGCGCACAAGTCAACCACGGGGGAAGGTGAAGATAATACTATGGACGAGGCATCGCTCGAGGAAGTTCGCCTTATCGGGAAGCAAAAGACAGAAAAGCTAAGTTGCCACGGGAAGCAAAAGACAGAAAAGCTAAGTTGCCAAAGTTTGAGCAATCAATTTTTAAATTTTTAAGTTATCTTCCTCGAACGAGAGTACTTTGTATGGAAAACACATGCGGAAGGAACCAACTCATGAGGCTAGTCGCGCCCTTACTTTGTTTCGAGTCCGCTCAACAACTTAAGTGAGCTGCGGCTAGTCGCGACAAGGTTGCTTGTTGGAGGCGGCACTGCCAGCAGGCTGCTGACGTTCCGCACTCAGCGCTCGCGGCAAAGGTGCCCGCACCGACAAGTCCCCCAAATGCGTAGGGCAGAAACGTACAAAGGAAGGAATCAAGTAGAGGAAGTAACGTTGCATTGATCGCCTAAGATAGAGTATATTACAAAATAACTTGTCGCTGATCTAACAAAGTGTTCTAAACATGATCAGCGGCGACAAGGGAAAGATAAAATTAGTGGCCTAGTCTCTGCGGTCGCCATCAATCCGCTTGATCTTGTTCACCTTGTCCACAATGGGTGCGACAAGGGCTTTGAAACTCCTCCACGTTGGCATCTGGCGGCAAGGATCTGAGGACGCCGTTAAGGTTGAGGCCGGATTGCGGAAGGCCACCTTTATCAACACCTTCTCGAGGGCTCTGCCGCAGATCTGGCGTGATTCCTCGGCCAGCTGCTTTGGGACCCCTTCCCGGAGTCGCTGGAGACCCGTCACCACGCCTTTGAAGAATAAATTGAGTTTGGCGCTGGGTTGGAGATGCTCGTCGGAGGAGTATGCAAGGTCCGCCATCCCGCAGCTCCTTTGCGCCGAGCTGAGGGGAGAAGATGGCCCGCTCCTTGCGCAGCGCCGCGAGTCGCTGCGCCTCGGCCGACTTGACGCCCTTCTCCTTGTCGGCTTTCGGAGCCATGGCGAGGGCGGCGGAGGAGGCCGACGGCGGTGAGTGCGCTTTGTGGCGAAAGGGCGCTGCTCTCTTCGCCTTTGGAGAAGAAGGGGAAGCGGCGGTGGTTTTCTTGACAAGACAGCAATGGCGGAGTGGACGGCCTGCCCTGTTTCCCCGCTTATAAAGAGGGGGAGGCGGACGTTCCGCTTTCTAATAAAGAAACCCCCACGACCGCGCCCACGATCTTCGCACGACGCCACGCTCGGTGCGTGCTGTTAGTGGGGTCGTGGTGAGTCCGGGCGAAGTTGCGGCGTGATCGAGGCCGCGTGTGACCGTTGCTGTTTTGGGCCTGGCCCGACAGCGCTCGGCACCGTGTACGGCCCAGGCCCGGGGGCTCCTATCGGTGTACTAGAGTAGGGGTACCCTAGTATCCCGTACTCGTGCACGGACAGTTGCAGCACCCCGCGGCAGGGTTTGCCTGGTCACCGCCAAGATCCTCTGTGGCTCCTTTGGAGCCATTCAAGAACAAAGTATTTGACTAAGAAGACAAGGCCCCGGCAAGAGGAGCTTGCCGGGAAGGCCATTCAAGGCATGCGGAAGACAGGGCCCCGGCAAGAGGAGCTTGCCGGGAAAGCTCGGAGCGCGACAAGCCTCTGGACGCAACAAGGATTCGGCCGCGGCAAGGCGCTTGCCGCGGCAAGCAACCTCTCTCCATCTCCGCTCCAGCTCATCCAGCAACGTGTCGCCATGGGACCAGTCCATGCACGCGTGTCAAGAGGTCTGTGCAGCCAGCGGAGAGCGGCGATAAGCGGCCGACAAGCTTGCCATCGTGGCGGCGGTGGCGCACTGACGGTCTGTTGCCTTTGTTTGGGCGACACGGATGGGCATTTATTGCTTTTGTCCCTTGCCGTCGAGTTAGGTATTTTGCTGTACATAATCGCTCGAGTAGGTGTACCAACTCCTGTTTTTACATTTGTACCCTCGCCTATGTTGCCACCTGTCGGAGACACCTTGAGCATATAAAAGGAGGCCCATGCGCAACGTAGAAAGGGTTCGGTTCATTCGACTCACTCGAGACCAGAGAGGCTCACGCTAGGTTTTGTAGCCTGCATCGCTCCCTAGCAAGAACACAATACATCAAACAAGCAGCAGTAGGAGTTTTATCTCTCTTGAGAGCTCCGAAGCTGCGTACGTGTGCCTCGCCTCGATCCGCTCTTCGTGCGATCTCCGCCCCCCTCCGAACCACAAGGGGCCTGGTCCGCCGGCCCCATAGGTGTTCGTGGGTACGATCAGCCTCCCCGACATGTACGCAGGGCTTTTTCAACTTAATCAACAAATGATTCTAGCAGCAGGACCGTTGGATGTTAATCCAACAACTGTGCTCCTTCTTCAACCTCTATTCTTGCTCCTGTCTCCCATGGGCGGCACCGCGGCTGTGCTGCCGCGCACCCGAACCAGTCAAGTTTCCCACTCCTCTCCATCTGCGACTCCACTGCCCCGTCTTCCCCATCTCCGGGTCGTTCCAGTCTGGGGTCTCGACGTCGTCCACCGGCCTTGGTGTGCTTGGCACGGTGTGGTCAACGTGGTCAACAACCGAGAGTCATCGGAAGATGACTGTTCGTGAGAGGCTGACAGTGGGGACGCACCACGCCCATGGACGCATGCATGCAATGGAACGCGGCATGGTCAACGTGGTCAAGGAAAGACTTCCATTGGAAGTGTACTGTACGTGGAGAGGCTGACAGTTGAGGCCACGGCCGCAGCAAGGAAGTGCCTCCTTATTACGCGGAAAATAATGATTCCTCCACCTGACAGTAGGGACCCACTGGACGGGCCACCATATTTTGCAAAAAAACGTTCCCCCTGACTGCTAGGACCCACCTGATGGGCCACCATATTTCATGAAAAAAAACATTCCCCCGCTGTCAGCTCGGACCCACCAGAAGTGCCTCCTTATTAAGTAGAAAAAAATGAATACTCCCCCTGGTAGCTAGGACCCACCTTGGTAGGAGGCTGACTTGTGGGCCTACAAAGTTGACGGGGACGGAGGGTTTTGTCAACTTAATCAATATGAACGATTCTAGCTCCAGTGACCGTACGATGTCCATCCAACGGCCGTAGTGCTTCTTCAACTTCTGGTCTTCTTGCTCCAGCCACCCAAAGTAGCGTCGGTCGTGCCGCGTGCTCCTGCCTCCCGTGGCCGGCTGTGATGCCGCGGAGGCCTCACCGCCCCCTACTACTCCCGCCGCTGGCCAGGCCATCCCTCTACTCACCCACACCCCCTGTTATTCTGCGGCGACGGCAGCCTCACACCGTAGCCGAACGAGTGAACCCTCATACTCCTCTACGCGTGGGCATCCACTGCCGAGTCTTCCCCGGCTCTGCGTCATCCCCTTCCTAGGCCTCGCCATCGTCCACCAGCCTGGTGCTCTCGGCGCGGCGTGGTCAACGTGGTCAAGGAACGACTTCCATCGGAAGAGTACTATACGTGGAGAGGCTGACAGCTGGGTCCACGGCGGTCGCAAGGAAGTGCCTCCTTATTACATGCAAAATAATTATTCCTCCACCAGACAGCAGGGACCCACCGGACGGTCCACCTTATTTCGCGAAAAAAACGTTTCCTCCCTGACTGCTAGGACCCACCAGCTACATCTTCGCACGCAAGGAAGTGCGTCAAAAAAAAATGATTCGCCCCCCTGACTGCTGGGACCCACCAGCTACATCTTCGCACGCAAGGAAGTGCGTCCGCGCAAAAAATGAAAAAATGATTCGCCCCCCTGACTGCTGGGACCCACCATCTACATCTTCGCACACAAGGAAGTGCCTGACAGTCGAGACCCACCTGGTCGAAGCGTACGTAGCGTTGTCATTCAAGTCGCGAACGTGTATGTACATACTGGTGGATGTAGGGGCGCGCATATGTCGTACTAGAGGCGCGCACGTACCATGCACATGTACGTACATCGGCCAGTGTGCAAGAAAGAAAATACGGCCACATACGTACATACGGGCGGGGTCTCAAACGCCTACTCGCGCATACGTATGGTCAGGGCTCGTGTACATGCCTGGGTCGGAATGGAGAAACTGTGTCGTCGTCATGTTCATGGGGAGGCAACAGAATGCGTTGTGTTCATCAGGAGGCAGCGGAATGCGTCGTGTTCATCGGGAGGCAACGAAATGCGTCGTGTTCATCGGGAGGCAACGGAACACGTGGGAGCCAACCGGCTTGGACGGAACAGGTGATGGAAACGAGGCCTAGCGTACCGCAGAACGGAGGAAACGTCCTTGTGTTCGACCGGCCACGTTCGAAATAGGATCCTGTTCATCGGGAGGGGTCTGGCGTACCGCAAAACAGAGGAAACGGACTTGTGTTGGACCTCCTATGATCGAAACGGGGTCCTGTTGATTGGGAGAGGTGTGGCGTACTGCAAAACGGAGGAAATGGACTTGTGTTGGAGCGCTACGGTCGAAACGGGGGTCCTGTTCATCGGGAGGGGTGTGGCGTACCGCAAAACGGGACTCCACGGGATACTGTTCATCTCCACCGTCAACCTCCTCCAGCCTCCACGGGCTACTGTTCATCCACCGTCGACCTCCTCCAGCCTCCACCTGTGACTGTTCATCCACGGGCTCCTGTTCATCCAGCCTCCACCGCGCGCTACTCCACCGGCTACTGTTCAACCACCCCTCTCCACATGCTCCTGTTCAACCACCCCTCCACGGGCTACTATTCATCCACCCCTCCACTGCCTACTATTCATCCAGCCCTCCACGGGGTCGTCCTGTTCATCCAGCCCTCCACGGGATCCTGTTCATCCAGCCCCCACTAGCTCGACCGATCGGGGTCCTGTTCATCCAGAGGCAACACCAGGGGTCCTGTTCATCCACCCCCACCGCTCACTGTTCATCCAAACCCCCCGCAACGCTTACTGTTCATCCATAGGCAGCATTCATCGGCTTCAGTTAGCAGCAGTAGCGAAGGAATCACTCGATCGGGTTCAGTTAACAGCCATCGATCCATCGCTCGGGTTCAGTAACGCGTAGCCTGCAGTGCAATCACTCCGGTTCAGTCAGAGCCCAACGCCTCGCTTGGGTTTAGTTAGATCCCAACGCCTCGCACACGCGCGTACGTGTACAAGAGAAACCCGCGTCGCTCGGCCCCCGACCACCCACCGTAACCGAGAACTCGCCGAAATTTTCCTCGCCCTCGCTTCTACCACGGTTTTTTCCGTCATGGACGGCCCAAATAATGCCATGCAGCTGCGTCTCCGGCCCGCTCAGGACGAAAACCCATTTTCTGTCATGAGTTTTTGTCATAGAAGTAGGACCCACCACATCTATGATGATACCGGGTTTTGTTACAATTATCGTCATAGAAGTGTCATAAGTATGACAGAAAAAAAATTGTTCGGCCCAAAATGTCACGGATGTGTCTTTTTTTTGTAGTGGGTAAACAAATTATTGTTGGGCAATTGATAGAACTTCAAATAATTATGACTATACCCAGGCAATGATCATTACAAAGGCATCACGTCTAAGATTACTAGACCGACTCCTGCCTGCATCTACTACTATTACTCCACACATCGACCGCTATCCAGCATGCATCTAATGTATTAAGTTCATGGAAAAACGGAGTAATGCAATAAGAACGATGACATGATGTAGACAAGATCCATTTATCTATATGGAGGTAGATATAGATCTCGTCTTTTTATCCTTAGTAGCAACGATACATACACCGGTTCCCTTTACATCACTGGGATCAAGCACCGTAAGATCAAACCCACTACCGGGCACCTCTTCCCATTGCAAGATAAATAGATCAAGTTGGCCAAACAAAACCCAAATATCGGAGAAGAAACACGAGGCTATAAGAGATCATGCATATAAGAGATCAAAGAAACTCAAATAACTTTCATGGATATAAAAATATATAACTAATCATAAACTCGAAGTTCATCAGATCCCAACAAACACACCGCAACACTACTAGGGAAAAGCCTAGCAGCAGCGCGGGTTTTAGGCCTATCAGTAGTGCGGCCAGGAGCGCTACTGATAAGGCGCTACAGCTAAAGCTTAGCAGTAGCGCGCCTGGACCCATAATATGCAAAAGATGTACTAGTTTTGGAAGTATGCAAAAGATGCATGGATGTGGATTTTAGGCCTATCAGTAGTTAGCAATGATGTACTAGTTTTGGAAGTATGCAAAAGATGCACGGATGTCGTAATAGTAAAAAATCTTACCAGGGTATCTCCATAGAAGTTATCGTGGTTCTATACGTGCACTAGTGGCACGTATTCACCATAATTTGGAGGAGTTCGATAATAGGTATTGTAATTCTCAAAGAAAGTACAATAATCAATCAGATGAATTTTCTCCTTATAAGTTAATTCGGAGCCATCGAGTAGTGGGTTTTGTCTACCATCTTCGCACATTCTTTGAAGATTCAAAATAAGTCGCCAATGGAAATAAGCTGTTAACTATTTTGAAATAAACAATATAAATTAGTTAATAACTATGTTTGAGAAACTCACATTGCGGTAGAATCGGAAGCATGTCAACAAGGACCCAAATGTCCATATTGTCTTGCTCGATGTCAGGATCACCAAGATCCATGGTGACAACCATACCCTCATAAAAACCATACATTTTGCAAAGTGCTTCCCAATTTTGGCAACCAAAATGGGTTGCGCTCTGAGCATTGTATAGATTTACTTCAAAATCCATATCATGATGGGTCCTTAGGTGTATTTTCTTTGTTTCAAAATTTTCATGGTCTTCAAAACCCATCCTCTCCAAGACATAGCGTCTTGCATGGCATGAGATAAGCTAGTCGAATTGTAAATGATGAAAATTAGACGTTGAAATAGTTGAAGTCATGCTTAATTACGAAAAAAACTCTTGTCGTTGTTGCGTGCATCGTTTCAACATCGAAGGTCTCCTCGAGCTTAATCTTTGAAGCGCCGATCTTCGTCCAGCTCAACGAACCTCTCGCACAAACCTCGATCGTCGTGGTACCAGCTGCACTCCCCGGAGAGTGTCAGTCCGAAAGTAATGACATTTCCTACGTTCATAATTCAAAGGTTAAACTTGTACAATTAAATATATGTACTAAAAACATAGGCCTGAAAAAACCGGCATGACCTTTGCTAAAAAAGGACATATCGAGCGCCTGAAATTTGCCGGAACGGAAATTAATCAACACTCTGGCAAAACATAGGCCACTCGGAGGTGTAAACTGAACATGAACGGCCACTTGGCAACCACTATCCTATTTGAGCAACAAAAGATATACATGGATATTTGGCTGGTCTCACCTCGATGTCGGAGGGGGTCGGTGATGGGGACGACGGTGGGGATGATGGAGGGGCTCCTTGATTTTTGCAAAAGCAAAAACCGTATAAGTTATCACTAATACATCTCGAATAATTGCTTAAACTAAAAAATAACAACAAATATGACATGTTCAACTAGTTTTATTAATTCAACTAGTTCTTACTAAATATAAACTTACTATAAATAGAATATGTGGTTCAACTAGTTATATTAATTATCTTACTAAAAAACTAGTTCTTTCTAAAAATAAAGTAGTTCAACTAGTTATATTAATTATCTTACTAAAAATACATTAGTTCTATTAATTCAACTAGTTCAACTAGTTCAACTAGTTCAACTAGTTTATTAATTTACTTACTAAACTAGTTCAACTACAACTAAAATAGTTCAACTACAACTACTAATAATCATACTGCCCTAAATTTTCTTACTTCTATTTTATTTAAAACACCTACGATTTGCAAGAACAGAGACAAGGGAGGGAGGGATAAGAGAGGAGGGGAGCGGGGAGGACTAGGGAGGGCGGGGCAGAGGCGGCTTGAGGGAGGAGGGCACGGTGGGAGGAGGAGGGAGGAGGCGCGGTGGGAGGAGGAGGCACGGAAGGAGGGAGTACCTCGGTGGCATCGGACGATGGTGAGGTCGAGAGCGGCGCGGTGAGGTCGAGAGCGGAGGGGGTGGGGGAGGCGGCGGCGACGGTGAGGTCGAGAGCGGCGGCGGGCGGCAGCGGTGAGGTTGAGGGGGGCCTCGGCCGGCGGCGGTGAGGGCAGGCTCGGGCTCGGGCGGCGACGATAGAGGAGTATGGGAACAGGGGGAGGAGGACTTAGTGAAATTTTGAGCGGGCTTAAGTCGAACTAGCAGTAGCGCGCTTTAGGAACCGCGCTATAGCTAATGTAGCTATAGCGCATTTTACGGAAAAACGCTACTGCTAAGTCTAAGCACGCATAAAAAAAACATTGGCCATCAATGATCTTTTTGTGTACAATGTGAATTGTCAATATGAGTCCATCCGGTAGGAACTGGAGAGGACTCATATTGCGCCCCAAATTCTACACATAGAGTTCAGTGAAGACCAACTGGTTGTGATAGTTTCAGAAGTAACATATTTAATGTGGTAAACACCCTGTTCGCGGAGCGAGGTGGGACTAAACTTGTGGGCTGATCATAGCAAAGCGATTTTCTTAGAAGCGCCGTTGCTAACTTATATAGCAAAGCGCGGTTCACTATAGGGCGCCATCGCTATAACTAGCTGGGTTTCGAGGTCATGGCAATTAGAAGCAGTAGCGGTTTCACGTGGGAGCGCTACTGCTACTTTCCTTTCAGCAGCGCGTTTTTATATCAAGCGCTGCTGCTAATTAGCAGCAGCGCCTTATTTTAGAGTGCGCTGCTGGTAAGATTCTGTGTATAGGCTTTTCCCTAGTAGTGCAAAAAGATTTACATCATATGGATCTCCAAGAGACCATTGTATTGAGAATTCAGCGAGTGAGAGAAAGCCATCTAGCTACTAACTACGGACCCGAAGGTCTACAAAGAACTACTCATGCATCATCGGAGAGGCACCAATGGAAGTGGTGAACCCCTCTGTGATGGTGTCTAGATTGGATAAGGTGGTTCTGGACTGTGCGGCAGCTGGATGAATATTTCGTCGACTCCCCTAGGGTTTCTGGAATATTGGGGTATTTATAGAGCAAAGAGACGGTCCAGGGGGCACCCGAGGTGGGCACGACCCACCAGGGCGCGCCTAGGCCTCCTGGCGCGCCCTGGTGGTTTGTCCCCTCCTCGGGACTCCCCCAGGTGCAACCAGTGCCCATCTTCTTCCTTCTGGCCCATAAAAAATCTCCGTAAAGTTTTGGGTCATTTGGACTCAGTTTGATATTGATTTCCTGCGATGTAAAAAACATGCAGAAAACAGCAACTAACACTGGGCACTATGTCAATAGGTTAGTCCCAAAAAATGATATAAAATGATTATAAAACATCCAAGATTGATAATAAAACAGCATGGAACAATAAAAAATTATAGATATGTTGGAGACGTATCAGATCGCATGTTAGAGGATCACAAAAAAGGGTTGTACCCCAATTGCGAAGATGGCAACACAAAGCTCGGTACCACACTGGAATTGTTGCAGTGGAAGGCAGAGAATGGTGTACCTGACAAAGGATTTGAGAAGCTACTGAAAATATTGAAGAAGAAGCTTCCAAAGGATAATGAATTGCCCGACAGTACGTTCACAGCAAAGAAGGTTGTATGCCCTCTAGGATTGGAGGTGCAGAAGATACATGCATGCCCTAATGACTGCATCCTCTACCGCGGTGCGTACGAGGATTTGAACGCATGCCCGGTATGCGGTGCATTGCAGTATAAGATCAGACGAGATGACCCTGGTGATGTTGATGGCGAGCGCCCTAGGAAGAGGGTTCCTGCCAAGGTGATGTGGTATGCTCCTATAATACCACAGTTGAAACGTCCGTCGAGAAACAAAGAGCATGCCAAGTTTATGCGATGGCACAGAGAGGACCATAAGCAAGACGGGAAGTTGAGAGCACCCGCTGACGGGTCGCGGTGGAGAAAAACCGAGAGAAAGTACTGGGAGGACTTTGCACGTGACGCAAGGAACGTATGGTTTGGTTTAAGTGTGGATGGCATTAAAACTTATGGGCAGCAGAGCAGCAATCACAGCACCTGGCCCGTGACTCTATGTATCTATAACCTTCCTGCTTGGCTGTGCATGAAGCGAAAGTTCATTATGATGCCAGTTTTTATCCAAGGCCCTAAGCAACCCGGCAACAACATTGATGTGTACCTAAGGCCATTAGTTGAAGAACTTTTACAGCCGTGGAATGGAAACGGTGTACGTGTGTGGGATGAGCACAAATAGTAGGAATTTGACCTACATGCGTTGTTGTTTGTAATCATCAGTGATTGACCTGCTCTCAGTAACCTTTCAGGACAGACAAACAAGGATACTACGCATGCACGCACTGCTTAGATGACATCGAAAGTATATACCTGGACAAATTCAGGAAGAATGTGTAACCGGGGCATCCTCGATTTCTTCCGACCAACCATCAATGTCAAAAGAAAGGCAAGCATTTCAAAGGCAAGGCAGGTCACCCGAAGAAGCCCGCCATCCATACCGGTGATCACATACTTGCTATGATCAATGATTTAAAAGTAATTTTTGGAAAGGATCCCGATGGACTATCTGTTCCGAATGACGCTGAGAGACGCGCACCCATGTGGAAGAAGAAATCTATTTTTTGGGACCTACCCTACTGGAAAGACCTAGAGGTCCGCTCTTCAATCAACGTGATGCACGTGACAAAGAATCTTTGTCTGAACCTTCTAGGCTTCTTGGGCATGTATGGGAAGACAAAAGATACACCGGAGGCACGGGAGGACCAGCAACGTGTGCACGAAAAAGACGGCATGCCTCCAAACCAGTATGAAGGTCCTGCCAGCTACGCTCTTACCAAAGAAGAGAAGGAAATCTTCTTTGAATGCCTGCTCAGTATGAAGGTCCCGTCTGGCTTCTTGTCTAATATAAAGGGAACAATAAATATGCCAGAGAAAAAGTTCCAGAACCTAAAGTCTCATGACTGCCACGTGATTATGACGCAACTGCTTCCGGTTGCATTGAGGGGGATTCTACCGGAAAACGTTCTATTAGCCATTGTGAAGCTATGTGCATTCCTCAATGCAATCTCTCAGAAGGTGATCGATCCAGAAATTCTACCAGGGTTAAGGAGTGAAGTGGCGCAATGTCTTGTTAGTTTCGAGCTGGTGTTCCCACCATCCTTCTTCAATATCATGACGCACGTCCCAGTTTATCTAGTCGACGAGATTGTCGTTCTTGGCCCTGTATTTCTACACAATATGTTCCCCTTTGAGAGGTTCACGGGAGTCCTAAAGAATTATGCCTGTAACTGCGCTAGGCTAGAAGGAAGCATCTCCATGGGCCATGAAACAAAGGATGTCATTGGGTTTTGTGTTGACTTCATTCCTGACCTTAAGAAGATTGGTCTCCCTCAATCGTGGTATGAGGGGAGACTGACTGGAAAAGACACGCTAGGAGGGGACTCAATAATAGGTAGGTACGGGCATTCTTGGTCTCAAGCACACTACACAGTTCTACAAAATTCTACCTTGGTGACCCCGAATGTCGATGAACACAAGAACATTCTGCGCTCCAAACACGCGGAGCAGTGTGACGATTGGATTACATGTGAACACATCAGGACTTTCGGCAGTTGGTTGCAAACACGTCTCAGGGGTGACAACACTGTTTCTGATGAGTTGTACTCGTTGGCCAGGGGACCACCTTCGACTGCATTGACTTACAAAGGGTACGAGATAAATGGGAATACATTTTACACGATCACCCAAGATCAAAAGAGCACCAACCAAAACAGCGGTGTCCGCTTTGATGCAGCAACCAAGAGGGGAAAGGACACATATTATGGTTACATAGTGGACATGTGGGAACTTGACTATGGACATGATTTGAAGGCCCGTTTGTTTCAGTGCAAATGGGTCAATCTGTCAGGAGGCGGGGTATAGGTAGACCCATAGTACGGAATGACAACAGTGGATCTGAACAATCTTGGGTACACAGACGAACCATTTGAGGGAGTCCTGGATAAGGGGGTATCCGGACAGCCGGACTATATACTTTGGCCGGACTGTTGGACCGTGAAGATACAAGACTCAAGACTTCGTCCTGTGTCCGGATGGGACTCTCCTTTGCGTGGAAGACAAGCTTGGCGATCCGGATGTTAGATCTCCTTCTTCAGAATCGACTCTGTGTAACCCTAGCCTCCTCTGGTGTCTATATAAACCGGAGGGTTTAGTCCAGAGGACAACAACAATCGTAATCACAAAGCTAGCTTCTAGGGTTTAGCCTCTACGATTTCGTGGTAGATCAACTCTTGTAATACTCATATCATCAAGATCAATCGAGCAGGAAGTAGGGTATTACCTCCATCGAGAGGGCCCGAACCTGGGTAAAACATCGTGTCCCCTACCTCCTGTTACCATTAGCCTTAGACGCACAGTTCGGGACCCCCTACCCGAGATCCGCCGGTTTTGACACCGACACCATTCGTCCTAGCCAATAATGTAGCGCAGGTTTTCTGTGTGAAGCACATGTCTACCAAACCGAGAAAAAGAAAAGATAAGGAAGCGAATACATCATACGATGACCCAAAACGTCACATACTTCTTTCAGAAAAAAGAGACATCATGGGATTGGAGGGCAAGACAGACATGTCTGAAGATTATGAAAAGTTTCAGGAAATTCCCCCCTTCAAAGTCAAGGCTGACCCAAGCACCCTGTTAAACGATGAAGATTATCCATGGTTACGGCATAGTAAGAAAAGGACACAAGTGAAGAAAAAGTGAAGACTTTCTCTCCACAACTATTATGATGATGCCTTTGATCTAGAATATCACTGCAGTTACATGTGAAGAAATGAAATGCCTTTTGTAACAGATGATTTTCCGTCTGAAACCCTGATACTTCGAAAGAGATTGTCCGTTTTGTACACGAAGTGCATCCAATTTTTGTCGTAACCCTCTCAACATGTTAGCACATTCTATGTGGGTGAAATGATGATACCATGACAACTTTCAACCTTTTCAGAGTTCGTTTGTAGTGCTTTTCAATTTCAGGGTCATTTAGCTTAAAAAACAGTAAATGTATGAAAAATACCAGATGAAGTCAGAAAGAGTTGAAAATTGATGATGTGGCTTTGAATGGTTCATTTTGAACACACAAGTAGTCTGAAGTTCAACTAAGTTCAAAAAAATTAAATACCTTTGTAACAGATGAGTTTTCGTCCGAAACCCTGATACTTCGAAAGAGATTGTCTGTTTTGTACATGGAGTGCATCCAGTTTTTGCCATAAGCCTCTCAACTTTTTATAACATGGTATGTGGGTGAAATGATGCTACCATGCTAACTTTCAACCTTTTCAGAGTTCATTGGCAGTGCTTTTCAATTTTAGGATCATTTAGCTCAAAAAATCAGTAAATGCATGAAAAATACCAAATGAAGTCAGAAAGGGTTGAAAATTGATGATGTGGCTTTGAATGGTGCATTTTAAACACACAAAAAGTCTGGAGTTCAAATAAGTTCAAAAAATGAAATCCCTTTTTAATGTATGAGTTTTAAATCCGAAACCCTGATACTTCGAAAGAGACTGTCCATTTTGTATATGAAGTGCATCCAGTTTTTGCCGTAACCCTCTCAACTTTTTAGAACATGCTATGTGGGTGAAATGATGATAAATGCTATCTTTCAACCTCTTCAGAGTTTATTTGAAGTGCTTTTCAATTTCAGGGTCATTTAGCTCAAAGAATAAACTAATAGCAAAATGAATGAACTAGAATTTTTTTATGAAACTCTAATAGCAAGAAGAATGAACTAAAATAATGAACTAGAAAACTTTAATGAAACTCTAATAGCAAAAAGAATGAACTAGAAAACTTTAGTGAAACTCTAATAGCAAAAGGAATCAACTAAAAAGCTTTTATAAACCTCTAGTATTTTTTAAACTAAAACTTTAATAGCAAACTAATATAACAAAATCTTTTTTTGATTGAAACAGACATTTCAAATAACCTAAAATTACAAAACTGAATATAATGATAAAACGCAGTAATATTAAATAGCAAGAAAAAGAATCACTCAAAAATCTATTTTTATAGTAAAGTTATTCACAAACTAGTGATTCACACAAATTTCAAAAAAATTAAATTTAAACTATTCAAATTTGAAAACTAATGGCACTAACAGAAAGTTTGTAATTTTTGTGACCTGAAAGCAAAAAGAATCGCCGAAAAACAGTAAGTATTTAGCTGTAAGTAGAAACAAAATAAAATAAATAAAGCAAAAAACAAAAAAACTGGATTTTTTAAAAAAAATGCCACCTACTAGGCCACCACGGCCTGAATACGACCAGAAACACAACAAGCTTGTTGGGCCAGGATTCAGTCCGCAAAGAAGTCCAACAGCCCATTGTGCAAATGAGTGACAAATTAGGCCCGAAGCCTGCAGTTGAGAGGAGCTCGAGAGGGTGGGCATGTAGTGCTTATAAAGCACTCTCGAGCTCTCTCGTAACAAGGTGAGACTAAACATCCCACCGCATCAAGGCCAAAGACAAGCCTTTGGTCCCGGTTGGAGGCACCAACCGGAACGAAAGGGGTGCATTGATACCATTTCAAATTTGGTAGCCGGATGCACTATTTAAAATATTAGAAAAACTTAGCACGTTGACATTTCTATGCTATCACAAAATTCAAAATGTAAATTAGATATAAAAATGACAAATCCGATAGTGAATAGCATATAATATAAGTTTGGCTGAGAATTTGCCCATTACCTCTATTGATTACAAATTTCTCATTTTTTGTATCTCAAGCAATGCCTTAAATTTTAATTTGAATTTTTTCGACAACGTATATTGATAATGCCGATGTACTAAATATTTTTTTCCATATTTTCCTAACATTTTAATTTTTTTAGGCAACCCTAACATTAAATGGTGCAATGGATGTTGGGTGCATTAGTGCAGCAGGTATCCCGCGGGCCGGTGCTAACATATCGGGCCGCTAGTGCAAAACAACAATATGAGCTTATTTAGTGAAAACACTTGTATTTTTATTTTATTCACACCAACAAAAAATGTGAGGAAAACTTTCGATCTATCCATCAACTATCAAGGTAGTACAAAGAACACCAGAAATACGAAAATTCATCCAGGCCAGGTCCATAAACCACCTAGCGACGACTGCAAGCACTGGGCAAGCCAAAGGCACACCACAATCATCGACCCCCCCCCCCCTCATCAGAACCGGGCTAACCTTGTTGTAGCAGATAGTCAGGAAGTCGTCGTGCTAAGGCCCCATAGGACTAGCGCACCAGAAGAACAACCGGCGCTGATGAAGAAAACGTATATCGGAAGGATCCAACCTGTGGACACATTAACACAGACGAACAGAGACCGGATCCACGTGGATCCATTGAAGACTAGCGACGATCGAATCCCATGAGATCCGCCGAAGACAAACCTTAACACATTGTCGGGTGATGCTAGAAACATCATCAGAACAGGGGCTAGGAGGGAAGAACCTTATTCCATCTACAGAGAGCAGCCGCCACCTCGCATATCTGAGCAGGACACAACCCCTAACAAAACTAAAAAAAAACTTTATAAAATGAAGTTCTCCCTGTTGGGGAACGTAGCAGAATTTTAAAATTTTCTACGCATCACCAAGATCTATCTATGGAGTTACCTAGCAATGAGGGGAAAAGGAGTGCATCTACATACCTTTGTAGATCACGAGCGGAAGCGTTCAAGAGAACGGGGTTGATGGAGTCGTACTCGTCGTGATCCAAATCACCGATGACCGAGCGCCGAACGGGCGGCACCTCCGCGTTCAACACACGTATGGTTGGGAAGACGTCTCCTCCTTCTTGATCCAGCAAGGGGGAAGGAGAGGTTGATGGAGATCCAGCAGCACGACGGCATGGTGGTGGATGCAGCAGCGATCTCGGCAGGGCTTCGCCAAGCTTCTGTGAGAGGGAGAGGTGGTGCGTGGGGAGAGGGAGGCGCCAAGGACTTGGGTGCGGCTGCCCTCCCTCCCCCTCTTATATAGGGACCCTAGGGGCGCCGCCCTAGGAGATCCAATCTCCAAGGGGCGGCCAAGGGGGGTGGCTTGCCCCTGCCGGTGAGGCGCTTCACCCCTAGGGTTTCCAACCCTAGGCTAGGGGCCCAAGGCGCACCAGCCCACCAGGCTGGTTCCTCCCACTTCTGCCCATGGGGCCCTCTGGGATAGGTGGCCCCATCCGGTGGACCCCCGGGACCCTTCCGGTGGTCGCAGTACAATACCGGTGACCCCCGACACTTTCCCGATGGCCGAAACTGGACTTCCTATATATATTTCTTCACCTCCGGACCATTCCGGAACTCCTTGTGACGTCCGGGATCTCATCCGGCACTCCAAAATACTTTCGGGTTACTGCATACTTATATCTCTACAACCCTAGCTTCACCGAACCTTAAGTGTGTAGACCCTACGGGTTCGGGAGACATGCAGACATGACCGAGACGACTCTCCAGTCAATAACCAACAGCGGGATCTGGATACCCATGTTGGCTCCCACATGCTCCTCGATGATCTCATCGGATGAACCACGATGTCGAGGATTCAATCAATCTCGTATACAATTCCCTTTGTCAATCGGTACGTTACTTGCTCGAGATTCAATTGTCGGTATTCCAATACCTCGTTCAATCTTGTTACCGGCAAGTCACTTTACTCGTACCGTAATGCATGATCCCGTGACCAGACACTTGGGCACATTGAGCTCATTATGATGATGCATTACCGAGTGGGCCCAAATATACCTCTCCGTCATACGGAGTGACAAATCCCAGTCTCGATTCGTGCCAACCCAACAGACACTTTCAGAGATACCCGTAGTGCACCTTTATAGTCACCCAGTTACGTTGTGACGTTTGGCACACCCAAAGCACTCCTACGGTATCCGGGAGTTGCACAATCTCATGGTCTAAGGAAATGATACTTGACATTTGGAAAAGCTCTAGCAAACGAATTATACGATCTTGTGCTATGCTTAGGATTGGGTCTTGTCCATCACATCGTTCTCCTAATGATGTGATCCCGTTATCAATGACATCCAATGTCCATAGTCAGGAAACCATGATTATCTGTTGATCAACGAGCTAGTCAACTAGAGGCTCACTAGGGACACGTTATGGTCTATTTATTCACACATGTATTACGATTTCTGGATAACACAGTTATAGCATGAATAATAGACAATTATCATGAACAAAGAAATATAATAATAACCATTTTATTATTGCCTCTAGGGCATATTTCCAACAGTCTCCCACTTGCACTAGAGTCTCTAATCTATTTACATTGTGATGAATCGAACACCCATAGAGTTCTGGTGTTGATCTTGTTTTGCTCTAGGGAGAGGTTTAGTCAACGGATCTGCTACATTCAGGTCTGTATGTACTTTGCAAATATCTATGTCTCCATCTTGAACATTTTCACGAATGGAGTTGAAGCGGCACTTGATGTGCCTGGTCTTCTTGTGAAACTTGGGCTCCTTAGCAAGGGCAATAGCTCCATTGTTGTCACAGAAGAGAGTGACCGGCCCCGACGCATTGGGTATGACTCCTAGGTCGGTGATGAACTCCTTCACCCAGATTGCTTCATGTGCTGCCTCCGTGGCTGCCATGTACTCCGCTTCACATGTAGATCCCGCCACGACGCTTTTCTTGCAACTGCACCAACTTACTGCCCCCACCATTCAAAATAAACACGTATCCGGTTTGTGACTTAGAGTCATCCAGATCTCTGTCGAAGCTAGCATCGACGTAACCCTTTACGACGAGCTCTTCGTCACCTCCATAAACGAGAAACGTGTCCTTAGTCCTTTTCAGGTACTTCAGGATATTCTTGACCGCTGTCTAGTGTTCCATGCCGGGATTACTTTGGTACCTTCCTACCAAACTTACGACAAGGTTTACATCAGGTCTAGTACACAACATGGCATACATAATTGACCCTATTGTTGAGGCATAGGGGACGACACTCATCTTTTCTCTATCTTCTGCCGTGGTCGGGCATTGAGTCGTGCTCAATCGCACACCTTGCAATACAGGCAAGAACCCCTTCTTGGACTGATCCATATTGAACTTCTTCACTATCTTGTCAAGGTACGTACTTTGTGAAAGACCAATGTGGCGTCTTGATCTATCTCTATAGACCTTGATGCCTAATATATAAGCAGCTTCTCCAAGGTCCTTCATTGAAAAACACTTGTTCAAGTAGGCCTTTATGCTTTCCAAGAATTATATATCATTTCCCATCAACAGTATGTCATCCACATATAATATGAGAAATGCTACAGAGCTCCCACTCACTTTCTTGTAAACACAGGCTTCTCCATAAGTCTGTGTAAACCCAAACACTTTGATCATCTCATCAAATCGAATGTTCCAACTCCGAGATGCTTGCACCAGCCCATAGATTGAGCGTTGGAGCTTGCACACCTTGTTAGCATTCTTAGGATCGACAAAACCTTCTGGTTGCATCATATACAGTTCTTCCTTAAGAAAGCCGTTAAGGAATGTCGTTTTGACGTCCATTTTCCATATCTCATAATCATAGAATGCGGCAATCGCTAACATGATTCGGACGGACTTCAGCTTCGCTACGGGTGAGAAAGTCTCATCGTAGTCAACCCGTTGAACTTGTCGATAACCCTTAGCGACAAGTCGAGCCTTATAGATGGTCACATTACCATCCGCGTATGTCTTCTTCTTAAAGATCCATTTATTTTCTATGGCTCGCCGTTCATCGGGCAAGTCAGTCAAAGTCCATACTTCATTTTCATACATGGATCCTATCTCAGATTTCATGGCTTCTAGTCATTTGTCGGAATCTGGGCCCGCCATCGCTTCTTCATAGTTCGAAGGTTCATCGTTGTCTAACAACATGATCTCCAAGACAAGGTTGTCGTACCACTCTGGTGCGGAACGTGTCCTTGTGGACCTACGACGTTCAGTAGGAGCTTGATCCAAAGTACCTTGATCATCATCATTAACCTCCTCTCTAGTCGGTGCAGGCACCACAGGAACATCTTCCTGAGCTGCGCTACTTACCGTTTCAAGAGGTAGTACTTCATGAAGCTCTACTTTTGTGACGCCCCCGATTCAATCGTACACTAACCATACACGCAAACGTGTACGATCAAGATCAGGGACTCACGGGAAGATATCACAACACAACTCTAAAACATAAATAAGTCATACAAGCATCATAATACAAGCCACGGGCCTCGAGGGCTCGAATACAAGTGCTCGATCATAGACGAGTCGGAAGGAGCAACAATATCTGAGTACGCATATAAGTTAAACAAGTTTGCCTTAAGAAGGCTAGCAAAAGCTGGGATACATGTCGAAGAGGCGCAGCCTCCCGCCTCGATCCTCCTAACTACTCCCCGGTCGTTGTCGGGCTGGCTGCACGTAGTATTAGGCACCTCCAGTGTAGTAGTCGTCATCGACGGTGGCGTCTGGCTCCTGGGCTCCATCGTCTTGTAGCAGCAACCGGGTAAAGAAAGGTGGAAAAAGGGGGAACAAGGCATCCGTGAGTACTCATCGACCGTACTCGCAAGCAAGGAGCTACACTACTTTTGCTTGGATATATGTGTAAAGGGCCATATCGCTGGACCGAATCAGAATGCCGTAATAAGAGGGGATAGCTAATCCCGTCAAGACTACGCTCGCAGCCTCCGCCTTGCAACATGTAGAAGAGACTAGATCAAGTCGCCCAAGTAGCATCGCATAGCATAATCCTACCCGGCGATCCCTCCTCGTAACCCTGATAGAGAGCGACCACCGGGTTGTATCTGGCACTTGGAAGGGTGTGTTTTATTAAGTATCCGGTTCTAGTTGTCATAAGGTCAAGGTACAACTCCAAGTCATCCTGTTACCAAAGATCACGCCTATTCGAATAGATTAACTTTCCTGCAGGGGTGCACCACATAAGCCAACACGCTTGATCCCATTTGGCCGGACGCACTTTTC
Source organism: Aegilops bicornis (assembly GCA_021605145.1). NCBI lineage: Eukaryota > Viridiplantae > Streptophyta > Magnoliopsida > Poales > Poaceae > Aegilops > Aegilops bicornis. The sequence continues at coordinate 116,297,288 of CM038675.1, forward strand.
TGGGTCATGCCCGGCCGCGGAAGATCAACACGTCGCAGCCCCACCTAGGCACAACAGAGAGGTCAGCACACCGGTCTAAACCTAATGCACAGGGGTCTGGGCCCATCGCCCATAGCACACCTGCATGTTGCGAGGGCGGCCGGAAGCAGACCTAGCCTAGCAGGCGTTCCAGTCCAATCCGGCGCGCGCCGCTCAGTCGCTGACGTCACGAAGTGCTTCGGCTGATACCACGACGTCGAGTGCCCATAACTATTCCCGCGTAGTTGGTTAGTGCGTATAGAACAAATGGCCAGACTCAGATCAAATACCAAGATCTCGTTAAGCGTGTTAAGTATCCGCGAACACCGACCAGGGCCAGGCCCACCTCTCTCCTAGGTGGCCACAACCTGCCCTGTCGCCTCCGCCATTACAAAAGTAACGATCGGGGCCGGGAACCCAGCCCACCTCTACCGGGATGGAGCCACCGCCCTTTCAAATTTCATCTCCTAACAAGTATCACTGTAATGTAATAGTGTAAAGTATATAGTATATGCCCGTGATCACCTCCCAAGTGATCACAGCCCAAAGAGTATAGCATGGCATTTTGACAAGAGTGTAGGGCCACCGATGGAACACTAGCATCCTATACTAAGCAAGAGGATAGCGGTAAAGGTAACAACAAGAGTAGCAAGGACAAAGCTATGCAGTCTGTATAGGATTAATCGAAGCAAGAATATGCTACACTACTCTAATGCAAGTAGTATAGAGAAGAATAGGCGATATCCGGTGATCAATGGGGGCTTGCCTGATTGCTCCGGCAAGAAAGAGGGGTCACAACACCGTGAGTCGTGCTTGGGTAGCAATGGCGTCGGTCTCGGTGTCTAGCGGAAGAAGAGGGGGAAGAAACAATGAATACAATGCAGACAGATGCATAACGATGCATGACAAAGCAATGTCTGATGCTAGGCGTGCCCTAACGCGGTATGAGGTGATACCGGTGAAGGGGGGAAACATCCGGGAAAGTATCCCCGGTGTTTCGCGTTTCGCGAGAGGAGCCGGAGGGGAAAGTTGCGAGTTTGATATGTTAGGGTGTGTGGCGGATTTAACAGGCTGCGTGATCCGGATTCGTCAAGTTGTTCTGAGCAACTTTCATGTAGAAAGTATTTTCATCTGAGCTACGGTTTATTTTCTATTAATTTTAAAAAATTTAAATCATTTTCAGGATTTATTTAATTATTTTAATGCAACATCAACCAGAACAGTGTTTGCTTATGTCAGCATGGCATCAGCAGTCAACAGAGGTTGACTGGGTCAAACTGACGTGTGGGCCCAGTGGGACCCACCTGTCATACACTGTTAAGTTAATTAGTGTTAGGTTAAACTAATTATTGCTTAGTTAGACTAACAAGTTAATTAGATTAATTAAGTAGGATTAATTAACTTAATTAATTAACTTAATTAATTCACTATTTAATTAATTAATTAAAAATTTATTAATTCATTTTTATTTATTTATTTATTTTTAAGAAAACGTTCTGGGGCTGGGCCCCGTTTGTCATATGTACAGGGGGGCCAGCTGTCTGTGGCCCCTGGGGCCAGCTGTCTGTGGCCCCTGGGGCCATAGCGGGCAACGGGCGTTGGGCACGGGCGCCCGACAGGGCGCCGTGGGGCGAGGAAACCGGGGCTGCGGTGTGACGCCGACCGGGGCGGTGGCGCGGTGGCCGACAGGGGTGGTCGCGGGGCGAACACGGGTCGCCGCTCGCGAGGTCAAGCGGAGGCGGGCACAGTTAGTTGGCCGAGACGGCAGGGGGCGCGAGAAGAGTGTCGGCCCAGTCGTGGCACGGGAAGGAGGCCGCGGCCGTGAGCGCGCAGCAGGGGTCATCCAGAGCGCATGGTGAGCGCGTGCGGCAGGAGGAAGAGCAGCAAGACCGGGGCACGCGGTGCGCGGCACCGGAGTTCGAGCGCGCGCGTGGGAGGAGGAGAGGACGGTGCCTCACCGCGGGGCCGTAGGGTTCGAGGCGATGGGGTTGAGGAGGAGGGCGGAGACGACCGGGCGACGGGAGGCAGTCCGCGAGGTAGTCCTGCTCGGGCGGCGACGGTTGATCCCGGCGGCGCTGGGCGGTTGTCAGGGACGACGAAGGCCGACGAGGCCTGGGAGGCTCAAGGGATGAGGCGAGGCGACGAGGCGGCGGCGCAGTGGCACCAACGACGGTAGGGCGGCGGGCGGCTCCGCGGGGTTCCGGGCGGCGGCGGGCGGCGAAGTTCTCGATCCCGATCTGGATCGGGAGGAAGGCGAGGGGGAATCGGGGAGGCAAGCGAGTGGGGCGCAAGGAATCGGGGCTAGGGTTTGCCCTATAGGCCAGAGGGAGGGGCCGGTTGGGCCAAGTGGGTCGGCCAGCTGGGCCGTCTGGCCCAGTTGTAGGGGCTTCTCTTTTTTTAGTTTAGCTTTGTTTTCTGTTTTTGTGTTTTCTTTTCTTTTGTTTATTTCCCTTTTTTGTTTTATTTAATTTATGGCATTTAAGTATTTTCTAAACATGCGCTTTCTTCACTATAATTACATATGTAATATTTGGCACAGACCTAACATTTTTGTTTTAATGTTTTAAACTTTGTTGTTTGCCGTATTTTGAATTTGAATTTTGAACCGGTTTGGAACTAACGTGAGATTATCAACACTAACCGTGGTGACGTGGCACCATTAGCGTGGGATCACTGTAGCTTAAATACCCGGGCGTCACAATTCTCCTCCACTACAAGAAATCTCGTCCCGAGATTTCAGAGGGGAGTAAGGGGGAGATGTCTGGTTACAAAATTCTAACGAATCTTCTCGGTCTTGGTTGCTCTTCTCGAAGAGGTTGATCCATTACATTGTTGTCTTCATTTCTCTACTTCAAGTCACCATGATCAATTTGTCATCCTTTCTTCGGGATCTCCATCGTCCTACGAACGCGACCAAGGGGAAAAACTCCGGAAGAACGCATCTCCACAAAGCTGGGCATCTGACGGTGAACTCAATGGGAAATACACAAGGTACCCCACGAGTTGTATTTTAGTGAATTCGTTGAGTGCAATATACGATGGTACCAAAATTTCAAACGGGTAGGCAATCATTCGATGACTTAGACAGAAGCTGGAATGGGGGTTTGAACAACGAGAATAACATGGTGTCTGATTCCAGGATGAATAATGGTATAGCATTCAGCTCATGAATCACATACGAAGCCAGGTGCAATTGATACATTAGAATCCGGGTTATAAAGAAGAGTCAAGTTTCGATCCAGTGGACCTGTGGGTTCTGGGCCCACCATGTGGGTTGAAAGTAGGAAGGGTGGTGACATCTTGCACAATCATGTAAGTAAGGCATGTCAGAGGATAGCCCGTCAGTTATGTCGGCAACAACATCGATACCAAGGGCGAGGGATGAAGAGAACCATTTTCCTGCTCGTTGAATGAGGTGGGCCAATAGGCAAGGTTCTCGTCGATTGGTGGCTACCGGAATGTCATCAACAATAGAAACAGGGTCTCACTGGCAGAGTTGTACACCGAGGTGTTTACATAAGCAGTGAATTATTACTGCTTAGATTATATAGATCACAAGAAAGGTCAAACAAACCAATGGAAAGGGAAATGTGATCATCAGGTTGAACAGAACAATGGAAAGGAAATTTAAACACATAATTCAGGGGTATATCCTTCCCAAGTACAAGTAGAGCATGATATATGTGACAAGATATAATGTAGAAAACTCTTTAGGCAGGGGAGAGAATTTTCATGATATTAGCCATACTACGGTGTTTGGATAATTGATAAGGAAAATTTAGCATGGTGCTTCAAATGTTCTTATTGAAGATCGGAGTACCACAGACATGCTTCGAGATAGCATTGACATGGTCTTCAAGCAAAGGTCGGACTTTGGATACACAAAGGATCCATCAGGATAACTTATTAAACAAGGCATTCAAGTTCCTCATGGAAAATTGGTTAACCTTGTTAAAAAGGAAACTATAACAATAGGCCCTTCGGCCAGGTGGGCTAGGCATGACATCACCTTATCGAGTCATATAAAGACTAATGTTATAACTCTTGGAAATATGCTCCAACCATCCTATCTGACTGAGGTTCAGATCCGATTGGTGTCAGGATACCTCCGACTTAGTATGCCTGAGAAGAAAAGGTGCAACACAATTGACGAGATGACAATGTAAGTTTCTCGGGAAATTTACTACGGAAGTGAGTTCCAAAACAAAAGCTCATCATTAAACCAATGAAGGGATAAGGAGGTAGCTGATGAACTCAACGACAATTCATCGAGACTTCCAAAAGATGGGTCTCCACAATTATGTGAACAAGGAGATAACATTCGTGAGATATAATGATATAATGATGTATGCTTGAGGAAAACATACACAGTTAAACATTGGTTAAAGGTGCAACCGAAATATGGGACTAGGTAGCACGATCAATGATAGAATGGTGATTCAATAATCAATAGTCTAAGAATGAACGGTTGACCATTAACTTCAAAGCAATAGGGTTGCTAGAAGTACGGAATCCAAACAACACCGCTCACTTGTAGGTACCTCGGTTAGAATCAACACGGGAACCAAGAAAGAATGGTGATGGTGAGGAGTATCACTATACCAAGAATTCTTAAGAGGTGGAGTAATCCTCATGACATTCTTGTCATAAAAGATGGTAATACTCCAAGCTAAAGAAGAACAAATGTTGGATATTAAGGATCTCAAGGTATAACACGAAACACAAACAAGTTTGTGTTGAACGGAAGGCAATAAAGTGGTCGATGATAACACCAATCATCGAGGGCAAGGATGGTATTTCTCATCATGATTTCAATAGATCTCTTGGAAGAGCTCAGAATGTTGAATATATTCACGACACATTTGTTGCGAGAGTTCATGAAGATGTAATCGATCGGCGACGACATCAAGTCAAAGTAATGATAAAGTGAAAGGTTATTGGAACCAAGGGTACGACACAAACTCGAAACCAAGCTTGTTGTTCAAGGCGAAATGATATGACGATGATGATCGACGTAAGGTTAGTTCATCGTCGAAAATTGTGCTCCGGGAAGAATGACAGGGTAGCACAGTTAAGATTAGCTCAATAATGATATAACCGATCAGGCTAGGAATGACTTGAAGGATTAATAAAGTTGTAAGCAGTGAAGGGTTCAAATACTTGTCGATTCGCAATGCGAACTCGATTGAGTTATCGGTGTCTTTGAGTTTTTAATAACTCAGAGCCCGTAAAATTTTTGAATCATTGAGAAGGTAGTACTTGATGAACTCATAAAAAGTTATGCAGTTCCATGATAATCTCGAGATACTGTGGGTAATACTCGATCACGCATCAAAGTAGAGGTTGGATCGGGCATTGCTCACAGTAAGACAAGTGCTTAAACTAGCACAAGAAATGGTATTTAAAGGAGAACATGGTCGGAACCACGATTGCAAAAAGGCCAGATCCCAGATATAAGATGACCTTATACCAAGGGAATAATTAATTTAAGAGAAGCTTTTAATGATAATATCTACATCATGTCCATGGGCATGAACACAAGGTTCAAGGTCGACTCCCACTTCTTCAATGTATAATCTTTCATTCACTTCTCACGTTCGATGAAGTTGTAGTGTTGAAATTTTATCTGACATAACATCAGTAGAGAATGACCCGTAGTAGATTCCGGGTTCACACAGATTAGAAAAGGCATAGGTTCGACCCATCAAGGTCTCTTAGGAACATATACCACAAACTTCAGGAGTAAGTAACACAAGCTCGAAAGTAGAGCATTGTTCAAAGGCAGATGATACAATTTACCAAAGGCATTATATACCCATGGAAAGGCTCTCAAGGTTATTCAATATGAAGGACACTGTCGGATAACATCCAACAAAGGAACCGATGGTCCACAAGGGATCTGATGTGAGCATCGGTACTCAACTAGAGGAAGAAACAATGCAAGGAGATCAAACTATAGAAACAACTGACTAATCCAATGTTCAAATGCAAAAGAATTATGATTTCCAAATCAGGGGATCAGAAGCAACTCTCTGATAAAGGATGGGTAAGTTGAGTAGGCTTAGGGGTACAATCGACGGCAAATTGATTGGTCGATAACCGGCTCATGTTCAAAATAATGTCTGGGCCGGAAAGATAATTTAGAAGGGTTGATAGATGATTGTGTGCATTCGCACACGTGTTGAATCAAATAGGATCAAAATGACGGTGTCAAAAGATACTAGTGAATATTGCCAGATATATGGTAAGCATCCATTAAGCAAGTAGACAAGTATTTTGCAGAACAATAAAGCTGCTAAGGATTTTCGGAGGATTGAATAGTATTTCAAAGACTTTTGTGAAACACCTGAACAACTGGCGATGATCGGATACTCGGAAAGTGCGAGAAATTATTCTTAGGGGTATTCAGGTGGCAAAGAACTGCAAGGCAACAAGCTCAAAGGATTATCGAAACAACGACGAGTGTTTCGAGGTATCTTGTAATAACAAGAACAACCGGGGATTAATATAAGAATAAAAACTGCAAGTAGTTATCCATAAGGGTTGACGGTGGAAGGGAATTGCAAACGCGATGAACACAAGTTCTGGGGTTAACAGCGGAGAGTATCTTCAGGGTCTTCACGCAGCAGATTTATCATCAGTAATAAGAGGCTCTCCGGGTGAAAGTGATAACGAGATCCTAATGTTAGATTTAGTAAAATTCATTTAACCCGAATAGAAGAGAGATCAGAGTCCCAGACTTTAGGATGAGGAATAAAAGATCCTACAACCACCCAATGGCAACGTGTGCCGGTAAGACACACAGCCATGTTAGTAAAAGTTTTTGCAACGTCTAGACTCGACTTCGGCCAAGGAGTTGGGAAGGGGATTCTACAGCAGTTGGCTCGATACCAACTTGTGACGCCCCGATTCAATCAGACACTAATCATACACGCATAACGTGTACGATCAAGATCGTGGACTCACGGAAGATATCACAACACAACTCTAAAACATAAATAAGTCATACAAGCATCATAATACAAGCCAGGGCCTCGAGGGCTTGAATACAAGTGCTCGATCATAGACGAAGTCAGCGGAAGCAACAATATCTGAGTACAAACATAAGTTAAACAAGTTTGCCTTAAGAAGGCTAGCAAAACTGGGATACATGTCGAAGAGGCGCAGGCCTCCCGCTCGATCCTCCTAACTACTCCTCGGTCGCCGCCGCCGGCTGCACGTAGTAGTAGGCACCTCCGTGTAGTAGTCGCCATCGACGGTGGCGTCTCGCTCCTGGCTCCATCGTTCGTCGCAGCAACCGGGTAAAGAAAGGGGGAAAAGGGGAACAAGGCAACCGTGAGTACTCATCCAAAGTACTGCAAGCAAGGAGCTACACTACATATGCATGGATATATGTGTAAAGGGCCATATCGGACCGAACTGCAGAATGCCGTAATAAGAGGGGATAGCTAATCACCGTCAAGACTACGCTCGCAGCCTCCGCCTTGCAACATGTGGAAGAGAGTAGACTTAAGTCCTCCAAGTAGCATCGCATAGCATAATCCTACCCGGCGATCCCCTCCTCGTAACCCCGATAGAGAGCGACCACCGGGTTGTATCTGGCACTTGGAAGGGTGTGTTTTATTAAGTATCCGGTTCTAGTTGTCATAAGGTCAAGGTACAACTCAAGTCATCCTGTTACCAAAGATCACGGCTATTCAATAGATTAACTTCCACGCATGGGTGCACCACATAACCCAACACGCTTGATCCCATTTGGCCGAACACACTTTTCTGGGTCATGCCCGTCATGAAGATCAACACGCCGCAGCCCCACCTAGGCACAATAGAGAGGTCAACGCCGGTCTAAACCTAATGCACAGGGTCTGCCCATCGCCCATAGCACACCGCCAAGACGCTATGCGAGGACGGCCGGAAGCGCACCTAGCCTAGCAGCGTTCCAGTCCAATCCGGCGCCGCGCCGCCACGACGCCATGAAGTGCTTCGGCCGATACCACGACGCCGAAAGTGCCCATAACTGCTTCCCGCGTAGTTGGTTAGTGCGTATAGACCAAATGGCCGCACTCGCATCAAATACCAAGATCTCGTTAAGCGTGTTAAGTATCCGCGAACGCCGACCAGGGCCAGGCCCACCTCTCTCCTAGGTGGCCACAACCTGCCTGCCGCTCCGCCACAAAGTAACAATGGGGCCGTCAGAACCTGTGCCCACCTCTACGGGATGGAGCCACCGCCCTTTCACCCCATCTCCGAACAAAGATATCACGAGGTAATGTAATAGTGTAAAGTATATAGTATATGCCCGTGATCACCTCCCAAGTGATCACAGCCCAAAGAGTATAGCATGGCGCAGGACAAGAGTGTAGGGCCACCGATGGAACACTAGCATCCTATACTAAGCAAGAGGATAGCGGTAAAGGTAACAACAAGTAGTAGCAAGGACAGGCTATGCAGCAAAGATAGGATTAATCAAAGCGAGAACATGCTACACTACTCTAATGCAAGCGTGATAGAGAAGAATAGGCGATATCCGGTGATCAATGGGGGCTTGCCTGATTGCTCGCAAGAAGGAGGGGTCGCCAACACCGTAGTCGTCTTGGTAGCAGCAAGGCCGGTCTCGGTGTCTAAGCGGAAGAAGAGGGGAAGAAACAATGAATACAATGCAAACAGATGCATAACGATGCATGACAAAGCAATGTGTGATGCTAGGCGTGCCCTAACGCGGTATGAGGTGATACCGGTGAAGGGGGGAAACATCCGGGAAAGTATCCCCGGTGTTTCGCGTTTTCGAGCAGAGGAGCCGGAGGGGGAAAGTTGCGAGTTTGACATGTTAGGGGTGTGTGGCGGACGAGCAGGCTGCGCATCCGGATTCATCTCGTCGTTCTGAGCAACTTTCATGTAGAAAGTATTTTCATTTGAGCTACGGTTTATTTTCTATTAATTTTCAAAAAATTAAATCATTTTCAGGATTTATTTAATTATTTTAATGCAACATTATCCAGAACAGTGTTTGCTGACGTCAGCATGACGTCAGCAGTCAACAGAGGTTGACTGGGTCAAACTGACGTGTGGGCCCAGTGGGACCCACCTGTCATACATTGTTAAGTTAATTAGGGTTAGGTTAAACTAATTATTGCTTAGTTAGACTAACAAGTTAATTAGATTAATTAAGTAGGATTAATTAACTTAATTAATTAACTTAATTAATTCACTAATTAGTTAATTAATTACAAAAATTATTAATTCATTTTTATTTATTTATTTATTTTTAAAAAACGTTCTGGGGCTGGGCCCCGTTTGTCATAGGTACAGGGGGGCTACCGTTGTGGCCCCCTGGGGCCATAGCGGCAACGAAGCGTTAGTACGCGCCACAGGCAGTGGGGCGAGGAAACCGGGGCTGCGGTGTGACGCCGACCGGGGCGGTGGCGCGGTGGCCGACAGGGGTGGTCGCGGGGCGGACGCGGGTCGCCGGCGAGCCGGTCAAGCAGGCGGGCATGCTTAGTCGGGCCGAGACGGCAGGGGCGCGAAAGCAGTGCCGCCTGGGCCGTGGCATCGGAAGGAGGCCGCGGCCCTGAGCGCGCAGCAGGCGTCATCCAGAGCGCATGGTGAGCGCGCGTGCAGGAGGAAGAGCAGCAAGACCAGGGCACGCGTGCGCTGCACCGGAGTTCGAGCGCGTGGGAGGAGGAGAGGACGGTGCCTCACCGCGGGGCCGTAGGGTTCGAGGCAGTGGGGGTTGAGGAGGAGGGCGGAGACGACCGGGCGACGGGGAGGCAGTCCGGCGAGGTAGTCCTGTTCGGCGGCGACGGTTGATCCTGGCGGCGTCGGGGGCGGTTGCCGGCGGGGACGACGAGCGTCGACGAGGCCTGGGAGGTCAAGGATGAGGCGAGGTGACGAGGCGGCGCAGTGGCACCAACGACGGTGGCGGCGGGCTCGCGGGGTTCCGGGCGGCGGCAGCGGCGAGCCCCCGATCCCGATCTGGATCGGGGAGGGAGGCAGAGGGGGAATCGGGGGGAGTGCGGGGGCGAGTGGGGGCGTGGGGAATCGGGGGGGCCTAGGGTTTGCCCTATAGGCCAGAGGGAGGGGCCGGCTGGGCCAAGTGGAGTCACCAGTGGGCCGTCTGGCCCAGCTTAGAGGGCTTCTCTTTTTTTTAGCTTTGTTTTCTGTTTTTGTGTTTTCTTTTCTTTTATTTATTTCCCTTTTCTGTTTTATTTAATTTATGGCATTTAAGTATTTTCTAAACATGTGCTTTCTTCACTATAATTACATATGTAATATTTGGCACAGACCGAACATTTTTGTTTTTATGTTTTAAACTTTGTTGTTTGCCATATTTTGAATTTGAATTTTGAACCGGTTTGGAACTAACGTGATATTATCAACACTAACCGTGGTGACGTGGCACCATTAGCGTGGGATCACTGTAGCTTAAATATCCGGGCGTCACAACTTTCCTCCCACTTACTTCTTTCGAGAGAAACTCTTTCTCCAGAAAGGATCCGTTCTTAGCAACAAAGTCTTGCCTTCGGACCTGGGGTAGAAGGTATACCCAATGGTTTCCTTAGGGTATCATATGAAGACGCATTTTTCCGACTTGGGTTCGAGCTTTTCAGGTTGAAGTTTCTTGACATAAGCATCGCATCCCCAAACTTTTAGAAACGACAGCTTAGGTTTCTTCCCAAACCATAATTCATACGGTGTCGTCTCAACGGATTTCGACGGAGCCCTATTTAAAGTGAATGCGGCTGTCTCTAAAGCTTAGCCCCAAAATGAGAGCGGTAGATCGGTAAGAGACATCATAGACCGCACCATATCTAATAGAGTGCGATTACGATGTTCGGACACACCATTTCTCTAAGGTGTTCCAGGCCGCGTGAGTTGTGAAACGATTCCACATTTCCTTAAGTGTGTGCCAAATTCGTGACTCAAATATTCCCCTCCACGATCTGATCGTAAGAACTTTATTTTCTTGTCACATTGATTCTCAACCTCACTCTGAAATTCCTTGAACTTTTCAAAGGTCTCAGACTTGTGTTTCATTAAGTACACATACCCATATCTACTCAAGTCATCAGTGAGATTGAGAACATAACGATAGCCACCGCGAGCCTCAACACTCATTGGACCGCACACATCAGTATGTATGATTTCCAATAAGTTGGTTGCTCGCTCCATTGTTCCGGAGAACGGAGTCTTGGTCATCTTACCCATGGGGCATGGTTCGCACGTGTCAAATGATTCGTAATCAAGAGACTCCAAAAGTCCATCTGCAAGGAGCTTCTTCATGCGTTTGACTCCTATGTGACCAAGACGGCAGTGCCACAAGTATGTGGGACTATCATTATCAACCTTACATCTTTTGGTATTCACACTATGAATATGTGTAACATTACGCTCGAGATTCATTAAGAATAAACCATTCACCAGCGGGGCATGACCATAAAACATATCTCTCATATAAATAGAACAACCATTATTCTCGGATTTAAATGAGTAGCCATCTCGAATTAAACGAGATCCTGATACAATGTTAATGCTCAAAGCTGGCACTAAATAACAATTATTGAGGTTTAAAACTAATCCCGTAGGTAAATGTAGAGGCAGCGTGCCGACAGCGATCACATCGACCTTGGAACCATTCCCGACGCCAAGATCGTCACCTCGCCCTTCGCTAGTCTCCGCTTATTCCGCAGCTCCCGCTTTGAGTTACAAATATGAGCAACCGCACCGTATCAAATACCCAGGAGCTACTACGAGTCTTTGGTAAGGTACACATCAATAACATGTATATCACATATACCTTTGGTGTTGCCGGCCTTCTTGTCCGCTAAGTATTTGGGGCAGTTCCTCTTCCAGTGACCACTTCCCTTGCAATAAAAGCACTCAGTCTCAGGTTTGCGTCCATTCTTTGGCTTCTTCCCGGCAACTGGCTTACCGGGCGCGACAACTCCCTTGCCGTCCTTCTTGAAGTTCTTCTTACCCTTGCCTTTCTTGAACTTAGTGGTTTTATTCACCATCAACACTTGATGTTCCTTTTTTATCTCCACCTCCGCTGATTTCAGCATTGAATATACCTCAGGAATGGTCTTTTCCATCCCCTGCATATTGAAGTTCATCACAAAGCTCTTGTAGCTTGGTGGAAGCGACTGAAGGATCCTGTCAATGACCGCGTCATCCGGGAGATTAACTCCCAGCTGAGTCAAGCGGTTGTGCAACCCAGACATTTTGAGTATGTGCTCACCGATGTAACTATTTTCCTCCATCTTACAATCAAGAACTTGTCGGAGACTTCATATCTCTCGACCGGACATGAGCTTGGAAAACCATTTTCAGCTCTTGAACATCTCATATGCTCCGTGTTGCTCAAAACGCTTTTGGAGCCCCGGTTCTAAGCTGTAAAGCATGCCGCACCGAACGAGGGAGTAATCATCAAGACGAGACCGCCAAGCGTTCATAACGCCTTGGTTCTCTCGATGGGTGCTTCACCTAGCGGTGCTTCTAGGACATAATCTTTCTTGGCAGCTATGAGGATGATCCTCAGGTTCCGGACCCAGTCCGTATATTTGCTGCCATCATCTTTCAGCTTGGTTTTCTCTAGGGACGCGTTGAAGTTGAGGGCAACATTAGCGTGGTTCATTTGATCTACAAGACATATTGTAAAGATTTTAGACTAAGTTCATGATAATTAAGTTCATCTAATCAAATTATTCAATGAACTCCCACTCAGACAGACATCCCTCTAGTCATCTAAGTGAAACATGATCCGAGTCAACTAGGCCGTGTCCGATCATCACGTGAGACGGACTAGTCAATGTCGGTGAACATCTTCATGTTGATCGTATCTTCTATATGACTCATGCTTGACCTTTCGGTCTTCCGTGTTCCGAGGCCATGTCTGTACATGCTAGGCTCGTCAAGTCAACCGAAGTGTATTGCGTGTATAAATCTGGCTTACACCCGTTGTATTCGAACGTTAGAATCTATCACACCCGATCATCACGTGGTGCTTCGAAACAACGAACCTTCGCAATGGTGCACAGTTAGGGGGAACACTTTCTTGAAATTATTACGAGGGATCATCTTATTTAAGCTACCGTCGTTCTAAGCAAATAAGATGTAAAACATGATAAACATAACATGCAATCAAATAGTGACATGATATGGCCAATATCATATTGCTCCTTTGATCTCCATCCTCGGGGCGCCATGATCATCTTAGTCACCGGCATGACACCATGATCTCCATCGTCATGATCTCCATCATCGTGTCTTCATGAAGTTGTCACGCCAACGATTACTTCTACTTCTATGGCTAACGTGTTTAGCAATAAAGTAAAGTAATTTACATGGCGTTATTCAATGACAAGCAGGTCATACAAAAAATAAAGACAACTCCTATGGCTCCTGCCGGTTGTCATACTCATCGACATGCAAGTTGTGATTCCTATTACAAGAACATGATCAATCTCATACATCACATATATCATTCATCACATCTTTTGGCCATATCACATCACAAGGCACATGCTGCAAAAACAAGTTAGACGTCCTTTAATTGTTGTTGCATGTTTTTACGTGGCTTCTATAGGTTTCTAGCAGGAACATTTCTTACCTACGTAAAACCACAACGTGATATGCCAATTTCTATTTACCCTTCATAAGGACCCTTTTCATCGAATCCGCTCCAACTAAAGTGCGAGAGACAGACACCCGCTAGCCACCTTATGCAACTAGTGCATGTCAGTCGGTGGAACCTATCTCACGTAAGCGTACGTAAGGTCGGTCCGGCCGCTTCATCCCACGATGCCGCCAAGCAAGATAAGACTAGTAATGGCAAGAAAATTGACAACATCTCGCCCACAACTGCTTAGTGTTCTACTGCGTGCATAGTAACTACGCATAGACCTAGCTCATGATGCCACTATTGGGGAACGTAGCAGAATTTTAAAATTTTCTACGCATCACCAAGATCTATCTATGGAGTTATCTAGCAACGAGGGGAAAAGGAGTGCATCTACATACCCTTGTAGATCGCGAGCGGAAGCGTTCAAGAGAACGGGGTTGATGGAGTCGTACTCGTCGTGATCCAAATCACCGATGACCGAGCGCCGAACAGACGACACCTCCGCGTTCAACACACGTACGGTTGGGAAGACGTCTCCTCCTTCTTGATCCATCAAGGGGGAAGGAGAGGTTGATAGAGATCCAGCAAGACGACGGCGTGGTGGTGGATGCCAGAATGATCTCGGCAGGGCTTCGCCAAGCTTCTGCGAGAGGGAGAGGTGGTGCGTGGGGAGAGGGAGGCGCCAAGGACTTGGGTGCGGCTGCCCTCCCTCCCCCCCTCTTTATATAGGGCCCCTAGGGGGGGCGCCAGCCCTAGGAGATCCAATCTCCAAGGAGGGCGGCGGCCAAGGGGGGTGGCTTGCCCCCTGTTGTGTGCGGCGCTTCACCCCTAGGGTTTCCAACCCTAGGCACAGGGGGGCCAAGGGGGGCGCACCAGCCCACCAGGGGCTGGTTCTCCTCCCACTTCAACCCATGGGGCCCTCTGGGATAGGTGGCCCCACCCGGTGGACCCCCGGGACCCTTCCGGTGGTCCCGGTACAATACCGGTGACCACCGAAACTTTCCCGATGGCCGAAACTGGACTTTCTATATATAATTCTTCACCTCCAGACCATTCCGGAACTCCTCGTGATGTCCGGGATCTCATCCGGGACTCCGAAAAACTTTCGAGTTACTACATACTTATATCTCTACAACCCTAGCGTCACCGAACCTTAAGTGTGTAGTCCCTACGGGTTCGGGAGACATGCAGACATGACCGAGACGACTCTCCGGTCAATAACCAATAGCGGATATGGATACCCATGTTGGCTCCCACATGCTCCTCGATGATCTCATCGGATGAACCACGATGTCGAGGATTCAATCAATCCCGTATACAATTCCCTTTGTCAATTGGTACGTTACTTGCCCGAGATTCGATCGTCGGTATCCCAATACCTCGTTCAATCTCGTTACCGCAAGTCACTTTACTCGTCATCCGTAATGCATGATCCCGTGACCGGACACTTGGTCACATTGAGCTCATTATGATGATGCATTACCGAGTGGGCCCAGAGATACCTCTCCGTCATACGGAGTGACAAATCCAGTCTCGATTCGTACAACCCAATGTAGACACTTTCGTGAGATGCCCGTAGTGCACCTTTATAGTCACCCAGTTACGTTGTGACGTTTGGCACACCCAAAGCACTCCTACGGTACCCGGGAGTTGCACAATCTCATGGTCTAAGGAAATGATACTTGACATTTGGAAAAGCTCTAGCAAACGAACTACACGATCTTGTGCTATGCTTAGGATTGGATCTTGTCCATCACATCATTCTCCTAATGATGTGATCCCGTTATCAATGATATCCAATGTCCATAGTCAGGAAACCATGACTATCTGTTGATCAACGAGCTAGTCAACTAGAGGCTCACTAGGGACACGTTATGGTCTATGTATTCACACATGTATTACGATTTTCGGATAACACAATTATAGCATGAATAATAGACAATTATCATGAACAAAGAAATATAATAATAACCATTTTATTATTGCCTCTAGGGCATATTTCCAACACTCCCGCCAAGAAGGGTTAGGATCCACCGCACCTCCATGGCCCTAAGACCGCAAGAGACGAGGTAGACCAACGGCGGCACCGGCAGGAGGCACGAGAAACCCTAGCACACTGGGTGCAGGTACTAGCGGTCACCCTAGTACGGGATGCACGAGAAGATATGAGACCATGCTGATGTGGTTGCTAACCGGCAAGTATGTCATCACAACAATATTCATACAAGTATATTGTAGAAAATGGAACTTTTATTGGAGATTTTTTAGAAAACTATGCATGTAATTTACCTTCTAAGATAGTGTAGGCTGTATCAGTCAAGACAACAAATGACGTCCAACGAGTGATCCATCAAGTTAGCCAGCCGTGGCCCAGACTTGAATTTTATTTTAGCATGTTTGGATTGTTGAACCGTTTTGCTTTGTTGCATTGTTGAATTATTGAATTGTGATGAATTTTGTGCTATTTGTTCGCATGGATGACATGAATTTGAGGGTTTAAATTTAAGGAAGGTGGCTGCCTCATGGGCCGTCCGACGCTGTCTGTGGACGCGTCCAGGCGTGCCTGCGGTGAGCGGTTTGCCAAGTGAGTTGTATTTTCATCCCCTCCAGCGCAAAGCTGGCCAAACGGGCTGGGCCAACCAGGCTACCCCGCGAGCACGCCGGCATGGCCCGCCATGGGCCAGGCACGACACAGACTAAACAGGATGTCACGCGCCATGCCTGGGCCTGGAGGCTGGGCACCCGGGCTGGCACGGCAAGCCCGCTAGCACAACAGGCTGAAAAATATGCAACCGAGCGTGCTAAACAGGCCAACGTGCCAGCCCGTTTAGTAGCTAGGCCGTGCCTGGCCCAGGAGGCGCAGCACGCGGGCCGTGCCCAGCTCTTCTGCTCCGGCGTTTGCATTAAATAAAGCAAAAAAAAATGCGTTTCTTATCCCGTCGAGTGTTCCACGGCGACGTGCCTCCATCCCCTCCGGCCTCTCACCCCGACCCCGGCGGCACCGGCGGCCGTAAGTTTCTTCCTCACCTCTTCCCTAGTTAATTTCTTCCCGATTTTCCGGATCCGCGACGTCGAAGGCTTCTTCCTCCCTCGGATTTCCGCTCAGTCCTCGGATTTCCCGTCACTCCTCGGATCTCTCTGCGACGGCGACGGGGTACGCCCGGACGACGCCGGCGAGATCAGCTTCTTCCACACGCGGACGGCCAGGCGCCTCCGCGTCCGCCTGCCAGAGCTCCGGCGCCACAGGATCGTCGGCTTCACCCAGGGACTGATCATTCTTCTGAACAAACGCACCGCCGCCGTCCGGGTGCTGCATCCCTTCACGCGGGTCGTGGTCGACCTCCCGTCCCTCGTCCCCGTGTTCCACGACGCTGTCAGGGACCGGAACTCTCTGCTTGACATGAATGCCGCGGTCTGCAGCGCGTCCGCGACCTCCATTGCCGTGGTGGCCTGGTTCCCGTGGACGCGGGTGGTGATCGGCGCCGAGGCTGGCCGCCCCGCTTGGGAGGTCCTCCACCGAGGGCTTTTCCTTAGGAGCATCTTGCCCTTCCAAGGAAGGCTTTACGCCACCGTCGCCATGGGTGGCTCAATGAAGATCATACAGCTGTACCCGAGATCACCCCACCCTGTGCTTGCTCATGTTCCAAATGATTTTGGTGATCTGAACCTATGCAGCTACTTCCTCGTGGAGTCCGGTGGGCGAGTGCTGCTTGCCGTCCACCATTTAACTGCACAAAATTGTGGCATGGAGCCCTTCCAGCAAAATGCCTATAAGCTCTTTGCGTTGGACATCGATCACGGTGAGCTGATCCCAGTGAACTGCCTCGGTGGCCATGCGCTGTTCCTCAACAGGGATCGGTGCCTGTCTGTTTCGGCCAGGGACCTCCCATGTGTCAGCAGCAACTCCATTTACTTCTCTTTGTACCGTGACCCTGTTGTGGTGCACTCCGTAAGGACAGGTTTCTCTGAGCTGCTAGCAGTGTCATGCCAAATACATGACGGGAAGGATAGGATCCGACCCTCCGTGCGCCCTTTCACCATTGCTGACCATCTTCTAACCTACTGCCATCCTCAGCAGTGGTAAGTCTCTTTTTCTCAATTTTCTTCTTTGCATGTATCATGTGCGATACTACATTATGACTGTCTTCTCTTCCCCTATGAAGGACAAACGGACTCATGTTTCATGAGTACCACTCTATACTTGAATCTTTCGAGGAATTGAGGAAGAACATCAAGGCAAAAGATTCTGAACTACGGATTCCTCGCGTTGCAGTTTGTTGATCCGAAGGAGGAAACAGAGTCACTGAATAGTGAAGGTATAAATAATGCGAATAGACAGTTGATGCATAATTCCTTGCTCGCTCAGTTGGGATCTTTGTGTGGCTAGTTCAATTCCTTGGTGGGTCCCGGCGCTAGTTCAATTCCTTGCTCGCTCCAGAATAAGGTGAACCAGCGGATTCCTTGATCTTCCAAAGGTGCATGTGATCAGGATTACCAATGAGTCCGGTTTGTCCCACAGAACATGGTTCTCACTTGAATCCACCAAAGCTCCAATGTGTGAGATGTGCTAGGTGCTACGATATCCAGTTGTGCCTGCGAAGGCATTCAGGCCAAGTTTGTCTCGCCAGCATGGGCTTGTTATGACGACGGGAAGGCTCATCCCCATTAAGACAGTTAAAGCTGCGAAGCTGATTCATCACCTGCTGGTCACTGAGGCGCCGGCATGGGTATTCGGAGCAATGGAGAAGTGGGAGAGAGCCTTCTTTTGGGCAGGTACTGATGAAATCAATGGCGGCAAATGCCTTGTGGCGTGGAGCAAGTCGTTCAGCCAACCTGCGGTGGGGGGCTAGGAATCGAAACCTAAAGCTCCAGGGGCTTGCGCTTCGTGTGCGCTGGACCATTACCTACCAATATCGGCTTTGGACCTGATTGGGACAACTTGTGATTGCCGAACCATTACCTACCAATGTAGGAACAGTGGCCATATTATCAGCATTTATGGTCTTATTTTGACTTTTTTGAACTGTACTAGCTAATTGTCCGTGCGTTGCAACGGGGCCACATAAATTTTAAGAGTTCAATATTATAATCATGTCAGCAATACATTTAGTATTATTTGGCGACCTTTATTACCATGAAATCCCCACCTTCTCATCCCCCCCCCCCCCCTGCACGCACACATTCCCAACTTACCGCTCGACCATAAGCCATCTATGATATTTCCTACCTTAAGAAACTGATTTCTCAAGACCCTTCAATTCCCTGCATCAATTAATATGATACCCAATTATACAAATACTAACTCTCAATTGTATTTAGGAAAAAAATATACATGTGCCCATGCAGAATTTGCTATTTCGTGGATTGACATGTCTCTTATTTGACATCCACCGTACCACGCCAGGCAATACCAATATGGATGATATGTATTATGCTTGCCACCACAACAGAGGGAATTAATTTCATGTAAATCGGCCAGTAAAAACGCACGGACAAACAATATTTCTAAATTCTCAGCGTTATTTTTACGTAATAGGGATTATTTATACTATTCCTTGAATGTGTTCAAACTATTACCTGAACTTGCTACCATCAAATAATAGCAATTAGCCAATGACATACATGTTTAGGTGGACCTTTGTAAAATTTAGAAACTGCTCGTGTGAACAAAAGAAGATACTGAGTGAACATATGGAACAAGGCCTTGTGTGTAGTATAGAAATGAATTAGCAGAATCAGAAGACTACAAGTAGTATATTTAATCTTGACCCCACAAAACAGTAGTATATTTATTCTTCACATGAGCAAACTATGAAAATAGATCATGGTTCCATCCAACCCGTTCTACCATGCATGTATGAACAAAATTGATACGGACTGTTTGATATAAAAGTTTCATCTTTGAAAAAGACTACCATATAAATACAAAAGACCTACCAAATATCGCAAGCATGCGACTGGATATTATAGGACCAACTTTTACCAATTACCGTAGTATTACTTTTGGTGTCCACAAAATGCAGTGAAGTAATTATGAGAAAATAAATATGCAGAGTTGACCAAAACAACTAACCACTATACTTGATGTAGAAGGTGATGAAAGTACGAGCCTGCTGACGGCAACGCCAACTGAAGCTTAAAAAACAACACTCGTACCAGGATTAAAATCTACAATCATACAAACACAACTTCAGCATGATGACATGTTGAATGCAGATTGTAGACCTTCACTTGCAAGCCTTCTCAATCCTCGTAGTATCCTCTCTTGCCTTAATTGCCTTCTCTAATCTTCATCTTGCCGATGTGTTGCACCTCATTCCAGAAAGAAATAAACATGAGCTACTATGACTTGCAAGGAGCATCAACATATGTATAGACAAATTTTCTTAGTATTAGTTCATAGCAGAAACCAAAGAGTATCAAAAAAATCGTTCAATCACCTTTGAGGCTTAAACAACCGATTAGAATTTGTGTAGGCGAGATGGAGCCGTAGACGATATGACATCCTAGCCACTTTGACAGTGGAGAAAACCATAGACCGAGCCTCCTCTTTGCACTCATCTTTCCCATGAGAGTGGACATGTGCGTCCCTCTCCCTCGCTCTGAGCTCTACTGATACAAACCACACAAGCTAGCAATGGTCGTTTGTTGATGCACGATGAAGCTGGATGACCTCCCCACTCTATTGTGGCGTGAGATCCTAGCGAACATACGCATCGCCAACAGCATCGCAGCCCCATGACCTTAGGGCTCAGACACACGTGTCATCTAGCGAACATAAAGGCCCCACAGCCCCAAGCAAGCACATCCTTTGACCACCGCCGCCGTGCCAACTCAGCACACCGGCCCACGCGCCGTGCTCCCTCGACGAGCCACTCTGCGTTCTTGAGTCGCCACAGCCGCATGCCATTCCAAGAGAGATGGCCGAGAGGAGAGAGATGACGTAGGATTAGGAGGAGAGGATGAATGGGTACCTCACGTTAAACCACGATCCATCATAAGCACGCGTCATTTGTTGCTGCCCGGCGCCGCTCGAACAGTCACCACCATTGGAGAATACACGAGATGGGGAAGGGAATAGGGTTTCTCTGGTCTGCTCGGCGGATTGATTGCATTGAGTAGATCGGGAATTGGATCGATCGATGGTGCAAGATCGGAACTTAGGATGGCGTTGTGTTTTGATATGATCCCAACACCACGTCATAGGGATCTAGATCAACACCAAGTCGCATACGTGATGTGCCTGGTGTGGATTTTTTGGAGAGAGGTAAACTAACGGTGATGTAGAGATTAATTGTCCTACTAAAGAAGAATCTGCGCGATACTTGTTTCCTTATATCAATTGGTTTTGGTATTTGGAGATTGATTACCATCCGTTTGTTATATTGGGTTACCAAAGAAAAAATCAATCGCCATGCGTGCATTGATTGTGTTACCAAAGAAGAAATCAATCGCCATGCGTGCATTGATTGTGTTACCAAATAAAAGTTGGGTTTGTTTGGCCAAATGAGAAAACCAGTGAAAACCGATGGAGGGAGGGAGGAAAATCGCTGGAGAGGTGGGGAGTCGTACGAGGAGAGGCACGACGAAAGGTGGGACGACGTAAGAGGGGAAACGGAACCTTACGGTTCTTTTAGATAGTAGAGATAGAGATATGGTGAGTGCAAATAAAAATGTAACTTGTCATCATTGATATACATAGATTTACTCTTGGTCATTGGTCTCTCTTCAATTCACTTTTAAGTCGATGCAAATGCCGAGTGCGAAGTTATGGTGACGCCCTTGGATACTTTTATTTTGAGAAAAAAAAATTGAAAATGATATTTCCAAGTATAAAAAAAACTGAATTTTTTTCTGTGAAAACTTGTACATATTTGTGATGGATCTCTAATGTGGAAAAGCCTATCTCCCGCATTTTGTGGTAGATTGTCGACCGATCGCACACCCTGTCGATAAACTGGGTCGGCCTATCTGAGCGTGCAAGGAGCATCGATTTCTGTGAACCTTTTGGAAGGTCCCTGACGGGTTTTGGGAACCTTCTAGAAGGTTCCTAAACCGAATTTTCTTCTTTTGCTTGTTTTTCGTAGTATTATTTTTATTTTTTTATTTTTTTGTTTTCTTGTTTATCTGTCTCTTTTTTGCTTTTTGTTTCTTATTTTTCTCTTTTTTGTTTCCTTTTTCTTTTCTTTTTTCATTTTTCAAGTTGAACATTCTTTTAACATTTTCTACAAATTTTTCAGATTTTCAAAAAATGTTCCTATTTTTAGTTTTTTTCACAAATTCAAAAAATCTTCGAGTTTAAAAAATGTGCAGGAATTTCCGAAAATGTTCATGTTTAATAATTTGGTCAAAACTTCAAAAATGTTCAGGAATTACAAAAGAAGTTCCTCTTTTAAAATTTCTTCACAAATTGGAAAAATGTTCAACATTCAAAAAATGACCAGGAATTTCAGAAAATGTTCAAGGTTTCAAAATTTGGTCAGAAATTAAAACAAATCGTGTTTCATAAAATGTTCAAGAATTCAAAAAATGTTCGCTATTTCAATTTTTTCGCAATTTCATGAAATATTCCATTTTTTCTTTTTTTGTTGACCAATTCAAACAATGTTCGGTTACAAATCATGACGTGTTCCATTTATAATTATTTTTTCATATATTCAGAAAATGTTCATAGTTTCAAATTTGGTCACAAATTCAAAAAATGGTTCATGTTTTTTCAAAAACAATTCTGTTTTATATTTTATTTTTTGTTCACATATTCAAAAAATGTTCCTATCTCCGAAAATTTGTTCAGAAATTCAAAAAAGTTCGCACGTTTTCAAAATAGACATTTAAAGAAAAAGTTCACTACAGCAACTATTTCGGGTTCGCTACAATATTCCTATTTGCTACAGCGAGTCGGATTTAGTTCTTAAAGATATGTGCTGCTTTAGAAGCAACAATACTAGTGCACCGGACTGGCTATGTGCTCCTGGGAAGCAGTTGGTCGACTGTTCTACCACTTGAAGTGGGATACAATAAGGATCGTGGGGTTGAAACCATACATGGTGTCCCTCATCTAGAGAATTCGAAAACTTAGCTAAACTATCTGCTTCTTTATTTGCCGTTTGTCCTTTGAAGGTAAATTTGCAATTAAAATTGGCTGCACGCTGCTTGATCTCTCTTACAATGGTCTCATAGTTGCTCATTGTGCCTTCATGTATCTCCTTGATAATTTGCTTCGCATCCGACGCAACAACAAAATTATGGACGTGCAAATCCTCAACTAGCGACAGGGCCTCTGGGCAAGCAATTGCTTCCAGAACCGCTGCATCAGTGATTCCACGAATAACCAAGGCTGAGCTACCCATGAACGAACCTCCTGCACCCGACACAAGGCAACTGTCGATGCACCAAGTCCAGAGCATGCAACACTAGCATCCATGTGGATTTTAGCATGGTCCGGCAGTGGTGCCTTTGGTCGGGTAGCTATGTTTGTTGGAATAGTATGAATTGATGTCCTTGTAACAAGAACAATCTCAAGGTCAACAATGAATCTATTTATAAATTGATGGGTTACGGAGGGTGTTTGATCTATCTCTTCGTGGATGACTTTCCTCCTGGCTCACCAGATTGCCCAAAGTGTCACTGATAGCCTGACAAAAGACTCATGCGAAAGTGTGTCATTCATCGAGGACAACCATTGTTTAGCACTCGGTTTCGTAGTTCCGCACAAGTGTTCTGCTAGATCACCATCAAGAAGCGCCCAAACGCATCTTGCCATGGTGCACTCAAGGAGAGAATGTCTTCAGGAATTTGCACCTCCACATAATGCGACCGACTGAAGTAGCCATTTTTCTGTGTGCTCTCACATCCTTAGTTGGAAGGGAATTTTTGCTAACCTCCGAGAAACATTCAGTATCTTTCCGGGACGGCATTTTCCATAACATGTTCCATGATATGGCATCTCGATCATTACTCGAAGAGCCGTAAGTCCCATCTATCCATGCTTCCCGCCTCATCTTTGTAGCAATCATCATTTTATAGGCTGATCGTATTTGAAGGTGCCATTCTTTTCAAAATTCCAAGCCCATCTATCATCCATGTCACTAGTACACAAAGGTATGCTAAGAATGGCCGGGGCATCAATCGGAAGGCATACCTCGACGATCTTCTCCTTGTCCCATCTCGTAGCAGTATGATCAATTAGCTCAGATACAAAAATAGGAGGATTAGCAGACCGACAACCAAATGGCCTCATCACCACATCACTTGGTATCCAATTATCAGACCATATGTGAGTTGTGGTTCCATTACCGACCCGCCTAATTAGTCCCTGTTTTAGTTGGTCGACTGTTTGAATCCCCGGATCGCGCTACCTCTGTTTTTTGCCATCATTTTCGCCCCAAGATTACTACTTGATGGGCTAGCCGGTCGGGATGCCTCCTGTATGTGCCGCCAATTTGACGCAAAGAAGCGTCAAATAGGGCTCCCCTGTAATGTATTGTTCAAAATATTAAGATTTGCAAGCTATACACACAAAAAAATCCCGGCCTAATAACAACAAAATTGGCCCACCTGTGATTCAAAGTTGTACTAAACCAGCGACAAGTAATATGAATCGGAGGAAGTAGGCATTTTGAAAAGAGTTGAACGAAGAGTGCTAGAATGAAACGCAATTGTAGTGGAGTCAAACAACTGGATGCCTGCTGAACTGTTTGTGACGCCAGTCTCAACACGATGATAGATATCCCAACTGGATGACAGGAGATAGTAGGTGGTATTTATTTATTTTTGTTGCTGGTATTGCTGAGAATGTTTTTTTAGGTGATACCATTGAGAAACTAAACCCAGTCGTGCGAACTGCAAAATTTGATTGGTTAGAGCAAGTAGAAGGGTATAGATCTTATCTGTTACCCCTGTAAACTAATATAAGATCTTTTTGAACGGACGCGGATTTTTGGCTCCCGGGTGCTCCACCCCCCTATATGAATATTAAATTCAAAAAAATACTGAGCAAATTAAAAAAATATGGGATTTTTGGATATCGAACTTGGGTGCCCAATCTATTTCCGTGCAAAATTCCGCGAAAAAATGACATTCGTGGTGCTCTTGGTAAAAAAGACAAAAAATTCCTATGTACAAAAAAACCCTGTTTAGATGGATCATTGGCCGGACTGTATTTTCTTCGTCACGGATACATTTCTTGGTATTTTTTCACGAAACTTTACACGGGAGTAGATTGGGAACCTAGGTTTGAGATCCCAAGATCCCAATTTTTTTTGATTCTTCCTGGTACTTTTTGAATTTGATATTCATAGGGAGGGGGGGGGGGGGGTGTGGAGCACCCAGGTGCTTCTGTGCATTTTCCCTTTCTGAACACTAAAGTTGTGATATAAAGATCTTATATTAGTTCTTACAGAGTGAGTACTACATTGTGAATGCCGCTTTCATTTTGAGTTCCTATCTCAAACAGACCATGGGGATGTGGAGTATCTGCTCCCGAGCTCAAATAGTTCCGAATGAACAATGAAATAAAAATAGTAAAAAAATAAAAAAATTGAAAGTTATTTGTGGTAAATTTTAACAAATGTTTTGTATGCTTGCAAAATTTCAGCAAGGAATGACATTAATGGAAGGTATGGCAAAAAAAAACGATGTTCCAAAAATGCTACTAGTTTTGAACATTTTGGAGTGCTGATTTTTTTAGCCACGCCTTTCATGAATGTCATTTTGTGCTGAAATTTTACAAGCATATAAAACATTTTTCAAAGTTTACCATAAAAAAATCAGATTTTTTTGATTTTTTTACTATTTGTTTTGGTTTTACTGTTCACCCAGGTTTTCGTTAATGCATGTTGTGGTTTCGAGACCATGGTACTTTTTTAGGCGCTCCCCAACATGCATTAACGAAACCACAACATGCAACGTTCCAAGGTTCAGGGAAAGGTAAAAGAAAATACAGTGCGCCCGCAAATACAAATGCTCTGTACTGTATGTTACGCGGCCAGCGGGCCTTCAGTAAGCAGGCTATCTTTCTTTTAATAAGGTTATGGAAACCAAACATAACAACTTTGAGCAGGGGTGGCCCGGGCGCTTCCGTCATGTCGGACTCAACAATCCGACCTCACCACAAATTGTTCACCTAGCTAGCCCATCGCCCTACTCTCGCATCCCTTGGAGGGTTAGGCCCACTTCAATTCAAGGGTATTCAGTTGAATACCCATTATTTTTACCAAGAAAGCATGCATATATAATGTATACCATGTGTATGTATGGAGAAAAAAAATACAGAAAAACAGGCCAGCTAACGATTTCTACCCAAAAATGAAGCCTATCCAACACCCCGACATGGCCCATGTGGCCCAAATCGCTGCAGCACGCAGGGCCTGCGAGCTACACAACTACATCCATCGTAGTTAATTGTCTTATCGAAGGCTCGCTCGATCAGCAGTCCCCCACCGCCGTGACGAGCCCGCGTCAGCGTCATCCATGGGTCTCCCGTCCTTGGCTCGGTCATGCAAGTCGAAGAACATCGCCCGGAGAGACAGGCGATGGAGGCAGCGGGAGAGGGAAGCGGCCTCACGGGGAATGGACGTGGACCTCAAGGGTCCCACCCACCGTGCCCGGGGCCCAGCACCCCGTACATCCAACCACCGACAAGGATCGTGTCGTCGGACCTGGTTGGGATAGAGGAGGATTCGACGGTCGATCTGGGGATTCCATAGAGTTTTTCGCCAATGCAAAGGCCGGCGGGGGACATCTGTCACTCCCTGCAGCTTGTTCGGGCATGGGCCAGGCGGCGCCTGAGCTGCCCACAACTTGTTCGACAGAATGACACAACAAGACTCAATATGTTCTTTTTGCTCCTCTCGGATCAACTTTGCATATGCCATGATCAATGTTTTGCATAGACCATTAGTTCATTTCAAACATGATCAATGTTTTGAATTAATGATAATTTTAGGAGTTTATCATGTCGAACATTATCATTGACAATCATGAACTAGCTCAAATGGACTAGGAGTTGGGGATCCAACTTTTCCTACGTTTGAACTTGGGGGAACTTCAAACCTAATCGAAAAAAGACGCCAAAGGCAAAAGTGTAGGATCGAAAGGGGGGGGGGGGGGTGATTAGACTACTTGACCAAATAAAAATCTAGCCTTTTCCCAATTTTAAGTCTAGGCAGATTTTAGCAACTTAGCACAAGTCAAGCAATCAACCTACACATGCAATTATAAGAGTATAGCAGCGGAATGTAAAGACATTGCACATGAAGGTAAAGGAAGGAGTTTGAGGGAGCAAACGCAATGTAGACACAAAGATTTTTTATCCGTGGTTCCGATAGGTGGTGCTATCGTACATCCACGTTGATGGAGACTTCAACCCACGAATGGTAACGGCTGCGCGAGTCCGCGGAGGGCTCCACCCACGAATGGTCCACGAAGAAGCAACCTTGTCTATCCCACCATGGTCATCGCCCACGAAGGACTTGCCTCACTAGGATAGATCTTCACAAAGTAGGCGATCTCCTTGCCCGTACAAACTCCTTGGTTCAACCCACAATCTTGATGGAGGCTCCCAAGTGACACCTAACCAATCTAGAAGACACCACTCTCCAAAAGGTAATAGATGGTGTGTTGATGATGAACTCCTTGCTCTTGTGCTTCAAATGATAGTCTCCCCATCACTCAACTCTCTCTCATAGCATTGGATTTGGTGGAAAGATGATTTAGTGGAAAGCAACTTGGGGAAGGCTAGAGATCAAGATTTATGTGGTTGGAATGGAATATCTTGACCTCAACACAAGTGTAGGTGATTCTCTCTCAAAAAATGTATGCTGGAAGTGTAGGCACGTTCTGATGGCTCTCTCCATGAATGAAGAGTGGGTGGAGGGGTATATATATAGCCTCCACACAAAATCTAACCGTTACACACAATTTACCAAACTCGGTGGGACCGAATAAGAAAACTCGGTCAGACCGATTCAGTTCATAATGTGACCGTTAGGCATTTCGGTGGGACCGACATGTCTACTCGGTGGGACCGATTTCATTAGGGTTAGGGCATAACGAAATCTCGGTGAGACCGATTACACAAACTCGGTGGGACCGACTTTGGTAATAAGCTAACCAAAGAGTTGTTCAGGCAAACTCGGTGGGACCGATTCGCTCATCTCGGTGAGACCGAAACGTTACGAAAGGGAAACAGAGAGTTTGCATTGCGAACTCGGTGGGACCGATCGCTCATCTCGGTTGGACCCAAACGTTATGAAGGGAAACAGAGAGTTTGCAATCCCATCTCGGTGAGACTGAGATCCCTATCGGTGAGACCGAAGTGACTAGGGTTTCTGGCAGTGGCTATGTCAAGTGAACTCGGTGGCGCCGGATAGACCAAATCGGTGGGGCCGAGTTTGACTTTTGGTTTGGGACATATGTGGATATGAGGAAGTGGTTGAGGGGTTTGGAGCATATCACTAAGCACTTTGAGCAAGCAAGCCATTAAGCAACACCTCATCCCCTTTTAATAGCATTGGCTTTCCTATGGATTCAATGTGATCTTGGATCACTAAAATAGAAAATGTAGAGTCCTGAGCTTGATAGCTTGAGCCAATTCTTTGTCCTTAGCATTTTGAGGGGTCCACATTCCTAATCCATGCCATGCCAATCATTAAAATTTCCTGAAATATTTATCTTGAAATTGCATTAGTTTAATGAGCTATATGTTGTTAATAATTACCAAAACCACCCAGGGATAATTGCACTTTCAATCTCCACTTTTTGGTAATTGATGACAACATATAGATTAAAGCTTCGACAAATGATAATAAGATTTAAATACATCGTCGCTTTGAGAAGTATGTGATAAGCAAGAGCTCCCCCTAAATTTGTGCGTTCTTTAAAATTTGCTTTTGAATGCAAATGCACAATCGATTAGGATCATGGGTTACTCTTCCATATCACATACATCTTGGTGGAGGGCTCAAAATGATAGCAATTAAAAGCATGCACTCATCACCAAGCAAAGTGAATGATCATATATGGATATAAGAGATAATATCATCCAAGCAAACATTAAAGTAGCATATGATCAAACAAGTATCTCACACAAGGACATAAGGTATCAAACAAGCACACAATAAAGTTCTACCAAACAAATAGCAAGAGAGACAAAGAAGCAACACTCTCTCTCGAAGCCTATGATCTATACATATTTCTCCCCTTTGGCAACAAGTTACCAAAAAGTTCAAATATGCATAGTGCTATGCGTCTCTCAGGCTTGGTCTTCGGGAGGTGGTGTAGAGAGAACTCCAAGGACGAAGGCATCAGTTGATGTAGCTGGAGCTGGTGGAGTGGCTACTGGAGGTGGGACTGAAGTTGTAGCTGCTGGTGCTGATGATATAGCTCTAGTATCTGGTATGGGCACTGCGGCTGACCCCTGACCTCTTGGCACTCGCTAAAAAGCATCTGTAGTTGCCTTCCCTTTCCTCTCTTCTGCTTCCTCCTGGAGCTTCTCAACTGTAGTCTGTATCTCAGTGACTTTCAGATCAAGATCATAAAACTTTGTCTCAATAATCCTCTCCAAGCTCTCCTGATTCCGAGTCAGGGTGGCCAAGCCCTTCTCAATCCTCAATGTTGCCTGAATCAGATAAGATAGCTGATCTTGTTTACTCTTCAAGAACACTTGAGATGCTTCCTCAACACTTGGCATCTTTGCAGCTTTTTCTGCCTTGGCCTTTGCTCTCTTCTCTTGTGCTTGCACTGATGAAGGTTCATCATCATTCATTACAACTGTGTTGTCTTCAAATTCAGGGTGCAAAGGTAAATGCTCCTTGTCCAACAAGTAAGTGCCTGTGCCCATCTTTGAGTTGATGAGCACCTGAATGTGTGGAGCATACCCACAAGATCTTTTCTGGTTAGCAGCTGTCCTTTTGATCGTCTCTACAATCAGACTCATGACCTTGAACTTCTGAGGCACATCAAAAATGTGCAGCAAGTTGATTGAATGTCATCTAATCATCCTATGATCTCCAGACTTGGGTAGCAGAGTATTCCTTGAGATTGTGTTGATAGTAGGCAGACTAGACAACAAATAATGTACAGATCCAATCTTGTGAGTCTCCAAAGGTTTGTCTGGGATCTCCTTGTACATATTTGCCATGGAGTTGTGATCTTTCTTCTTCTTGGCATACAAATCCAAATAATCCTCATGTTCTTCTGGGGCATTGATCAACTTGGCCCATTCTTCAACAGTTGGTCGGTACCTTGTACCTTGAGACATCCACACTATCCTTCGTGCGGATAGAAATTAGTAGTGGAGTAGAATTGCATGATTAGCTCATCATTCCATTTGGTGAGCTTCTGTCCAACGAACTTGTCAACTCCACAAGCTTTGAAGTTGTCATGTACACCTGGAAAATAGTCTTCATTCTCATCAATGAATTTCCAATCAACCCATCTCATGTCAAAGACAATTGGCTTCTTGTCAAGCAAAATGGTCTCATAGAAGTCTTGTTGTTCTTTGGTGTGGAACCTGTAGTCCACTACAGTTCTCCTTCTCACAGCATAAGGATCATTCTGTCTCCAAAGTCTTAGACCTGCATCCTTTTTGATGTTCGTGTCCTATGCCACTGGATGGGTGTCATTGTGGTCTGGAATCTTTGGTTTGAGCTTTCTTAGCACTTGGGCTTCAACAACTTCTTCTTCAACTTCAGGCACTGGGGCCTTGTTCTTCTCTTCAGCTGGGATGTTTCTGGTGCTTCTCTTGGGCTTAGAGGGTTTCTGAGCTTGAGCAGTAGCTTTGGGAGCAGATTTGGGCTTTGATGTAGCAGCCCCTGACTTGATTGCATCTCCCATAAGCTTTTGGGACTTGGGTGCTGGTGCATCAACCTCTTCCTCTTCCTCTTCTTCATCAGATGAGTGCCTTTCAAATTCTGCCATGAGGTCCACCTTCTTGCACCATCTTCCTCTCTTTCTCTCCTTCTTCTTCTTTTCCTCACCAGCAGCCTCTCCCCCAGTTGATTTGGAAGGTTCCTGAGTGGATGCCTTGGCCTTAGACATTGGAACTCTCTTAGCAGGTGCTTTCTTATGCATACCAGGCTTTGTTGCAGCAGCAGTGCCATACTCTTTCTTCAGCACTTTCTTCTTTGAGGTGGCCTCATCCTCCAACAGCCATATAGTCCTCATCCTCAGAGTCTGAGGTTCTCTTCTTTCTTGTCGTGGTGGCTGTCTTTGGCAAGTTACTTGGAGTGCTCCTACTGCCCTCATCATAGCTTCTTGAGGGACTAGTGCCCTCACTCATTTGCACTTGCTCTTCAGATATATTCTGGCTATCACTGCAGTCGACATCTTGGCAAGCAAACCGACAACAAACCACGTGAATAGATATAAATGAGGTAGAGTAGATGAGCATCACAAAGTGCAGAGATTTTACAAAACAAATGAGTCAAAACTTAGTTTTAGTTCTCTCTGAAATGATTTGAACTCTTGAATTGATAAACTCGGTGATACCGAAGCAACATTTGGAACCTAAACTAGTGAACTCGGTCAGACCGAGTCACAGTTTGGTGGCAGCGAGATTGCTAGGGTTTCACAGAGAATTGAACTCGGTCACACCGATTTGCAGTTTTCGGTCAGACCGAAAAGCGCATGTGCAATGGCCTAAGCCAAATCGGTGAGACCGATTTCTACAATTCGGTCGGTCCGAGATGAGTTCAGCGGAGAACTAACCCTAAATTTTCGAAACAAACTTAACCTAAAGGAATTTTTTCCTAGATAGATTGATTTCATACGTGGTAAAGATCATGGCATTGACCTTGTGCTTAGAATCGGAGGTAAAAAGAGAGGACAAGGGTTCGAACTCATTCCCTAGTCTGGCGATGAGTTTGCTATGGCGGCAACGGCGAGGCAGAAATCCGTTGACGGCGACAGAAACCAGCGGTGGGAGGTCGCTGGCGGCAAGGAGATGATCCGGAGACCTGAGGAGGCAGAGCAGGATCCGCGCGGGCTGAGGGCTTTTGAAGAAATTTCCAAAATCTCACCCGTGGATATATATATATCCCGACCCTGTCTGTGTGACCGAGTGGAACAACTCGGTGGCACCGAGATCTTGCGAATATGCAAGCGGTTACTGCAACTCGGTGTGACCGAAATGTTCAAATCGGTTGCACCGAGATGAAAACCTAGATCAACTTAGTGAACTCGGTGTGACCGAAGTGGATGCACAAAGAGGTTTTGGAAGTTTAAGTCTATGACAAATCGGGGACTCCGAGTGCTCCTCACACAGAGTGGTTCGAATCTGACTTGATCAAACTTTGTGATGTGGCATGAATAGAGTTTGAGACGAGAAAAGCATAGATAGCTAGAGGAGGTTCTTAGGCATTCTTGTCCATCCACTTGGCAAAAGAGAAAGAGCCAAACAATGAAAGCAACAAGTGGATGTCCTCGAATGAGTAAAATATGCAACCAACATGCTCACACAATAAAATGGCAAATGAAATATGTGGCAAAGCATGCACAAACACTCTAGCATCTATCAAGCAATTTGCAATGACTAGGTCATCTATATATGAGTATATTGACTTAGGAGTCAAATGAGAACATTTGATCATAGGTCATACTCATTGTTTAAGCACAAGTGGGGTTGCCACTTTTACATAAAGCATTGTTGTGTTCACACCATTAGAATTGCTATAGCTCAATTCTTAGAGTAAAGCTCCCCCTAGATGTGATATCCCCTTAAGAGGGATGAACTAACCTTGAGTTTTGTCGATGATGACTTCATGTAGGTGTTGAAGATGTGGATGCTCAATGTTGATGTAGATCATTCGGACAAATCCATTGGAGTGAGTTGCACTTTCAATACCTACACAGGTTAGTCCCACAAGGAACAAACAAGGATATCCATAGACATAGAATGATGTACACACAAGATGATGTCCATGAAAGCATTAGGTTACCTTGTCCGTTGTCTTACCAACAAGAGGGTTTGGGTCTCCTTGATCTAGTGCAATATGTGGAAGTTGTTTGCACTTGTCCTTGCCAAAATGATATGAGTGAAGTGTGTTGGCGGAGTCACCCTCAAGAATTCTCTAGTTCTTCTTCTTTGGGATCCTCATCATCTTGATGGGAATCCTTGGGGTTGTAGTCGTACTTGATGAAGTAGAACTTGATGTGGTCTTGTGAACCCACTTGACCATGGCTTTCGGAGCTTCTTCAAATGCATCAATGTCCTCTTGAAGCTTGTGCTTGCCTTTTTTCTTGTGGTCTTGTGGTAGAAGATCATCTTGAGCTTGTGTCCCTTGAAAAGAAGTAGGATCATACTTATCTTGTTGAGGAACAAACTTCGTCTTGGGGTATTGATCTTCTTCCCACTCAACTCCATTGGCATTGAACTTTCATTCAAAACCAACACCTTGATTCTTCCGGTGCCTTCCTTGCTTGCGTACAATTTCCTCAAATTGCTTACTTCTGGCAAGGCTCTTGTAAACACCTTTCTCTATAATTCCCTTCAATAAGCTATTTTCTTGCTCAAGTGTAACTTGGCTAAGAGAATCATTAGTGGAATCAAGAGAACTACTAGAAGCAACAATATTGGATTTAGCATGATTATTGTTACTACTAGAAGAAGAATCTTTCTTACTCTTGTTGCTAGATTTAACTTGTGGCATGTAAGTAGACAAGAGTAAACGCTTGTCAATGTAAGAAGAACTTTTCTTGTGAAGATCATAATTGATTGCCTTTAAAAACTCATGCTCTCACTACGGGAAACAGTTAATTTGCCGTCAGGGGGCGTCTTTGCCATCAGCATTTCATCGGGTTGACGGCAAAGAAAGGGTTTGCCGTCGTCAACAGACGGCAAAGAATAACTGACGGCAAAATAAACTTTCCCGTCTGTGTTTTGTATTCCAGACGTTAAAGTATTTATTTGCCATCTGCATTTTATATTACAGACGGCAAAGAGCATCTTTGCCGTTTTGAACGTCATGGACCATATGAGATGTGACATCTTGTCTATACTTACTATATTTTGTTGTTTTGTACTTTGAGATGTAACCGCGTCTGACCCTGCCCTATGCATGTGCATGGTTGGTTCATTTATTTTATTAAAAAAAGAACTTTGCCGTCTCTCATTTTTGATGCTGACGGCAAAGACCGGATCTGGCTGACGGCAGACATGTGTTTTGTGCTGTCTGTTATGTCTCAGGCTGACGGCAAATCAACGATTCGGCTGACGGCAAAATCTTTGCCGTCTGGCCGATAAAACGCTGACGGCAAAGCACTCTTTCCCGACTTATCTTTGCCGTCTGAGTTTGCCGTCAGCTTGCAGACGGCAAACTCTTTGCCGTCTGTTTTTAGATCTTTGCCGTCTGTGGGGCACAGACGGCAAATTACTTGATTCCTGTAGTGTCTTGCTCTAGGTTGAGCTTTTAAAAGCATAGCTTCTCATGAGTCTTTAAAAGTTCTCGATGATCTCCCAAGATAGTTTCATGAGCTAACTTAAGAGTGTTTAGTTTTTTAGTTAGACGCTCAATCTCCTTCTTATCATCGTCATTCGTTTTATCTTGATTAGCATGATTAATAGCAAATTCATCATAGTTTTCATAACTAGAGTTGTCAAAAAGTAAATCATCATCTCCTAGCAAATCATCTTCATCACTATTGAAATCAACATACTTAGGACGTGATACCTTTGGGCCTTTAGCCATGAAGCATCTTCCAATTCCTTCATTTGGTGAGTCAAATATGTCGAAGGAGTTGGTTGACACAAGTACTAGACCGGCAACACCCTCATCTTGAGTATATTCGGAGTCGGAGTGATAACTTCTTTCGGAGTGATGGTCGGAATTGGAGCCGGATACCCATTCACCAACGTGAGCTTGATGTCTTTGTTTTGTGTAGCTCTTTGATGATCTTTCCTTCCTTTCCGAATCCTTGCTTCTCCGAGAGGTTCTTCGTTCATAACGATCATCTCTACTCCTTCTCTCCCTTGGAGGTGATTCTTCTCTTCTACTTCTTCTTCTGGGTGAATCTTCTCTTCTTTTGTAGGGAGCTGTACACTCATTGGAGTAGTGTCCGGGTCTTCCACAATTGTAGCAATTTCGTTGACGACTCGAAGATCTTTTGTCATTGTAGGACCTTGACTTGGAACTTCTTTCCTTGCTTCTACTCTGGTAGAACTTGTTGAAGTTCTTCACCATTAGGCTCAATTCTTCATTGAAGGTTTGTTTCTCACTTGATGATGTAGGAGCATCACATGAGGCTTTGTAAGCACCACTTGACTTGTTGTGAAGCTCTTCCTTATCCTTGAGTGACATATCATGAGCAACAATTCTTCCAAGGACTTCCATTGGCTTGAGATCTTTGTAATTGGGCATCATTTGGATCAATGTCCACACGGTATCATATTTTCCATCCAAGGATCTTAGGATCCTCTTGATGATGAATCGGTC
This sequence comes from Aegilops bicornis, assembly GCA_021605145.1. Taxonomy (NCBI): domain Eukaryota; kingdom Viridiplantae; phylum Streptophyta; class Magnoliopsida; order Poales; family Poaceae; genus Aegilops; species Aegilops bicornis. Next base: position 116,332,355 of record CM038675.1, read on the forward strand.
ATCTCTTCAATTCCTAAGCCGGCAATCTCATTTGTGATGAGAGCAAGCCTAGAGTATGATACGTCTCCAACGTATCTATAATTTTTGATTGTTCCATGCTATTATATTACCCGTTTTGGATGTTTATGGGCTTTACTTTTCACTTTTATATCATTTTTGGGACTAACCTACTAACCGGAGGCCCAGCCCGAATTGCTGTTTTTTTGCCTATTTCAGTTTTTCGAAGAAAAGGAATACCAAACGGAGTCCAAACGGAATGAAACCTTCGGGAGCGATCTTTTTGGAACAAACGCAATCCAGGAGACTTGGAGTGGATGTCAAGAAGCAGCCGAGGCGGCCACGAGGCAGGAGGGCGCGCCCCCACCCTTGTGGGACCCTCGTGTCTCCCCTGACCTACCTCCTTTGCCTATATATATCTACGTACCCCGAAAACATCCAGGAGCACCACGAAAAACTATTTCCACCGCTGCAACCTTCTGTATCCGTGAGATCCCATCTTGGAGCCTTCGCCGGCGCTCCACCGGAGGGGGAATCAATCACAGAGGGCTTCTACATGAACACCATAGCCTCTCTGATGAGTTGTGAGTAGAGTTTACCACAGACCTTTGGGTCCATAGTTATTAGCTAGATGGCTTCTTCTCTCTATTTGAATCTCAATACAAAGTTCTTCTTTGTTGATCTTGTTGGAGATCTATTCGATGTAACTCTTTTTGCGGTGTGTTTGTCGAGATCCGATGAATTGTGGGTTTATGATCAAGTTTATCTATGAGAAATATTTGAATCTCCTCTAAATTATTTTATGTATGAATCTTTGCAAGTCTCTTTGAATTATCAGTTTGGTTTGGCCTACTAGATTGATCTTTCTTGCAATGGGAGAAGTGCTTAGCTTTGGGTTCAATCTTGCGGTGTCCTTTCCCAGTGACAGCTAGGGAAACAAGGCAACTATTGTATTTTTGCCATCGAGGATAAAAAGATGGGGTTTATATCATATTGCTTGAGTTTATCCCTCTACATCATGTCATCTTTCATAATGCGTTACTCTGTTCTTCATGAACTTAATACTCTAGATGCAGGCAGGAGTCGGTCGATGTGTGGAGTAATATAGTAGTAGATGCATAATCGTTTCTGAAGGAAATATGCCCTAGAGGCAATAATGAAGTTATTATTTATTTCCTTATTTCATGATAAATGTTTATTATTCGTGCTAGAATTGTATTAACCGGAAACATAATACATGTGTGAATACATAGACAATATAGTGTCACTAGTATGCCTCTACTTGACTAGCTCGTTGATCAAAGATGGTTAAGGTTTTCCTAACCATAGGCATGAGTTGTCATTTGATAAATGAGATCACATCATTAGGAGAAGGATGTGATTGACTTGACCCATTCCGTTAGCTTAGCACTTGGTCGTTTTAGTTTACTGCTATTGCTTTCTTCATGACTTATACATGTTCCTATAACTATGAGATTATGCAACTCCCGATTACCGGAGGAACACTTTGTGTGCTACCAAACGTCCACAACGAATCGGGTGATCATAAAGGTGCTCTACAGGTGTCTCCGATGGTACTTGTTGAGTTGGCATAGAACGAGATTAGGATTTGACACTCCAATTGTCAGAGAGGTATCTCTGGGCCCTCTCGGCAATGCACATCACTATAAGCCTTGCAAGCAATGTGACTAATGAGTTAGTTGCGGGATGATGTATTACGGAACGAGTAAAGAGACTTGTCGGTAACGAGATTGAGCTAGGTATTGAGATACCGATGATCGAATCTCGGGCAAGTAACATATCGATGACAAAGGGAACAACATATGTTGTTATGCGGTTTGACCGATAAAGATCTTCGTAGAATAAGTAGGAGCCAATATGAGCATCCAGGTTCCGCTTTTGGTTATTGACCGGAGACATGTCTCGGTCATGTCTACAAAGTTCTCGAACCCGTAAGGTCCGCTCGCTTAATCTTCGGTGACGATCGGTGCTATGAGTTTATGTGTTTTGATGTACCTAAGATAGTTCGGAGTCCCGAATATGATCACGGACATGACGAGGAGTCTCGAAATGGTTGAGACATAAGGATCGATATATTGGATGACTATGTTTTGACTTTGGAAGTGTTCCGGGCAAGTTCGGGCATATACCGGAGTACCGGGGGGTTACCGGAACCCCCCGGGGAGTATAATGGGACTTATGGGCCTTAGTGGAGAAGAGGAGGGGCGGCCAAGGCAGGGCCGCGCGCCCCATCCTCCTCTAGTCCGAATTGGACAGGAGGGGGGCGGTGCCCGCCTTTCCTTCCCCTCTCCCTCCTCCTTCCCCTTCTCCTACTCCTACTAGGAAAGGAGGAGTCCTACTCCCGGTGGGAGTAGGACTCCCCCCTTGGCGCCCTCCTCCTGGCGGACCCCTCCCCTAGCTCCTTTATATACGCTGAAGGGGGGCCACCCCAAGACACACAAGTTGATCATTGATCTTGAGCCGTGTGCGGTGCCCCCCTCCACCATAATCCACCTCGGTCATATCGTAGCGGTGCTTAGGCGAAGCCCTGCGTCGGTAGCTTCATCAACACCGTCATCACGCCATCGTGCTGTCGGAACTCTCCCTCGAAGCTCTATTGGATCGTGAGTTCGTGGGACGTCACCGAGATGAAGTGTGCAGATCGCGGAGGTGTCGTACGTTCGGTACTTGGATCGGTCGATCGTGAAGACGTACGACTACATCAACCACGTTGTCATAACGCTTCCGCTTACGGTCTACGAGGGTACATGGACGACACTCTCCCCTCTTGTTGCTATGCATCACCATGATCATGTGTGTGTGTAGGAATTTTTTTGAAATTACTACGTTCCCCAACAGTGGCATCTGAGCCTGGTTTATGCGTAGATGTTATACGCACAAGTAGAACACAAGTGAGTTGTGGGCGATACAAGTCATACTGCTTACCAGCATGTCATACTTTGATTCGGCGGTATTGTTGGATGATGCGGTCCAGACCGACATTACGCGTACGCTTATGCGAGACTGGTTCTACTGACATGCTTTGCACACAGGTGGCTGGCGGGTGTCAGTTTCTCCAACTTTAGTTGAATCGAGTGTGGCTATGCCCGGTCCTTGTGAAGGTTAAAACAACACTAACTTGACGAAATATCGTTGTGGTTTTGATGCGTAGGTAAGAACGGTTCTTGCTCAGCCCGCAGCAGCCACGTAAAACTTGCAACAACAAAGTAGAGGACGTCTAACTTGTTTTTCCAGGGCATGTTGTGATGTGATATGGTGGAGGCATGATCATGTTTTGTAACAGAGTTATTGGCAACTGGCAGGAGCCATATGGTTGTCGCTTTATTGTATGCAATGCAATTGCCATGTAATTGTTTTTTACTTTATCACTAAGCGGTAGCAATAGTCATAGAAACAATAGTTGGTGAGACGACAATGATGCTAAGATGGATATCAAGGTGTCGCGCTGGTGACGATGGTGATCATGACGGTGCTTTGGAGATGGAGATCAAAGGCAAAAGATGATGATGGCCATATCATATCATTTATATTGATTGCATGTGATGTTTATCTTTTATGCATCTTATTTTTCTCTGATTGACGGTAGCATTATAAGATGATATCTCACTAAATTTCAAGGTATAAGTGTTCTCCCTGAGTATGCACCGTTGCCAAAGTTCGTCGTGCCGAGACACCACATGATGATCGGGTGTGATAAGCTCAACGTTCACCTACAACAGGTGCAAGCCAGTTTTGCACATGCAGAAATACTCGGGTTAAACTTGACGGGCCTAGCATATGCAGATATGGCGAACACTGAGACCGAAAGGTCGAACGTGAATCGTATAGTAGATATGATCAACATAATGATGTTCACCATTGAAAACTACTCCATTTCACGTGACGATCGGAACTGGTTTAGTTGATTTGGATCACGTGATCACTTAGATGATTAGAGGGATGTTTGTCCAAGTGGGAGTTCTTAAGTAATTTGATTAATTGAACTTTAATTTATCATGAACTTAGTACTGATAGTATTTTTCTTGTCTATGTTGTTGTAGATAGATGGCCCGTGTTGTTGTTCCATTGAATTTTAATGCGTACCTTGAGAAAGCTAAGTTGAAAGATGATGGTAGCAATTACACGGACTGGGTCCGTAACTTGAGGATTATTCTCATTGCTGCACAGAAGAATTACGTCCTGGAAGCACTGCTGGGTGCCAGGCCTGCTGCAGATGCAACTGACGATGTTAAGAACGTCTGACAGAGCAAAGCTGATGACTACTCGATAGTTCAGTGTGCCATGCTTTACATCTTAGAACCGGGACTTCAACAATGTTTTGAACGTCATGGAGCATATGAGATGTTCCAGGAGTTGAAGTTAATATTTCAAGCAAATGCCCGGATTGAGAGATATGAGGTCTCCAATAAGTTCTATAGCTGCAAGATGTAGGAGAATAGTTACACAAGGAACATATACTCAAAATGTCTGGGTACAATAATCACTTGATTCAATTGGGAGTTAATCTTCCTGATGATAGTGTCATTGATAGAATTCTTCAATCACTGCCACCAAGCTACAAGAGCTTCGTGATGAACTATAATATGCAAGGGATGGAAACGACTATTCCCAAGCTCTTCGCGATGCTAAAGGCTGTGGAGGTAGAAATCAAGAAGGAGCATCAAGTGTTGATGGTCAACAAGACCACCGGTTTCAAGAAAAAGGGTAAAGGGAATAAGAAGGGGAACTTCAAGAAGAACAACAAACAAGTTGCTGCTCAGGAGAAGAAACCCAAGTCTGGACCTAAGCCTGAGACTAAGTGCTTCTATTGCAAAGGGACTAACCACTGGAAGCGGAACTGCACCAAGTATTTGGCGGATAAGAAGGATGGCAAGGTGAACAAAGGTATATGTGATATACATGTTATTGATGTGTACCTTACTAAAGCTCGTAGTAGCACCTGAGTTTTTGATACTGGTTCTGTTGCTAATATTTGCAACTAGAAACAGGGACTACGGATTGAGCGAAGATTGGCTAAGGACGAGGTGACGATGCGCGTGGGAAATGGTTCCAAAGTCGATGTGATCGCCGTCGGCACGCTACCTCTACACCTACATTCAGGATTAGTTTTAGACCTGAATAATTGTTATTTGGTGCCAGCGTTAAGCATGAACATTATATCTGGATCTTGTTTGATGCGAGACGGTTATTCATTTAAATCTGAGAGTAATGGTTGTTCTATTTATATGAGTAATATCTTTTATGGTCATGCACCCTTAAAGAGTGGTCTATTTGTCTTGAATCTTGTTAGTAGTGATACACATATTCATAATGTTGAAGCCAAAAGATGCAGAGTTGATAATGATAGTGCAACTTATTTGTGGCACTGCCGTTTGTGTCATATTGGTGTAAAGCGCATGAAGAAACTCCATACTGATGGACTTCTGGAATCACTTGATTATGAATCACTTGGTACTTGCGAACCATGCCTCATGGGCAAGATGACTAAAACGCCGTTCTCCGGAACAATGGAGCGAGCAACAGATTTGTTGGAAATCATACATACTAATGTGTGTGGTCCAATGAATATTAAGGCTCATGGCGGATATCGTTATTTTCTCACCTTATTAGATGATTTGAGCAGATATGGGTATATCTATTTAATGAGACATAAGTCTGAAACATTTGAAAAATTCAAAGAATTTCAGAGTGAAGTGGAAAATCATCGTAACAAGAAAATAAAGTTTCTATGATCTGATCGTGGAGGAGAATATTTGAGTTACGAGTTTGGTCTACATTTAAAACAATGCGGAATAGTTTCGCAACTCACGCCACCCGGAACACCACAGCGTAATGGTGTGTCCGAACGTCGTAATCGTACTTTACTAGATATGGTGCGATCTATGATGTCTCTTACTGATTTACCGCTATCATTCTGGGGTTATGATTTAGAGACGGCTGCATTCACGTTAAATAGGGCACCATCGAAATCCGTTGAGACGACGCCTTATGAACTGTGGTTTGGCAAGAAACCAAAGTTGTCGTTTCTTAAAGTTTGGGGCTGCGATGCTTATATGAAAAAGCTTCAACCTGATAAGCTCGAATCCAAGTAAGAGAAATGTGTCTTCATAGGATACCCAAAGGAAACTGTTGGGTACACCTTCTATCACAGATCCGAAGGCAAGATATTTGTTGCTAAGAATGGATCCTTTCTAGAGAAGGAGTTTCTCTCGAAAGAAGTGAGTGGGAGGAAAGTAGAACTTGATGGGGTAATCAGATTCTGCTCCCTTATTGGAAAGTAGTTCATCACAGAAACCGGTTCCTGTGACACCTACACCAATTAGTGAGGAAGCTAATGATATTGATCATGAAACTTCAGATCAAGTTAATACCAAACCTCGTAGGTCAACCGGAGTAAGATCCGCACCAGAGTGGTACGGTAATCTTATTCTGGAGGTCATGTTACTTGACCATGGCGAACCTACGAACTATGAGGAAGCGATGATGAGCCCAGATTCCGCAAAATGGCTTGAGGCCATGAAATCTGAGATGGGATCCATGTATGAGAACAAAGTGTGGACTTTGCTTGACTTGCCCGATGATCGGCAAGCCATCGAGAATAAATGGATCTTCAAGAAGAAGACTGACGCTGACAGTAATGTTACTGTCTACAAAGCTCGACTTGTTGCAAATTGTTTTCGACAAGTTCAAGGGGTTGACTACGAAGAGACTTTCTCACCTGTAGCGATGCTTAAGTCTGTCCGAATCATGTTAGCAATTGCCGCATTTTATGATTATGAAATTTGCCAAATGGATGTCAAAACTGCATTCCTGAATGGATTTCTGGAAGAAGAGTTGTATATGATGCAACCAGAAGGTTTTATCAATCCGAAAGGTGCTAACAAAGTGTGCAAGCTCCAGCGATCCATTTATGGACTGGTGCAAGCCTCTCGGAGTTGGAATAAACGTTTTGATAGTGTGATCAAAGCATATAGTTTTATATAGACTTTTGGAGAAGCCTGTATTTACAAGAAAGTGAGTGGGAGCTCTGTAGCATTTCTAATTTTATATGTGGATGACATATTGTTGATTGGAAATGATATAGAATTTCTGGATAGCATAAAAGGATACTTGAATAAGAATTTTTCAATGAAAGACCTCGGTGAAGCTGCTTATATATTGGGCATCAAGATGTATAGAGATAGATCAAGACGCTTAATTGAACTTTCACAAAGCACATACCTTGATAAACTTTTGAAAAATTTCAAAATGGATCAAGCAAAGAAAGGGTTCTTGCCTATGTTACAAGGTGTGAAGTTGAGTCAGACTCAATGCCCGACCACTGCAGAAGATAGAGAGAAAATGAAAAATGTTCCCTATGCTTCAGCCATAGGCTCTATCATGTATGCAATGCTGTGTACTAGACCTGATGTGTGCCTTGCTATTAGTTTAGCAGGGAGGTACCAAAGTAATCCAGGAGTGGATCACTAGACAGCGGTCAAGAACATCCTGAAATATCTGAAAAGGACTAAGGACATGTTTCTCTTTTATGGAGGTGACAAAGAGCTCGTCGTAAATGGTTACGCCGATGCAAGCTTTGACACTGATCTGGACAATTCTAAATCGCAAACCGGATTCGTGTTTATATTGAACGATGGAGCTGTCAGTTGGTGCAGTTCTAAACAAAGCGTCGTGGCGGGATCTACGTGTGAAGCGGAGTACATAGCTGCTTCGGAAGCAGCAAATGAAGGAGTCTGGATGAAGGAGTTCATATCCGATCTAGGTGTCATACCTAGTGCATCGGGTCCAATGAAAATATTTGTGACAATACTGGTGCAATTGCCTTGGCAAAGGAATCCAGATTTCACAAGAGAACCAAGCACATCAAGAGTTGCTTCAATTCCATCCGTTACCAAGTCCAGGTGGGAGACATAGTGAAAGTGCAACTATCCCTAGGTGGTTTTGGTAATTCATAACAACATATAGCTCATTGAGCTAATGCTATTCCAAGACTATTATTTCAGGAAAGCTCAATGAATGGCATGGCATGGATGATGAAAGTGGATCCCTCAAAATACTAAGGACAAAGGATCGGCTCAAGCTCAAACGCTCAAGACTCTTCATTTTACATTTTAGTGATCCAAGATCACATTGAGTCTATAGGAAAAGCCAATACTATCAAGAAGGGATGAGGTGTTGCTTAATGAGCCTTTTGCTTCATGTGCTTAGTGATATGCTCCAAAACCCTTAACTACTTTCCCACATCCACAAATGACCTAAACCTAAAGCCAAAATCGTTCTCACCGATTCTTTCTATCCGGCGCCACCGATTCCAAAAGTCATAGCCACTGCCACAAACCCTAAGCAAATCGGTCTTACCGATAGGGATCTCGGTCTCACCGAGATGGGGTTGCAATCTCTCTGTTTCCCATCGTAACGTTTCGGTCTAACCGAAGTGAGCGATCGGTCCCACCGAGATTGCAATGTAAACTCTCTGTTTCCTTTTTGTAACATTTCGATCTCACCGAAAAGAGCAAATCGGTCCCACCGAGTTTACCTGACCAACTCTCTGGTTAGCTAATTACCAAAATCGGTCTCACCGAGTTTTTGTAATCGGTCTCACCGAGATTACGTTATGCCCTAACCCTAACCATATCGGTCTCACCGAGATGCATGTCAGTCCCACCGAAAATCACTAACGGTCACTAGGTTTACTAAATCGGTCTGACCGAGTTTAACGATTCGGTCCCACCGAGTTTGGTAAATTGTGTGTAACGGTTAGATTTTGTGTGGAGGCTATATATACCCCTCCACCTCCTCTTCATTCGTGGAGAGAGCGATCAGAACGAACCTACACTTCCAACTTACCATTTCTGAGAGAGAACCACCTACTCATGTGTTGAGACCAAGATATTCCATTCCTACCATATGAATCTTGATCTCTAGCCTTCCCAAGTTGCTTTCCACTCAAACCCTCTTTCCACCAGATCCAAATCCTATGAGAGAGAGTTGAGTGTTCGGGAGACTATCATTTGAAGCACAAGAGCAAGGGGTTCATTATCAACACACCATTTGTTACTTCTTGGAGAGTGGTGTCTCCTAGATTGGCTAGGTGTCACTTGGGAGCCTCCGACAAGATTGTGGAGTTGAACCAAGGAGTTTGTAAGGGCAAGGAGATCGCCTACTTAGTGAAGATCTACCGCTAGTGAGGCAAGTCCTTCGTGGGCGACGGCCATGGTGGGATAGACAAGGTTGCTTCTTCGTGGACCCTTCATGGGTGGAGCCCTCCGTGGACTCGCCAAGAACGGTTACCCTTCGTGGGTTGAAGTCTCCATCAACGTGGAGGTACGATAGCACCACCTATCGGAACCACGCCAAAAACATCCGTGGTTCCAATTGCGTTTGAATCCTCCAAACCCTTCCCCTTACATTCTTGCAAGTTGCATGCTTTATTTTCCGCTGCCTATATACTCTTTGGATGCTTGCTTGAATTGTGTGATGATTGCTTGACTTGTCCTAAAATAGCTAAAATCCGCCAAACTATAAAATTGGGAAAAGGTTAAGTTTTTATTGGTCAAGTAGTCTAATCACCCCCTCTAGACATACTTCAAGGTCCTACAAGTGGTATCGAGGCTTGGTCTCCATTTGCTTTGATTTCCATAGCTTTTGGTGGTCATAGCCTTGGTTTCACAACCTAGGAGAGAATGGCGTCTAGCGAGGGAAATTATCGCCGTAGAGGTCCTTACTTTGATGGTACTAATTTTGCTAGTTGGAAGCATAAGATGAAAATGCACATTCTAGGACATAACCCCGTCGTTTGGGCAATTATTTGTATTGGCTTGCAAGGTGAATTCTTTGATGGGAGGGAACCGAACCGTGAAGCTAATGCGGAAGAATTGAAGATGTTGCAATACAACGCTCAAGCATGTGACATCATCTTCAACAGATTGTACCCCGAAGAATTCAACAAAATCAGCCGTCTTGAGAATGCAAAGGAAATTTGGGATACTTTGATTGATATGCACGAAGGTACCGAGTCCGTCAAGGAATCCAAGTTGGATGTGCTCCAAAGTCAGCTTGATAAGTTCAAAATGAAGGATGGTGAAGGTGTCGCTGAAATGTACTGTAGGCTTGCTCTTATCACAAATGAGATTGCCAGCTTAGGGAGTGAAGAGATGACCGACAAATTCATCATCAAGAAAATCCTAACAGCATTGGATGGAAAGTATGATACCGTGTGCACATTGATCCAAATGATGCCAAACTACAAAGATCAAGCCAACAGAAGTCATTGGAAAGATTGTTGCTCATGAGATGTCACTCAAGGATAAGGAGGAACTTCACAACAACTCAAGCGGTGCTTACAAAGCCTCAAGTGAAGCCCCCACATCATCAAGTGAGAAACCAACCTTCAATGAAGAAGTGAACTTAATGGTGAAGAACTTCAACAAATTCTACAAAAGTAGAAGCAAAGAAAGAAGCTCCAAGTCAAGGTCTTACAATGACAAGAGATCTTCTAGTCGAGAGCGAAATTGCTACAATTGTGGGAGACCCGGTGTCGGTGTCAAAACCGGCGGATCTCGGGTAGGGGGTCCCGAACTCTGCGTCTAGGCGGATGGTAACAGGAGACAAGGGACACGATGTTTTACCCAGGTTCGGGCCCTCTTGATGGAGGTAAAACCCTACGTCCTGCTTGATTAATATTGATGATGTGTGTTACAAGAGTGGATCTACCACGAGATCAAAGAGGCTAAACCCTAGAAGCTAGCCTATGGTATGATTGTTATATATATGATTGTCTATCGACTAGCCTGGCCTCGGTTTATATAATGCACCAGAGGCCTAGGATAACAAGAGTCCTAGCCGAATACGCCGGTGGGGAGGAGTCCTTGTCTTGATCGCCAAGTCTTGTGGAATCTTCCTTGTATGCGGAAACCGTCCGGATCGCCCATGAGTATACGGCCATGGGGGTCCTCGGCCCAATCCAACTGATCGGGAGACGACATGGTGAGTACCCCCTAGTCCAGGACACCGTCAGTAGCCCCCTGAACCGGTCTTCAAGTTAGGGACGCTCCTCGATTCTTCCGAGCTGTTCTTCATCTTCAGTCGTCGGTCTTAAAAACTGGTTCAACAAATCTTCTCATCGTCGATCTTGAGGATCGCCGAAATGCATTCGATGAGTTTACACGTCGGGTATCCGAGGAGCCCCTTTAAGTTTCCGGCCTTTATCAATGCCTTGTTATTCTTATGCCACACCTCGGGTTTGATGTTGTTCTCGGGCGGCAGCGTCCTCTTGCGCCCGAGCTCCAACGCCGGACTGCATTCGAGGTATCTTTTGCAGCCAAGCACCAACACCGGACCGCTTCCCAGCTCTAACGCCGGAATGTATCCGAGCTCCAACGCCGGACTATGTATTCGAGTTCCAACGCCGGACTGTATCCGAGCTCCAACGCCGGACTATGTATCCGAGCTCCAACACCGGACTGTATCCGAGCTCGAACGCCGGACTATGTATCCGAGCTCCAATGCCGGACTGTATCCGAGTTGTCGTAAATCACCTTGGTTCAAAGAAGTTTGAAGGAGTTTAGCCGAGCTTAATGCCGGAAATGCCCTCTATGGAGCCAGCCACTAGCGTCCGAGCTTTATGCCGGACTGCTTCCGAGGTGGTGCACCACCCCTAATGTGGGCCGATTTTTGTCAATATTTTAGATTGGTGCAATTTATTCTCTGCCGAGATGCATAGCTAGTAGCCCACAAGGTGTGTATCGGTCTAAAACCCGAGATGCACCTGAAGGATGACGTAAGACCGCTGATCCCAGTAGCCACTGAGACTCAGGTTGATTTGCAAAATCGGCCTGAGGATCAAGTCCTAGCTCGGCAGAATACTTCGGGACACAAAAAGCGGCGTGCTCAGTCCTCGAGACTCGGGTTGGGTGCGGCCGACCAACCCGAGGATCAAAATCTCCTCGGAAACTGTATTGCACTTAAAATTTTCTCGCATAGAACAAGCAATGCAAGAGCCCCGAGACACCGTTGGGTGGCAACACCGGATCAGGATTGATGTGCCCTTTAATATTTGTAAATAATAACCCCGAAGCCCAGTAGCCCCGAGCCTTAATGCGGCACGGGTGGCCGAATTAAGGATCGATATCCATAGTAAAATCACAAATTATGTGTAATGACTCAATGTATCCAAGTACTTTATGTCATTAATGCTCGGCTCCGCATTGTACAAAACTTTGTTGACCGACCATGCCGAGGAGTGTTTGTCCTACTTTATAAAGCCTTTATGAGGGAAAAGGTTTACGACAAACAAGGCAATCTGGCCATATGGTTTTATAAACAAAGGTACGCAGAGAGATATGTTATATTATTGTTTAACAGAAGAAATGTCTTCCAAAGAAAATAGTCCTGCTATCGGTTCCTTTCTTTGGGTTGTCATGCTAAGCATGATCATGAAACCTCAGCTCCAATGTAAGAGCAAAAGATCGAGGATTTAGTTTGGGAGGCCAGTTACTAGCCCCCGCAGTGTTCGGCGACAGTCGAGGTCAAGCCGGAAACACTTCGGCCAATGTTATGAATGGCCCGTCATTTAATATAGTCATCGGATCGCTGACCAGTTTACACCTATTGTGACAGACAGTTTTCGGCTTTCTCCACTGAGGTGCTTGACCATGCGAGCTGGAAGCACAATCGCAGTGGTTCTCCCTTTGCACAAATAGCCGAACAAAGCAGAACGTAGGAGGCAAGCGCGGGAGCCGGGCAACCCAACTATTGACCGAAGACACAATTCGAAACTGATGCATATATAGCAATATCCGAGAATGTTTTTGCCGAATCTCTAAAGGTGTCTGGCGCTGCACTGCGAGACTTGTGCGGAAAACACACAAATAGTTTAAAAGTGCCAAAAGCTTGGAAAACTAAAAAACGTCAGTAAAAACATGACGTCCGAACAAGATCAAGTGTTCGGTGCCAATTCGAAAATTGGACTTTAGAAAAAAAAGGTGCTTCTGTCGTGCTTTAACATGACACATCCTATCTCAAGACCTCAAGCGGGTCGGCCTACGGCTTTAGTCTCCCATCCGAAGGCGGAGTACTTCCCATTAGGACAGTTTAGAAAACTAAACCCTAGCGGTTTTGAGAGAGAAATTAGGCTCCCCGGCTAGTGACCGCATTACTTGTGTCGAAAAAAGGAGTGATAAATAATAAAAACTTTGCAACGACTAAGAAGAAAAACACTTAGTATGAAACGGCTCAAATAAACATAAGAGCCCCCAAGTGACTTGGGTAAAAGTTGACTATATAATGTAAGGTGACATGTAGAATGCCTTCTAGACGGATTGTAGATCGTTTGTCGTAGCGGACCTTTTCGCTTCAACCTCTGGACCCAATAGTCCGAGTGTGTCCGAATACCCTTTGCGGTTATAAAAACCGGGCATGCGTGGAGACCAGGCGAGGGGTCATTAGTGCTTTATCGCATAAGTGCCCAACTAGTTATGTTATATTACATGGTTAGTAAGAAACATCTTCCGGGGAGAATAGTTCCGTTAGGGGTTCCTTTCCTCGGGAGGCATGCCCTAAAGTGCATGTCCTGACTGCGAAAAGAGCAGAAAAACATCTGGGGCAGGTAAATAAATAGGTAAGAAATCATCTTTTAGTTCACCCATCGAGTATTCCCTTAAGAACGCTTAGCTTTCGGCTTCACCCAGTCCGAGGTACACATCCGGTGACCCGGCAAGAATAATCGCAGAGGTGCTCCCTTTACCACCTAGCCGAACAATCGGGAACGTAGGGGTAAGCACAGGAGCCAGCAACCCAGCTTGGCCAAAACATAAGTCATATCGATGCATATAATGGTGAATAAAAGGTACATGCGGAAGTGTGACACATGTGTTGGGCATAAAGCCCGAATTAATAAGCTTCATTAAAGAAGCCCCTGTGTATAATGAGCGCTGGTAGCGTCAAGTGTAAAAGTAACAAAGTTTCGACAAGGAAAATTTTTATAAGCAACTTTTTTCCAAGAAAGTATAATGCTTGGTCGAACCGAACACAAGTTAGAAATTTAAAACTTTGAGCATGAAGGCAACTTAGCTGGTTAATGTGTTCGGTATTGACGATGCGGTCCGAGCTTGATGCGGACAAGGTTCCATCCCCAAGCCGGTCCCGAGGTGGCGGAGCAAAAAGCTCGGCAATCGTGAAGTGGTGACATAGCACGGTCAATGCAGGACGGCAGAGTGATGCCGAAGTCCCACGGCATGGGGTAATGAAGTGTTGACGAAGCCCCCGTCCAGCCGAGGTGACGTCAAAGGATATAGTCCGGCTGGATCATTTTCCTGTGCACAAAAAATAGTGCAAACCAGAGATAATAGTAATAATGCAAAAAAATCGTTGCATAATAAATAATTTATGCAAAGTGAGTAATAAAAGAAATATGGCCTGGCGCCAAAGTAAATGTCGATGCAGGTCATCTGCGTAATGCAATAAAGGCGTGGCAAAGCCTGGATTCACAGGTCGGTCCGAGTTCCGGATGCTGCGTTCGCCGGACTATGTACGGAAACTGACCGAACCATCATGCGACCGTCGATAATGCAGCCACCATTTGATAGACCTGTGTACATATGATGGACAAACTAGAGGAATAATTCCTTGGGAAAAATGAACCCAAATAAGAAAAAAATACTAGGATTAATAGCACCTGGTTTATTTGTTGTAGTAATCCGGAGGAAGGTGATTCCCAAAATTGGGACTCGATCCGCGCACCCATTGCCTGGTCGGCTAGTGACACCGAAGTGTCCGGAGTAGGTTGATGAAGAGATGGCGAAGCCCCCGGTCCAGCCGAGACGTCGAAGTAGGTCGGCGTGATGGACACCAGCTTGAAGAAGCAATAGTGCGGCCCTGCCGATGCAGGTCGTGACGTGGTCGATGCCGGCTTGATGAAGCGACCGTGCTGTGATGTCGGTGTGCCCGCTCCGTGTAATCCGTGGGGCGGCAATGTTGGTGATGATTTATCCTTCGCGATGCCGGACTCTTGTTCGGCTTACCGAGATGATGATCCGAAGAAGTTGAGATCGGCTCAACAAAGTGACGACGTGTCTAGCGCAGGTCGGCAACCGTGGAGCAATATTGCCGGACTGGTTTGACACCAGCATGATGTTGAAGATCATGTTCAAAAGATCTTAAAGTTAGTGGGATGTGTTCGGGAACGAAACACAATACCCCATACAAAACTTCCTTCAAAAGGCTGTCCAAATCCCGTTCATAAAAAGACGAACTCGGGTCGGATTCGTTTTTCGCGCAGAAAACAGATCCGAAAAGTGATGCACTAATCGGAAGGTTCCGGAGTTTGGACGGTCGGATCGAGCTGAAATTTTGAGGGGCGGTAGATATAGGAATTCCGCACCCGATCAACGGTTGGATCTTCCAAAGGAAGTCCGAGCTAGAAGCTGGACACCACGCCTTAAACTCGTCCGGATTCTTGTAAAGATTCAATGTGGCTCCGGTATATCGGAGATTGCCAGAGATTCCTCCATCGGAACTCGACGATATTTTCCAGGGTTGTTGTAGACTTAATTCCGCACAATTACACCGAAGCAATCGTCAAACCGACGCTCGAGGAGGCGGTGACGGCTGATACAAGTTCGCTGTCCGTAAAAAAAAGACGGCCGCCTCGAAAGTGCAATGTTGACGTTGAGCCCCCGGGCTCCCTGGATGATTCCTCCATGATCTTGATAGAGATCTGAGTTGATGTTGATGAAGGCCCTCATCCGAACATGAAGATCGGAGGTAGGGCACAGTCCTTGGTCGAACCAAGGTGACCAGTCGAGCTGGTGACGAAGATGCCGAAGTCGCAGTTGATCTGCAGGCGAGCCATCGACCTTTTGCCAAACACACAGCAGAGCTCTCAATGAAAGCACCAATGTCGGTGTCAATACCGGCGGATCTCGGGTAGGGGGTCCCGAACCGTGCGTCTAGGCGGATGGTAACAGGAGACAAGGGACACGATGTTTTACCCAGGTTCGGGCCCTCTTGATGGAGGTAAAACCCTATGTCCTGCTTGATTAATATTGATGATGTGTGTTACAAGAGTGGATCTACCACGAGATTAAAGAGGCTAAACCCTAGAAGCTAGCCTATTGTATGATTGTTGTATATATGATTGTCTATCGACTAGCCTGGCCTCGGTTTATATAATGCACCAGAGGCCTAGGATAACAAGAGTCCTAGCCGAATACGCCGGTGGGGAGGAGTCCTTGTCTTGATCGCCAAGTCTTGTGGAATCTTCCTTGTATGCGGCAACTTTCCGGACTGGCCCATGAGTATACGGCCATGGGGGTCCTCGGCCCAATCCAACTGATTGGGAGACGACGTGGTGAGTACCCCCTATTCCAGGACACCGTCACCCGGACACTACTCCAATGAGTGTACGGCACCTTACAAAAGAAGAGAAGATTCTCCAAGAATAAGGAGAAAAAGAGAAGAATCACCACCAAGAGAGAGGAGGAGTAGAGATGATCGTTATGAACGAAGACCCTCACGGAGAAGCAAGGATTCGGAAAGGAAGGACAAGTCATCAAAGAGCTACACAAAACAAAGACATCAAGCTCATGTTGATGAATGGGTTTCCGGCTCCGACTCCGACCATCACTCCGAGAGAAGCTATCACTCTGACTCCGAATATACTCAAGATGAAGGTGTTTCCGGTCTAGCACTTGTGTCAACCAACTCATACGACATATTTGAATCACCAAATGAAGGAATTGGAAGATGCTTCATGGCCAAAGGTCCTAAGGTAACACACCCCGAGTATGTTGATTTTGATATTGATGAAGATGACTTGCTAGGTGATGATGATTTACTTGTTGACAACTCTAGTGATGAATATTATGATGAAACGTCAATTAATCATGCTAATCAAACGAATGACAATGATAATGAGAAAATTGAGCTTCTAACTAAAGAACCAAACACTCTTAAGTTGGCTCATGAAACTATCTTCGAAGATCATCGAGAACTTTTAAGGGCTCATGAGAAGTTACGCTTTGAAAAGCTCAATCTTGAGCAAGAGCATGAGTTCTTAAAAGCAATCAATGATGATCTCCGCAAGAAAAGTTCTTCTTACATTGCCAAGCGTTTACTCTTATCTACTTACATGCCTCAAGTCAAGTCTAGTAACAAGTACAAGAAAGAAACTTCCTCTAGTAATAACAATAATAATGTCAAATCCAATGTTGTTGCTTCTAGTAGTTCTCTTGATTCCACTAATGATTCTCTTAGCCAAGTTACACTTGAGGAAGAAAATAGTTTATTGAAGGGAATTATAGAGAAAAGTGTTTACAAGAGCCTTGCCGGAGTAAGCAATTCGAGGAAATTGTACGCAAGCAAGGAAGGCACCGGAAGAATCAAGGTGTTGGTTTTAAACGAAAGTTCAACGCCAATGGAGTTGAGTGGGAAGAAGATCAATACCCCAAGACAAAGTTTGTTCGTCAATAAGAGAAGTATGATCCTACTTCCTTCAAGGGGACACAAGTTCAAGATGATCTTCCACCACAAGACCACAAGAAAAAAGGCAAGGACAAGCTTCAAGAAGAGATTGACGCATTTGAAGAAGCACCTAAAGCCTTGTTCGAGTGGGTCCCCAAGACTACGTCAAGTTCTACTTCATCAAGTACAACTACAACTCCAAGGATTCCCATCAAGATGATGTGGATCCCGAAGAAGAACTAGAGAGTTCTTGAGGGTGACTCCGCCAACATTCTTCACTCACATCATTTTGGCAAGAACAAGTGCAATCAACTTTCACATCTTGCACTAGTTCAAGGAGTCACAAACCCTCATGTTGGTAAGGCAAGGGACAAGGTAACCTAATGTTTTCATGGACATCATCTTAGGTGTGCATCACTCTATGTCTATGGATATTCTTGTTTGTTCCTTGTGGGACTAACCCATGTAGGCAAGTTGAAAGTGCAACTCACTCTAAAGGATTGCTCCAAATGATCTACATCAACATTGAGCATCTACATCTTCAACACCTACATGAAGTCATCATCGACAAAACCCAAGGTTAGTTCATCCCTCTAAGGGGGATCTCACATCTAGGGGGAGCTTAACTCTAAGAATTGAGTCAAAGCAACTCTAATGGTGTGAACACATTAATGCATTATGTAGAAGTGGTAACCCCACTTGAGCTTAAACGATGAGTATGACCTATGATCAAATGTTCTCATTTGACTCCTAAGTCAATATACTCATATATAGATGACCTAGTCATCGCCAATTGCTTGATAGTTGCTAAAATTGGTTGTGCATGCTTTGCCACATATTTCATTGCCATCTTATTGTGTGAGCATGTTGGTGCATATTTTACTCATTCAAGGACATCCACTTGTTGTTTTGTTTCATTGGATTCTTTTCTTTGTGCCAAGTGGATGGACAAGAATGCCTAAGAACCTTCTTTAGCTATCTATGCTTTTCTCGTCTCAAACTCTCTTCATGCTACATCACAAAATTTGATCAAGTCAGATTCGAACCACTCTGTGTGAGGAGCACTCGGAGTCCCCAATTCGTCATAGACTTAAACTTCCAAAACCTCTTAGTGATTCTCGGTCTGACCGATCCTTCCATTTCGGTCCTACCGAGATCATCAAGTTGATCTGAGTTTTCAATCTCAGTGCAACTGATTTGAACTTTTCGGTCTCACCGATTTGTCAGAATCGAACACGCTTATGCATCTCCGTACACCGAGTTGTTCCACTCGGTCACACCGACAGGGTCGAGCTATATATAGCCACGGGAATTTTTTTGGAAATTTCTCCGAAACCCTTCGCCCGCGCAACAGCTCGCTCTGCCATCGTGGTCTCCGGATCGTCTCCTCGCCGCCACCAGCCTCCTGTCGCTGGTCTTCGCCGCCGTCAATGGATTTCATCCCTGCCGTTGCCGCCGTAGCATGTCCACCGCCAAGTTAGGGAATGGACTTGATCTTTGTGCTATCCACGTCTGATTCCTGGCACATTGTTTTCATATTGAATCTTGCCACGATTGAAACTCATCTATCCAGCCAAAGTAGTTCATAGATTAGATGTGATTCAAATTTCTAGGTTTAGGTTTCAAGAAACCATCTCGGACCCACCGAGTTGAAAAACTCGGTCTCACCGATTTGGCTTATGCCATTGCACTAGTGACTCTCGGTATGACCGAGATTTACTAATCGGTGCAACCGATTTGAGGATTCTGTGAAACCCTAGCAGTCTCGGTACCACCGAACTGTAACTCGGTCCAACCGAGATCGTCAGTTTAGGTTCCAAAACTGCTTCGGTATCACCGAGTTTGAAAATCGGTGGATCCGAAATGCTTTCTGTGGAAAACTAAAACTGAACTTTTGAGTCATTCTTTTGCAAAAACCTCTGCATTTTGTGATGCTCATCTTTTCTATCTCATCTATAACTCTTCACAGGGTCAGCAGTCAGCCTTTGCAGTATGTCTGATCAAAGTGACAGCCAGAACAGGTCAGAAGATCAGATGAACTTGAGTGAGGGCACTAGTCCCTCAACTTCAGATGAAGGGAGCAGAAGTACTCCTAGCAACCTGTCTAAGGCTGCAACTAGGCAAAGGAGGAAAAGAACTTCAGATTCAGAGGATGAAGATTACAAAGTTGAGGAAGATGGGGCAACTTCCAAGAAAGAGGTGCTCAAGAAGGAAAGGGTCATGAAGACCAAAAGGCCTGCAGGAAGACAACCAATGTCCAAGGCCAGAACATCAACTCAACTACTTGAAAATCCTAATCCCAAAGAGCCAGCTGTTGAGAGCAAGAAGAGGAAGGAAAGGGTCAAGATGACCATGGCCAGAGTAATTGGGAAGCCTTCCATGATGGAAGAGGAAGAGTCTGCTGCACCAGCACCAAAGGCACCAAAGCTTATGGGTGATGCTATTAGATCGGGGCTGCAACATCTAAGCCCAAGGAAGCACCCAAAGCTGCCCCCAAGGCCAAGTTCTGACCAAAGAGGAATACTAGGAGTATTCCAAATTTGAGAAGAACAAGGCCCCAAAGTGCTCGATGTTGCTGATGAGGAAGATGAAGAAGGACAGGTTCTGAGGAAGCTCAAGCCAAAGATACCAGACCACAATGATGCCCATCCTGTGGCTGAGGACATAAGAATCAGGAAGGATTCAGGGCTGAGGATATGGAGGATGGCAGATCCATATGCTTCAAGGAGAAGAACTGCTGTTGATTACAGGTTCCACACCAAGGAACAACAGGACTTCTACGAGACAATCTTGTTGGACAAGAAGCCCATTGTCTGTGACATGAGGTGGGTTGACTGGAACTTCATCAAGGAGAATGAACAACACTATCCTGGAGTGCAAGACAGCTTTATTGCTTGTGGAGTTGCAGATTTTGTTGGGCAAAAGCTCACAAATTGGAATGATGAACTTATCATGCAGTTCTACTCCACAACACATTTTTATCCAGCTGGAAGAATTGTTTGGATGTCTGAAGGTACAAGGTACCAGTCCACTGTTGAAGAATGGGCAAAGCTGATCAATGCCCCAGAGGAAAATGAGGATGACCTAGACATTTATGCAAATAAGAAGATGGGTCACAATTCAACGGCTCACATGTACAGGGAGATTCCAGACAAGGCATTAGGAACTCACAAGTTTGGATCAGTTCACTTTCTGCTGTCAGGGTTGCCAACTATAAATTGGATTCTGAGGCACACCTTGTTGCCCAAGTCAGGTGACCATAACATGATCAGAGGGCATGCCATCAACATGTTGCATGTGTTTGATGTGCCACAAAAGTTCAAAGTCATGAGCCTGATCATTGAAACAATCAAGAGGATCAGAGGCATCGTAAGAGGAGCTGTGGATATGCACCTCAGATTCAAGAATTGATAAACTCAAAGATGGGCATAGGAAAATATAAGTTGGATAAGGAACACTGTCCACTTTATCCAGACTTTGAGGACAATGAGGTTGTCATGAATGAGAATGATCCATCGTCAGTTCAAGCACAAGAGAAGAAGGAGAAGGCAAATAGGGAGAAGGCTGCCAAGATGCCAACTCAAGAGGAGGCATCTGAGTATTTCTTGAAGAACAAGCAGGAGAAGCTTGGTTACTTGATAGCATCAACCCTGAGGATAGAGAAGGGATTGGCCACCCTCACTCAAAATCAGGAGAGCTTGGAGAGAATCATAGAACAAAAGTTCTATAACTTAGATGTAAAAGTAACTGAGATTCAGACTGCAGTGGAGGAACTACAAGATGACATGCAGGAGAGGAAGGGCAAGACTACAACTAATGTGTTTGCTAGAGTGCCTAGAGCCCAGAGATCATCAGATGTGCCAGTTTCTGACACAAGAGCAACTTCATCTGCACCAGCTACAGCCTCAGTGCCACCAGCTCCAGCATCTACATCAGCTCCAGCTCCATCTACATAAACTGAAGTCTTCGTCCAAGGAGCCATCTCTACACCACCACCAGAAGATCAAGCCTGAGAGTCGATCTAGCACTAAGCATTTTCTATGAACTTTTTGGTAACTTGTTGCCAAAGGGGGAGAAAAATGTATAGATCATAGACTTCGAGAGAGAGAGAGAGTGTTGCTTTTGTTCTCTCTTGCTTTATTTGGTGGTTTTTCAAACTTTGTTTGCTTTTGGTTAAGATACTATGCTGGTGAGACATTGATGATCATGTGTTTGATCATAAGCTACACTTATGCATGTTTGATGATATTATCCTATCTATCTTATGTGATCACTCACTATGCTTGGTGATGAGTGCATGTATTCATTGTTTATTATTTTGAGCGCTCCACCAAGATGTATGTGACATGGAAGAGTAACCCATGAGCCTAACTCATTGTGCATTTGCAGTCCAAAGCAAATCTAAAACTATGCACAAATTTAGGGGAGCTCTTGCTTATCACATACTTCTCAAAGCGACGATGTTATTTAAATTTTATTATCATTTGTCGAAGCTTTGATCTATATGTTGTCATCAATTACCAAAAGGGGAGATTGAAAGTGCAACTATCCCTAGGTGGTTTTGGTAATTCATAACAACATATAGCTCATTGAGCTAATGCTATTCCAAGACTATTATTTCAGGAAAGCTCAATGAATGGCATGGCATGGATGATGAAAGTGGATCCCTCAAAATACTAAGGACAAAGGATTGGCTCAAGCTCAAACGCTCAAGACTCTTCATTTTACATTTTAGTGATCCAAGATCACATTGAGTCTATAGGAAAAGCCAATACTATCAAGAAGGGATGAGGTGTTGCTTAATAAGCCTTTTGCTTCATGTGCTTAGTGATATGCTCCAAAACCCTCAACTAGTTTCCCACATCCACAAATGACCTAAACCTAAAGACAAAATCGGTCTCACCAATTCTTTCTATCCGGCGCCACCGATTCCAAAAGTCATAGCCACTACCACAAACCCTAAGCAAATCGGTCTTACCGATAGGGATCTCGGTCTCACCGAGATGGGGTTGCAATCTCTCTGTTTCCCATCGTAACGTTTCGGTCTAACCGAAGTGAGCGATCGTTCCCACCGAGATTGCAATGTAAACTCTCTGTTCCCTATGCTTCAGCCATAGGCTCTATCATGTATGCAATGCTGTGTACTAGACCTGATGTGTGCCTTGCTATTAGTTTAGCAGGGAGGTACCAAAGTAATCCAGAGTGGATCACTAGACAGCGGTCAAGAACATCCTGAAATATCTGAAAAGGACTAAGGATATGTTTCTCTTTTATGGAGGTGACAAAGAGCTCGTCGTAAATGGTTATGCCGATGCAAGCTTTGACACTGATCTGGACGATTCTAAATCGCAAACCGGATTCGTGTTTATATTGAACGATGGAGCTGTCAGTTGGTGCAGTTCTAAACAAAGCGTCGTGGCGGGATCTACGTGTGAAGCAGAGTACATAGCTGCTTCGGAAGCAGCAAATGAAGGAGTCTGGATGAAGGAGTTCATATCCGATCTAGGTGTCATACCTAGTGCATCGGGTCCAATGAAAATATTTGTGACAATACTGGTGCAATTGCCTTGGCAAAGGAATCCAGATTTCACAAGAGAACCAAGCACATCATGAGTTGCTTTAATTCCATCCGTGGCCAAGTCCAGGTGGGAGACATAGTGAAAGTGCAACTATCCCTAGGTGGTTTTGGTAATTCATAACAACATATAGCTCATTGAGCTAATGCTATTCCAAGACTATTATTTCAGGAAAGCTCAATGAATGGCATGGCATGGATGATGAAAGTGGATCCCTCAAAATACTAAGGACAAAGGATTGGCTCAAGCTCAAACGCTCAAGACTCTTCATTTTACATTTTAGTGATCCAAGATCACATTGAGTCTATAGGAAAAGCCAATACTATCAAGAAGGGATGAGGTGTTGCTTAATGAGCATTTTGCTTCATGTGCTTAGTGATATGCTCCAAAACCCTCAACTACTTTCCCACATCCACAAATGACCTAAACCTAAAGCCAAAATCGTTCTCACCGATTCTTTCTATCCGGCGCCACCGATTCCAAAAGTCATAGCCACTGCCACAAACCCTAAGCAAATCGGTCTTACCGATAGGGATCTCGGTCTCACCGAGATGGGGTTGCAATCTCTGCTTCCCTTCAGAACGCTTCGGTCTAACCAAGTGAGCGATCGGTCCCACCGAGATTGCAATGTAAACTCTCTGTTTCCTTTTTGTAACATTTCGGTCTCACCGAAAAGAGCAAATCGGTCCCACCGAGTTTACCTGACCAACTCTCTGGTTAGCTAATTACCAAAATCGGTCTCACCGAGTTTGTGTAATCGGTCTCACCGAGTTTACGTTATGCCCTAACCCTAACCATATCGGTCTCACCGAGATGCATGTCGATCCCAATCAAAATCACTAACGGTCACTAGGTTTACTAAATCAGTCTGACCGAGTTTAACGATTCGGTCCCACCGAGTTTGGTAAATTGTGTGTAACGGTTAGATTTTGTGTGGATGCTATATATACCCCTCCACCTCCTCTTCATTCGTGGAGAGAGCGATCGTAAACGAACCTACACTTCCAACTTACCATTTCTGAGAGAGAACCACCTACTCATGTGTTGAGACCAAGATATTCCATTCCTACCATATGAATCTTGATCTCTAGCCTTCCCAAGTTGCTTTCCACTCAAACCCTCTTTCCACTAGATCCAAATCCTATGAGAGAGAGTTGAGTGTTGGGGAGACTATCATTTGAAGCACAAGAGCAAGGAGTTCATTATCAACACACCATTTGTTACTTCTTGGAGAGTGGTGTCTCCTAGATTGGCTAGGTGTCACTTGGGATCCTCCGACAAGATTGTGGAGTTGAACCAAGGAGTTTGTAAGGGCAAGGAGATCGCCTACTTCGTGAAGATCTACCGCTAGTGAGGCAAGTCCTTCGTGGGCGACGGCCATGGTGGGATAGACAAGGTTGCTTCTTCGTGGACCCTTCGTGGGTGGAGCCCTCCGTGGACTCGCGCAAGAACTGCTACCCTTCGTGGGTTGAAGTCTCCATCAACGTGGAGGTACGATAGCACCACCTATCGGAACCACGCCAAAAACATCCGTGTCTCCAATTGCGTTTGAATCCTCCAAACCCTTCCCCTTACATTCTTGCAAGTTGCATGCTTTATTTTCCGCTGCCTATATACTCTTTGCATGCTTGCTTGAATTGTGTGATGATTGCTTGACTTGTCCTAAAATAGCTAAAATCTGCCAAACTATAAAATTGGGAAAAGTTTAAGTTTTTATTGGTCAAGTAGTCTAATCACCCCCCTCTAGACATACTTCAAGGTCCTACACATAGAGATTTGCAAGATACATACGGATCTGAATGTTGCAAACCCGTTGACTAAGTCTCTCTCACGAGCAAAACATCCCCTCCTCTAGACATACTTCAAGGTCCCACACCCTGTCCAGGAGAGAGGAGGGCGCGCCCCCCTACTGGGCGCCCCTATCTCCTAGGCACCCCGGTGGGCCTCCGGTGTCAATCTTCTGCTATATTAGAGCTTTTACCCTGGAAAAAATCGTGGGCAAGCTTACGGGACGAAACTCCGCCGCAACGAGGCGGAACCTTGGTGGAATCAATCTAGGGCTCCGGCGGAGCTGTTCTGCCGGGGATACTTCCCTCCGGGAGGGGGAAATCGTCACCAACATCATCACCAACGATCCTCTCATCGGGAGGGGGGCCAATCTCCATCAACATCTTCACCAGCACCATCTCCTCTCAAAACCCTAGTTCATCTCTTGTATCCAATGTTGTATCAAAACCACGAACTGGTACCTGTGGGTTGCTAGTAGTGTTGATTACTCCTTGTAGTTGATGCTAATTGTTTTACTTGGTGGAAGATCATATGTCCAGATCCTTTATGCATATTATTACCCCTCTGATTATGAACATGAATATGCTTTGTGAGTAGTTACGTTTGTTCCTGAGGACATGGGTGAAGTCTTGCTATTAGTAGTCATGTGAATTTGGTATTCGTTCGATATTTTGATGAGATGTATGTTGTCTTTTCCTCTTGTGGTGTTATGTGAACGTCGACTACATGACACTTCACCATTATTTGGGCCTATAGGAAGGCATGGGGAAGTAATAAGTAGATGATGGGTTACTAGAGTGACAGAAGCTTAAACCCTAGTTTATGCGTTGCTTCATTAGGGGCTGATATGGATCCATATGTTTAATGCTGTGGTTAGGTTTATCTTAATACTTCTTTTGTAGTTGCAGACGCTTGCAATAGGGGTTAATCATAAGTGGGATGCTTGTCCAAGTAAGGGCAGTACCCAAGTGCCGGTCCACCCACATATCAAATTATCAAAGTACCGAACGCGAATCATATGAACGTGATGAAAACTAGCTTGACGATAATTCCCATGTGTCCTCGGGAGCTCCTTTCTCATTATTAGAAATTGTCCAGGCTTATCCTTTTCTACATAAAGGATTGGGCCACATTGCTGCACTTTATTTACTTTACTTATTTGTTACTCATTACTATTTATCTTATCACAAAACTATCTATTACCTATTACTTCAGTGCTTGCAGAGAAAACCTTACCGAAAACCGCTTATCATTTCCTTCTGCTCCTCGTTGGGTTCGACACTCTTACTTATCGAAACGACTACGATAGATCCCTTACACTTGTGGTCATCAAGACTCTTTTCTGGCGCAGTTGCCGGGGAGTGTAGCGCTTTTGGTGAGTGGAACTTGGTAAGGAAACATTTATATAGTGTGCTGAAATTTTCTGTTACTTGTCACTATGGAATCTAATCCTTTGAGGGGCTTGTTCGGGTATCTTCACCCCAACCAGAAGAGCAAAGAGTTGCTCCTCAACCTACTGAACTTTATGAAAATATTTACTTTGAGATTCCTTCGGGTATGATAGAGAAACTGCTAGCTAATCCATTTGCAGGACATGGAACATTGCATCCTGATTTACACCTTATCTTTGTGGATGAAGTTTGTGGATTATTTAAGCTTGCAGGTATTCCCGATGATGTTTTCAAAAGTAAGGTCTTCCCTTTATCTTTGAAGGGAGATGCATTCACATGGTATAGGCTATGTGATGATACGAGATCTTGGAATTATAAGCGATTGAAGTTGGAATTTCACCAGAAGTTCTATCCTATGCATCTTGTTCATCGTGATCGTAATTACATATATAATTTCTGGCCTCATGAAGGAGAAAGCATTGCTCATGCTTGGGGGAGGCTTAAGTCAATGTTATATTCATGCCCCAATCATGAGCTCTCCCGGGAAATGATTATTCAAAACTTTTATGCTCGGTTTTCTCTTGATAATCGCAACCTGCTTGATACTTCCTGTGACTGTTCATATATGCTGAAGACCATTGATTTCAAATGGGACTTATTGGAAAGAATTAAATGCAACTCTGAAGATTGGGGTTCCGACGATCGTAAGGACTCAGGTATGACACCTAAGTTCGATTGTGTTAAATATTTTATGGATACCGATGCTTTTCGTGGATTTAGCGCTAAGTATGGGCTTGACTCTGAGATAGTAGATTCTTCCTGTGAATCTTTTGCTACTCACGTTGATCTCCCTAAAGAGAAGTGGTCTAAATATAATCCTCCTGTTGAAGTGACAGTAGTTGCACCTATTACAGTTGAAGAAAAGACTATCACATATAGTGATCCTATTGTTCCTACTACTTATGTTGAGAAACCTCCTTTTCCTGTTAGGATAGAGGATCATGCTAAAGCTTCGACTGTTGTTCGTAAGAGTAATACTAGGACTTATAAACCTCCTAAGAAAATTAATGTTGAACCTAGTATTGCTATGGTTAAAGATCTCTTGGATGATGATTTAGATGGGCATGTTATTTATTTCTGTGGTGAGACTACTAATATTGCTAGGCCAGATACTAAGACACGTAGACCTGTCGTAGGCATGCCTGTTATTTCTGTTAAAATAGGAGATCATTGTTATCATGGCTTATTTGATATGGGTGCTAGTGCTAGTGCAATACCTTATACCTTATATCAAGAAATTATGCATGACATTGCACCCATTGAATTAGAAGACATTGATGTTACCATTAAGCTTGCTAATAGGGATACCATTAAACCCTTTGGGATTGTTAGAGATGTTGAAGTTTTGTGTGGGAAGGTTAAATACCCTGCTGATTTTCTTGTTCTTGGTTCCCCACAAGATGATTTTTGTCACATTATTTTCGGTAGACCCTTCTTGAATACAACTAGTGCTAAAATTAATTGTGAAAAGAATACTGTCACCGTTGGCATAAATGGTATGTCTCATGAGTTTAATTTTGCTAAGTTTAGTAGACAACCTCATGATAGGGAACCACCTAGTAAGGATGAGATTATCGGTCTTGCTTCCATTGCTATTCCTCCAACTGATCCATTAGACCAATATTTGCTAGACCATG
Source organism: Aegilops bicornis (assembly GCA_021605145.1). Classification (NCBI taxonomy): domain Eukaryota; kingdom Viridiplantae; phylum Streptophyta; class Magnoliopsida; order Poales; family Poaceae; genus Aegilops; species Aegilops bicornis. The sequence goes on from CM038675.1 coordinate 116,360,285, forward strand.
AAAACGATATGTTTATGAAGGAAAGAAAGGAAATAGATGAAGTGTTCCTTATACAGGAACCTATGCTGAAACATAACCTTCCCGTTGAAATTCTTGGGGATCCCCCTCCACCCAAGGGTGATCCCGTGTTTGAACTCAAACCATTACCTGATAATCTTAAGTATGCTTATCTTGATGAAAACAAAATATATCCTGTCATTATTAGTGCTAACCTTTCAGAGCAAGAAGAAGAAAGATTTATTGAAAACTCTGAAGAATCACCGAGCTGCTATTGGATATACTATGGATGATCTTAAGGGCGTTAATCCCATGTTATGCCAACACAAAATTAAATTGGAGGACGATGCCAAACCAGTTAGAGATCCTCAACGACGACTAAATCCCAAGATGAAAGAAGTGGTAAGAAAGGAGATACTAAAGATCCTTGAGGCAGGTATAATTTATCCCGTGGCTGATAGTGAATGGGTAAGCCCTGTCCATTGTGTTCCTAAGAAGGGAGGTATTACCGTTGTTCTTAATGATAAAGATGAATTGATCCCGCAAAGAATTATTACAGGTTATAGGATGGTAATCAATTTCCGTAAGTTAAATAAAGCTACTAAGAAAGATCATTACCCTTTACCTTTTATTGATCAAATGCTAGAAAGACTATCCAAACATACACATTTGTGCTTTCTAGATGGTTATTCTGGTTTCTCTCAAATACCTGTGTCAGCGAAGGATCAAACTAAAACTACTTTTACTTGCCCTTTTGGTACTTTTGCTTACAGATGTATGCCTTTTGGTTTATGTAATGCATGTGCTACTTTTCAAAGATGCATGATGGCTATATTCTCTGATTTTTGTGAAAAGATTTGTGAGGTATTCATGGATGATTTCTCTGTTTATGGATCCTCTTTTGATGATTGTTTAAGCAACCTTGATCGAGTTTTGCAGAGATGCGAAGACACTAGTCTCGTCCTGAATCGGGAAAAGTGTCACTTTATGGTTAATGAAGGCATTGTCTTGGGGCATAAGATTTCCGAGAGAGGTATTGAAGTTGACAAAGCCAAGGTTGATGCTATTGAAAAGATGCCATGTCCCAAGGACATAGAAGGTATAAGAAGTTTCCTTGGTCATGCCGGTTTTTATAGGAAGTTCATTAAGGACTTTTCTAAAATCTCTAGGCCTCTGACTAATTTATTGCAAAAAGATATTCCTTTTGTCTTTGATGATGATTTTGTAGAAGAATTTGAAATACTTAAGAAAGCCTTGATCACTGCACCTATTGTTCAGCCACCTGATTGGAATTTACCTTTTGAAATTATGTGTGATGCTAGTGATTATGCTGTAGGTGCTGTTCTAGGGCAAAGAGTCGATAAGAAATTGAATGTTATCCAGTATGCTAGTAAGACTCTTGATACTGCCCAGAGAAATTATGCTATTACTGAAAAAGAGTTCTTAGCAGTTGTGTTTGCATGTGATAAGTTTAGACCTTATATTGTTGATTCCAAAGTTACTATTCACACTGATCATGCTGCTATTAAATATCTTATGGAAAAGAAAGATGCTAAGCCTAGACTCATTAGATGGGTTCTCCTGCTCCAAGAATTTGATTTGCACATTATTGATAGAAAGGGAGCTGAGAACCCGTTCTGCGCATAACCTGTCTAGGTTAGAGAATGTTCTTGATGACCCAACGCCTATTGATGATAGCTTTCACGATGAACAATTAGCGGTCGTCAATGCTTCTCGTCGCTCCATGGTATGCTGATTATGCTAATTACATTGTTGCTAAATTTATACCGCCTAGTTTCACATACCAGCAAAAGAAAAAGTTCTTTTATGATTTAAGACATTAATTCTGGGATGACCCACACCTTTATGAAGAAGGAGTAGATGGTGTTATTAGACGTTGTGTGCCTGAGCATGAACAGAAACAGATCCTACGCAAGTGTCACTCTGAATCCTATGGAAGACACCACGCTGGAGATAGAACTGCACATAAGGTACTACAATCCAGTTTTTATTGGCCTACTCTCTTCAAAGATGCTCGTAAGTTTGTCTTATCTTGTGATGAATGCCAAAGAATAGGTAACATTTGTAGACGTCAAGAAATGCCTATGAATTATTCTGTTGTTATTGAACCGTTTGATGTTTGGGGCTTTGATTATATGGGACCCTTTCCTGCCTCTAATGGTTATACACATATTTTAGTTGTTGTTGATTACGTTACTAAGTGGGTAGAAGCTATTCCAACTAGTAGTCCTGATCATAACAATTCTATTAAAATGCTTAGAGAAGTTATTTTTCCGAGGTTTGGAGTCCCTAGATATCTTATGACTGATGGTGGTTCACATTTTATTCATGGTGCTTTTCGTAAGATGCTTGCTAAGTATGATGTCAATCATAAAATCGCATCTCCTTATCATCCGCAGTCTAGTGGTCAAGTAGAGTTGAGCAATAGAGAGCTCAAATTAATTTTGCAAAAGACTGTGAATAGATCTAGAAAGAATTGGTCCAAAAAACTTGACGATGCATTATGGGCCTATAGAACTACATACAAAAATCCTATGGGTATGTCTCCATATAAGATGGTTTATGGAAAAGAGTGTCATTTACCTCTTGAACTTGAACATAAAGCATATTGGGCTATTAAAGAGATCAACTATGACTTCAAACTTGCCGGTGAGAAGAGGTTGTTTGATATTAGCTCACTTGATGAATGGAGAACTCAAGCCTATGAGAATGCCAAGCTATTCAAAGAAAAAGTCAGACGCTGGCATGACAAAAGGATACAAAAGCGTGAGTTTAACGTAGGAGATTATGTGTTATTATTCAACTCTCGTCTAAGCTTTTTTGCAGGAAAACTTCTCTCAAAATGGGAAGGTCCTTACGTTATCGAGGAGGTCTATCATTCTGGTGCCATAAAAATCAACAACTTCGAAGGCACAAGTCCGAGGGTGGTAAATGGTCAAAGAATTAAAAATTATATTTTAGGTAATCCTATAAATGTTGAAACTAATATTATTGAAACCGTGACCCCGGAGGAATACATAAGGGATACTTTCCAGAATGTTTCAGACTCCGAAAAGGAATAGGTATGTGGTACGGTAAGTAAAACGACTCCAAAACAACTCCAATGGCAATTTTTATCAGTTTTGGCATATTTAAGAATTTTAGGAAGAAAGAAGTAGTCCGAAAGGGACACAAGGCCCCCACGAGAGTGGAGGCCCCCCCCTACTGGGTGCGCCCCCTGTCTCGTGGGCCTCCCAGACTCCATTTTCTTGCACGTTACATATTTTGGTCGGTAAAAAATCATTATATATACTCCCGAAGGTTTTGACCATTGTATCACGCAAATATCCTCTGTTTTCCTTTCGAGATGTTCCTGGTGCAGAATAAAGCAAGATGTCTTCTCAGGAGTCAGTTGGGGTGAGTCGGGTGTCTCACCCAACGCCGGATCCCGAAGCAAATAACGATGGCTATCACTTTGGACCATCAACGGAGGATGAGATGGAGGCTGATTTGAAAAGGATAGATGCCATGGAGGAGGATCAAGAAGTTACCTCTCGTCTCCAAGCAGAATTCACCATGGGGGAACTACCTAGCCTGGCTGTCCCTACTTTGGTCACTCCTTCCAACTCTAGATTTCTTTCTTATGAAAATATGAAAAAGAGTTTCACTTGTTCTCCAGAAGCTATGCAGCAACCTTAGGTAAAAGGAGCTTTGGCCGTCACGGGCAAGCTCCGTAAAGAAATTATGGGCCTCAAACAACAAGTCAATAAGCTCAAGGAGGAGAACCGTATCCTGAAGGGCATCATCGCCAAGAAGATCATAACACTAACCGTGAAGAAGGAGAAATAATCACATGGGTATGGGCACTCCCCTTGGCAACTGCCAAGCTTGGGGGAGGTGCCCCGGTATCGTATCACCATCACACTCCTATCTTTACCGTTTTATTTAGTCCGATCCTTTTAGTATTATCTTGATCTCATAGATTTAAGTTTTGATATCAAGTAGTTTCGAGTTTTGCATTATGATCTCTTTTTGTAATCGAGTCCGTGAGTTATATATAATGAAGATTAGTGTTGAGTCAAGGGCTTTGCTATGTGCTATGATCTTGAGAAAGTAGAAAGAATAAAAGAGTTCATATTGATCTTATGGACAGTGATAACTTCACACATAGAAAGTATGAAGCATAAAAATTGTTGAGAGTTGATGAACATAGCCTTGGTCATCGTTGCAATTAATAGGAAGTGATAAGGAAAGAGAGTTTCACATATAAATATATTATCTTGGACATCTTTTATAATTGTGAGCACTCATTAAGTATGACATGCTAAAAGAGTTGACGTTGGACAAGGAAGACAACATAATGGTTTATGTTTTCCGACATCTCAGTTAAAGTATATTGTCATTGACCTTCTAAACATGTTGAGCTTGCCTTTCCCCCTCATTCCAGCCAAATTCCTTGCACCAAGTAGAGATACTACTTGTGCTTCCAAATATCCTTAAACCCAGTTTTGCCATGAGAGTCCACCGTACCTACCTATGGATTGAGTAAGATCCTTCAAGTAAGTTGTCATGTTGCAAGCAATAAAAATTGCTATCTAAATATGTATGACTTATTAATGCAGAGAAAATAAGCTTTGTATGATCTTGTTGTGGAAGTAATAAAAGCGACGAACTGCGTAATAAAGGTCCACATACAAGGGGCAACATAAAGTGACGTTCTTTTGCATTAAGATTTTGTGCATCAACCCTATTCTCACCTTTCACTTTTTCATTTTATCCTTTGGCAAGCTCCTCGTGTTTGAAAGATCATGATATATATATATATATATATATATATATATATATATATATATACATATATATATATATCCAATTGTATGTAAGTTAGCATGGGCTATTATTGTTGACATCACCTAAAGGTGAATACGTTGGGAGGCAACACAATAAGCCCCTGTCTTTCTCAGTGTCCGGCTGAAACTCCATAACCACAAGTACTGCGTGAGTGTTAGCAATTGTAGAAGGCTACAAGATAGTTGAGTATGTGAGCTTGCCGAAAAGCTCTATTATTGACTCTTTCTGATGTTATGATAAATTGCAATTGCTTCAATGACTGAGATTATAGTTTGTTAGTTCCCAATGAAGTTTTTGAACCATACTTGACATTGTGAATTGATTGTTACTTGAGCATAAGAAATCATATGATAAAATCTATATATGTTGCTGTTATAAGAATGATCACGATGCCCTTATGTCCGTATTTTATTTTTATCGACACCTCTATCTCTAAACATGTGGACAAATTTTTCGATTTTGGTTTCCGCTTGAGGACAAGCGAGGTCTAAGCTTGGGGGAGTTGATACGTCCATTTTGCATCATGCTTTTATATCAATATTTATTGCATTATGGGCTGTTATTAACATTATATCTCAATACTTACAACTATTCTACAAGGTCTTATTTTACAAGGTTTATCATGAAGAGGGGGAATGCCGGCAGCTGGAATTCTGGCTGGAAAAGGAGCAAACATTGGAAACCTATTCTGCACTGCTCCAAAAATCCTGAAACTCCACGAAACATGTTTTTGGAATTTATAAGAATTATTGAGCGAAAGAAATACACCAGGGGGCCCACACCCAGTCCAGGAGAGAGGAGGGCGCGCGCCCCCCTACTGGGCGCACCCCCTATCTCCTGGGCCCCCTGGTGGGCCTCCGGTGTCCATCTTCTGCTATATTAGAGCTTTTACCCTGGAAAAAATCGTGGGCAAGCTTACGGGACGAAACTCCGTCGCCACGAGGCGGAACCTTGGTGGAATCAATCTAGGGCTCCGGCGGAGCTGTTCTGCCGGGGACACTTCCCTCCGGGAGGGGGAAATCATCACCAATGTCGTCACCAACGATCCTCTCATCGGGAGGGGGTCAATCTCCATCAACATCTTCACCAGCACCATCTCCTCTCAAAACCCTAGTTCATCTCTTGTATCCAATGTTGTATCAAAACCACAAACTGGTACATGTGGGTTGCTTGTAGTGTTGATTACTCCTTGTAGTTGATGCTAATTGTTTTACTTGGTGGAAGATCATATGTTCAGATCCTTTATGCATATTATTACCCCTCTGATTATGAACATGAATATGCTTTGTGATTAGTTACGTTTGTTCCTGAGGACATGGGTGAAGTCTTGCTATTAGTTACCTATGAATTTGGTATTCGTTCGATATTTTGATGAGATGTATGTTGTCTTTTCCTCTTGTGGTGTTATGTGAACGTCGACTGAATGACACTTCACCATTATTTGGGCCTAGAGGAAGGCATGGGGAAGTAATAAGTACATGATGGGTTGCTAGAGTGACAGAAGCTTAAACCCTAGTTTATGCGTTGCTTCGTTAGGGGTTGATATGGATCCACATGTTCAATGTTGTGGTTAGGTTTACCTTAATACTTATTTTGTAGTTGCGGACGCTTGCAATAGGGGTTAATCATAAGTGGGATGCTTGTCCAAGTAAGGGCAGTACCCAAGTGCCGGTCCACCCACATATCAAATTATCGAAGTACCGAACGTGAATCATATGAACGTGATGAAAACTAGCTTGACAATAATTCCCATGTGTCCTCGGGAGCTCCTTTCTCATTATTAGAAATTGTCCAGCCTTATCCTTTGCTACATAAAGGATTGGGCCACCTTGCTGCACTTTATTTACTTTACTTATTTGTTACTCGTTACTATTTATCTTATCACAAAACTATCTATTACCTATTATTTCAGTGCTTGCAGAGAAAACCTTACCGAAAACCGCTTATCATTTCCTTCTGCTCCTCGTTGGGTTTGAAACTCTTACTTATCGAAAGGACTACGATAGATCCCTTACACTTGTGGGTCATCAGTATTGAGATACCGACGATCGAATCTCGGGCAAGTAACATACCGATGACAAAGGGAACAACGTATGTTGTTATGCAGTTTGACCGATAAAGATCTTCGTAGAATATGTAGGAGCCAATATGAGCATCCAGGTTCCGCTATTGGTTATTGACCGAAGACATGTGTCGGTCATGTCTACATAGTTCTCGAACCCGTAGGGTCCGCACGCTTAATGTTTGGTGATGATCGGTATTATGAGTTTATGTGTTTTGATGTACCGAAGATATTTCAGAGTCCCGGATATGATCACGGACATGGCGAGGAGTCTCAAAATGGTCGAGACATAAAGATCGATATATTGGATGACTATGTTTGTACTTCGGAAGTGTTCCGGGCAAGTTCGGGCATATACCAGAGTACCGGGGGGTTACCGGAACCCCCCGGGGAGTATAATGGGCCTTATGGGCCTTAGTGGAGAAGTGGAGGGGCGGCCAAGGCAGGGCCGCGTGCCCCCCCCTCTAGTCCGAATTGGACAAGGAGGGGGGACGGAGCCCCCCTTTCCTTCCCCCTCTCTCCTCCTTCCCCCTTCTCCTACTCCTACTAGGGAAGGAGGAGTCCTACTCCCGGTGGGAGTAGGACTCCCCCCTTGGCGCACCCTCCTCCTGGCCGTCCGCCTCCCCCCTAGCTCCTTTATATACGGGGGCGGGGGGGGGGGGCACCCCAAGATACACAAGTTGATCATTGATCTTTAGACGTGTGCGGTGCCCCCCTCCACCATAATCCACCTCGGTCATATCGTAGCGGTGCTTAGGCGAAGCCCTGCGTCGGTAGCTTCATCAACACCGTCATCATGCCGCCAGCCGACGGAACTCTCCCTCGAAGCTCTCATCGATCATGAGTTCGTAGGCCACCAAGCTGAACGTATGCAGATCGCGGAGGTGTCGTACGTTCGGTACTTGGATCGGTCGATCGTGAAGACGTATGACTACATCAACCGCGTTGTCATAACACTTCCGCTTACGGTCTACGAGGGTACATGGACAACACTCTCCCCTCTCATTGCTATGCATCACCATGATCATTCGTGTGCGTAGGATTTTTTTGAAATTACTACGTTCCCCAACAGTTTCGTCTACTTGTTGCGGACGTGATGCCTATATACATGATCATGCCTAGATATTCTCATAACTATGCACTTTTCTATCAATTGCTCGACAGTAATTTGTTCACCCACCGTAATAATTATGCTATCTTGAGAGAAGCCACTAGTGAAACCCATGGCCCCCAGGTGTATCTTTTACCATATAAGTTTCCGATCTACTTTATTTTGCAATCTTTACTTTCCAATCTATATCATAAAAATACCAAAAATATTTATCTTATCTTATCATCTCTATCAAATCTCACTTTTGCAAGTTACCGTGAAGGGATTGACAACCCCTTTATCGCATTGGTTGCGAGGTTCTTGTTTGTTTGTGTAGGTACGAAAGACTTCTGTGGAGCCTCCTATTGGATAGATACCTTGGTTCTCAAAAACCAAGGGAAATACTTACGCTACTTTGCTGCATCACCCTTTCCTCTTCAAGGTAAAACCAATGCTGTGCTCAAGAGGTAGCAAGAAGGATTTCTGGCGCCGTTGCCGGGGAGGTCTTCGCTCAAGTCAAGACATACCAAGTACCCATCACAAACTCTTCTCCCTCACATTACATTATTTGCCATTTGCCTCTCGTTTTCCTCTCCCCCACTTCACCTTTGCCTTTTATTCGCCTTCTTCCCATATGTCTTTTTGGTTGTGTTTCCATGTGCCTTCTATTTTCTTGCATCTTTGCTTGCTAAAAATCTAATGATATGGATTCACTTAAAGTGTTCTACTTGGATCATATTCAATCCTTATGCGCTCGTGCTGAAACCCCAACTAGCTTAGTTGATGGGAAATCTTTAGATGAGCATGCTCGTTTTGTGCGTCACCGTTTGTCTAAAAAAGGGAGAAACCCTAAAAAACACCTTCCCTACCTATGTGAGTTTAATGAAAATGAAATCTTATCTTCTTATGAAAAGGGTTTTTATAGTTACTATGATATCGAACAAATTGAAGAATTTGTTGCTTTTAAGGGTGCTTATGAAGTTGCTTCTTTGATTGAAAAGTATGATATTACTCTCTACGAATCTGAAAATTTTGACATACTTAAATATTGCTATGGAAACTATGCTCATAATGTCTATGTCAAAGAATTTATTGAGAGAATGACTGTAGCTTTGGAAGAGAATAATGATATGCATGAATCTATAGATAATGATTCCGGTGATTTGATTGAAATATCCCTTGATGAACATAATGCTTGCTATTCTTGTGGCCATGATGCCAATATTTATGAAGATGAATTTGCTATAGTTCCTTGTGTTAAGCATGAGATCGTTGCTATTACACCCATACTTGGTAGTTCCTACAATTAAAAGCATGATTGCAATTATGTTACTATAAATTCTCTTGATGTCAATTGTATTAATAATATGCAAAACCGTACGCTTGGGGATTCTAGTTTTCCTATGTCTACTACTTGTTGCAATGATCATGATTGGGGTGATTATTCTTATAATCTTGAAAATTTATTTAGGCCCCATGATGAATATGAGATTGATAATAGTGTTTGCAATATTACTGAAAGTGGGTTCGGAGAGGTCATGACTTTAGTTAATGTTAATCCCACTATTTTGGAAGAGTGTCAACTTTGCATGCAGGTGGATCGTGTTGAAAATATTTTATGTGATAGCTATTTTGTTGAATTTGCTTATGATCCTACATGTAATTATTATGAGAGAGTAAAATATGGTTGTAAAAATTTTCATGTTACTAAATTACCTCTCTTCATGTTGAGATTGCTATCATCTCTTTGTTCTTCCTTGCATAAGCTAGTTTTTGCTTGCCTTGATTTGTTTGCTTACAAGATTCCTATGCATAGGAAGTATGTTAGACTTAGATGTGTTTTTCACATGCTACATGATGCTCTCTTCGTGTTTCAATTGCTACCTTTCATATGAGCATCATCGAAATTATCAATGCCTAGCTAGGGGCGTTAAACTATAGCGCTTGTTGGGAGGCAACCCAATTTTATTTGTGTTCCTTGCTTTTGTTCCTGTTTAGTAATAAATAATTCATGTAGCTTCTGTTTAGATGTGGTTTTATGTTTTAATTAGTGTTTGTTCCAAGTAGAACCTATAGGATCATCTTGGGTGATAGTTAATTTGATCTTGCTGAAAAACAGAAACTTTTGCGCGCACGAGAATAATTTTAATAAATCACAGAAACGTGATTTTGAGTTGACTCTTTTTTCCGTAGATCAATAGACAAATGTCCTAGGACTTCCTATTTTTGTAGGGTTTCTAGAGTTCCAGAAGTACTCAAAAGTTACAGATTTCTACAGACTGTTCTGTTTTTGACAGATTCTGTTTTTCATGTGTTGTTTGCTTGTTTTGATGAATCTATAGCTAGTATCGGGGTATGAACCATAGAGAAGTTGGAATACAGTAGGTTTAACACCAATATAAATAAATAATGAGTTCATTACAGTACCTTAAGTGGTGGTTTTTCTTTCTTGCACTAACGGAGCTCATGAGATTTCCTGATGAGTTTTGTGTTGTGAAGTTTTCAAGTTTTGTGTAAAGATTTGATGGACTATGGAATAAGTAATGGTAAGAACCTAAGCTTGGGGATTCCCATGGCACCCCAAGATAATTCAAGGAAAACCAAAAGCCTAAGCTTGGGGATGCCCCGGAAGGCATCCCCTCTTTCGTCTTCGTCTATCGGTAACTTTACATGGAGCTATATTTTTATTCGCCACATGATATGTGTTTTGCTTGGAGCGTCTTGTATGATATGATTCTTTGCTTTTTAGTCTACCACAATCATCCTTGCTGTACACACCTTTTGGGAGAGACAAACATGATTCGGAATTTACTAGAATACTCTATCTGCTTCACTTATATCTTTTGAGCTAGACAATTTTTGCTCTAGTGCTTCACTTATATCTTTTTAGAGCACAGCGGTAGCTTAATTTTGTAGAAATTATTGATCTCTCATACTTCACTTATATTATTTTGAGAGTCTTTTAGAACAGCATGGTATTTGCTACGGTCATAAAATTGGTCCTAATATGATGGGCATCCAAGTTGGGTATAATAAAAACTATCATAGAAAGTGCATTAAACACTTTGATCAATTTGATACTTGATAATTGTTCTGAGATATAAAGGTGGTAACGTTAGAGTCATGCTAGTTGGGTAACTATGAAATTGAGAAATGCTTGTGTTAAAGTTGGCAAGTCCCGTAGCGTGCACGTATGGTAAAAGCCGTGTGACAAATTTGTTGCATGGGGTGCTCTTTTAATTGCTTTCCTTATGTGTGGAGGTCGGGATCGCACGATGGTTAACTCCTACCAATCCTTCCCCTAGGAGCATGCGTAGTAGTACTTTGCTTCAAGGGAAAGTAAACTTTTGCAATAAGTATATGAGTTCTTTATTACTAATGTGAGTCCATGGATTATACACACTCTCACCCTTCCACCATTGCTAGCCTCTATTATGCCACGCCACTTTCGCCAGTATCATACACCCACCATTTACCTTCCACAAAACAGCCACCATACCTACCTATTATGGCATTTCCATAGCCATGCCGAGATATATTCCCTTGCAACTTTCCACCGTTCCGTTTATTATGACAAGCCCCATCATTGTCATATTGCGCTTTGCATGATCATGTAGTTGACATCGTATTTGTGGCAAGGCCACCTCCATAATTTTTCATACATGTCACTCTTGGTTCATTGCATATTCCGGTACACCGCCGGAGGTATTCACATAGAGTTGTATTTTGTTCTAAGTATTTAGTTGTAATTCTTGAGTTGTAAATCAATAATAGTGTGATGATATTCATTATTAGAGCATTGTCCCAAGTGAGGAAAGGATGATGAAGACTATGATTCCCCCACAAGTCAGGATGAGACTTCGGACTTTATAAAAATAAAAGAGGCCAAAGAAGCCCAAATAAGAAAAATAAAAAAGAGAGGCCAAATAAGCCCACAAAAAAATGAGAGAAAAGAGAGAAGGGACAATGTTACTATCTTTTTTCCACACTTGTGCTTCAAAGTAGCACCAAGATCTTAATGATAGAGAGTCTACTATGTTGTCACTTTCATATACTAGTGGGAATTTTTCATTATAGAACTTGGCTTGTATATTCCAATGATGGGCTTCCTCAAAATGCCCTAGGTCTTCTTGAGCAAGCAAGTTGGATGCACACCCACTAAGTTTCTTTTGTTGAGCTTTCATATATTTATAGCTCCAAAGGCATCCGTTTGCATGGCAATCCTTACTCACTCACATTGGTATCTATTAATGGGCATCTCCATAGCCCGTTGATACGCCTAGTTGATGTGAGACTATCTTCTCCCTTTTTGTCTTCACAACCACCACCCTATTCCACATATGGTGCTATGTCCATGGCTTGCGCTCATGTATTGCGTGAGAGTTGAAAAGGCTGAAGCGTGTTAAAAAGTATGAACCAATTGCTTGGCTGAAACCGGGGTTGTGCATGATGGGAGTATTTTGTGTGCTGAAAATGAAGCATGGCCTAACTATATGATTTTGTAGGGATGAGCTTTCTTTGGCTATGCTATTTTGATAAGACATAATTACTTGTTAGTATGCTTGAAGTATTACTATTTTTATGTTTTATGAAATTTTATCTTGAATCATTTTGGATCTGAACATTCATGCCACAATAAAGAAAATTACATTGAGAAATATGCTAGGTAGCATTCCACATCAAAAATTCTGTTTTTATCATTTACCTACTCGAGGACAAGCAGGAATTAAGGTTGGGGATGCTTGATACGTCTCCAACGTATCTATAATTTTTGATTGTTCCATGCTATTATATTACCCGTTTTGGATGTTTATGGGCTTTATTTTACACTTTTATATCATTTTTGGGACTAACCTACTAACCGAAGGCCCAGCCCGAATTACTGTTTTTTTGCCTATTTCAGTGTTTCGAAGAAAAGGAATATCAAACAGAGTTCAAACGGAATGAAACCTTCGGGAGTGATCTTTTTCGAACAAACGCAATCCAGGAGACTTGGAGTGGAAGTCAAGAAGCAGCCGAGGCGACCAGAAGCAGGAGGGCACGCCCCCACCCTCGTGGGCCCCTCGTGGCTCCGCTGACCTACCTCCTTCGCCTATATATATCTACGTACCCCGAAAACATCCAGGAGCACCACGAAAAACTATTTCCACCACCGCAACCTTCTGTATCCGCGAGATCCCATCTTGGAGCCTTCTTCGGCGCTCCACCGTGGGGGGAACTGATCATGGAGGGCTTCTACATCAATACCATAGCCTCTCCGATGAGTTGTGAGTAGTTTACCACAGACCTTCGGGTCCATAGTTATTAGCTAGATGGCTTCTTCTCTCTCTTTTAATCTCAATACAAAGTTCTCCTCGATCTTCTTGGAGATCTATTCGATGTAACTCTTATACATTGCGGTGTGTTTGTCGAGATCCGATGAATTGTGGGTTTATGATCAAGTTTATCTATGAGAAATATTTGAATCTCCTCTGAATTATTTTATGTATGATTGGTTATCTTTGCAAGTCTCTTCAAATTATCTGTTTGGTTTGGCCTACTAGATTGATATTTCTTGCAATGGGAGAAGTGCTTAGCTTTGGGTTCAATCTTGCGGTGTCCTTTCCCAAAGGATGTTAGGGCAACAAAGGCACGTATTGTATTGTTGCCATCGAGGATAAAAAGATGGGGTTTATATCATATTTCTTGAGTTTATCCCTCTACATCATGTCATCTTTCTTAATGCGTTACTCTGTTCTTCATGAACTTAATACTGTAGATGCAGGGAGGAGTCGGTCGATGTATGGAGTAATAGTAGTAGATGCAGAATCGTTTCAGTCTACTTGTTGCGGACGTGATGCCTATATACATGATCATGCCTAGATATTCTCATAACTAAGCACTTTTCTATCAATTGCTCGACAGCAATTTGTTCACCCGCTGTAATACTTATGCTATCTTGAGAGAAGCCACTAGTGAAACCTATGGCCCCCGGGTCTATCTTTTACCATATAAGTTTCTAATCTACTTTATTTTGCAATCTTTACTTTACAATCTATATCATAAAAATACCAAAAATATTTATCTTATCTTATCATCTCTATCAGATCTCACTTTTGCAAGTAACTTGAAGGGATTGACAACCCCTTTATCGCGTTGGTTGCGAGGTTCTTGTTTGTTTGTGTAGGTATGAGGGACTTCTTTGGAGCCTCCTACTGGATTGATACCTTGGTTCTCAAAAACTGAGGGAAATACTTATGCTACTTTGCTGCATCACCCTTTCCTCTTGAAGGGAAAACCAACGCAGTGCTCAAGAGGTAGCAGAGTACATTTCAGCGACACCTTCACCATCCTTCATTTTGAACTTGTCAAGCTGACTTTGAAGCACATCCAATTTGGATTCCTTGATGGAGTCAGTACCTTAATGCATATCAATGAAAGTATACCAAATTTCCTTTGCGTTCTCAAGACGGCTGATTTTGTTGAATTCTTCAGGGCACAATCCGTTGAAGAGGATATCGCAAGCTTGAGCGTTGTATTGCAGCATCTTCAACTCTTCCGCGGTAGCTTCATGGTTCGGTTCTCTCCCATCAAAGAATTCATCTTGCAAGCCAATAAACATAGTAGCCCAAACGGCGGGGTTATGTCCAAGAATATGCATTTTCATCTAATGCTTCCAACTAGCAAAATTAGTACCATCAAAGTAAGGACCTCTACGGTGGTAATTTCCCTTGCCAGACGCCATACTCTCCTAGGTTGTGAAACCAAGGCTATGATCACCAAAAGCTATGGAAATCAAGGAAAATGGAGACCGTGGCTCTGATACCACTTGTAGGATGGAAAGTATGTCTAGAGTCGGGGTGATTAGACTACTTAACCAAATAAAAGTCTAGCCTTTTCCCAATTTTAAGTCTTGGCAGATTTTAGCAACTTAGCACAAGTCAAGCAATCAACCTACACATGCAATTCTAAGAGTATAGCAGCGGAATGTAAAAACAATTGCACATGAAGGTAAAGGGAGGAGTTTGAGGGAGCAAACGCAATGTAGACACGGATAATTTTTTATCCGTGGTTCCGATAGGAGGTGCTATCATACATCCACATTGATGGAGACTTCAACCCACGAAGGGTAGCTTTGTTGGTTGCTCATTTTTGGATAATAGCTTGGGATGCCGGGGCATCCCAAATCTTAGGCGCTTCTATCCTTTATTCCTTCATCCATCGTAACATAACCCAAAACTTGAAAACTTCAATCATACAAAACTCAAAAAAACCTTTGTGAGATCCGTTAGTATAAGAAAGAAAACCACTACTATAAGTATTGTATCAAACCAATTCATATTTTATTTTTGCATTATATCTACTGTATTCCAACTTTTCTATGGCAAAAACTCATCAAAGAAAACCATAGAGCCATCAAAACAAGCACACAATGTAAAGAAAACAGAATCTGTCCAAAACAGAATAGTCAGAGTAATCGACTATTTCGAATACTTCTGTAACTCCAAAAATTCTGAAAACTTAAGACGACCTGGGTAATTTGTATATTAATCTTCTGCAAAAAGAATCAGGGTAAAATCACGTTTATGCGATTTATGAAAATTATTTTTGTGAGTGCATAAGTTTCTGTTTTTCAGCAAGACCAAACAACTATCACCCAAGAAGATCCTAAAGGCTTTACTTGGCACAAACACTAATCTATACCTACTATTAAAGGGAGGTGATATTCTTGGTTTCGTCCCACTTCGTTTGGTCCCAATTCAATTAATTTCACGTAGGCTATTTGGTTTCGTTACTTGCCACCCATTTTGGCCCAACGGAGGAAGCCCACCTGACGGTGCACTGTGGCCCATGTCCGGATAGATAGCAAAAATTAAAATAGCCGATGGAAGGGTTAGATCTCATAACCCACCAACCGGCCACGCACGGTTTGTCCAACTGACCCAGCTAGAGATATAAGAGGATTTTTTCTCTCTCCCGTTGCAACGCACGGGCCTTTTTGCTAGTTAAAACAAAAAAAGCACAATCATAACATTAGCATAATTGTGTAAACACATAAGAACAGAAAGCAAAAAAGCAAAAATAAATTTTATTCATTGGTTGCCTCCCAACAAGTGCTATAGTTTTACGCCCTTAGCTAGGCATATAGCAAGGATCTGTTTGTCATCTTTGGTTCGAGATCCATAAGATGACCTCATGATTGATTCATAGGGTGGCTTAATTCTTGTTCTAGGAAAGTGGTCGATACCCTTGCTCAAAGGAAATTGGAACTTGATATTGCCTTCTTTCATATCAATCACGGCACCGATAGTGCGTAAAAATGGTCTACCAAAAATAATTGGACAAGACGGATTGCAATCAATATCAAGAACAATAAAATCTATGGGCACATAATTCCTATTTGCAAGAATAAGAACATCAATGATTCTTGCCATAGGATTTTTAATAGTAGAATCCACCAAGTGCAAACTCAAGGAACATTCTTCAAGATTGGTAAGACCAAGCACATCACATAGAGATTTCGAAATTTTGGAAACACTAGCACCCAAGTCACACAAAGCAAATCATTCATAATTTTTAATCTTGACTTTGATAGTAGGTTCCCACTCATCATGCAATTTTCTAGGAATTGAAACTTCTAATTCCAACTTTTCTTCCAAAGCTTTCATCATAGCATCAAGAATATGTTTAGTAAAAGCTTTATTTTGTTCATAAGCATGGGGTGAATTTATCATGGATTGCAACAAAGAAATACAATCAATCAAAGAGCAACTATCATAATTAATGCCTTTGTAATCCAAAATAGTGTGTGCATCACTAGCTAAAGTTTTGACCCCTCCAAACCCACTTTCATCAATTTTCTCAACAAGATTTCCACCCTCCGAAATATTGGGACGCCTTCTACCTAAAGTTGGCTCTTCTCCGGTCCCTTTTTCATCAATCTTATCTTTACTAAGCAAGGAATTAATAGAAGAAACACCAATCATTTTAAGATCTTCATCATTTTTATCTTCTAACGAGATTGGTTTGGCAGCCATTTGATTTACTAAGGTAGCTTGTGCATCGGATATTTTTCCCAACAAACTTTCAGCAAAGGCATACTTCGATTGAAGATTGCAAACTTCTCTACTAATATCATCAAGTTGTTTTGTGATAGCATCTAGCACAACGGAGTGCTCCTTAAGTTCTTAAGTGAAATACTTATTATGCTCAAATTCTGTAGTCATATATTCCTTAGCACTCTTCTCAATTTCAAGCAAAATATTTGGGTAAGGAACATCATAATATTTTCTTTGAGGCATCATGACTACGCAAACAAGAAAGCACACAAAAACAGATCCGACAAGAAAACGACAAACGGAAAAAGAGAGGCGAATAAAGCGGCAATTTTTTGTGAAGTGGGGGAGAGGAAAACGAGAGGCAAATGGCAAATAATTTAAATTGCGAGGAGATGAGATTTGTGATTAGGAACCTGGTTATGTTGAAGATCATCCTGTGCAACGACGCCGTAAATTCCCTTGATGATGTTTGCTAAGACTACGTCGGTGTTTCCCCCAAGAGGAGAGGATGATGTTGCACAACAAAGGTAGGTATTTCCCTTAGTAATGAAACCAAGGTATCGAACCAGTAGGAGAACCAACCTAGAAAACGTAAACAGCCCCTGCACACAAATAACAGCCACTCGCAACCCGACGTGTTAAAGGGGTTATCAATCCCTTTCGGTAATGGCACCAGAAGGCACGATGACGGGAGAAAATTATAATAGATTTAAATAATAGATCACAAATAAAATAAAGTGTAGCAAGATATTTTTGTATTTTTAGTTTAATAGATCTGAATAAAAACGCAAAGGAAAAATAGATCGCAAGGCAAATATATGAGAAAGAAGACCCCGGGGCCGTAGGTTTCACTAGTGGCTTCTCTCGAGAAAAATAGCTTACTGTGGGTCACTACAAAAAAATACACTTCCGTGATGATACGTGTTTGTCACAGTAGGTCGCATTTTTTTTCATGCATGTACATCCATGACGATTTTATGACAGAATCAAGATTGTCATACCTGTGCTGTCATAGAAGTGTTCCATGACATTACAAAATTATCATCATGGAAGTGTCCACTTCCATGACGATAAATCGCGCGTCACAGAAGTGCTTTCGTCAAGGGTGACTGACACATGGCATCCACCGTAACGGAACGCCGTTAAGCTATCGGCTCCCGTTTTGGATCTGATAACCCGTTAACAGCCTGGACCAATGGGGATTTTCCACGTGTAAAATCATCATTGGCTGGAGGAAACACGTGTCAGCTCCCCGTTGGTACAGGTGTCACTCATCCAATGGCTGAGATGTGCTTATGAAATGTTGACACGTGGACCGGCCCAAAAGTGGCCCATAAAGTTTAAATGGGCCGGCCTAACTAAAGGGCCACAAGATTTTATGACCCATAATGGCTGGCCCAACAAAAGGCCCAAGAGATTTTGCGGGCCATAATGGGGCAGCCCAGCTAAAGGCCCACAAGTTTTTGCGGGCCATAATGGGCCAGTCCAGCTAAAGGCCCGCGAGATTTTGCGGGCCATATTGGGCCGGCCCATCTAAAGGCCCCCAAGACTTTGCAGCCATAATGGGCCGACCCAGCTGAAGGCCCAAAAGATTTTGATGACACTAGTAGGCCGGCCCATTAACAGGCTGCAATGTTTTGAGCCAAATGTCGGCCCATATTTGATCTGGTCCATTAACAGCCTGCCACGTTCCGGCCAAATAGAGGCCCATATGAGATCTGGCCCATTAAAAGCCTCCCATGTTTTAATAAATTACGCCCAGATCAGTCCGCCCTTTGAGAGGCTTTGGGCTAAATTATGGCCCATATCAGATTCGCCCATTAACCGGACGCTATGCTTTTGGGCCCACTTGATAAAGGGCCATTTAGTAATTCGGCCTGATATTAGTTTCGGCCTGTTAAAGGCCCGTTTAACATTTCGGCCCGATATATATTTCAGCCTGTTAAAAGCCCGTCATATAGTTGGGCCTAACTACGACCCCGTTTGCATCCAGCCTGCTCACAGCCGGTAATCTAATTGGGCCAAACAAGGACCGAGACAATTTTGGCCTGTTATAAGCCCATGATTTGATTGCCACAATCATGGGTCAGGGTCTATTTCGGCCTGCTGCCGACCCGTGAGCTGTTCGGCACGTTTCAGGCCCAACCTACTTTTCGGCCTCTTAAAAACCCCATTGAGTTTTCCTGGGAAAATAAGGCCAGCAGTTTACTCGGCCTATTAAAGGCCCGAATCTACTAGCGGGCCACTTTACATTTAGGCCTGTTAACGGACCAAGATGACAGGGTCCATGATGCGGATCATACATAGTGATTTGCATGACGGCCCGATTATGTACCGTAATTTTACGGTTTGGCCGGTTTACTGCGAAGACATGATATATATACAGTAAAATAACTGCTGCATCGTGAATAAGAAAAAAACTAGACTATACAAAGAAATTACAACATATTGCATCCACTAGGCATCAAAGTTCGCCACTATGATAATAAAGCACAAGCAGACAGCAGATTACATACACTGGGCATCAAAGATCGCCACCAGTGCAATTAAACACGCCGACAAAATAATATACAAAACCGATAGTGCTTCAATAGAGTTCAAGAAAGGATAGCCCTACTCGGAAGCTGCAGCGCAAGCAGCTGAGCAAGCTGATGAGACTACGCTTGTTTGACACTTATATCCTCCTCACTCTGAAAGATAAACAAGCAGGAAGATGACAGTTTGTGCACATATAAGTATCAGTGCTGACAATTCATCACATTTCTTACTGGCGAATAAAGTGACACGGTTTAAAATAGCATTAACACAATATGGTATTGTTCAGGTCAAGACATGGCAGGAAATGACATTGTGAAGGAGTTGGCAGCTTCACGACACCACTGGATTACAGATCAAGAACTCATAAGTATCAATGGTAAGTGTGCTGTCAATTTACCCATTTCAGATTGGCAAAATAAGATCACTTTCTTTGTATAGTTTAATTTACATGGCATGAAGAAGGAACTTGGTTGTACAACTGAAAACTTAAATTGAGAAGGACAAACTTTTGTTTATGAACTACATAATAAATTTTAGACATGCAATTTCATGCAAACACCAAAAATAAACAGCTGTTGCAGTCATGCCTAACCAAATATACACAACAAAGTTTGAAGGCTTGAGAAGGACAAACTTACATTATTGGTGAAGGCAGGCTCTATAAAGCCCTTGTCAATTTATTCATAAGCATTGCATTTATTCTACATTTTGGTAAGAGTAAATATAAATGTGACAATATAAGAAAAAATGGAGAATATTTAAGATAAGATGAGGAGTGATGCTACATAACCAAGTAGCTATAAATGTAAGTACAATGACACAGCAAAAGGTACAACCAAGAGTAATGCAGAGCTAAACTTCTTCAGTACCGTCGGTGTTATCCAACCTTATGGTAAGAGTAAATATAGATCTGATGTGTAGAAAATGGAGGGCAAAGAAAAATAAGCTGCAGAGTGATGGTACATGAACAACTACCTGTCAATATAAGTACACCGATAAAGGACAAAGCGGTACTTACAAGAACAATGCAGAGCTAAAAAATTTAATTGGCATTGGATATATTCTACACTAATATAACCATTCATACAGATCAGATAATTTGGAGCGAACAATTGATAAGCAAGCTATCATGCATACTGTTGTCACATAATGAACCGGGTATGTATGCAAGTACAGTGATACAGGACAACCGGTACTAACAAGAGCAAAGCAGCGGGCAGCATATTTGCGATATCCTGTCGTTCTTTTCAAACCCGAATTCTTTTTCAAGCGGATTTCATGCAAAAAAGACCCGTAAGGCACATGCGGAAAAGTAGAAGTTCAAATTGTCATGCGATATCATAGACAGTGCCTCATCCTCGGAACGAGACCAGTGCATAACAAGGTTTTTCCATTCAATATCATCTAAATTTAGCACAGGAGACTTCACCAGAAATTCGTTTATACACTTGCCATCAAAGTTTGATTTCCTCAGGTAACACCGATACTGCTGCAATGCTTCCTTGAAAAGCGCAAGCAAGCTTTGCTCATCATGACCATCCAAATTGACCCTCGCCTACTTACAACAATGCAATGTAAATCATTGATGTGTTCAATCAGCAGAAAACAGGAAAATAATCACCATGAATAATAGCACTTACACGTAAGTGGGACAGGAAGATGTGAAAATGGTGTTTGTCTTCACTATAATCTTCCCATGATGGGAATATATGCACGTAGTCCCGAACAATATTGAAAGAATTGTCTTTTAAACTGGGAATAACTGGAATGAGGTTCCAATCTGTAGGAATTGGCCGTCTCTGCAGTTGGGATAGGTCTTCGGCCGGTGGACTTGCTGTACTTTTTGCTGGAGTGGGATGTTTCTGTGGTACGGCTGGTGCTAATCAAATCGGCCTAGCTTTTCCGGAGTGTAGGTCCTGTGGTGGGGCTAGTGGTGTGACCCGTGAAGTATGGGTACAAATTACCGGAGTCGGTCCTACGTTTTGTGTCACTGGTTGTACAACCAATATAAGTGGGGTGCTGTCTGATTTCTCCGACACAACCACATTTTTCAAGGACTTTGCTGGTGCTCTTTCAGGTTCGGCAATCACCCTTTTCCTTTTTTATGTCTGATGCACAAGAACAACATTTGAGTGGAAAAACATGGTATGATGACTGATGGAATATGTATTGATAATGGATGTGAATGGCATCTCGACATATATGATGAGTAAACTAAGCAGATGGCGGTGCAACAAAGTAGAAGAAATGCAAGACAACATATGCAAGATACACGCAATCAATAAAACCTTGCCAAATTATAACAGGCACCTTGATGGGTGAACATGACAGGCCATCTGCCTTTGACTTCTCGAGGTTAGAATAGTCATTAGGATCATATTCTAAAGAAGAATCTACAGGTGGGGAGCATATGAGTTTCATTGCATCTAGAATGGCACTCAATGCCTTGGTGCCAATTTTGTAAGTCATTGCAGTGTTCCACAATATTCTTCTGATGCACGGATTCTGATATTCACTGTAATTACGTATAATATCTGAGAACCATGAAAACATAAATAGTTGTGAGATTATCCTTGTAATGCAGATGATATTCTAATATAGGGGCGCCCCTATAAACACTTGTGTGCTATCACTGGATTCTGATGAGAGAGCTCATGTGTGCTGTAATATGGTGCGTGCATTTATATAATCTGGCACAAGTACACAGAAAAATAGGCTCCAGAAGTAAGGATAGTTGGCAGATGATAGGTTCATAATATATTGTATAGAGATTTTATTGCCAAACCATGATAATAAGAGCACACAACAACTAGGCATATCATAGTGTACATAACAGGGGTACACCGTAACCACGATATATAAATCGGGAAAGTGGAACTGGCTTGAAAATACGGTGTTGTATTGCCGCTAGTAATTGAAAGCCTATCGATCACGTACATGCCAGATCTATCAGCTGTTGACTGCAGATGTCCTCGCGCCTTCCCGACAAGGAACATATCAGACGCATACTAAATACGTAATAAACAAAGAGGAACATGTTAAAGGACGTAAGACTAAGCATATTCTTGAGGTTCCGCTTCATTGCATACAATGTTGGTTGCCCACTCATGATGAATCACAGTACCAAAGAAATGCAATTCTATGTTGTCTCTCTATATGTGGCAATTTTGAACAAGAGTCATTAGGATCATATTCTGAACAAGAGTCAACAGGTGGGGAGCGTATGAGCTTCATTGCATCCAGAATGGCACTCAATGCCTTGGTGCCAATTTTGTAAGTCATTGCAGTGTTTAGCTTCAAGAGTGGACTGCTGCTAGTGCGACACAAAGCAGCTACACAGATCATGGTGTAGATATAACGGGAAAACCTTAAGCATCAGATTAAAATCAACAAACTGGAACTTGCTGGAATATATGTGCTAGTATTGCCGGTACGGCTAGAAAGGCTTCGGATACCAGCTCTCTTCAAGTGAAGGTGCTGTACTGTTAATATCAGTGTAACTCTCAAAGACGACACAACTCCCCACATTTCCTTGCTATTCTTATAGGATTCAAGTGGGCAGGCCACTACAAATCCTATTCCTATGTTAAAAAAATCCTATGAATTAAAGAGGCTCAAAGTGTTCATCACAACCGACCGTATAGACCTCTACACTTCAAATTTCCCTGCTCATCTTCAGTACAAGGAACATACTGTACTACTATCATACTCCCCCCGTTACAAAATATAAGTCTTGGTAGAGATTTCCACTATGGATCACATACAGATGTATCCAGATACATTTTAGAGTGTAGATTCACTCATTTTGCTCCATATGTAGTCCATGGTGGAATCTATACAAAGACTTGTATTTAGGAACGGAGAGAGTACATATTAAAGAAGAACGGAAGAGGAACATGGTAAAGTAGAGCAAGGGGATTTTGGATAATAAAATGTTGGTTGCGCAGTGCCCACACATGATGAACCAGAGCGCATTAAGAATGCAACTCCCAGCTGTCTCTCGACCATTTCAGGAGGTTGGATGAAGATCCTACGTCTCCTAACCCTTCTTCTTCCTCGTCTCTGATTCTTCCCATACAGAACAACGCACGGGCCGCCGGCCAGACCACCGGCCCCCACCGCCCGTGTTCCTCCGCACCCCACCCCCACCCCCGCCCCCACCCGCGTTGAGTTTTCTTTGTTCGGCGAGGCCCCACAACCATCCGAGCACCTTCGTTCGCATCGGCGAACTCCAGCCAGCTCTGAAAAATCGACTGGCCCAATTTTGAAATTTAGTCTACTGTGATTTTACTAGTGTGGAATATAAAAGGGGAAAACCATAAGCATTGGGAGTATAGTGTTGAGCGTGCCATGGCAGATCTGAAGGTGCAAACCGGACAAAGGCAACTTTGCAACCAAGACAAGAAATCAGAGTAAAGTAGTGGCGATCTATTTTCTTGCTGCGATAAATAAGTTGAGCATATACGAAAGAGTACCGCCTCTGGTGCGGCGCCGTGTACGCATCTGCTGAGAATTTGACGGTGCTGCGGTAGCGATGGCTGTCGGCGGCGTGGAAGCAGATCTAGGAGGGTAGACGGTGGCGGGGGGGGGGGGGGGGTGGCGGTGGACGAGATGGTCGTAGGAGCAGCGCCGACAAGGTGGACGATGGCGGGGATGAAGCGAGAGGACGGGATGCAAGGATCCCGGTCCGAAGCCGTGGATGAGAGAGGTCAGTCTCTTGTAATGGACAACGGCGTCGGGGTATCAGCTTCGACATGGTGGAGCAGGACGACGGTGGATGGGGTGGCGGATGGAGGAGGCTGGGGTGGAGAGGGTGTTTTGGCGCCCACAGAGTACGAATGGAGAAAAGGGAGGTAGAGAGGAAGGGGGGAACCATGTATTCAGGGCGCGCTTGTCTCAAATGCGAAGAAATTTACAAACTTAGCCCCCGTTTCAAATTTCCTACATCACAACAATATTAGGCGGTTGGGGATAGGATGGTAATCTCGCATACACCGAATATTTGCCGATGAGAGTTTGTTTTTGGCGCCCACCGTGTATGAATATGAATCAGGGAGGGAGTCGATTTCGGCCGAGGACACACTGTGTTTTGGCGCCCACCATGTATGAATCCGGGTGAGAGGCGTTACGTCACGTTTGGGTGAAATTACAAACCTACCCCTATCGAAACCTATAGAAATCCAACAGATAGGCTTTGTGTGGCAGGGACAGGCAGTAGTAATTTCCATCTCGCAGGTTTTGGTATCGGGCGGTTACTGCGACTTTCCCCGCTTCGTTCAAATTTTGCAGGGTGCACATTTACCATGCCAACTCAATTCGAATCCCGTTTGTATTCTATTTTTTTCGGGCGGGATCCATTTTCAATTGGAATTAAAAATCTATATACATCATTTTTTATATATACTTTCAAAAGCACAACACCATTTATACATAAATATGGTTTACAAATGGCATGATCTCAGATTCATAAGGTTGTATCCATCAATTTGGATTTTCAAATATTTGAAACCACTTTATGTTGAAATCCAATTTATGCATTCCTCGCTAACTGTCTCCAATTAATGTGTGTTTCATGCAGGTTTTTTACTTCTCAAACATGTATAATGTGTTCCGCACACACAACATATAGTGTAATCCCGTTCAGACATTAATTGCATATAAACCGTGCATTGTTTGTAATTAAAGAATCTATGGATCACCAATATTGATAAACTATATAACATTACACGTGTGCCCAAATTCAAATGAATATGCATGTTTGATACACCAATTTGCGTTATGATATTATCGATGTCGTGATCTCCAGTTTAAATATTTGAATCCCCTTTAATCCAGATATTCATCTCATATTGCTATCACTCATGCTTATATAGGACTATCTCTCTGGACCTATACGCGTTCATCATCTCTCAGGTATCTCTTGTGCTACCTGTATGTCGACAATGATCTTTTATTATCGTAACACACTGACGGTACTCTCTCCCTCGACCTAGATCACTCTATCTCTCTCTAAGTATATTTCGCTCCCTGCTATGTGTCTCTAACTATGATTCTCCATGTGGAATCTCTTTCTCTCACACAAACACAAAACTTTGTCTCCCGGGGTCTCATTTCTCTCTACTATTCCCATGTGTGCCACTCAAGACACCCCTCATACAGAGATGTCTTTCGCTCCTTAGATATGAGAACCCACGACTCTTCCTCTTAAATATCTCTTTCTCACACACAAACACAAACTCTGTCTCCCAGGGTCTCATATTTCTCCACTGTTCTCTTGTATGTCACTCACACACACTCTCTCTCCCTAGAGATATCTTGCGTTCCCTCATATGTCTATCTAGCTATCACTCTCGTTGTGAAATATCTTTCTCTCTCGCAGACACAAAACTCCGTCTCTCGGGATCTCATTTCTCTCTGATATCTATTTGTGTGTGACTCACATGTACCCTCTCTCTATCTCTCTCACACCCACACACATAACTCAGCCTTCTGATCCACTCGACTCCAATCTCTAACGCACACTAGCTAGCATCTTTATCATTCTATTTATCTGTTTCTCCATCAACCTTCTTTCTCGCCCTCACTCTTGCTTCCTATCACGCACACTACATATGTTTCTCTCTACATGCAGTCAAGTGCCCTCCTTTTATCTTTCTCTCTCACACACATATATAACTTCACCCTCTGAACCACCCGGCGGTCATCTCCTACACTCAAACTAGCGGATGTCCCTCTCGCTAGCATCTCCATCTCTGTATCTATCTGTAGTTTCTCCGTCAACATTTCTTTCTCGCACGGAGTCTTGCTTCCTATCACCCACACTATATATGTCTCTCCATACATATGCATTTATAGGTTGATCTCTTTTGCACAATCATTGTGCCTCACTCCCTCTGCTCGCCATAGATGCATGCTCCAGCCCACGCCACTATCTCTTAAAGACAAAAACACATGCTCAATTGTCGGGCCTTCTTCCCTGCATTCTCACATGCATGCATATTGTCATACCGATCCGTATCTCCCATGTCGTTGATCTTATGACTTATGTCTTCTTTCTTTTATCTCGATCATGCGCGCGCTGTCGGTGTACAAAAGTAGGGGCTCTCCTTTTGACCCAGTTACTTGTGCACGGGCAGTCGGAGCCACGCTCCATGGCCGCACACAGCAGGGCAAAGTAGGGAAGCCGGAGAGAATCCGAAGGCACAAGACAAACAAAGCAACGTCAAGGACCAAGGCCACAGAGATAGGATGGACGAAGCAGGTTTCCCCGGCAAGACCCTTGCCAGTGCAGCCTCAGCAGCCCCGGCGAGACCCTTGCCGGGCAGCTCGCCCACACCAGTGGAGCGAGCCACCCTCGAGCCCACGATCTCCGACGCCAACAACCATGTTGGGCCAGGGCTCGGGAGGCACCTACATGGTGGCATGCAGATCTTTGTGAAGACAAAGAATGCTCAAGATCAGATAAGGATTGGAGGGCAACAATCCTCGTGAAGATTCTTACCAAGGAAAACCCACAAGACCCCCGGCAAGATCCTTGCCGGGGGCGGCAGGTTGCCACGACAAGACCCTTGCCGGGCCACCCGGCAAGACTCTTGCCGAAGGCGACAGCGAGGCCAGTGCCAGGCCCGCACCAACCGAGTCCCCACCACCGTTCACAAGCAGTTGCTAGCCCAACCATCTGGGCAGGCACCTGCGTGGCAACATGCGGCTTCCAGGCCAACTCAGCACACACCTGTGTGGCGGCATGCAGATCTTCATGGAGGCTCCACCACCGCGCCACCTCAGCTGCTTGCCTGCCTACATGGCACCGCATGCATCGCCCGGCCGTATGCGCGTGTCAAAGAGAGGAGGAGCGGCGACGGACGGGACGTGCCTCGCTCCCGTCCCCGATAAAGTGAAGGGACACCTAAGCTGTGCATT
The DNA here is from genome assembly GCA_021605145.1 of Aegilops bicornis. Lineage (NCBI taxonomy): Eukaryota > Viridiplantae > Streptophyta > Magnoliopsida > Poales > Poaceae > Aegilops > Aegilops bicornis. The sequence continues at coordinate 116,387,781 of CM038675.1, forward strand.
AAATGCGTCTTGTCCTGTAATACGAGCGATAAGCTCACATCACTGTAGGCCTTTCCACCTCCTGTGTGCCACTATGGCAGCCCCTTTCGCCTATAAAAGGAGGCCCATGGCGCACTGGAAAAGGATTCGGCTCTTTCGAGCCAGGCAACACCCATAGCTAGTTCGAGAGCTCGAGAACACTCAATACATCCACCAAGCAGGACTAGGGTTTTACGCATCCTCCGGCCCGAACTTGGGTAAACGATCTTTGTGCTGATTACTAATCATGCTTTTCTCACAACCCCGCGCCCCGCAACCGTAGTAAGGATTCTTGTGATCCCATAGGTGTCGTTTCCCACCGACATCTTTGGCGCGCCAGGTAGGGGGGCTTAATTGTGAGAATCTGGTCTAGTAGTTGGCCGAGCAGTTCTTCGCCATGGCTCCTAAGAAGAAGACGACCACGACGATCGGTTCGTCCGGGACCGGATTGCCAGTACCGGTGCGGACCAGTGGCGAGCCAGTCGTGGAGAGAAACCGTGGCGCGGCCCGCGAACATCCACATCACCCTGGTAGTCCAGCCCTGGTGAGCGGCATCGTTCGTATGCCAGGCGACGAGCCACACATCGCAGGCTCCAGAGACGGAGTCAGGCCCCCCGCAGGTGGCGCGGGGCCCTCCAGGGGTGCCGTCATGCCGCCAGACGGCGGCGCGGCGGCCTCCAAGACGCCAACACCGGCGCCCACGGCGTGCTCTTCTAGGGTCGTGCGCGATGAGCAGCGCCGCCCTGCTGGTGACCCTGGGCGCCGCCCTGGTTAGAGTCCCATGCGCCCATCACATGATGAGGAGGGCCAGCATGCGCGCCGAGGTGCTGATAGAGGTGGCGAATGGCTGCGGGGCCGTGACGGGGCTCCTTCTAACGCGGTTAGGAGTCGAGGCGCATCGCGGTCCATACAGCTTCCGCCGCCGCCCACGCCAGCAGAAGCCCTAGCACGCGCGCAGCTGCTCCTCGATTTTCCTCTCGCTGCGGAGAAGCTTGACAAATGGAGGGCCACCGTCCGTAGCCTCGTTGGCATAGCCAACAACGATGAGTTGCGGCCGGCAGAACCCATAGGCCGTCACTCCGTCGAACCACCGCATGCCAGCGGAGGCCGGGCCGGAGGCGATGCGGCCACTGTGCACTCCCCTCCTCCATCCCGGCCACCGCGGGTGTCGGTCCGTCGTGACGACGCTTGTGATGATATCTCGATAGCATCGTCCGACCAGCGAACCCATCGCGACCAACGCCAAGTTCTTCGGGAGCGAGTTCATGAAGACGCTCGAACCTCCATCGAGCGCCGGCGTGACGCGCGCCATCAGTCGGACAGGCGGGCAGGGCCCACTACGGACCACCTAGCGTCGGGGGGCTACGGTGGCCTACCCTACGAGGTGGGTTGTCCGGCCTTCACCCGTGAGCTGCGGCAGTTCCAGTGGCCCTCCCACCGCACATTCAAGCCCGACGTTGGCGAGAAGTACAACGGCAAGACTCACCTGTCGGAGTTCCTTAACATCTACACCATCGCGATGCAAGCTGCTAGGGCTCGCCACCATAACGTGCTCGCCAACTATTTTCTGTTGGCACTCAAGCCCAATGTTATGTCATGGTTGATGCACTTGCCAGTGGACTCCATTTCTTCGTGGGCGGATCTGTGTCATGAGTTTGTTGGCGCCTTTACGGGAGGCTACCAAGCTCATGGCCAGGCGAGTGATTTGCATATCATCCCCCCAGAAGGAAGGAGAAAACTTGCGCAAGTACATCCAAAGGTTCAGCCGAGTGCAGTACAACATCCCCGACGTTCATACTGCCGCCGTGATCAGTGCATTCCATCAGAATATGTGCAATCGTAAGATGCATGAAGAGCTGATGATGAACAAGGTCAGGGATGTGGCCAAACTTTATGTTCTGGCCGATCGCTGCGCTCGCACTGAAGAGGGAAGGAAGTACCCCGGCAAAGACGCCAGCACGGAAACCGACTCCACGGATGATACCGCCACCCCGGCGAAGAGGGGCCGACACCGTAACAGAAGCGGGGAAAGATCAGCTTGCCGTCGAGGGGTCCAACGACACCAGCACCACCAAGAAACCCAAGGCAAGTGTCCCCAGCAAGGAGGTTGCCGGGTGTGCCGCTTGCCGGGCCTTGGCGGCTGCCGATAAGCCAGGGGGCTCCGACAAGCAGTATTGCAAGATCCACCGCACCAAAGGCCATGATCTCCAGAACCGCCGGCAGGTGGAGCTGCTCGCTGAGAAGCAGAAAGCTGAGTATGAGTGGCGGGACACGAAGAAGGGCCAAGAGGGTGCTGAGGGATCCGGCAAGAAGCGCGGTGGCTAGGGGAGCTGCCGCGCCAAGGATAATCAGCAAGAGAGGCCCGCCCGGGGCCGCGACAAGAAGCAGGAAGATGATGATCACGACGAGGACGATGAGTCCGGCGACCATGAGTTCCAGAAAGCCACAGATGCCATGTGCGTCGATGGTGGCGCCTCGCTGCATACATCCCACCGCCAGCTCAAGCAATGGGCTCGTGAGATCATAGCGGTGGAGCCGTCGCTCGATGCACGGAAGACCCTGAGGTGGTCCAGCACGCCTACCATCTTCGACACCGAGGACCATCCTGACCGCACTACTTGGTCGGGTGCTTGCCATTGTTGGTCTCACCAAAAATCCGCAACCTCAAGGTGACGAAGATGCTGGTTGACGGCGGGGCCGGTCTGAACTTGATCTCGCCTGTTCTAATCAAGAGGCTACAGATCCCTGATGGAGACCTCGAGGGGACGGGCACGTTCCAAGGGGTCAACCCGGGGAGGAGCCATCCGAAGGGAAAGGTCTCGTTGCCCGTGACGTTCGGAGGTGAGCTGAACCACAGGACGGAGAGGATTGTCTTCGGTGTAGCCGAGATCCCCTTGCCCTACAGTGGGATCCTCGGCCGCCCGGCACTAGCCAAGTTCGTGGCGGCTTTACATTACGCCTACAACATGCTGAAGATGCCCAGGCCGATGAACATCTTCACCGTCCCCTCCGACAAAAAAGATGCGTTGATTTGCGCCGACCAACTCTATCGGGAAGCAGCTGCAGTAGCTGCCGCCAAGGCACCTGCTCCTTCCGACGGAGCCCGGGGAGGGAAGAAGACCGGCGAGACCCCTCGCACCCACTCCGGCAAGCGCACCTCTTCGGGGTGTTGCGCTCCTGTTGAGGACGTGCCAGAGAGCTCCACTGGCAAGAGCAAGAAGTCCAGAGCTGCACCACCAGAGACCAAGAAGGTGCCCGTCAAGGAGGACGGTGCGAGGGGAGCTTTTACCATAAGCTCCACCCTCGACAGCAAATAGGAAAGCGAGTTCGTCACTTTCCTGCGGGGAAATTTCGATGTGTTTGCGTGGCAAGCCTCTGACATCCCCGGCGTTCCCAGGGAAGTGATTGAGCGCCATCTTGCTATCTGTCCTCATGCACGGCCCGTCAAGCAGAAGGTCAGGAAGCAAGCTCTGGAAAGGCAGGAGTTCATCACGGGGGAGATCAGAAAACTAGAGGCAGCAGGCTTTGTAAGGGGAGTGCTCCATCTGACGTGGTTGGCCAACCGGTAGTGGTGCGCAAGGAAAACGGGAACTGGAGGCTGTGTATTGATTACACAGACATCAATAAGGCTTGTCCAAATGACCCCTTCCCATTGTCGTGCATCAACTAGATTGTCGACTCCACGGCTGGGTGTGACCTCTTATCATTCCTCGACGCCTACTCAGGATACCACCAGATCTTCATGACGAAAGAAGATGAGGGGAATACATCATTCATCACCCCATGTGGTACGTATTGCTTTTTACGGATGCCTTTCGGGTTGAAGAGTGCTGGCTCAACTTTTGCAAGGGCGGTCCAAATTGGTTTTGAGCCCCAGCTACATAGAAATATGGAAGCTTATATGGATGACATAGTGGTCAAAACCAAGGACAGGGCAAACCTTGTGCAAGATCTGGAGGAAACATTTGCAAACCTGCGCAAGATCAACCTCAAGTTGAACCCTGAGAAGTGTGTCTTCGGTGTTCCGTCCGGCAAGCTTCTCAGGTTCTTTGTGTCGCAGTGCGGGATTGAGGCAAACCTAGATAAGATCAAGGCCATCGAGCAGATTGAGGCACTTAAACGGATCAAACATGTGCGTCGGCTCACTGGCTGCGTTGCCGCCATGAGCAGATTCCTCTCCAAGTCCGCGGAGCGTGCCCTTCCCTTCTTCAAGATCTTGAAGAAAACGGGCCCGGTGGATTGGACCCCAGAGGCCGAGGCAGCGCTGCAGGATTTGAAGAAGTACCTATCCTCTACCCCAGTGCTGGTTGCGCCCAAACCACAAGAACCGTTGCTGCTGTATCTAGCGGCAACAAATCAGGTGGTTAGCGCCGCACTAGTGGCGCAGAGAGAGGTCGACGAAGAGGTAGCGGCAGCGGAAAAATCAATGGATGGCGAGCCGGAACCCTCCCCGGCAGGGCTCGATCCCGACAAGACTGAGTCCCCGGCAGAGGCTCACGCCAGTACGACAGGGCGCGCGCGACCGGGTGAAGTGGCGCAAAAGAAGAAAATGGTGCAGCACCCGGTTTACTTCGTCATCTCCCTCTTGCAGGGGGCTAGGTCGAGGTACTCAGGTGTGTAAAATTGCTCTTCGCCTCCTTATGGCCTCGAGGAAGCTGCGTCATTACTTCCAAGCGCATGAGATCATCAGATCACCGCCTCCGTTGCATCGAGATCTTGCATAACCCGGATGCAACAGGAGAATCGTGGAATCGCCCTCGAGCTGCTGAAGTTTCGGTTTGAAATTTGAAAGCACCTCGACGATTCAGAGCAGAGTTTTGGCGGAGTTTGTTGCGGAATGCACCTGGACGCCCGACGAATAGGTACAGGAGACCACTCTCCCCGGCAAGGAAATGTGCCACAACTGGATCATGTACTTTGATGGGGCTTTTTCTCTGCAAGGCGCCGGTGCTGATGTGCTGCTTGTTGCACCCACCGGAGAGCACCTCAAGTATGTCATCCAAATGCACTTTCCCTGGGAGATGTCGACCAACAACACCGCCGAGTACGAGGGTTTGCTTGCCGGTCTCAGGATCACGGCGGACATCGGAGTCAAAAAGCTCATCGTCAGGGGCGACTCGCAGCTCGTCGTCAGGCAGATAAACAAAGATGATCAGATCCTGCTGATGGAAGCTTACGTGGATGAGGTGAGGAAACTGGAGGAGCGCTTTGACGGTATACAAGAAGAGCATGTCCCTCGGATGGAAAATGACATCGCTGACTACCTATCAAAGCGCGCTGCCCTCAAGCTACCTATGGAACCAGGTACTTTTGTGCTTCAGTTAACTCAACCATCTGTCGAACCGTCAGCCGGGCAGAACAAGCAGAGGAAGCTAGGCTTCGGCAAGTACTTCCCCACCGGGCTCCCCGGAGCCGCTGGTGAAGATGCTGCCGTGAATGCCGATCCTGCCGCGGGGCAACCAACTCCGGCAGGGCCTCAGGACATGGCCGTAGAGACGGCCGCTTTCGTGGCAGAAGAGATGCCTTTGGTCCTTGTCGTCGAGCCACAGGCTCCGGCATGGGCGCAGCACACCGTCAGATTCCTCCAAAAAGGATAGCTTCCTAAGGAGCAGGAAGAGGCAGAAAGAGTGGCCCGCCGGTCTGCTTTGTACCAATTCATTGACAATGTATTGTACAGAAAAAGACCGAATGGGGTGAAATTGAAGTGCATCTCCCAGGAGGAAGGACTAAAGCTGTTGGCAGAGATACATGGAGGCATATGTGGCTCCCACATAGGGTCGAGGGCCCTGCCGCAAGGCTTTACGGCAAGGTTTCTTCCGGTCCACCGCCTCTAGGATGCATTTACACTAGTAACCAAGTGCGAAGCGTGCCAGTTCCATTCAAAGAAGCTTCATCAACCAGCTCAAGCCCTTCAAACCATCCCTCTCTCCTGGCCCTTCTCAGTCTGGGGGCTCGACATATTGGGCCATTTCCCGCGTGCCGTCGGGGGCTTTGAGTACTTATACGTTGCAATCGACAAGTTCACAAAGTGGCCAGAGGTGGAAGCAGTGAGGAAGGTGACTGCGCAGTCAGCCATCAAGTTCTTCAAGGGACTAGTTTGCCGTTTTGGAGTACCCGACAGGATCATCACCGACAATGGCACACAGTTCACAAGCCATGCCTTCATGCAATACATTGAGGATCTCGGCAGCAAGGTCTTTTTGCTTCCGTGTCACACCCACGGAGCAACGTCCAAGCGGAGAGAGAAAATGCTGAAGTTCTGCGAGGCTTAAGAACGTAGACTTTTGACAGGCTGCGCAAGAGTGGAAGGCGGTGGATTGACGAGTTGCCGGCGGTTCTTTGGTCGATCAGAACGATGCCAAATCGAGCCACCGGCTAGACACCCTTTGCCTCGGCTCTACGGGCAGAAGCAGTTCTCCCCATGGAACTCATATACGGGTCACCTCGAGTGCTCGCTTATGATGAGCTTGAGAAAGAGCGATTGCGGCAAGATGACGCAACGCTCCTTGAGGAAGATCGTCTCCGGGCGGTCAGGAGAGCAGCATGCTACCAGCAAGCCTTGCGCCGCTACCATAGCCGCAAGGTTCATGCCCGGAGCTTTGAGGAAGGCGACCTTGTTCTTCGGCACGTTCAGTCAGCCAAGAATTCCAACAAGTTGACGCCAAAGTGGGAAGGCCCTTATCGGGTAACACGAGTCACCAGGCCCGGTGCAGTCCACCTGGAGACCGAAGATGCCATTCCGGTGAGCAACTCCTGGAACATCGAGCATCTTCGCAAGTTTTACCCATAAGGCGCGGCTGCCGGTCCTCCCGACAAGCCACCTTTTGTACAAGCCTTGCCGGCAAGGCATGTAACCCTTTGTACAAAGCCAGGCGCAGACCCTTAGCATAAATAAACGAAGCGCTGGCGCCCTAAGTTGTAGCATGCATGCTAGGTCGAGTCTCCTCCTCGGTTAGGGTTGATAGTGCTTAGCGGTGGCTAACCCTCAGCTTAGAGGTCGAAAAGTCATCTCTTTGTTATTCTCTATCCTCTTTGGTTCGCAGGGCACATAAACACTTCTGCCGAGCTGTTTGGAAGAAAGGAACGGACCGGCGTCCCGACCCCGGCAAGCCAAAGTTGCCGGGCGCTGCAAGTACAAGGATCCATCCACGACAAGCCAAGGTTGCCCGGGGCTGCAGATCCAAATAAGTCTTTTATCCCCTATCATGCATTTCGTTATGGACTGGGATATGTGAAACCTCGTTTTATTTCTTGGCTACCGTGCTCCCCTTTTTTCGTACCCAAGGATTATCCCCTGGGCCCGAATTTGGTTGTAGCCGCGGCGGCAAGGAAATGGAACGAGGAGCCTAAGCCTACTTTATCCCTACCTCCGCCAAGGGCGCGAGAAAGGTCGAGCGAAGTGGGGGGACGGCAAGGCCTGCTGCCGGGCGAAAAATGTTTATCTTAAATAGTAACAAGGATTCGTTCCTTGTCGCGGGTTTCACCCATGAACAAAAAACCCGGCAAACATCCCTTTTTCATTAAAAACATCCCGTACAGGTATAGTTCATACGGAATGAAAAACATGGGCAAGGGGATTACAAGTCCAAATTTAACAAAGGCCCAAAGGCTTACAAGACTAAAAAAAGATAATGCCCGTAATCCCTTTCTTGTCCCTCTCCTCAGGAGGCAGGTCAAGGAAGCGAAAAAGGGCAAAAGAGGCGCCTAGGCGAGGTACGAGCAGCAGAAGGCGCCAAGAGAACATGTCGGCGGTCGCCTAGGAGAGGGTCGGCAGTGGTGGCACCGGAGGAAGAGCTGGAAGATGAGGCAGCGGTCCGTCAATACGCTATGAAGGTGTCGGTGCCCGCGTGCTCCGACTCGACGGCCGGCCACCCGCCTTCTTTGCCTTCTCCAGCCTCCCTACGCCAGCCGCCCAAGAAGACGGCCCCGAGAAGTTCAAGGAGCTGGCCCCTCCCCGACGGATCCCGCCGGAGGAGCGGCCAGGTGCAGATGTTGCACGGCCGCTGCCGCCAGTGCACGCGCGCGCCCCGACACCTAGTCGGACTCGCCCCGCCATTCGCCTTCTGGCTGTCCTCCTCATCACTCTCTTGAGGAAGTGTTTTCGTCGTCGGAGGAGTTCTCCACGCAGCAGTTCTGGCGAGTTCCAAGATCTCCAAAGACCTTGACGGAGAGCAAGCCGTTCTCCCTTAATTTGAAGTGGAGAACGAGCCCCACCGTCAAGCTGTGGACGCGGGAAAAAGTCTTCCACCCTCGGCGAAGATACATGACGTGCGGGGCGGGGAACTCGACATCGGCCCATGTGCCGCTGTTCCCGCAACCCCTCATATGCAGCCGCAGCGCCTGCAGTGGATCCAGCTCCATCTCCCGCGCAAATGGGGTCGGAAGGCGAAGACGACGGCGTGGCGGCCGGTGCAGCCTGATGAAGAACTCGCAAGGGTAATCCCCGACGTGGCCCTCCACCGGAGGAAGGGCCGCTGGCGGAGGCGAGGTCGATCTGCCGCCCCGTCCCCCTCTGCCTCGAGCATCGTGACGGCCTCGACCTCGCCCCCTCCCCCTCCCTCTAACGGCCGGCTCCGCCTCTACGAGCTCTTGGGGGGAGCGATGCGTTGTCTAGACAAGACCCTCGTCGCCACCGATGAAGCGTCGCCACGCCCCATCGCCATGACAGAAGGAAGGAGGAAGCAGGAATGGGCAGAAGCGGATGACGAAGGATTGAGAGGTGCCGCCTTCTCGCCTCCCCTCTTTATAAAGGGGCGGGGGCGAGGCTCGGCTGCACCTCTCGACCAATCAGGCCCGTTGAAGTGACAACGGGCGGGGCCGTCGACTGCCCTCCCCGCTCAATTGAAGGTGCGTGGGAGTCGAACCGCACGTGTGTGACTTCCCGTATCCCGCGCGCCTGTCATCCACTCTGCATCACGCATGCAGCAAACATGGCGCGAGGGATGGGCGCAGTGGGACGCGTGGAGCGACTGTTCCCATGTAAGGGCGGTAAATAAGTAGCCGCCCTGCTGTCCCGAAGAGACACACAAGCCGCCTCTTTACTGTCCACCATAAGATGACGCCAAAGATGCTTCAGCCACGCGACGCTGCTGCCCCCACGCCGCCGCTGCTCAACGCTGGGCATGGAGAAGCGTGGCGACGGAACAGCCATCATGTAAAATCCGCGCCACACCACAAGACCGCTTTGGGCATGGCCCAACAACGTGTCGCGCTTATATGTGGCCCAGGCCCGGGGGCTCCTTTCGGTGTACAAAAGTAGGGGCTCTCCTTTTGACCCCTTTACTTGTGCACAGGCAGTCGGAGCCACACGCCATGGCCGCACACAGCAGGGCAAAGGAGGGAAGCCGGAGAGAAGCCGAATGCACAAGACAAACAAAGTAACATCAAGGACCAAGGCCACAGAGATCGGATGGACAAAGTAGGTTTCCCCGGCAAGACCCTTGCTGTGGCAACCTCAAGAGCTCCAAAGCGAGACCCTTGCTGTGGCAGCTCACAAGACACCAAATGAGCAAGCCACCCTCGAGCCCACGACCTCCAATGCCAACAACCACATTGGGCGAGGGCTCGGGAGGAACCTCCATGGTGGCATGCAGATCTTTGTGAAGAAAAATAATGCTCAAGATCAGATAAGGATTGGAGGGCAACAATCCTCGTCAAGATTCTTACCAAGGAAAACCCACAAGACTCCTAGCAAGATCCTTGCCGGGGGCGGCAGCACGCCACGACAAGACCCTTGCCGGGCCACCCGACAAGACCCTTGCCGAAGGCGACAGCGGGGCCACTGCCAGGCCCGCACCAACCGAGTCCCCACCGCCATTCACATGCAGCTGCCAGCCCAACCAGCTAGGCAGGCACCTGCGTGGCAACATGCTTCTTCTAGGCCAACTCAGCACACACCTGCGTGTTGGCATGCAGATCTTCATGGAGGCTCCACCATCGCGCCACCTCAGCTGCCTGCCTGCCTACATGGCACCGCATGCATCGCTGGCCAGGGCGCGTGTCGAAGCGAGGAGGAGCGGCGACGGACGGGATGGGCCTCGCTCCCATCCCCGATAAAGTGAAGGGACACCTAAACCGCGCATTAAATGCGTGTTGTCCTGTAATACGAGTGATAAGCTCGCAGCACTGTAGGCCTTTCCACCTCCTGTGTGCCACTGTGGCAGCCCCTTTCGCCTATAAAAGTAGGCCCATGGTGCACTTGAAAAGGATTCGGCTCTTTCGAACCACGCAACACCCATAGCTAGTTCGAGAGCTCGAGAACACTCAATACATCCACCAAGCAGGACTAGGGTTTTACGCATCCTCGCGGCCCGAACCTGGGTAAACGTTCTTTGTGCTGATTACTAATCCTGCTCTTCTCACAACCCCGCGCCCCACAACCGTTGTAGGGATTCTTGTGATCCCATCGGTGTCGTTTCCCACCGACACGCGCGCACACACACATCCCACGTATACATGTACACCTCTCACACATGCACGTTCATGGTCTCTGTGTCTCCATACATAGTTAATTACCCTCAACCCTAAAGCCACATCGAATCGTTCTCCTCTTGTGTGCACATAACTTCCGCCTGGATGGGTAAAACACATACTCAGACTTAACAATCTCCTTCTAGCTACCCCCTCTCACTCTTCCCCTATATCCTCAAACCAATAAGACCATCCCTTTGTTTAATTCCCGCCTACATGCACCATCGATATATAGTAGTCTTCTCGGTGTCTCTCGAACAAACACGCTTCTCCGATGTCGACTCCTCTCACGCCAAGACACACCTTCTCTTCCCTCTCTACGGGCATTTTCTCTCGCACCCCATCACAGGTGGCCTCTGCCATACACATCACCTCTCTATGATGAAGACATGCACACTTAAATTACATCCGCCACCGAGGACCCCGCGACACACACACACACACACACAAACACACACACACACACACACACACACACATGCAGGCACACCCACCCACCCCCCCCACACACACTAAGACTCCATCTCTCTCTCTCTCACACACACACACCCCACACACACACTAAGACTCCATCTCACACACACACACCGCACACACACACACTAAGACTCCATCTCACACACACATGCTCTAGGCGGAGCATTTGTTCCTACCACCCTTCATCCAACATTACCCGTATGATAAACAATCACCTTAATTTACTTGTATAACATGGACAAATTCCACTTTACTTTAGTAGTCAGCAAACTTATCATCTGTACCCTTATAAAAAACGAGTTGGTGATGATGGTGTGCCTGCCATCTTGTAATATAGACCATCTGATCTATATCTGACGGATAGAAAGCAAACTATGATAATTTTACAAAAGATACCCGCACCTCTCTCCACATCCTTATCTCCCAACCTCATTGCTCAAAGAATTAAAAAGGAAGTCTCTGAACAATCTAGCATGGTGGCCGCTGCCGCCTGCCGCGCCTCCATCCCCATGCCTCGCCCATTCCGACCACCACCACCACCACGCTCCACTCCTCCTCACCTTATCTCTCATCTTTCATTTTTTGATGACATTCTCGAGAGACCAGTTTTCCAATAAAATTCTCGACATATCATTAGTTTTTACACATGGGATTACTCCTGCATGGGTCAATCACAACAGGTGTTTTGTAAAAAAATGCATATTGATGTTCCGTGCAATGCACAAGCATCTTGCCTGTAATTATATAACGCAAATCATGAGCACGAAGTGACATTTTTTTTTACACAACCACGTTAACATGGCCACGTAAATCACTAGCCAAAGTAAATACCATTATACTTATATCCCGATGCAAAAGGTTGAGTACATGTCCGAAGAGTAGAGTCGCACAGACGCACACTGTCCCTCAGAATCTCTCTCAAACACACACACCAGTTACGTGACGCCCACTTAAGCAGACACGTATGTTCCAATTTGTGCACCCGCGAGTACACGTGATGCTGCGCATTTATTTAAGCCGGACGGCGAAACGAAACAGTAGCTGCATTCATTCCCCTCCCGCCGCCTCTTCTCTGGTCGCCATCGCCCGGTAGTCATGGCCCGGCCGAAGGTAACAACATACGCCATACTCCCGCCGGAGCGGCGCTTTAATATGGAAATTTTAGTGGCCATGCATGCATCTTTTTGTGCTAGAACTCCTATATATGGGTTGACCGGTTGCTTCCCGCGGACATGCGCGGGCGGTGGAAGAGGAAGGAGAAGGGAAGCGGGCTGTGGAGTAACGTTTTTTACCACAACTTCTTAGGAAACTGAGTGCAATAATTGAGTAGTTTTGCAAACTACCAAGATTACACACAAACGGTTCAAAACCTATACTCCCTTGCCAGCGCGCGCTTCCCGCGTGAAACGGTCAGTGTCGCCCTGGAGCATAGTGCCGCATTACTGCTCGGCCAGAGCGGAGGCGACCTCTCACTAGCGCCGACTTTGAAGTGGCGCGACGGCTGAGAGAGCGTCGCTTCCCGGTGCACGTGACTGCTCCACGTCGAGACTGGCCATAGGCCTTGTTTGGATCCATGGGTTAGAGTTAGTTTGAGCTAGTTGGGGCTCAAATAGCCCTAAAGTATCCAAGCATGAGGGCTTAAATTGGAGCAAGTTGCACCGAACCCACCAAAAAAACTATCCCACCCAAGAGGTGCTAACTGGAGATAGTTCTCATTGGTACAACTGAAAAATCACTTTTCTCTCTCCATCAAGTGCATTTATTGTCAATCTAACCCTATCACCCAAACACCTCTTTGGCTACAGTTAGTTCAGGGTTAGTCATGAGTTAGTCTAACCTCTAGCTAAGTTAGAGTATCAAACAGGAGCAGTATAGGACATGCAAGTTGCTCAAAGCATACAGTCAAATTCATACGTGAAAGGATTTTTTTTCTTTTTGAAAATGTAACGTGAAAGGAATTTTTTTAGAATGCTCTTGGCATGTCGCTAACATGTGATGAGTTAACCGACCTCAATAGACGGCAAAAATGCCAGCCCGCCGCACTTTGAGAGAGACGAGGAGGGAGAAGCGATACAGGCTACTGGATTACTAGAGATAGGTGTCGCACAGAAGCCAAGAAATATGGTGATAGCGTGGGTTAGCCATGTACTAGTATGATGTAACTACACTGGGTTGTCGTGTTTCATACTCTTCCAGTCTATTGTGCAGATGATTGGTTGATTTTATATCACTGAAAAATATTAAATATTATGAGTGCAGACACTCAACCACGAGGTTCCTTGCTCATTCTCGGTCGTCGAGAATCTATGTTCTTCCACTCTATTTTTTTTACGTGAGCTTTGTTCATCCTTTTGCCAACACGCGAGACATCTAGCATCAAGATGCACGTGTTATGCAAGGATCGTTCCATCTATATGAAGAACATGTGGGACTGGAACTACAAGACGGACATGTACCCAGGAGTGGACGTACGAACCTGAGTAATGTAGCACAGTAAGTGAAGTAGAAAGGCACAAATGGTATGAACATGCGTGGCATATAGGGTGTGTTTGGTTGCATTCTCGTCTCAGCATAATTGTTCCCACTTCATGCATGCTCAACTCAACACTCCTGTAACACACCAAAACTTTAACCAGGTTTTAATTATTAAAATTTTTCCAGGAGTTTAAAAGTTTTGCTTTCTGGATTTTATGTTGATTTCATAACCCTTCCTTTTAATATTGAGGAGTTTTACCCAAGTGGAAACTTTCCAAAATATATTGGACTTCTATGCCCGCTCAATATAACATTTCTTATTTAGTAGAGTTATTTATCTAATTATTTCTCTCTGAGCTTTATTCCTTAAAATGACTTCCATTAATTTTGGAGCTCTTTTTGAACTACAACCATTTGATAAATTTAACTAAAATTCCAACCAAAATTTGGAGATGTCATGTGATGTTTGTAACTCACTTTTATGCAAATATATATTATATTCATTGAATATTTTGAGTTCTGCACCTAATTTTCAAATCTGGTCCAGTGGACAGTTTTGCACTACAGCCTAATTAAATATTTCTTTAAAACCTCCACCAAATTTATGGGATGTCAGTGGTAGCATGCCATCCAACTTTATGCAAAAACCTAGTGTTGTTCTTTGGAAAAATTGAGTGAATCAACCTCTTTTTCATTCTGGTCCAGCCTTGTGTTTTCTACTGCAACCCTAATTATTTTTGCTCTAGTGACCTTGTGCTTTCTCCTGCTTGTAGTCAACCCTGCAAAACCCCTAAGTCCAGGAGCATGCACCCATTGGGACACTTTTGGTTCATAGAATGATGCCATTTACCACCTGTCCAGAATTGAAGTTTTGCAAAGCTTGCACTAACAAATTTCTCCAATTGGCAAACTAACCTCACCACCCTCTCTTGCATCTAAAGAGACCCCACTCTGGGAGATTTGACCACCCCAAGTAATGCCTAGATGTCGGGGATGCTGATCGTACACACGGACACCTACGGGGCCGGCGGAGCAGGCCCCTTTGTGGTTCGGAGGGGGGCGGAGGTCGCACGAAGAGCGGATCGAGGCGATGCACACGAGCGGTTTACCCAGCTTCGGAGCTCTCCGGAGAGATAAAACTCCTACTGCTGCTTGTTTGATCTATTCTCCACTTGCTAGGGAGCAATGCGGGCTACAAAACCTAGCATGAGTGTGGCTAGTCTACTGTGGGTCGAATGAATCGAAACTTGGCCAACCGCCGAACCCCCTCTACGTTGCACTCTGGCCTCCTTTTATATGCTAAAGGGGTCTCCGACAGGTGGCAACATAGGCGGGGGTACAAACGTAAAAACAGGGGTTGGTACACCTACTTGAACAAAGGTACAAGGCAAAAATACCTAACTCGACGGCAAGGGACAAAAGCAATAAATGTCCGCCGATGTCGCCAAACAAAGGTAACAGAGACCGTCAGTGCGCCCGCCGCCACGATGGCGAGCCTGTCTGCACCGTGTGTCGCTGCTCTTCGCTGGCTGCACAGCCGCCCGACACGCGCCCATGGAACGGTCCCATGGCGACACGTCGCTGGGTGAGCTGGAGCGGAGACGGAGAGGAGCTGCATGCCGCGGCAAGTGCCTTGCCGCGGCCGAATCCTTGTCGCGCCCGGAGGCTTGTCGCGCTCCGAGCCTTCCCGGCAAGCTCCTCTCGCCGGGGCCTTGTCTACTGCGTGCC
Organism: Aegilops bicornis; assembly: GCA_021605145.1. Taxonomy (NCBI): domain Eukaryota; kingdom Viridiplantae; phylum Streptophyta; class Magnoliopsida; order Poales; family Poaceae; genus Aegilops; species Aegilops bicornis. The sequence goes on from CM038675.1 coordinate 116,402,949, forward strand.
TGGAGCGGCCTTCCCGACAAGCTCCTCTTGTCGGGACCTTATCTTCCCAATCTAATACTTTGTTCTTGAATGGCTCAAAGGGAGCCACGGATGAAGTTGGCGGTGGCGAGGTGAACCTTGCCGCGGTGTTGCAATCGTCTGCGGCACTAGTACGGGATACTAGGGTACCCTACTCTAGTACACCGACAGAGCCCCTGCCTGGGCCGTACACGGTGCCGAAGCGCTTGTCGGGCCAGGCCCGTAATCAGGCGGACACGCTGCCTCGACCACGCCGCAATTTGCCCCGGACCCACCACGATCCCCACTAACGGCACGCACGGACGTGGCGCCCGGCGAAGATTGTGGGCGCAATGTGGGGAGTTCTTTATTAATATAAGCGAACGCTCGCCCCTCCTCCCCTTTATAAGCGGAGGAAACAGAGGCAGGCCAACCACTCCTGCCATTGCCGTCTTGTCAAGAAAACACCGCCGCTCCCCTCGTCTTCTCCGGTGCGAAGAGAGAACGCCCCGCCCCCTTTCGCCCCAAGCACACTCACCGCCGTCGACCTCCCCCGCCCCCCCTCGCCATGGCTCCGAAGGATGACAAGGAGAAGGGCGTCAAGTCGGCGGCGCGCGGCTCGCGTGGCGCTCGCCAAGGAGCAGTCGTCTTCCCCTCGCAGCTCGGGCGCACGGAGCTGCGGACGCCTACTATCTTTTCTCGTCGACGGAGACTCGGCGCATCCGCGCACGAGGGTGCTCCCGCCTCCGCCGCTGATCCGCCCCAACAGGTACCCTTTCTTCGCCCTTTTTCTTCTATTGCGGTCTTTGCCCGCCAGATTCCGAAGTTCTTTTGCGACATAATGAACACCTTCAGCCTCCACCTCCTTGATTTCACCCCCAACACCATCTTGACCATGGCCGTTTTCGCACATTTGTGCGAAAACTTTGTCGGGGTCCACCCGAACGTGGCACTCTTCCGCCATTTCTTTGTCCCCCGCGTCGAGAGAGGAGAGCCTCTTGCCGGAGGTATAGCCTGGGTCTCTAGGATCAGCAAGAAAGAGGCCTACCTAGAGGGGGAGTTCCGGAACAAGTGGGAGGAGTGGAGAGCCAACTGGTGCTGGGTCGTAGAGGAGGACCCACAGCCCTTCACCGCTGCAGGCGCCAAACCCCAATTGCACGCTGCAAGGATTGGAGTTGCTTGGCGCCGAGGATGCGAGGCTGAAGATAGTCTGTGACCAATTCTGCGCCAAAGCTTGCCGGTTTAACCATTGGCGCAGTTGGCGCAGACTTCGTTCGCCGCCGCATCGCTCCCTTGCAGGAAAGGAGGAGGCCTGCTTGGGAGTTCCAGAATGCGGCGGACATCATGAGGCTGCGCCCGGGCCTGAATTGGAACTTCGCCGTCATGGAGCTGGATTCAGTGCTGCTCGAGTTGTTCAAGAACGACCCCGAGCATCCCGAGTGGTTCAAAGGTTGCCGCTGGGGTCGCCCTACAGTGCAACAACTCGGCGCCGACCGCATCCGCGCCATGATGCCACTGTGCGACTCCCACGGATCGCCCCGACCGGCAGAGCCCTCGACGAGGTCGTGCAGCAATTCTTCGACAACTTACAAGAGGTGCCAATCCGCTCGACGAGCAGAAGAGGCTCACCAGAGACACCACCGAGCAGGAGATGTCGTGGATCGCCACCAGAGCAGAGGAGGCGGCAGCAGCCGCTGCCGCTGGAGTCTTCGGGTTCACCGTGGAGGAGGCGGACGCGGCGAAGGCGGCAAGTGCTGCTGAGCGAGGGGAGGTCGCCGGCGAAGACGAGCTCGTCGAGCTCGAGGCCGGGACGAGTGGACCCGCCGAGGGGGCTTCTTCCCCGCCGCCAAGGGACTTGCCACCAGCGGAGCCCCCGGCTCCGCCGAGAAGGCGCTCTCCGCAGGGCCGGAGACGAGCCGGGCGGCTGTGTCGGCCCACAGCTGCAACGCTGCTCGACGCGCTCCACCGCGGCAAGCGAGGTTGCCGCGGGAGCGCCCCAAACTGCAGCGACAACTGGGGCGGAATCTTCTCAGGCCGCCGCCGACGCCTCCGCCAAGCGGCCAAGAGAGCCCACTCCCCCGCCTCATCGCACCGGAGGCGGGCCGGAGTTTGACTTCTCCGTGCTCAGCTCCGAGGAGGAAGGCGAAGAGTAAGCTTCTCGAGATCGCGCCTGTATGTCTTCAATTTTTATTGCTTCATCTTGAATCTGATTTGCTTCGTTCTGGACTCTTTCCTTTTCAGGACGCTGGCCGAGAGAGCGGCGAAGAGGGCCAAGATCCCGACGGTCATCGTTGAGGACGATTCTCCCGTGGCGACGGGGGACGCGTCCGAGACCGCCTTGCCGGACCCGGCAACCCTTCCCCGGAGCAGCCCCCAGCACGGCCCCCAGAGTAAGTGTGCAGTTTTCTTCTTGCTGTTAGGCGTGCGGGGGTGCCCCTTCTTTGTTGATATCTGACCGTGTGCTTGTGCAGGAGCAGAGCAGTCTCATCAGGAGGGCTCGGAAGCCGCCTCCGAGATCCTACCTATCGCCAAGACGCCGAGGGAGGACTCCCGCAAGGGAGCTCCCTCCGACAAGGGAGGCCGCCCGGCAAGGGAGGCCAATCCGCAGTGAGGCTACCCGGCAAGGGACGGCGCCAGCCGACCCTCCAGTGGTCGAGGCCATGGCTGCGGATCCTGCTATGGTAACTCCCTTTACACGAAAATCCCCCTTTGGGCTTGCTTTCTTTTGTTTCTCTTTTTTTGGATATCTGCTTGACTGCTCCTTCTTCGTCTGACGCAGACCCGATGGAGGTCGAGGCCGCCGGCGATGAGGAGACGCGCGGCAACACTGACGAGGCCGCCGTCGAGGAAGAAGAGGTCATCGTCGTGGAAGAAGAGGCCGCCGCCGATGAGCCTGTTGGCGAGGAGGCCACCGAGGCTGCCGACGCAGGGGCCGGCGAGGGGTCGGACGGTCGTACTGACGGCCCTGGGGCCGCAGGAGCGGCAAGCGCTACACCGACGGCCGACTCCCATTGCCGCCAAGGCGCCAGTTCGAGGAGCCCCAGCCCGTGCCTACCAAGGCCATGGCGTCTTCATCAAGCTCCGGGAGCCGAGGCCTGTGGCGCCACGAGGGCGAGACCTTCGACGGCGTGCTACTCGCCTCGCTGGGCTGACGCTGGTGGACGCGCCAGCAAGTAGCAGCAGCGAAGTCCGAGGAGGAGCAGTTCCAAGAAACTGCTGTCCCTCTACCGCACTCACAAAGCTGTTGGAGACCCGTGAAGCCCTTGTCTCGAGGGCTGGTGCGGACATAGAGAAGCGCGCCGAGGAGCTCCGGAGCGCCAACAAAGAAGCGCTCCGCGACGTGGCAGACGCGCGGGCGCAGCTCGCAGAAGAGCACGCGGCCTTTATCCTTGAGAAGGCCGCAGCTGATGAGGAGCAGCGGCTGGCTGCCGAGAAGCTCGCCGCGCAGGAAAGCGAGTTGGCGCAGCGGAAGGTCAACTTGGACAGCCACGAGGAGGACCTCGCCGCGCGTGAGGAGTCGCTTGGCGGGGCGCTTCAGGAAGCGGCGACGCCGCCGCAGCCGCCGAGGCCGCCAAGGAAGAGCTGAAGGCGAAGGTGGCAAAGCTGGAGGCCACCCTCACGAAGAGCGGCGAAGAGCTTGCCGTGCTCAAGCGTGAGCGCGAGAAGGGCGCCCTCACGCTGGGCGAGCTGCAGGTCCGTCTTGCTGACAGGGCCAAGGAGCTCGCCGCCGCCAAGGACTCCAAGGCGGATCTGCAGCTGAAACTGACCACCCTGACGCAGACGTTGGATGGTGCCAGAGAGCGGGAGGCGGGCTTGTTGGAGGCGATCAAGGCCAAGGAGGAGCTGCTGGCGAATGCCGCCTCCGCCCGTAACACTTCGAGGGAGAGCGTGGAGCATCGGGACCGAAGGTCTTGTGGACACCGCCACGACATCCACAACGAGCCGATGAAGCCGGAGATGGGGACCTCGCATTCTCCGGACGAGCATCTCCAACCCAGCGTCAAGCTCAGCCTGTTCTTCGGCGTGGTGACGGGCCTCCGGCGACTCGGGAAGAGGTCCCAAGCAGCTGGCCGATTTAATCACGCCAGATCTCGCGGGGGGCTCGAGAAGGTGTTGATGAAGGTGGCCTTCCGCAACCCGGCCTCAACCTTAATGGCGTCCTCAGATCGTTGTCGGCCGAAGCCAACGTGGAGGAGCTTAAAGCCCTTGTCGCACCCATTGTGGACAAGGTGAACAAGATCAAGAGGATCGAGGGCGACCGCGTGGACTAGGCCGCCAACCTTATCTTTAACTTGTCGCTGCTGGTCATGTTTAGAAAACTTTGTTAGATCAGCGACAAGTTATTCTGTAATATACTCTATCTTAGGTGAATCGATCAATGCGATGTTATTTCCTCTATTCGATTCCTTCCTTTGTACGTTATTGCCCTACGCTTTCCAGGGAAACTTGCCGGTGCAGGCACCCTTGCCGCGAGCGCCGAGTGCGGAACTTCAGCAGCCTGCTGGCGGGGTCGCTACCGACACGCAACCTTGTCGCGGACTAGCCGCAGCTCACTTAGGTTGTTGAGCGGACTCGAAACAAAGTAAGGGCGCGACCAGTCACGATTCGGTTCCTCCGCGCACAGGTTTTCCATACAAAGTACTATCGTTCGAGGAAGATAACGAAAATTTTAAAAATTGATTGCTCAAACTTTGGCAACTTAGCTTTTCTGCTCTTGCTTCCCGATGAGGTGAAACTTCCTCGAGCGGTGCCTGGTCCATAGTATTATCTCCTCCTCCCCCCTGGTTAACTTGTGCGCGAGGGAGCCTCCCTTTCTTTGCGACAAGAGAAAGGAGAGGAAATAACGTTATAGAGCCCAGTGGCTCGATTCTGCTTACCGGGTGTGGTTGCTGCACAAAGTGTTAGCCAAAACATGCAGTAACTTGATGAAAGCATGAACTTGACGGGTTGTGCGCAACACATGGGCTTTACTAATGCACGGGGTCTGCGCCCGGCTTTGTAATTTAAGGATTACATGCAACAGCGGCAAGACTTGTATTAAAGGTGGTTGCCGAACGGGTTCCGACAACCGCGCTTTTATGGGTAAAACTTACGAAGATGTTCAATGTTCCAGAGTTGCTCACCGAATGCCATCTTTGGTCTCAAGGCGGACAGCGCAAGGCCTAGTGACTCGTTTCACCCGATAAGGGCCTTCCCACTTCAAGGCCAACTTGTTTGAATTCTTGGCGGACTGAGTGCGCCAAGAACAAGGTCGCCTTCCTCGAGACTTCGCATTAACCCTGCGGCCATGGTAGCGACGCAGGCTTGTCAGTAGCGAGCTGCTCGCCAAAGCACTGAAGACGATCCTCCTCAAGGAGCAGCGTCATCTTGTCGCAGCTGCTCTTGCTCAAACTCATCATAAGCGAGCACTCGAGGCGCACCCGTGATATCGAAGTTCCGTGGGGAGAACTGCCTCTGCTCCATAGACTAGAGCAAAGGGTGCCTGCCGCTGGCTCGATTTGGCGTCGTTACGATCGACCAAGGAACCACCGGCAGCTCCTCGATCCAGTTTCTTCCGCACTTGTGCAGCCGTCGAAAGTTCTGGTCTTGAGCCCGCGCAGCACTTCAAAGATTTGCCCTCTTCGCTTGACCGCTGCTTCTCGGGTGAGCAACGGAAGCGGCGCAGACCTTGGCGCCAAGGTCTTGGACGCATCGCATGAAGATGCGACTGCGTGAATTGTGTGCCGTTGTCGGTGATGATCCTGTTAGGGATTCCGAACGGCAAACAATTGACTCAAGAACTTGATCACGATCGTATGTCACCTTCCTCGAGCTTCCACTTCCGGCCACTTTGTGAACTTGTCGGCGTCGACGCATAAGTACTCAAAGCCCCGACAACTCGGGGAAGGGGCCGAGATGTCGAGCCCCGCACGAAAATGGCCAGGATAAAGGGATCGCCCGAGAGCTTGAGCCGGCGGTGTATCTGTTTGAATGGAACTGCACGCTTCACACATGGTTACTTGTGCAGTGCATCCCGGAGGGCTGTCACCAGAAGAAACCTTGCCGGAAAGCTTTGTCGGCAAGTGCTCTTGCGCCAATGTGGTGACTACATATGCCTCCATGTATCTCTGCCAACAGCTTCAGTCCATCTTCCCTGGGAATACACTTCAATTTCACACCGTTGAGTCTTCTTCATGCATAAAGATGTCAGTCGACAAACTGGTACATACTTGACCGTCGGGCTACTCTTTCTACTTCTTCCCGCTCTTCGAAGTTCTCCTGCTTGAAGGAATTGGACAATCCAGCTGCGCCCATGCTTTGGAGCTTGTGGCTCGACAACAAGGACTAAAGGCTCATCTGCTGCTGCGGAACATCAGCTTCTACGGCAAGAGCCTGTGGCTCGCCGAGTTAGATGTTCCCGACAAGCTTGCCGGAGCAAGACTTGTCGGGAGCTTTTGCTTCAACGAAACAAACCTCGGGTCTGGCGGAGCAGATCGCTCCTCAAAGACTGCTGGTGTTGATCTTGGGGACCTTTGCAACGACGGCTTCGAGAAGCTCTGCTTGAAAGTAGTCACCAGAGGCCAACTTCCTCTTCTTGCTTTGTCCGCCGATGGTGTTACGGTTGGTCGAAGTCGACTTGAGCACGAAAGTCCCCGGTTCCATTGTGTAGCTTAAGCGCAGCGCACTTTGACAGGGCATCAGCGATATCATTCTGAGCTCTTGGAACATGTTCCATTTGCAGGCCGTCAAAGTGCTCTTCTAGCTTCCTCACTTCATCAACGTAGGCTTCCATCGACGGACTCTGGTAATCTTTGTTGACTTGGCGGACGACGAGTTGCGAGTCACCCCTGACAATAAGCTTCCTGATCCCAAGGTCCACGGCGATCCTGAGACCGGCAAGCAAACCTTCATACTCTGCAGTATTGTTTGTCGCTTGCTCCTTGGGAAAGTGCATCTGGACGACGTACTTGAGGTGCTCTCCGTGGGTGCGATAAGCAGCACGCCGGCACCGGGCGCCTTTGCAGCGAGAAGGCACCATCAAAGTACATCAGCCACTCTTTGCTTGCTTCTTTGACGGGAATGCTCGTCTCCTAATCTCTTCATCCTCGCTACGCCCATTCTCGCTATGAACTCTGCCAAGGCTCGCTTTGGATAGTTGATGTGCTTTCAAACTTAAGACCAAAGCTTGACAGCTCCAAAGGCTCCACTCGACAATCCCGCCTGCCGCTTCGGATTCTACAAGATCCTCTTCAGGAGAGCTAGTGACAACTGTGATCTCATGTGCTTGGAAGTAATGGCGCAGCTTTCTCGAGGCCATGAGGAGGCCGGAAAAGCAGTTTTTGCACACCGTAGTACCTTGACCTAGCCCCCCGCAGAGGGAACCGACAAAGTAAACCGGGCGCTGCACCATCCTTTTTTCTCAGACTGTTCTTGTGTCTTCGCGGACTCGTCCTTGTCGGGACCAGATCTTGTCGGCAAAGCCCCCTGCTTGTCGCTGGATGTGCTTGCCGCGGTTGCTGGCTCGTCATCCGCCTCCCTCTCCACCACTAACGCAGCGCTAACCACTTGATTGGTCGCCGCTATATATAGCAGCAACTTCTCTTGTGGCCTAGGTGCGACAAGTGTTGGAGTAGAGGATGTATCTCTTTAAGTCCTGCAGCGCAACCTCCGCTTCGGGAGTCCATTTTATCGACCCGCCTTTTTCAAAATCTTGAAAATGGCAGGCGCCGCTCAGCGGAGACCTAGAAATAAACCTGCTGAGAGCAGCCACGCAACCAGCAAGTCTTCGTACATCCTTGACGCGCTTTGGTGCCTCAATCTGCTCAATGGCCTCGATCTTGTCGGGATTTGCCTCAATCCCTCGCTGAGACACAAAGAACCCGAGAAGCTTGCCGGAAGGGACTCCAAACACGCACTTCTCGGGGTTGAGTTTGAGGTTTATCTTGCGCAGATTTGCAAAGGTCTCGCCCGTGATCTTGAACCAAAGTTGCTTTGTCCCCGCTTCTGACCACTATGTCATCCATGTCGGCTTCTACATTTCGTGCATTTGTGGCTCAAAAGCGCCATGGACTACCCTTGCAAATGTTGAACCGCATTCTTCAAACCGAAAGGCATCCGTATGAAATAGTATGTGCCACATGGTGTGATGAATGCGGTCTTCTCTTCATCTTCTTCGCATATGAAGATCTGATGGTATCTCGAGTAGGCATCAAGAAACGAAGCAAATCACATCCGCCGTGGAGTCAACAATCTGGTCAATGCGCGGCAAGGAAATGGATCTTTGGGACAAGCTTTATTAACATCGCGAAGTCAATACAAAGCCTCCATTTCCGCTTGCCTTATGCGCACGACTACGTGATTGGCCAACCACGTGGGATGGAGTACTCCTCGACAAGGCCTGCCGCTTCCAGCTTTTTGATCTCTTCAAATTTATGAATTCTTGGCGCCCAACGCTTGCTTATCGACTCTTTGCTTGACGGGTCACAAGATGAGGACAAACGGCTAGGCGGTGCTCAATCACTTTCACAGGAACACCGGGATATCAGACGGTTGCCATGCAAACACGTCGACATTCGCCCGCAGGAAAGGGATGAGCGCGCCTTCCTATTTGGGGTCGAGAGAGGCACTGATGGTGAAGGTACCACCAGCGCCGTCCTCCTTGGCGCGCACCATCTTGGTCTTCGGCGGAGCCACCAACTTCTTACACTTGTCGGTGGAGCTCGATGGTGCGTCCTCGACGGTAGCGCAGCACTCCGAAGAGGGCGGTGTCATCACTGTCAGATCCTGCTTCTGCATCCTCTCCTAGGAGTCTCCTCCCTTCCTCAGCGCGTGCACACTTGTCGGCCAAGGCGTACAGCTCACTAACGTCCTTGACTTTGCTCATCGCCATCTCCTCCCTCATCCTGCGGTTCCGCACATTCTGATGAAATGCGCTGATCACCGCGGCAGGGTGGACGTCTGGGATGTTGTAGTGCACACGGCTGAATCTCTGAATGAACTTGCGCAGGGACTCTCCTTCCTTCTGGGCGAGTAAGTGAAGGTCACTCTCTTGGCCATGAGGTTTGTGGCCACCTGTGAAGGCGCCAACAAACCGATGGCATGTGTCTGCCCAAGAGGATATGGAGCTGTCGGCAAGTGCATGAGCCAAGATCTCGACGTTGGGCTTGAGCACGGCGGGAAGTAGTTGGCGAGGATCTTGTCGCCCCGTCCCCCGCAGCCTGCACCACGATGGTGTAGATGCTGAGGAACTCCGACGGATGCGCCCTACCATCATACTTCTCCGCACGCCTGGTTTGAAGTTTTTCTGCTGGGCCATCGGACTTGCCGCAGCTCACGAGTGAACGCAGGGCAACCTACCGCTGCATTTATTAAGTCGCCTCGCCCTCCGGGCGCTGCATGTCAACAGAAGGCCCAGCGCTTGTCGGATTGACGCCGCTTCTCTTCGACGCCGATGCGCAGTTCGAGCGCCCTCTTGTTGTCGCCATGAAGAACTTGGCGCTGATCGCGGCGAGTCCGCTGATCCGGACGACGCCGTGGAGTCGCTGCCGAGGTGGATCCGGTGAGTCGGCGATCTTGGCCTTCTTGGCGGAGAGTGCACGGTGGCTGCACCTCCGACAGTTTCGCCGCCCGGCTCGTGTTTTGTCGCCGCGCCGCTGCAACGATGGCGTTGGTTGCCGCGAGCTGCCGCCGCTGGCAAAGCCGATGAGGCTCGATAGTGGCCCTCCACTCGTCGACCTTGTCGGCCGTTGAGGGTAGTCGAGGAGTAGCCGGGCTCGCCAGAGCTTCTCCGGAGTAGTAGGCGGCATTGGAGAACGGTGCGAGCGGGACACGCTCGGACTTCTAACTATGTTAGAAGGAGCAGCGCCTCGTCCGGGCGACCGTATCTCACTTGCGCCGGCACGTTGGCGTGCGTGCTGGTCTTGAGGGACTCGATCCAACGAACGTATGGCGTTGTGAGCGCCATAACATTGTTGGTCCCGCGTCTCCTGAGATGGGCGCGGGGGATGTGTGGACGCCGAGGTTTGCGGTGCCTTGTCCTTGGACTTGGCAACGTCGCGAACACCTTCGTCGGCGCCCGTTCTTCCGCCAGCGCCTGTACCACCACCCGCTTGCTGCGGGCGAGGGTGGGCACGACGCGGACGGTTTCTGCCGCCGCCGCCTTCTTCTTCGGTGGCATGTTGAGGAAGATGTTGATGACGCCGCCGTGTGAACGCCGGATCGGATTCACACGGCCTCGACGCCCTTTACCGGCGCGCGCCAGAGATGTCGGGGATGCTGATCGTACCCACGGACACCTACGGGGCCGGCGGAGCAGGCCCCTTTGTTGTTCGGAGGGGGGCGGAGGTCGCACGAAGAGCGGATTGAGGCGATGCACACGAGCGGTTTACCCAGCTTCGGAGCTCTCCGGAGAGATAAATCTCCTACTGCTGCTTGTTTGATCTATTCTCCGCTTGCTAGGGAGCAATGCGGGCTACAAAACCTAGCGTGAGTGTGGCTAGTCTACGGTGGGTCGAATGAATCGAAACTTGGCCAATCACGAACGCCTCTTCACGTTGCACTCGGGCCTCCTTTTATATGCTAAAGGGTCTCCGGCAGTGGCAACATAGGCGGGGTACAAATGTAAAACAGGGGTTGGTACACCTACTTGAACAGTGTACAGTGGAAAAATACCTAACTCTGACGGCAAGGGACAAAAGCAATAAATGCCTGTCGTTGTCGCCTAAACAATGTAATAGAGACCATCAGGTGCGCCTCCGCTCGCCACGATGGCGAGCCTGTCTGCGCCGCGTGTCGCTGCTCTTCGCTGGCTGCACAGCCGCCCGACACGCGCCCATGGAACGGTCCCATGGCGACACGTCGCTGGGTGAGCTGGAGCGGAGACGGAGAGGAGCTGCATGCCGCGGCAAGCGCCTTGCCGCGGCCGAATCCTTGTCACGCCCGGAGGCTTGTCGCGCTCCGAGCCTTCCTGGCAAGCTCTTCTTGCCGGGGCCTTGTCTACTGCGTGCCTGGAGCGGCCTTCTCGACAAGCTCCTCTTGTCGGGACCTTATCTTCCCAATCTAATACTTTGTTCTTGAATGGCTCAAAGGGAGCTACAGATGAAGTTGGCGGTGGCGAGGCGAACCTTGCCGCGGGGTGCTGCAACTGTCCGTGCACGAGTACGGGATACTAGGGTACCCCTACTCTAGTACACCGACACTAGATGCCTCTGGCATTTTGTCAAACACCCTGTGTGCATAGACAGATTTGGCATGGTTGAAGGTTTTGTGTCGTGAACTTTTCCCTTCCCGCAAACCAAGTTGTCCAGTAGCCTTCTGCATGACTCTAACCTAGGCAGGTGGATTTGCAGTGGCTCTCAAGCAACTTTGGTCGCCCTCGCATTTCGTCGAACGAGTGCCGTGCACGCCAAGAGCGCGAGCAGAGCACGCGTTTTGCACGTGCTCGCGTCCGAGCCTGCACCCCCCCTTCTGGATAAGTTTCCCCGAGCCCATACAAACCCTCTCCCTCTCGCCACGTCACGCCAGAAGCCCCGAGCGCCTCCTCGCCCCAGAAGCGTCGCCCGGCAAGCCGCTATAGCACGCTTCGTGACGCATCCGCCACCGCCATGGGCAGCACCGCCCAAACCACCACAGCGCCAGCTCGCCTCCATCGGCAAGTGGAGTGGTCGTCGTTAGCCCCTCGAGCTAGCCAGCCACCGCCACGCCGCCTGCAAAGACAAGAGGGCGATCCGCCGACGAAGCTCATCCACGGCCGCCATGAACCCACTTGAGGCGCTTATAAAGGAAGCCCCGAGCTCCCCGATCACTCAAGCAACCTCGCGCCCGTCCTCCTAGTGCCCGTTGCTACCAATTGAAGAGGGAAGGCCGTCTACAACCTCTCCGCCAGCTCGGCCGCCTGCTCCGGTTCACCCCGCGCCACCAGAGCCTCCCCACCCCTGCCATCACCACCACTGCTCCACATCGTCTTGCGGAGCCGCCTGCACCCCAAACGACAGCAGCATCAACCTAGCCCGAGCCCCCATATCCACCGAAGCCTTCCTCCGGCGCAGAGCTCACCGCCGGCGATTCCCTCCACCTCCGACGACCCTACAACCACCGGAAGGACCGCCCCTGATCCGCGGATCCATCCCCGCCCTCAGCTCCCCGTGAGGAAGCGTCGTTCGCCGGCGACGGTCGCCGGAGTCCCGCCTCTGCTCGGGCAGAAGAAGAATAGGGAGGGGAGACCAGTCAAACATGACCAGTGGGCCCCCTGGACCCACTATCAGCGACTCCCCACGCGGTCCATGCTGGATAAGTGGAGGCGTAAAACCCCAAGTACGCCTCCCCTGACCGAAAACGTAATCTCGTTTGAAACGTTTTCTTTTTCAGTTTTTATTAAAAATAGATTCTTACCAAAACTTTGACTAGCTATAACTTTTTAAATATAACTCCAAATGAGTTGATTCTTTTTCCTACCTCTTTCAAATATTGTCTAGTTTATTTTAAGATTTATTTCAAAAAAAATCAGGCAACATTTTGGTACTGTTTTTGAACTATATACTGATTCAAAAATATTTTAAATAGGATTTGTGGAGAGAGGAGAAAACTTTCAAGAGTTTTGGAATGCACCAAGCCTCCCCACAACTTGAAGGCAAGCATTCTGAACCCTGGCATATTATTGTGTGTGTTATTTGACGCGGTGACAACACCACCTCGACACGGGGTATATGTCATTTTATGTGATGATATGTTCCTACTCATGAGTGCATATTAATGTTTTCATGCTACTTGAGTTTGATACGGTTGTGATTGTAATCACCGTCATGTGCCTTTCATGCATACCGGAAGAGAAACCGGGAAAGCCTCTGTCTTGGGTAGACACGGTCTTGTCCCTAGCCATACGTCAAGACGGTCGTGTCCGGTATGGCATGAGGGGTACGACGCGTGACGATACTGTCTGTTGGTTGATGTATATATATTGTTATGCTAATCATGCAGGGAATATTTAAACCTCCTGAGTCGATCGTAGATTGAGTCTTGTCCCGGTAACCCCATACTTCTTTCTTGCTGCCACTTGCCCCCTGCCATAGGTAGGGTCCGGTTCAGTAAGTTGTCAACCCCTTTCCTAGCACACACCATACAGAGAGGCCTTGGTGGAAGATACCGGAGGCATCCGGTAGGCATGCCACCTGGTCCGGGAGCATCGGTGTTTCGGTTGTAGCCGAAGGGGTAGCTCCCCTAGTTTGCGCGCGGTATAAATTCTTGATCTCATTTTACGTCGAGGTTGTAGCCTCCCCACTTAGAGTTTCGCTTAACGGGTGTCATGGGTGGTTCCAGACACCGGTAAGTTAAACTGGTGTGCGGATAGGTGTGTTTTCAATTAAAAGGCCATAGACGGAATTAGCCCCGATGGACTAAAGGAATCCGTTGTTCGTGGGTAAAGAGTACACCCTCTGCAGAGATTAAGCCTATTCGAATAGTCGTGTCCATGGTTAAGGATTACAGTCTGGGATTGGGTCGAGTGTCGGTCTTAGTGTCGGTCTTCGGAGGATAAACTGTTAAACCAGAACTGGGATCATGACTTGAGACTTGTGATGATTATGATTATTTATTTTGTTGTGGACTAACCCGTTATATTATTGGAATTATCGAATATCCCTGGGATGGTTCTACCTCCTGGATATTCACTGTGACTTCTTTATAAGCCCTTTATGTGGTGTCGCTAAGACGCCCGACTGTGGCATGCTTGTATTTATTTTCTTTATAAGCCCTTTATGAGGTGTCGCTAAGACGCCCGACTGTGGCAAGCTTGTTATTTATTTTTCTTTATAAGCCCTTTATGTGGTGTCGCTAAGACGCCCGACTGTGGCATGCTTGTTATTTATTTTCTTTATAAGCCCTTTATGTGGTCTCGCTGAGACGCCCGACTGAGGCATTTCTCTTTGGTTACTAACCTTTCGAGGCGTCGCTTCGGACACCCGTGCATTTTATTACTACTACATTATTGCATATCCATAAGTAACCTGCTCGCATGCATCAGAGATTTTATTTTTGTGACTGGCATCATGATCTTAAAATATTTTCAGAGCTTAATTATCGATGTTATATTATACCCGCGTTCATAATGTTTGCGAGTACATTCAAAAGTACTCACTGGCTTGTCCCTGGCTATTGTCTTGGCCAGATTTCTTGCGCGGAGAGGAGCGACCGTGATGACAGCCCCGGAACCTAGCAATGGTGATAGCAGCCTAGTGAAGATAGGAGTTATTCTGGTCAGCTGTTCCTGTGGGAAATGGAGTCCCATAGACACTGATGTACCACAAACCGCTTCTGCCATCAACCACTAGAAACCATTTGTTGTACTCACAGGCCAGAATGGTCTTGTACTACATATTTTGTATTTTTCTTGGAATTTCAGATCAAGTAGGTGCCTCATCACCTAACAGTAATCCCGGGCTGGTGAGCACAAGGGCCATTTTCGAAATTAATACCCGGAAAACCGGTCGTCACAAACTTGGTATCAGAGCCAGGCTAACCATTGGCTAATCCTATCTTAGCCAGGTCGATAAACCTAGGTAAACCAACCCTTCAGACCTTAACCAAACCCCGGCCAAGCTTCTCATGCAAGATAGCCACACAGTGACCCCGACACCTTCTCGGCGTTCGGTGCCCAACCTATCATCTTAGCTCACGATCACGCCGCCCGATGACCGACGCCCATTTTGTCCCATCCGCAAGCGTGTGAAGGAAGACTCCGTCCCCTTTTCTATAAAAAGGGCACGCTAGCCTCAACCCAGCACAGCACAACCTCTTCCCCGAACCTAGCCATAATGCCAGAAGAGCCCCCAGAATGAGACCACAGCAACCAACCTTGGAGGTTTTGTGACCATAATCGCAAACCTCACCCGTCGTACCAGTGCGTTAGAAGAGCCACCAGAATATGTTGTGTACCAAGGAACCATGAGCGGTGAGAGCCATCAATTCTGGGCCACTGTGCACATCTACGGTAGGGGTCTGTCGCAGAACGCCCCTACAGGTTCACCGGAAGGACAACTTCCTTCGAGCCACAAGCCATCCAGCTAGCTGCTCAAGAGGCTATAGTTCAACTCCGGCAGTTGTCGCCCAGAGTTAACTGTCGCTCGTTCTACTACTACCCCAGGCGTGAAGGGTTTGGTAGACCACCCCATGTTGCCAACGGAGATCATGAGACAGACCCTGCGTTGTTGCACCTAGTACGCTATGTAGGTGCACTAGAGGCATTGTTCGATCAAATAACAATTGATCTGATCGCAGCTCGTGGAGAGCTGGTTCGCCGAGCCCCGGCAAGCAGGGAAGACGAACCCGACGCCGACAACCCAGTCATGCTGTTCAGACACCCGATCGAGACCCTGAGGTCAGCCTCAGCCAGCAGCCAAGGTACTTTGATGACCCCAGAAGTGCTTCGTCGCCTTTTGGGAGCACACTCCAACGGGATTGTGGCCAACAATCCCTGCAATGGTCATCATCACCACCACAACCCTGAAGCCCCTCAACCACCTCCAGCTAATCCCGACGGTGAGACCCGTGGAGAAGCCTCGACATCCACAAGGCACGCCCGTTTGGACATAAACGAGGTAGACTAAGTCACCCAAGTAGTGTCG
The DNA here is from genome assembly GCA_021605145.1 of Aegilops bicornis. NCBI lineage: Eukaryota > Viridiplantae > Streptophyta > Magnoliopsida > Poales > Poaceae > Aegilops > Aegilops bicornis. The sequence goes on from CM038675.1 coordinate 116,418,542, forward strand.
AGTCTCAGTGTATCCTCGCTTTGTAATCGTGTGACCTTGTTAATAAACGCAGCCCGTTGTTGTGCCTCTGCTTTAATAGCAGCCTTGCATATTTGTGTCAGCCGGCAGTTGTTTTCTTTTTCAGGCACAGCTACCAAAACCAACCCCGACGACACCCACAGTAACACGTCCCTTTTGTGAGATATGTGTATCTGTGGCTCTGACCCCGACCCTTGGAGCTGATCTGGCAAATTTATTACCTTTCACCACGGTAAATAACTAGCCCGGTTGCTATATAAGAAGGCTACCTCGTGACTTTGCCCAGCACCCCTCACCTCGTGCACCACTCCCACAACCATTTCTTGCCATGCGGAGCCCTAGAATCTATCTGAGAACCCTAGATGCAACCCCGGGTAGTTTTGTCAAAATATTGTGGGACTTTACCTGCAGTACCATGGGTTCTACCCAGCCACCCCAGTACGAGCTGTTCAAATCGAGAATCACCCCTTCCACCTCGAAATATTGGGCAGCAGTACACATCCCTCCCATAGACTCCAACCAAGACCCAACGGAGGTTTCCTTCATGGGGAAATCTATGCCAACCCCACATATGGCCATAGAAGCTGCTGCGTACGAAGCGATTGCTCATCTTTGATTCGCGGTACCCTATGCCAGCGAACGAGGGTATTATTTCTTTCCGAGACGTGCAGCACCGGGAGAAGTAATATCTTCTCCTGGTGGACGATTTGAGAGAGACCCAGTACTGGCCAACCTTGTCCAGTACGTCATCGCTCAAGAACGGTTGAACCAGCGAGTAATGGGTTATCTCCAGAGTCTCGCTGATTTGAATCCTCGGATTGCCATCGGCAGACCACTAAGGCCGACCAGGAGAGACACATACATCGGCTAGTCAATCCACTCCCTCCGATAGAAGAGGAGTGTGTCCCAGTACCAGAGACATTTTCGCGAGACCCCGTCCAGTTAACGTCATCATTTTAGACGTCAATGCTGTGTTTATTATTGCAACATTTATTATTGCATTGTAACTTATGCATGGTACCCTAAGTTTGTGCGACGAGTCAATTATTTCGTTTCTACTAATTTGAGTAGTTTTCTTTGTGATTTATTTTCTTCAAGATAACCTTTGTCCCCACGAAAAATCCTGGAGTGAGATTTCTTTTCCCTGAGTTGCTGCATCATGTATTTTCTCACGACATGGATTATTCACGCAACACCACGTCAGCAGACCCACAACCACTCGGACTCACACACTGCTTACAAAGACACTTAACCATGTTGCGTCTCACCGACCCCTCCCTAAGCACACCACAGCCTCCAAAGGAGAGATTAGTGGATAATCATCCGGATACTAATCAACCCCGGCACACTAACAACAGTTAACCCCCGGCAACACACCTAGTCCTCGTGATCACCGCCACCGCGGAGAGCCAGCACCCGAGCGGCAGCATCACGGCGATCATCGAGGATCATCGTGCACAGGAGCACGGAGAGCCCCAGCACTGCCGCCAGCCCTCCGCACACCGGGATCACGTACCAGTCCGGCACCGCCTCCGCCATTAGAGCCTCGTCGCGAGCTCCGGTAAGCAGCAATGGAGAAGGAGGAGGAGGAGCGAGGCCAGGAGTGAGGAAAAAGAAAGAGCACCGTGATCATTTTATAGCTCGAGATCAGTGTACGGTGGGCAAGGTCCACCAACGCCGCTCGTCGCCCGATCGCCGGTGTTCGGAGGCGAATCCGCGAGCAGTACCGACATCGCACTGGCCCGCGAGGTGAGTGCATGCTGCACCGGCAGCAAGCACGCCGCGCACTACCGCAGTACGGCCTAGATGCCCTACGAGCTAGACGTCGCAGGTGGAGAAAGCGCGGGAAAGCGCGCGTGAGAGAGGAAGAAGAGAGAGCCAGAGGAAGGAGGAGAGACTGACAGTGGGCCCTGGGTCCACCTGTCAGCCAGGGGGAGCATCAGTGTTTCCTGCACGACCAGCGTGTTTTTGAATTTAGAATTTATTCTAAATTCACTACGTCCATCGTATAAATCGCTCATTTTTCCCTAAAACGTGGACTCCTCCACACAGCACCAGTGTCCCACACTGTGGTTTCACCCCACTTATTGCCCACTCACTCTAGCCGCTTTTTTGTCGCGACCGGTTTTCCGGGTATTAAATTCCAGAAAATGGACGTTGTGCTCACCAGCCCCAGGATAACTATTAGCTGATGATGCACCAACTTGATACAGAATTTCCAAGCAAAACACAAAATATGTAGTACAAGACCATTCTGGTCTGTGAGTACAACAATTGGTTTCTAGTGGTTGATGGCGGAAGCGGGTTGTGAATCATCACCGTCTATGGGACTCCATTTTCCACAGGAACAGCTTACCAGGTTAACTCCTATCTTCGCGCGACTGCTATCACCGTTGCTTAAGTTTCGGGGCTGTCAACACGGTCGCTCCTCTCCGTGCAAGAAATCTGGCCAAGACAATAGCCAGGGACAAGCCTGTGAGTACTTTGAATGTACTCGCAAACATTATGAACACAGGAATAATATAACAATGATGTGCTGAAAATATTTTATGCTCATGACGTCAGTCACAAAAGATAACATAAATTCTGATGCACGCAAGCATGTTATTTATGAATATGCCATAACATAGTAGTATTAAATTTTTTGAAATAAATAACAAGCATGCCATATTCGGGCGTCTTAGCGACACCACATAAAGGGCTTTAAAAGAAATGCCACAGAAGGGCGTCAAATCGACACCACATAAAGGGCTTATAAAAGAAATGTCGCGGTCAAAGGCCTTAGCGACACCACATACACCGCTAATAAAACAAATGCCACAGTCGGGCGTCGTAGCGACACCACATAAAGGGCTTTAAAAGAAATGCAACAGTCGGGCGTCTTAGCGACACCACATAAAGGGCTTATAAAATAAATGCCACAGTCGGGCGTCTCAGCGACACCACATAAAGGGCTTTTAAAAGAAATGCCACAGTCGGGCGTCTTAGCGACACCACATAAAGGGCTTTAAAAGAAATGCCACAGTCGGGCGTCTTAGCGACACCACATAAAGGGCTTATAAAAGAAATGCAACAGTCGGGCGTCTCAGCGACACCACATAAAGGGCTTTTAAAAGAAATGCCACAGTCGGGCGTCTTAGCGACACCACATAAAGGGCTTTAAAAAGAAATGCCACAGTCGGGCGTCTTAGCGACACCACATAAAGGGCTTTAAAAGAAATGCCACAGTCGGGCGTCTTAGCGACACCACATAAAGGGCTTATAAAAGAAATGCCACAGTCGGGCGTCTTAGCGACACCACATAAAGGGCTTTTAAAAGAAATGCCACAGTCGGGCGTCTTAGCGACACCACATAAAGGGCTTATAAAAGAATCACAGTGAATATCCAGGAGGTAGAACCGTCCCAGGGATATTCGATAATACCAATAATATCACGGGTTAGCCCACAACAAAAATAATAATCATAATTATCACATGTCACAAGCCGTAATACCATATCTGATTTAGCAGTTTCACCTCTGAAGAACGACACTAAGACCGACACTTGACCCATCCCAGACTGTAATCCTTAACCATGGACACGGCTATTCGAATAGGTCTTAATCTCTGCAGAGGGTGTACTCTTTACCCACGAGTAACAGATTCCTTTAGTCCATCGGGACTAATTCCGTCTACGGTCTTTTAAATGAAAACGCACCTGACTTGCACACACCAGCTTAACTCACCGGTGTCTGGAATCACCCACGACACCCGTTAAGCAAAACTCTAAGTGGGGAGGCTACAACCTCGATTAGCATGGGATCACAAAATTTATACCGCGCGCAAAACTGGGAAGCTACCCCCTCGGCTACAACCGAAACACCCATGCCCCCTGACCGGATGACTGGCTTTAATCCATGGCCGTGGTACCCTCATCCCGGCCCCTCTGTACGGTGTGTGCTAGAAAGGGGTTGACAAATTACTGAACCGTACTCTACTTGTTGTAGAGACTAGTGGTAGTACGAAACAAGTATGGGGGTTACTGGAACAAGACCCGATCTAGGGTCGACTCAGGAGGTTTATAATGTTCCCTGCATGACATGTATAACAAGAAATATTCCAACCAACAGAATCACCGCTCATTATACCTTACTATGCCATACCAGACATAACCGTCCCGACGAAGACCGGCGAAAACTCATGCCTACCCAAGGCAGAGGTTTTCCCGGATTCCTTCTGGTATGCATGCAAGGCACATGAGGATGATTATCATCACAAGTGTGTTTGTTTCCAACAGCATGGAAATCACCAATATGCATTCATGCAAATGATCATGCGACATGAAATAACAAGTTCTCCGAAATGAGTTAGTGTTATAGACGTGTCTACGAACACACAAAAATATTATGCCGGGATTCAGAATGCTTGCCTTCAATGTGTGGTAAGGCAGGGTGCACTCCAAAACTTTTGAAAGTTTTCTTCTCTCTCTTCAAAGTCCTATTTTAAAATAAACTAGCGGGGTTACCCGCGCATTTGCGCGGCTAGATTTATAAAATTTAGAATTTCATACCTTAATTAGAAGCTCTATTCTGCGTGTTGAATAATTTTGCATTTTTTAAATAAACATGGTATAGTACCGTTGAGGTAATTTATTTCACTTCTAAGGTGTGTTAAAACTGACTTTTTTTATTGATAATGAATTATATATAACTACTAAATACAAATATGTTTATTTTGGAAAGGTACACTTTGAACTCAAACATATTATCGCTTAATGCATGTATTTATATGTATGCTTGGAGAATCCTTTTGTTTCTCTGGATTAGTGTATTATATATGTGTTGTTTTATTGGGACTGTGTACTACTATGTTTGAAGCATTTTTATTCTTTCCTTATGGAAATTGGAACATTATATGAGCTCAATGACAATGTGAAGTAGCTGTTCTATATACAGTAGTACGAAATGTGTAGTCATTTTGATTTTGATTTTTTGATAGAGAACTTTATTCATTGTTTTGAAGTAGATTATCTTTATTGGTGTATATGTTTTTTTGCGAATGCCGTATATGTTGTTTGTACTTTACTCCCATCTTCATGGTTCAATAAGCCTGTCAACATTTAATTTTTGAGTATTTTTGACATGTTCCTCTTACCCCCCTCTTTTCACAAGGAAGGTAAGAAGGTAAAAGTAGATCAGACCACTACTTACTCAAATCAATGGTTCATATCTATCATAAACTCTTACGTCTCATGTTAAAAGGGGAGATAAGAGGGAGCATGCTAAAATTTTCCTTAACTTTTATATGATTGTGCCTACTCCAATGTGTATCGTTGTTTCGACATCTCGTTAGTAAGCATCATGGATTATTGGCCCTATTTACATGCTGGCTAACTTACTTTTTTTTATCCAGTTTCACCTCTGTAATTCACTACATTAGACCCTAGGTTTGAGAATTAGATTTTGATTACGCATTACTTTCCTTGGTGTCTCATACCCAAGTTGTTGTGGTTTCGATGTAATTTATGAGGATTTGTGGTTTCCAATGTCAATGATGAGGGAAGTTCATCATCTCATCCAATATAGCTTAGTGATATTAGTGTGCCCTTAAAAAAGATATTAGTGTGTAGAACTTGTGCGCATTTGATTTAGTAAGCAACTGTATGCTCTGCTAGATTTATTGTAAACTTCCCTCCACCAAAAATGATACAGTGAAACTAATATATTAGATTACTTTGAAGAAGTCATGAAATACGTAAAAAGATAATAAAACAACAGGAAAACGTTGTTATATTAAATTTCACACATTTTAATTTAAGTTCTGGTCAGAACAGGTTAATGGAGGCCTGAATTTTCTAATTCAAAGTACAGATGCAATGGGGAAAAACACTGAAGCACAAATCACTTTTGACATGAGCGCATGCAAAGCTATCCAGATTTTTGAAATAAATGCTACTCTGATTGCTCGCTGTAGCCATAGGTTCTGATACATATTCATATCTACGCTTCTTTGATCATAATGCTTTATATCTCCACCGCTAAGTATGATTTGGTAAAAAGTAAGTGGTAGGAGTGTTACAAATGAGCATATGGTTTATCGAAAGTGACTGATTGGCCTCGTCCACAATCTTTCACGGGTCCAGCAGGCCATTTAGCGTCCTTGACATTGGCTGAATGTTCCGATAAAGATTGTGCCATTGTTGTTTGTCCTCGATTAGCGTTGCTGAGTCCGTGTATGCATGTATGTATACTCATGTCTTATATGCATTCGACTCCTAACAGATTATTGTAGGCTTATAGACTATACATGGTGAGTTTCCTAGGACAATATAACCTTCTGTATATTCTTGTGAAGCATTCAAGCATGTGGTTGACCTGGATAATAAATCCTAAGGTTCCTTGTAGGTATGTTACAGTAATACACTCATGTGTATAGGATGTGTGGCTTGCCTGATCCGTCCGTATATGCTCCTATCTGTGTTCTCGGCGTTTGTGTCATTGCTACCATCTATCGAGGGCACTGCTGTCACCAATGGCACCGACACGCGGTACTACGGAGGTCAGTCAAGTAGGATCTCATTCTGCCAACTGTCATCTCCTCCATCACAAAGGCCAAGAAAGCGCCTGGTCGCCAATGGAAGGAGAGATCCATGATTCGGCTGCTGCATCCCTTTTTCACGTGCGCTGGAGCTACCCGTATTGGTGACAATGAGGCTGAGAATCTTGCCATGCCACGTGGTGCTTCTTGCTTGCAATGGTGATCACGACAGCCTATGGGATCAGCGACGCCTCTAGTTACTTCGAAGTTGCGCTAGCCGGACTTCGCTTCCTAGCATCCAAAATTCAGCCAACAATCTGGTCGTGTCTTGCCTGTTGCTTCATGCTTGTGACCCTGATCTCTTCCTAGCATCCAAAACTACGCCGACAACCTGGCCGTGTTCGCATGGTGCTTTGTCCTTGAGACCCCGATCTCGACAGCTATGGGATCAGCCACGCCTTGAGTTACTTGGCCGTCGTGCTCGCTCAAATCCTCTTCCAAACATCCAAAACTCCACCGATAACTGGGTCGTGTCTTGCGTGCTGCTTGATGCTTGCGACCCTGATCTCTTCCTAGCATCCAAAACTCCGCCAACAACTTGGCCGTGTCCTGCAAGGTGGCATTGGTGCGTCATGCTTGCAACCCCGATCTCGACAGCCTATGGGATCAACCCCGTCATGCTAGCCCAACTCCTCTTCCTAGCATCCAAAATTCTGCTGTGCCTGATGCATCAGTGATGCATCACGTACGGGACCAAGCACATCCCACCATAATATATGTACCTAAAAAGTTCCTGCGGATGAGGTACTACGTGAGAGAATATTTGATTATTTTTATTTACGAAAGAGAAAGGGCTAGACCTTGTTTTGTAGTATATCTTTTTATACTTGCAAATTTATGCGTGCATGTTCCCTTACGTGGAAAGACATACCCATATGTTTTTTTTTGTTTTCTATAATGTTGCTAAGCACGTAACGTAAGCTAATGGGAGACTTGTTTCCCGATCAGAACTCGTCTTTTTTTTCATCTTTTCATTAACACACGTTTGTACGTGTCGGTTCAATACGCATAGCTAAGCACGTAACGTAATATCTTTAAATCTGAACCGTAGGTATTACTAATCAACGATGCATATTATTTTAGCGTATGTGGAATAACACGCCTCGAAGATTTGAATTAACACACAAGTTCAAAACAGCACAAAAAGTTGTTTTGAAAAATTATCAAATAAATCTTAAAATAAACTAGATCAAATTTGAGAGAGGTGGGAAAAAGAATCATTTCATTTTGAGTTGTATTTAAAAAGTTAAGGTCGGTCAAAGTTTTGGTCAAAAACTGTTTTTAAAATAAACAGAAAAAGAAAAACGTTTCGAATATAAGCATACGTCGAAGACGTACTTTGAGAATGCGCCTTCACTTACTACACGTGGAGGCGGGGCTGGGTCACTGACAGTGGGCCTGCCTGGCCCACTGGTCAGGTTTGACCAGTCGCCCTCCCTCCCCTTCCTCTGCCCGAGCAGGGGTGCGGGACTTCGGTGATCGTCGCCGGTGAACGGCGGGTCCTTGCGGGGAGCTGAGAGCGGGGATGGATCCGCAGATCAAGGGCGGTCCTTCCGGTGGTTGCAGGGTCGTCGGGGGTGGAGGGAATCGCCGTCGACAAACTTCGAGGCGGCCGGCGGCGTCGGGAGTAAAGTGGATTTGTGGCTTCGGTGGCTCTCCGTCACAGTTGGGGGTCTGGGCGGCTCCGCAAGATGGAGTGGATTCTGTTGGTGGCGTCGGGAGGGCCGGGGAGGCTCTGGTTATGCCGAAAGGAGCCGGGAGGTGGCGGTGGCCGAACTGGCCGGAGTCGGTGAAGACGACCTCTTCCCCCTCAATTGACGGCAGCGGGGGCACTAGGAGGATAGTGAGAGGCTGCCTGCGTGCGGGGATGAGCTCGGGGCTCCTTAAATAGACTCGCCAAGGCGGTTCCGCGGCGGCCGGGGATAAGGTTGCCGGCGACCATCTTTCTGTAGCTATGGCGACGTGGCGGCGACGCGCGCTAGGGGACGAGGCTGCGGATGAGCTAGAGATGCTCAAGGGGGCAGCTGGCGAGCGCTGGTGGCTTGGGCGGCACCGACCTGGCCGAGACGCGCTGCGGACGCCGGCGTGCCACCAAGAGCTCTGACGGCGGTGCTGTAGGCTGCCAGGCGGCTTATGCTGCTATGGGAGAAGGGGAGCGCGTGGCGTGGCGCTACAGAGCGGGCAAGAACCAGGGGCGCGACGTGTCGGCTCAGGCGCGACACGTGCAATACGCGTGCTCTGCTCGCGCCTAGAGCACGCACGGAACATGCTCGACGAAATGCTGGGGCAAGCTAGGGGTCTCGGGTGAGGTTGGCAAGCAATAGAACAAGATTAGTGATAGAGGGAAGATCAAGGGACAATGTGGTTTGGTCAGAGACCAAGTTCACAATGTAGACTTGAAATCATGCCAAATCCGCCATGCACTCGTGGTGTTTGTCAAAATGCCAAGGGCATCTAGGCAAAACTTGGGGTGGCCAATTTCTCCAGATCAGTGTCTCTTTGGATGGAAGAGAGGGTGGTGAGGTTAGTTTGTGAAAAGTACAAACTTGCTAGTGCAAGTTTTGCAGAACTCCAATTCTGGACAGGAGGTGAATGGCATTATTTCATGAACCAAAAATGATCCAATGGTTGCATGCTCCTGGACTTAGGGGTTTTGCAGGGTTGACTACAAGCAGGAGGAAGCACAAGGTCACTAGAGCAAGAATGAGTAGGGTTGCAGTACAAAACACAAGTCTGGTCCAGAATGAAAAAGAGGTTGATTCACTCAAAATTTTCAAAGGACATCCCTGGATTTTTGCATAAAGTTGAAACACATGCTGCTACTAACATCCCATAATTTTGGTAGAAGTTTTAAAGAAATATTTGAATAGGTTGTAGTGTAAAAATGCTCTCTGGACCAGATTTGAAAATATGGTGTAGAGCTCAAAATATTTAATGGGTAGAAAATATTTTTGCAGAGAAGTGGTTCAAAAACTCCATATGACATCTCCAAATTATGGTGGGATTTTTGAATGAATTTATAAAAGGGTTGTAGTTCAAATATGGCCATATAATCTTGAAAAACCATTTTTCAAGAAAATAAAGATCAAGCAAATTAATTAAGTAATTAGTTCCACTAATAAAAGAAAAGTTTTTCTTGAGAGGTTAAACAAGTCCAATAACATATTTGAAAGGTTTTCTTTTTGCGGAAAACTTCATAAAAAAAGTCCAAAAAAACAAAAGGGAGCCCAGAAAATAAATTTTTTAATTTCCTGGCAAAATTTTAATTAACAAAACAAGGTCAAAATTTTGGGGGTGTCACAACACTACCCCCCTTAAGAAAAAATCTCGTCCTCGAGATTTGTTAAGAGCGGTTTTGAAAAACAAATACCCCACGGTTACGTGTCTTTGCGAGCATGGTATGTGTTCGAGCGGAGGTGAGTCTGCTGCCGTGGTGCCGTGTGAAATAAAGTAATCCACGGCGTGAGAAGACATACGATGCAGCAACTCAGGGAAAAGAAATCTCACTCCACGGTTTTCGCGAGAGGACATAGTAATAAAATAGAGTCAAAGTGCACCAATAACTGAAACTAAACGGTTTACTTGCCGCACAAACTCGGGGCACCACGCATAAGTTACAACACATGAATAAATGTCACAGCAATGAATATAGCGGCGACGTCTAAAGTGAAAACGGTAATCGGGCGGGGTCCCGAGAAAACGCGTCTGCATCGGGATACACTCTTCTTCTATCGGAGGAAGTGGATTGACCAGTCGATGAATGTGCCTCTCCTGGTCGGGTCTTAATGATCTGCCGATGGCGATCTGAGGATTTAAATCAGCGAGACTCTGGAGATAATCCAGTACTCGCTGGTTCAAATGTTCTTGAGCGATGATGTACTGGACCAGGTTGGCCAAGACTGGGTCTCTCTCAATAAGTCCACCTGGAAAAAATGTTACTCCTCCGGGTGCTGCACGGCTCGGAAAATAATAATACCCTCGTTCGCTGGCATAGGGTACCGCGAATCGAAGGCGGCGGCGCTTCAGACGCCGCAGCTTCTCTACGGCCATATGCGGGTTGGCATAGATTTCCCTACGAAGGAGACCTCCGTTGGATCTTGGTTTGGGTTTACGGGAGGGATGTGCACGGCTGCCCAATATCTCGAGGTGGAAGGGGTGATTCTCAATTTGAACAGCTCGTACTGGGGTGGCTGGGTAGCGCCCATGGTATTGCAGGTGAAATCCCACAATATCTTGACAAAACTATCCGGGGTTGCAACTGGAGTTCTCAGATAAATACTAGGGTTTGGCATGGCAAGAAATGGTTGTGCGAGGGATGCTTGGCAAGGTCACTTGGTGGCCTTTATATAGCACCGGAGATGGGTCATTTTTACCGTTGTGAAAGGTAAAGAATTTGTCGGCTCAGCTTGGGGTCAAGCCACAGATACACACATCTCACTAAAGTGACGTATCACTGCGGGGGTTGTCGGAGCGGTTTTTGGTAGCTGCGCCAAGGATAGAGAAATCACACTGCATGCTAATACATCCATGCAAGACTACTATATAAAACAGAGGCACGATGACAGGCTGCGTTAATTTAATGGATCACAGGATTACAAAGCGAGGATACACTGGGACTCGACACTACTTGAGTAACTTAGTCTACTTCGTTTACATCCAAGCGGGCGTCCCTTGTGGATGTTGAGGCTTCTCCACGGTTCTCACCGTCGGAATTAGCTGGAGAGGGCTGAGGGCCTGCAGGCTCTGGGTAGTGATGATGACTATCGCGGGGATTGTTGACCACAACCCCGTTGGAGTGTGCTCCCAGGAGGCGACGAAGCACTTCTGGGGGTCATCAAAACACCTTGACTAACGGCTGGGGCTGACCTCAGGGTCTCGATCGGGTGTCCGAACAGCACGACTGGGTTGTCGGCGTTGGGCTCGATCTCTTCTCTCGCCGGGGCTCGATGAGCCAGCTCTCCACGAGCTGCGATCAGATCAATGGTGATTTGATCGAACAGTTCCTCCAGCGCACCTACATAGCGCACTAGGTGCAGCAATGTAGGGTCCGTCTCGTGATCTCCGTTGGCTACTTGGGGTTGTCTACCGTACCCTTCACGCCGGGGCTAGTAGTGGAACGAGCGACAGTTAACTCTGGGCGACAGGTGCCTGAGATGAACTATAGCCTCTCGACAAGCTAGTTGGATGGCTTGTGGCTCAAAGGAAGTTGTCCTTCCGGTGAACCTGTAGGGGCGCTCGGGCGCTAGACCCCTACCGTAAATGTGTACGGTGGCCCAGAATTGACGGCTCTCACCGCTCATGGGTCCTTGGTACACAACATATTCAGGTGGTTCTTCTAATGCATAGGCACGGCGGGTGAGGTTTGCAAGTATAGTCACAAAACCTCCAAGGTTGGTTGATGTGGTCTCATTGTGCACGACGGGTCCGGGCATTGTGGCTTGGTTTGGGGAAAAAATGATGTGCTGTGCTGGGTTGGGGCTAGCGTGCCCTTTTTATAGAAAAAGGGGATGGAGTCTTCCTTCATGCCTTCATGAATGAGACACCTTGGGTGCTGGTCACTGGTGCGTGATAGACGGGCTAGGTTGATAGGTTGGGCACCGACTGCCAAAAGGCGTCGGGTCACTGTGTGGCTATCTTGCACGAGAAGCTTGGCTGGGATTTGCTTATGGCTTGGTGGGTTGTTTGCCTAAGTTTATTGACCTGGCTAAGATAGGATTAGCCAATGGTCAGCCTGGCTCTGATACCAAGTTTGTCGCGACCGCTTTTCCGGGTATTAAATTTCAGAAAATGGCCGTTGTGCTCACCAGCCCCAGGATAACTGTTAGCTGATGAGGCACCAACTTGATACAGAATTTCCAAGCAAAACACAAAATATGTAGTACAAGACCATTCTGGTCTGTGAGTACAACAAATGGTTTCTAGTGGTTGATGGCGAAAGCGGGTTGTGAATCATCATCGTCTATGGGACTCCATTTCCCACAGGAACAGCTGACCAGGTTAACTCCTATCTTCGCGCGACTGCTATCACCGTTGCTTAAGTTCCGGGGCTGCCAACACGGTCGCTCCTCTCCGTGCAAGAAATCTGGCCAAGACAATAGCCAGGGACAAGCCTGTGAGTACTTTGAATGTACTCGCAAACATTATGAATACAGGAATAATATAACAATGATGTGCTGAAAATATTTTATGCTCATGACATCAGTCACAAAAGATAACATAAATTCTGATGCACGCAAGCATGTTATTTATGAATATGCCATAACATACTATTATTAAATTTTTTGAAATAAATAGCAAGCATGCCACATTCGGGCGTCTTAGCGACACCACATAAAGGGCTTTAAAAGAAATGCCACAGTCGGGCGTCTCAGCGACACCACATAAAGGGCTTATAAAAGAAATGCCGCAGTCGGGCGTCTTAGCGACACCACATAAAGGGCTTATAAAAGGAATGCCACAGTCGGGCGTCTTAGCGACACCACATAAAGGGATTTAAAAGAAATGCCACAGTCGGGCGTCTTAGCGACACCACATAAAGGGCTTATAAAAGAAATGCCACAGTCGGGCGTCTCAGCGACACCACATAAAGGGCTTTTAAAAGAAATGCCACACTCGGGCGTCTTAGCGACACCACATAAAGGGCTTTAAAAGAAATGCCACAGTCGGGCGTCTTAGCGACACCACATAAAGGGCTTATAAAACAAATGCCACAGTCGGGCGTCTCAGCGACACCACATAATGGGCTTTTAAAAGGAATGCCACAGTCGGGCGTCTTAGCGACACCACATAAAGGGCTTTAAAAGAAATGCCATAGTCGGGCGTCTTAGCGACACCACATAAAGGGCTTTAAAAGAAATGCCACAGTCGGGTGTGTTAGCGACACCACATAAAGGGCTTATAAAAGAAATGCCACAGTCGGGCGTCTTAGCGACACCACATAAAGGGCTTTTAAAAGAAATGCCACAGTCGGGCGTCTTAGCGACACCACATAAAGGGCTTATAAAAGAATCACAGTGAATATCCAGGAGGTAGAACCGTCCCAGGGATATTCGATAATACCAATAATATCATGGGTTAGCCCACAACAAAAATAATAATCATAATTATCACATGTCACAAGTCGTAATACCATTTCTAATTTAGCAGTTTCACCTCTGAAGAACGACACTAAGACCGACACTTGACCCATCCCAGACTGTAATCCGTAACCATGGACACGGCTATTCGAATAGGTCTTAATCTCTGCAGAGGGTGTACTCTTTACCCATCAGTAACGGATTCCTTTAGTCCATCGGGACTAATTCCGTCTGATCTTTTAAATGAAAACACACGACTTGCACACACCGACTTAACTCACCGGTGTCCGGAATCACCCACGACACCGTTAAGCAAAAGTCTAAGTGGGGAGGCTACAACCTCGATTATCATGGGATCACAAAATTTATACCGCCAAGAAATCGGGAAGCTACCCCTCGGCTACAACCGAAACACCCATGCCCCCGACCGGATGATCGGCTTTAATCCATGGCCGTGGTACCCTCATCCCGCCCCTCTCATGCGGTGTGTGCTAGAAAGGGGTTGACAAATTACTGAACCATACTCTACTTGTTGTAGAGACTAGTGGTAGTACGAAACAAGTATGGGGGTTACTGGAACAAGACTCGATCTAGGGTCGACTCTGGAGGTTTATAATGTTCCCTGCATGACGTGTATAACAAAAAATATTGCAACCAACAGAATCACCGCTCATTATACCTTACTATGCCATACCAGACATAACCGTCCCGACGAAGAACGGCGACAAACTCATGCCTACCCAAGGCAGAGGTTTTCCCGGATTCCTTCCGGTATGCATGCAAGGCACATGAGGATGATTATCATCACAAGTGTGTTTGTTTCCAACAGCATGGAAATCACCAATATGCATTCATGCAAATGATCATGTGACATGAAATAACAAGTTCTCCGAAATGAGTTAGTGTTATAGACGTGTCTACGAACACACAAAAATATTATGCCGGGGTTCAGAATGCTTGCCTTCAATGTGTGGTAAGGCAGGGTGCACTCCAAAACTTTTGAAAGTTTTCTTCTCTCTCTTCAAAGTCCTATTTTAAAATAAATTTGAATTAACACACAAGTTCAAAACAGCACAAAAAGTTGTTTTGAAGAATTATCAAATAAATCTTAAAATAAACTAGATCAAATTTGAGAGAGGTGGGAAAAAGAATCATTTCATTTGGAGTTGTATTTAAAAAGTTAAGGTCGGTCAAAGTTTTGGTCAAAAACTGTTTTTAAAATAAATGTAAAAAGAAAAACGTTTGAATATAAGCATACGTCAAGACGTACTTTGAGAATGCGCCTTCACTTACTACACGTGGAGGCGGGCTGGAGTCATCGACAGTGGGCTGTTCGCCCATCGTCGAGTTTGACCCGATCGCCCTCCTCCCCTTCCTCTGCCCGGCAGGTGCGGGACTCGGTGATCGTCGCCGTGAGCAGCGGGTCCTTGCGGGAGGCCGAGAGCGGGATGGATCCGCAGATCAAGGGTGGTCCTTCCGGTGGTTGCAGGTGGTCATCGGGTGGAGGGAATCACCGTCGGCGAACTTCGAAGGGCCGGGCGGCGTCGGGAGTAAAGTGGATTTGTGGCTTGGTGGCTCTCCGTCACGCTTGGGGTCTGGCGGCTCCGCAAGATGGAGTGGATTCTGTTGGTGGCGTCGGGAGGGCCGGGGAGGCTCTGGTTATGCCGGATGGAGCCGGGAGGTGGCGGTGGCCGAACTGGCCGGAGTCGGTGAAGACGACCTCTTCCCCCTCAATTGACGGCAGCGGGGGCACTAGGAGGATAGTGAGAGGCTGCCTGCGTTCGGGGATGAGCTCGGGGCTCCTTAAATAGACTCGCCAAGGCGGTTCCGCGGAGGCCGGGGATAAGGTTGCCGGCGACCGTCTTTCTGTAGCTATGGTGACGTGGCGGCGACGCGCGCTAGGGGACGAGGCTGCGGATGAGCTGGAGATGCTCAAGGGGGTAGCTGGCGAGCGCTGGTGGCTTGGGCGGCACCGACCAGGCCGAGACGTGCTGTGGACGCCGGCGTGCCACCAAGAGCTCTAACGGCGGTGCTGTAGGCTGCCAGGGCGGCTTGGCGCGTTGCGGGGAGAAGGGGAGCGCGTGGCGTGGCGCTACAGAGCGGGCAAGAACCTGCGCGACGTGTCGGCTCGGGCGCGGCACGTGCAATACGCGTGCTCTGCTCGTGCCCAGAGCACGCACGGAACGTGCTCGACGAAAGGCCGGGGCAAGCTAGGGGTCTCGGGTGAGGTTGGCAAGCAACATAACTAGATTAGTGATAGAGGGAAGATCAAGGGACAAGGTGGTTTGGTCAGGAGACCAAGTTCACAATGTAGACTTGAAATCATGCCAAATCTGGCCATGCACTCAGGGTGTTTGTAAAAATGCCAAGGGCATCTAGGCAAAACTTGGGGTGGCCAATTTCTCCAGATCAGTGTCTCTTTGGATGGAAGAGAGGGTGGTGAGGTTAGTTTGTGAAAAGTACAAACTTGCTAGTGCAAGTTTTGCGAACTCAATTACGGGACAGGAGGTGAATGGCATTATTTCATGAACCAAAAATGATCCAATGGTTGCATGCTCCTGGACTTAGGGGTTTTGTAGGGTTGACTACAAGCAGGAGGAAGTACAAGGTCACTAGAGCAAGAATGAGTAGGGTTGCAGTAGAAAACACAAGTCTGGTCTAGAATGAAAAAGAGGTTGATTCACTCAAAATTTTCAAAGAACATCCCTGGATATTTGCATAAAGTTGAAACACATGCTGCTACTAACATCCCATAATTTTGGTAGAAGTTTTAAAGAAATATTTGAATAGGTTGTAGTGTAAAAATGCTCTCTGGACCAGATTTGAAAATATGGTGTAGAGCTCAAAATATTTAATGGGTAGAAAATATTTTTGCACAAAAGTGGTTCAAAAACTCCATATAACATCTCCAAATTATGGTGGTATTTTTGAATGAATTTATAAAAGGGTTGTAGTTCAAATTTGGCCATATAATCTTCAAAAAACATTTTTCAAGAAAATAAAGATCAAGCAAATTAATTAAGTAATTAGTTCCACTAATAAAAGAAAAGCTTTTCTTGAGAGGTTAAACAAGTCCAATAACATATTTGAACGGTTTTCTTTTTGGGGAAAACTTCATAAAAAAAGTCCAAAAAAACAAAAGGGAGCCCAGAAAATAAAAATTTTAATTTCCTGGCAAAATTTTAATTAACAAAACAAGGTCAAAATTTTGGGGGTGTCACATTTTTACCGTTTAAGTAAAGAAATTGTTTTGTTTTGGTGGGAGTTTTATTTTCAAAAGCAATCCCTAGCAAATCTCGAGGACGAGATTTTTCTTAAAGGGGGGGTAGTATTGTAACACCCCAAAAATTTAACCAGGTTTTAATTATTAAATATTTTCCAGGAGTAACAATTTTGCTTTCTGGATTTTCTGTTGATTTCAGAACCCTTCCTTTTAATATTGAGGAGTTTTACCCAAGTGGAAAATTTCCAAAATATATTGGACTTCTATGCCCTCTCAATATAACATTTCTTATTTAGTAGAGTTATTTATCTAATTATTTCTCTCTGAGCTTTATTCCTTAAAGTGACTTCCATTAATTTTGGAGCTCTTTTTGAACTACAACCATTTGATAAATTTAACTAACATTCCAACCAAAATTTGGAGATGTCATGTGATGTTTCTAAATCACTTTTATGCAAATATATATTATATTCATTGAATATTTTGAGTTCTACACCTAATTTTCAAATCTGGTCCAGTGGACAGTTTTGCACTACAGCCTAATTAAATATTTCTTTAAAACCTCCACCAAATTTATGGGATGTCAGTGGTAGCATGCCATCCAACTTTATGCAAAAACCTAGTGTTGTTTTTTGGAAAAATTGAGTGAATCAACCTCTTTTTCATTCTGGTCCAGCCTTGTGTTTTCAACTGCAACCCAAATTATTTTTGCTCTAGTGACCCTGTGCTTTCTCCTGCTTGTAGTCAACCCTGCCAAACCCCTAAGTCCAGGAGCATGCACCCATTGGGACACTTTTGGTTCATGGAATGATGCCACTTACCACCTGTCCAGAATTGAAGTTTTGCAAAGCTTGCACTAACAAGTTTCTCCAATTGGCAAACTAACCTCACCACCCTCTCTTGCATCTAAAGAGACCCCACTCTAGGAGATTTGACCACCCCAAGTAATGCCTAGATGCCTCTGGCATTTTGTCAAACACCCTGTGTGCATAGACAGATTTGGCATGGTTGAAGGTTTTGTGTTGTGAACTTTTCCCTTGCCCCAAACCAAGTTTTCCAGTAGCCTACTGCATGACTCTAACCCGGCCTGTGGATTTGCAGTGGCTCTCTAGCAACTTTGGTCGCCCTGGCATTTCGTCGAACGAGTGTCCTGCACGCCCAGAGCGCCAGCTCGCCTCCATCGACAGTGGAGTGGTCGTCGTTAGCCCCTGGAGCTAGCCAGCCACCGCCACGTCGCCCTGCAGCACAGTAGGGCGATCCGACGACGAGCTCATCCACGGCCGCCGCGAACCGACTTGGAGGCGCTATAAAAGGAAGCCCCCGAGCTCCCCCGATCACTCAAGCAGCCTCGCGCCGTCCTCGTAGTGCCCCGTTGCTACCAATTGAAGAGGGGAAGGCCGTCTTCAACCTCTCTGGCCAGCTCGGCCGCCGCCTCGTTCCGGTTCACCCCGGCGCCACCAGAGCCTCCCCCACCCTGCCATCACCACCACTCTGCTCCACATCGTCTTGCGGAGCCGCCCAGACCCCAAACAACGACGGAGCATCACCCTAGCCCGAGCCCCCATATCCACCTTAGCCTTCCTCCGCCGCAGAGCTCACCGCCGGCGATTCCCTCCACCTCCGACGACCCTACAACCACCAGAAGGACCGCTCCTGATATGCGGATCCATCCCCGCCCTCAGCTCCCTGCGAGGAACCGCCGTTCGCCGGCGACGGTCGCCGGAGTCCTGCCTCTGCTCGGGCAGAAGAAGAAGAGGGAGGGGAGACCAATCAAACATGACTAGTGGGCCCCCTGGACCCACTGTCAGCGACTCCCCGTGCGATCCATGCTGGATAAGTGGAGGCGTAAAACCCCAAGTACGCCTCCCCTGACCGAAAACGTAATCACGTTTGAAACGTTTTCTTTTTCTGTTTTTATTAAAAACAGATTCTTACCAAAACTTTGACTAGCTATAACTTTTTAAATATAACTCCAAATGAGTTGATTCTTTTTCCTACCTCTTTCAAATATTGTCTAGTTTATTTTAAGAATTATTTCAAAAAAATTCAGGAAACTTTTTGGTACTGTTTTTGAACTATATATTGATGCAAAAATATTTTAAATAGGATTTGTGGAGAGAGGAGAAACTTTCAAGAGTTTTGGAATGCACCCAGCCTCCCCACAACTTGAAGGCAAGCATTCTGAACCCTGGCATATTATTGTGTGTGTTATTTGACGCGGTGACAACACCACCTCGACACGGGGTATATGTCATTTTATGTGATGGTATGTTCCTACTCATGAGTGCATATTAATGTTTTCATGCTACTGGAGTTTGATATGGTTGTGATGGTAATCACTGTCATGTGCCTTTCATGCATACCGGAAGAGAAACCGGGAAAGCCTCTGTCTTGGGTAGACACGGTCTTGTCCCTAGCCCTCCGTCAAGACGGTCGTGTCCGGTATGGCATGAGGGCTACGTCGCGTGACGATACTGTCTGTTGGTTGATGTATATATATTGTTATGCCAATCATGCAGGGAATATTTAAACCTCCTGAGTCGATCCTAGATCGAGTCTTGTCCCGGTAACCCCATAGTTGTTTCGTGCTGCCACTTGCCCCCTGCCATAGGTAGGGTACGGTTCAGTAAGTTGTCAACCCCTTTCCTAGCACACACCGTACAGAGAGGCCTTGGTGGAAGATACCGGAGGCATCCGGTAGGCATGCCACCTGGTCCGGGAGCATGGGTGTTTCGGTTGTAGCCGACGGGGTAGCTCCCCTAGTTTGCGCGCGGTATAAATTCTTGATCCCATGTTACGTCGAGGTTGTAGCCTCCTCACTTAGAGTTTCGCTTAACGGGTGTCATGGGTGGTTCCAGACACCGGTAAGTTAGGCTGGTGTGTGCGGATAGGTGTGTTTTCAATTAAAAGGCCGTAGACGGAATTAGCCCCGATGGACTAAAGGAATCCGTTGTTCGTGGGTAAAGAGTACATCCTCTGCAGAGATTAAGCCTACTCGAATAGCCGTGTCCATGGTTAAGGATTACAGTCTGGGATTGGGTCGAGTGTCGGTCTTCGGAGGAGAAACTGTTAAACCAGAACTGGGATCACGACTTGAGACTTGTGATTATTATGATTATTTATTTTGTTGTGGACTAAACCATTAATTATTGGAATTATCGAATATCCCTGGGATGGTTCTACCTCCTGGATATTCACCGTGACTTCTTTATAAGCCCTTTATGTGGTGTCGCTAAGACGCCCGACTGTGGCATGCTTGTATTTATTTTCTTTGTAAGCCCTTTATGAGGTGTCGCTAAGACGCCCGACTGTGGCATGCTTGTTATTTATTTTTCTTTATAAGCCCTTTATGTGGTGTCGCTAAGACGCCCGACTGTGGCATGCTTGTTATTTATTTTCTTTATAAGCCCTTTATGTGGTGTCATTTGAGACGCCTTGATCGAGGCATTTCTCTTTGGTTACTAACCTTTCGAGGCGTCGCTTCAGACACCCGATCGGTGCATTTTATTACTACTACATTATTGCATATCTATAAATAACCTGCTCGCATGCATCAGACATTTTATTTTTGTGACTGGCATCATGATCTTAAAATATTTTCAGAGCTTAATTATCGATGTTATATTATACCCGCGTTCATAATGTTTGCGAGTACATTCAAAAGTACTCACTGGCTTGTCCCTGGCTATTGTCTTGGCCAGATTTCTTGCGTGGAGAGGAGCGACCGTGATGACAGCCCCGGAACCTAAGCAATGGTGATAGAAGCCTCGTGAAGATAGGAGTTATCCTGGTCAGCTGTTCCTGTGGGAAATGGAGTCCCATAGACACTGACGTACCACAAACCGCTTCCGCCATCAACCACTAGAAACCATTTGTTGTACTCACAAGCCAGAATGGTGTTGTACTACATATTTTGTATTTTTCTTGGAATTTCTATATCAAGTTGGTGCCTCATCAGCTAACAGTAATCCTGGGGCTGGTGAGCACAAGGGCCATTTTCTGGAAATTAATACCCGGAAAACTGGTCGTCACAACCCCTCTTCATGCATGCTCTCTTCATGCATGCTTCTAGTGTATTTGTGCTAAACTAGTGTGGACTCATGCACCCTCCATACACTCTACCAAACACCCAAAAGTGGGTCGAGAAAGGAACTCTTGGGCGGCATTTGTCTCTTACTATGTACTACCACTAAACATTGTACGTGCAATGCACAGTGATGTTATGGAGTACATGCCTAAGTACTCTACTACTGCTATATTAGTTGGAGGCACATATTAACTTTTATATTTGTTTACGTGTATGCCTCGAGACCTTCCAACTAGACGTGTCTTTCTCTCCAAGTCACACTTTGTATCGTTCATACCACTAAGTGCTACTACGTGTGGTCTCCGACCCAGAAGTGGAAGAAGTGGAGACGCTCTACCATGCTGTTTTTTTTCTGCGCTGGGCTCTACCATGTTGTTCATGTCCCACTCCTTTCACTGACGTGTGGGACATCCAGCACGTGCCGTTTTTGGCACTCTTCATCGTAAGAGTTGAAACGCTAGCATTCATCAGAATAAAAAATAATTATAAATCAACAGTGATACTATTTTTTGAGAACCAATCAGCAGTGATACTATACCACGCGGTATCCTTGCTCCTCGATATCGGAAAGAATACTTCCATTCGCCAACATGTGGGACGTCGACCACCCTGGTCCACTTGCCATGCACGCAGAACTCCAAGGGAGAGTCACCCCAGTCGTCGCGCCGCAGTAACAATGACGAATGAGCCGTCAAATCACAGGCCCACTTCCCACTTTGAAGTTGCTCGGACGAAGGAACCATCATGACTTCGTTGAATTCCGCTTCTTGAAGAAAACTACTATACCAGCTGTACTGCTAGCTACAGTAGTTACTCCAACAGAGGTGTCCTTTCGTTCATAGGATAGGAATTTTATAGGAATATGAAAATCATAGGAAGTTAGATGACATGCATCTCAATTCCTATAGAGAAAGAGATGCCATTTGATGCATAGGATAGGAAACTTTCCATTTAGCCTAGGCTAATGTACTGGTAATTTTCTCTAAAAACTACTGTAGTAACTAGTAGTACTGGTACATGCTCGTACTCAAACACAGACACACACACTAACTACTAGTACTACTACTTCTCACATGCTGGCCAGACGCCGTCGTTCTCCTTCCCGGCTTTGTCGGCGACACCCCACCGTGCTTGGATCTCCGCCGACCTCTCCGCAGATGGCTGCGTCGTCCTCTTCTTTCTTCTTGCGGCGGGCCTCTCTTTTCTTGAGTGCTTTCTGACTTATCCGCTCCCTCTGTGCGGCTTTGGCCTCCTCTTGCTCTACTGCCCATTCGGCCCTGGCATCTTCAAATTCCTCCCACATAGGTGTGAGGTCGCGAGCGGCGATGAACTCGGCACGGCGAGATGCCATCACTTCCCTACCATTTTGTGTGCAGTCGTGGGCAATGAGGAACTCGGTGCGGCGGGATGCCATCACTGCCTTACCGGTTACTGTGCGGCGCGGTGGCATGAACGATGCTTGGTGAGAGCTCTGGGTGGAGTGGCCGGACAACCGTATAGTGTGTTGGTTTGTCAAGAGCTCAAGGACAGCGGCGCGGTGGCATGAACGATGGCATGGTGGCATGGTGGCATGGTTTGTCAAGAGCTCAAGGACAGCGGCGCGGTGGCATGAACTGTGCGGCGCGGTGGCATGAACGATGCTTGGTGAGACGAAGGAAATTTGGATTCCCCTTCAATCATGGTCATTTATTACCGAGTAAAATGCATTGGCGGTCATCGAACTTGTCTTGATAGCTCACTTTGATCATTGTATACGAGATATGGTGATTATACGGTCACTGGCTCAGCGTATAGCTCCGTATTTGTTTGGTTGACCAGTCAAACAGTCCGCATGCGCCTCATCAGCTCGTGTTCTTTATATATCTGCACGGGCCTACCTGTCAATGGAGAAAGAAATACTGTCAAAACCAAAATTATGCGTATGTGGGGAATCAAACCACGGACTCGTCGCTGCAACGCACCCTCGTCAGCCAAATGAAAATGAAATACTTCGCGTCAGACACTCACGCTCACGCTGTCAAAGCATGCTAATGCATGCACTTCGCCATCTAAATCAAAGTCCTGCTCATGGCGCAACGGAAATAGCGAGCCCATCACCTGCGTGCCCCGACGGTGCCTGACATTACTGTTTAGACGTTTGATGGAGGCCTACGCGAACGCCGAGCATGTATTCACCTGGCTCAACACCAACGGTCATACTCGGAGCGCCTTGCTCGTGTATATCGTCCATCACAATGACAATCTATAAAACAACCTAGCTAGAGAGGTACTATGGTACGGAGTATGTACTATCATGAGCGAGTGATCTTAGTGCCACTGCACATGAGTGTGTGTTTGATCGATTCGTCCATTATTCGTAAGTTATGCATAGTTGTGTGGTGTCTAATGGTGGTCGTCGAAGGCTAGCTGGCGACAAGAGCGGTTGTCAATATGTGCCGCATATGCTTCAAAGGCTCGTCATCCATGAGTTCACACTTTACCACCACGCCAGCGTCTGACCGCCCTAGCCTACCGAAACCCCTTCCATCGCTAGCGTGCGCTTCCTGCCTGAAACGGTCACCGTCTCTCCAGAACATCAATGTCGCATTCACCGGACTTAACTGCAGGTGCAATTGGTGTGTCACTGACATGCGGGCTAGATGCCCGTTGGGCCCACATGTCAGTAACTCAACGCATCTGCAGTTAAGTCACTGAAGCAGCGTCCGCATTCACGCACGATGAACCTACTCTAGCGCCAGTTGTCCATCCGTCTGCCGCGGCTCATTGCCATTCACCTGCTATATTAACTTGAGCCCCAGCTCCCAGCCATAGCCAAAGACCCACACTTATTCTCCTCCGGTCCCTTCCTTCTGTCGGCACCACTCCAACCATGGCCTCCTGGCACTCCGAAGCTCTCTTGGACGTACTGTCGCAGGAGAAGACGAGGGACATCGGTGGCTCCGCTCCGGGCGGGCTCCAAAGCTCTCTTCGACGTACTGTCACAGGAGCAAATGAAGGAGATCGCCGACACCCCCCCCCCCCGGCCGCCCTCCGCCGCCACGACCACGAAGCCGGCAGCGAGGAAGAGTAGTACATGGTAGGTCGCGGCTGCTCTGGTCCCAGGAAGCCCACCGCTACTCCACTCAGTCGACGGCAAGCTTGGTGGGGTAAACATCGGCGGCCGATTAGCCGCTTTACGGCGACGTGGAGGCGGAAATCTTCAGAACCTTGTGCTCCGGAGGAGGAGGCTATCGAGGAGGATGAGGAGGAGGCAAGGGCAATGGCCGGCTTTCTCAAGTTCATGGCCGGACATGGTGGTCGGGCGCCGGCGATCGTTTAGATTAGGTTTACAATAGGGTTTAGTACGGTTTGTGTGAAATATGTAATGAATTTTGTCCAGTTTGTAGGAAAAGTTTTCTCAATGTAATGAATTTCGTCCGGTTAATTTGAAATTTGCTTTGTTTGCACGAATTTCGTCCGGTTAGTTCATATAGTTGTCGAAAGGTATGTAGGCAGCATCGGATGGCATCCATCAGTGTCCTCGGACAGATGCCGGTGTAAATTTGTGGGCCAGCGCTGGAGATGCCCTAACTCCATTATTTGGCAGGGAACAGTTATCCCTCGATCAAAATCAGATCCGCGGTGTTTCGCACTCCTCCCGCGTAAGAGTGTAAACTCTTGCTTACATAAAAATGGAGCAAGTGGACGGCACTGTAGCACGTCATATGACTCAAACTAGCCCGCCTAACGAGCGGGAAAGCACCGCCCTCGCCATTTTCTTCTGGATTTCTATCGATCGATCGCGCGAAACTGTTACGCTTCGCAAGTCCTAAAGGAAAAGGCGGCACACTTACGACTCGTACGCGTCGCACCCCCGACAGTCCGGCTAGCACGCAGCACACCAGAGGGGACACGCGTTGTCTTGCAATTTCACTGACATGTGGGATTGTAATTGAATAAACTGTCGATAGACGAAATCTAATCGCTCGGCGGGCGTCGGCTGAGATGAGAGAAACGGGGGAGGGAGAAGAGATCGCCTGCCCGCCGCGCACAGACTCCAAGAAATATATGTTGATAATGTGAGGTGGGCCATGCTGGAGTCCGGAACGCTTCCGGAGCCTGCTCTGACCGCCCTGGCCCCTCAAGACGCCAGCTGCCCGCTGCATGCATGCATAGCAAGTACTAAAAACTTGGCTATAAGCCCGCTTATGTGGAGGAGAGAGAGGCATTGACAAAGTCAAGGAGTGGGCTCTGCAAAAGCCCATCTCTACACGTGCTCCTAGGTATAAACAAGTAATTCTAAAAAAAGGCATAAAAACAATTGTGTCTAAAAAAGAAAGGTAAAAAACATTTGAGAGGAAATAGATAGAGAGAAAGTGAGAAAAAGTTGTAACCTTTTAGCCAACCTTATAGTTAATAGTATGGTAGCATTACATGAGGAAGGAGGGAGTGGTGCACATGCCAAGTTCAGTAGGCTGCCGTGTTTCACACTCCTCCGTCCTAACAGTGGAGACAATACCTTTCATCAAAAATAAGCAATGAATACTCGTTGCTCGTCCTCTATATCGGAAAGAATACTTTCATTCGATGACATCTAGGACGTCGACCATCCTGATCCACCTCCCATGCACAAAATTATCCTGGTCTACCCGGTTGTATCGCAGGCCCAACCTTTCCCACTGTAAGTTGTTCGGATGAAGGAACCATCATGACTTCATTGAATTCCGCTTCTTCAAGAAAACTTACTGTACCTGCAATACTGCTACCACACGCGTAGACTGGACGGCCTTATCACGTCATAGCCTTTGAAACCCACTAGGCTAAACTAGCCCGCCTAGGTCATTTATTTTGGAGCAGGAGAATGCGTCTACTGCCTTTGCTATGATTTTGTGTTGTACGTCTCTGTACTTTTGCTACGATTTTCCTACCCTATGAACCAAATGAGGGCTGAATGTATCCGTGTCGACTATTGTCTGTTCGATCGCTAAGCCTACAATTTTAGGAGCTAGAACTACAAAAAAAAGACACATCCGTGACATTTTGGGCCGAACGAATTTTTTTGTCATACATATGACACTTCTATGACGATAATTATGACAAAACCCGGTATCATCATATGTGGTGGGCTCCTACTTCTATGACAAAAAATCATGACAGAAAATGGGCTTTTCGTCCTGGGCGGGCCGGAGACGCAGCTGCATGACATTCTTTGGGCCGTCCATGACAGAAAAAACCATGGTAGAAGCGAGTGCGAGGAAAATTTTGGGGAGTTCCCGATTACGGTGGGAGGTCGGGGCGGCGATCTGCTGCGTTCTCTCGTGCGCATTACTGCAGCAGTGTGTGGAGGCGTTGGCTCTAATCGAACCCGAAGCGAGGCGTTGGGCTCTAATCGAACCCGGCGATTACCTTTGTAGGCTACGCGTTATTGAACCCGAGTGATCGATTGATGGCTGTTAATCGAACCCGATCGGCGATTCGCCGCCATCTTCTGCTGCTAAGCGAAGCCGATCGATTGGATGAGCGATGGCGGTGGCGTTGCCTCTGGATGAACAGGACCCGTGGTGTGGAGGGCTGGATGAGCTGTGAAGCGGTGGAGGGGTGCCCGTGGAGGGGTGGTTGAACAGGACCCCGTGGTGTGGAGGGCTGGATGAACAGTAGACGGTGGAGGGGTGGTTGAACAGTAGCCGGTGGAGTAGCGCGCGGTGGAGGCTGGATGAATAGGAGCCCGTGGAGGCTGGAGGAGGTCGACGGTGGAGATGAACAGTATCCCGTGGAGTCCCGTTTTGCGGTATGCCACACACCTCCCGATAAACAGGACCCCCGTTTCGACCGTAGCGCTCCAACACAAGTCCGTTTAAATCCGTTTTGCGGTCGCCACACCCTCCCGATCAACAGGACCCCCGTTTCGACCGTAGGAGGTCCGTTTCGTCCGTTTTGCGGTACGCCACACCCCTCCCGATCAACAGGACCCCTGTTTCCTCCGTTTTGCGGTACGCCACACCCCTCCCGATCAACATGAACCAGTTCCGGACGTAGGAGGTCCGTTTCCTCCGTTGTGCGGTACGCCAGGCCTCGTTTCCATCGCCTGTTCCATCCAAGCCCTCCCGATGAACACGACCACGCATTCTGTTCCGACCTAGCCGGTTGGCTCCCGCGCGTTCCGTTGCCTCCCGATGAACACGACGCATTCCGTTGCCTCCCCATGTACACGACGCATTCCGTTGCCTCCCCATGAACACGACGCGTTCCGTTGCCTCCCCATGAACACGAAGACAATGTTGTTTCTCCATACCGACCCAGCCATGTACACGAGCCCTGGCCGTACGTATGCGCGAGTAGGCGTTCGAGACGCTGCCCGTATGTACGTGTGTGGCCGTATTTTCTTTCTTGCACCCTCGCCGCTGTACGTACGTGTACATGCTACGTGCGCGCCTCTACTACGACACATGCGTGCCTCTACAACGACCAGTATGTACGTACACGTTCGCGTCCAGAATGACAACGCTACGTACGCTTCGACCAGGTGGGTCCTGACTGTCAGGCACTTCCTTGCCAGCGATGATGTAGCTGGTCGGTCCCAGCAGTCAGGGGGGCGAATCGTTTTGGGTTTTGCCGGACGCACTTCCTTGCGTCACGAAGATGTAGCTGGTGGGTCCCGGTGATCGAAACGTTTTTTCACGAAATAGGTGGCCCGTCCGGTGGGTACCTGCTGTCAGGTGGAGGAATAATTATTTTGCGCGTAATAAGGAGGCACTTCCTTGCGGCCGCCATGGGCCCAGCTGTCAGCCTCTCCACGCACAGTACTCTTCCGATGGAAGTCGATCGTTGACCACATTGACCACGCCGCGCCGAGAGCACCACGGCGGTGGACGACGGCGAGGCCTAGGAAGGGGACGACATGGAGCCGGGGAAGACGCAGCAGTGGATGCCCACGCGAAGAGGAGTACGAGGGCTGGTTCGGCTGCGGTGTGAGGCTGTCGTCGCCTGGGGGTGTGGGTGAGTAGAGGGATGGCCTGGCCAGCGGTGGGAGTAGTAGGGGGTGTGGGTGAGTAGAGGGATGGCCTGGCCAGCGGTGGAGTAGTAGGGGCGGTGAGGCCTCCGCGGCATCACAGCTGGCCACGGGAGGCAAGAGCATGCGGCATGACCGGCGTTGCTTTGGGCGGCTGGAGCATGAAGACCAGAGGTTGAAGAAGCACTACGGACGCTGGATGGACATCGTACGGTCACTGGAGCTAGAATCGTTCATATTGACTAAGTTGACAAAGCCCTCCGTCCCCGAAAACTTAGTAGGCCCACAAGTCAGCCTCCCACCAAGGTGAGTCCCAGCTAGCAGGGGGAGTATTCATTTTTTTGTGCGTAATAAGGAGGCATTTCCGGTGGGTCCGAGCTGACAGTGGGGAGAACGTTTTTTCATGAAATACAGAGACCCTTCCGGTGGGTCCCAGCTATCAGGTGGAGGAATCATTATTTTGCATGTAATAAGGAGGCATTTTCCTTTGTGGGCCCTTACTGTCAGCCTCTTCCGATGGCTGTTGTTTGTTGACCATGTTGACCTCGCCGCGCCGAGAGCACAAACGCGGTGGACGAGGGCGAGGCCCAGGAAGAGAACCACCCGGAGCCGGCGAAGCCACCGCAGCAGATGCCCACGCTGAGGGGAGAACGAGCGCTCACTAGTCAGCTGCGGGGTGAGGCTGACGTTGCCGGAAAATAACAAGATGTGTGGGTGGTTAGAGGGATGGTGCAGCGGCGGCCTGACCAATACGGGAGGAGGGAGCAGGCAGTCCCGTCGGCGCTGGTTTGGGTGGCTGGAGCAGGAAGATTAGAGATTGAAGAAGCACGGCGGCCGTTGGATGGACATCCAACAGTCACTGATGTGTGTTGACTGATGTCCCACAAGTATAGGGGATCTATCATAGTCCTTTCGATAAGTAAGAGTGTCGAACCCAATGAGGAGCAGAAGGAAATGATAAGCGATTTTCAGCAAGGTATTCTCTACAAGTACTGAAATAAGTGCTAACAGATAGTTTTGTGATAAGATAAATTGTAATGAGCAACAAGTAACAAGAGTAAATAAAGTGCAGCAAGGTGGCCCAATCCTTTTTGTAGCAAATGACAAGCCTGGACAAACTCTTATAATAGGAAAAGCGCTCCCGAGGACACATGGGAATATCGTCAAGCTAGTTTTCATCACGTTCATATGATTCGCGTTCGGTACTTTGATAATTTGATATGTGGGTGGACCGATGCTTGGTTGTTGTTCTTACTTGAACAAGCATCCCACTTATGATTAACCTCTATCGCAAGCATCCGCAACTACAATAAAAGTATTAAGGTAAACCTAACCATAGCATGAAACATATGGATCAAAATCAGCCCCTTACGAAGCAACGCATAAACTAGGGTTTAAGCTTCTATCACTCTAGCAACCCATCATCTACTTATTACTTCCCAATGTCTTCCTCTAGGCCTAAATAATGGTGAAGTGTTATGTAGTCGACGTTCACATAACACCGCTAGAGGTTAGACAACATACATCTCATCAAAATATCGAACGAATACCAAATTCACATGACTACTAATAGCAAGACTTCTCCCTTGTCCTCAGGAACGAACGTAACTACTCACAAAGCATATTCATGTTCTTAATCAGAAGGGTAATAATATGCATAAAGGATCTGAACATATAATCTTCCACCAAATAAACTAATTAGCATCAACTACAAGGAGTAATCAACACTACTAGCAACCTACTAGCACCAATCCCGGACTTGGAGACAAGAATTGGATACAAGAGATGAACTAGGGTTTTGAGAGGAGATGGTGCTGGTGAAGATGTTGATGGAGATTGCCCTCCCCCGATGAGAGGAGCGTTGGTGATGACGATGGTGATGATTTCTCCCTCCTAGAGGGAAGTGTCCCCGGCAGAATAGCTCTGTCGGAGCCCTAGATTGGTTCCGCCAAGGTTCTGCCTCATGGCGGCGGAGTCTCGTCCCGAAAGGTTGCTTCTTTTTTTTTGACAAAGACTTCATATAGGAGAAGATAGGCGTCGGAGAGCCACCAGGGGGCCCACGAGGTAGGGGGCGCGCCCTAGGGGGGGCCCACCCTCGTGAGCAGGGTGTGGGCCCCCTGGCCTTCATCTTTGGCGACGATTTTTCTTTATTTATTTTAAGATATTCCGTGGAGTTTCAGGACTTTTGGAGTTGCGCAGAATAGGTCTCCAATATTTGCTCCTTTTCTAGCCCAGAATTCCAGCTGCCGGCATTCTCCCTCTTCATGTAAACCTTGTAAAATAAAAGAGAATAGCCATAATTATTGTGACATAATGTGAAATAACAGCCCATAATGCGATAAATATCGATATAAAAGCATGATGCAAAATGGACGTATCAACTCCCCCAAGCTTAGACCTTGCTTGTCCTCAAGCGAAAAGCCGATAACAATAAATATGTCCTCATGTTTAGAGGTAGAGGCGTCGATAAAAATAAAATACGGACATGAAAGCATCATGATTGTTCTTATAACAGCAACACATATAGATTTTGTCATATGATTACTTATGTTCAAGTGATGATCTTTTCACAATGCAAAAGTATGGTCCAAGTCTACTTCAAAATTGGTGCATATGAGGACACTTTGGAGTGTGATGTGGTCCCAATGACCGTTTGCCAGCTCCTTCTTGGTCGACCATGGCAATTCGACCATGGTGTCTTCCACAACGGGCGTACCAATCACTATAGCTTCAAGATGAAAGGGAAGGAATATGTGCTACGACCTATGAATCAGAAACCTTATTGAGCACCAACAAATTATAACCTCTGTCATTGAAGCAATTGCAATTTATCATAACATCGGGAAGAGTCTATGTCAGAGCTTAAAAGCAAGTCCACATACTCAACTATCATTTAGTCCTTCATAATTGCTAACGCTCACGCAATACTTGTGGTTACGGAGTTTTAATCGTACACAGAGAAAGATAGGGGCTTATAGTTTTGCCCCACAACCTTTTACCTCAAGGGTAATGTCAACAATAATAATTCATGCTCCCCTACATCCAATTAGATATATATATCATGTTCTTTCCAACATGCTTTGGGCTTGCCAAAGGATAAAATGAAAAGGAAAGGTGAAGATCACCGTGACTCTTGCATAAGGTAGATGATAATAATAAAAGATAGGCCATTCGCAGAGGAAGCGAGAGGTTGCCATGCGCTTTTTATGGTTGGATGCACAAAATCTCAATGCGAAAAGAACGTCACTTTATATTGCCTTGTGATATGAACCTTTATTATGTAGTCCGTCGCTTTTATTACTTCCACATCACAAGATTGTATAAAGCTTATTTCTCCCACACCAATCAATCATACATGTTTAGAGCAATTTTTATTGCTTTGCACTGATGACAACTTACTTGAAGGATCTTACTCAATCCATAGGTAGATATTGTGGACTCTCATGGCTAAACTGGTTTGAGGGTATTTGGAAGCACAAGTAGTATCTCTACTTGGTGATGAGAATTTGGCTAGCATGTGGGGGAAAGGCAAGCTCAGCATGTTAGAGGATCCATGACAACATACTTTATCTCAGATATAAGAAAACATAACTCATCACGTTGTCTTCCTTGTCCAACATCAACTCTTTAGCATGCTATATTTTAATGAGTGCTCCCAATCATAAAAGATGTCAATGATAATATATCTATATGTGAAACCTCTCTTTCCTTATTACTTCCTATTAATTGCAATGATGACCAAAGCTATATTTGCCAACTCCAACAACTTTTAATCATCATACTCTTTCTATGTGAAGTCATTACTCTCAATAAGATCAATATGAACTCCTTGTTTTTATTCTTTTCTTCTTTCTTTTCTTTTATTCACCCAAGATCATGGCAAAATAATCAAGCCCTTGACTCAACTAACTTTATATATGTATATATATATATATATATATATATATATATATATATATATATATATATATATATATCTCACGGACTCGATTACATAGAGAGATCATAAAGCAAAACTCAAAACTAGATCATCCCATAAACTTTATTCTACTAGATCAAGATACTACTAAAAGGATCCAACTAAGAAAAATGGTAAAGATAGGAGTTGTGATTGTGATACGATACCGGGGCACCTCCCCCAAGCTTGGCAGTGTCCAAGGGGGAGTGCCCATACCCATGTGATTATGCCTCCTTCTTTGTTGTTGGTGTGATATTCTTGGCAATGATTCCACTCAGGATACGGTTCTCCTCCTCGAGCTTATTGACTTGCTGCTTGAGGTCCATTATTTCCTTATGAAGCTTCCCTGTAACGGCTAAAGCCCCTTGCACCCAAGGGTGTTGCATAGCTGCGGGGGAACAAGTGACACTCCTCTTCATATTTTCATAAGAAAGAAATATAACATTGGAAGGGATAACCGAGTTTGGATTAGCTGAGCTCTGTAGTTCCCCCATCGTGAACCCAGCTCGGAGGCGAGCGGTGACTTCTTGATCCTCCATGGCATCTACCCTCATCAAGTCGGCCTCCATCTCTGCCTCCGTTGCTGGCCCAAAGTGGTCCGTGTCGCTGTTTGCCCTTGGTTCTGGTGCCGGATTAGATACCCGGCTCTCCCTGACTGACTCTTGATAAGACATCTTGCTCTAATCTCCAGCAGCAATAGCTCAAAACAAAAACATAGAAGATTTGCGTGATACGAGAGTCAAAACCTTTGGGAGAATATATAAGGAATTTTTACCGACCAGAATACATACCGTGCAAGAAAACAGAGTCCAGAGGGCACACGGGGTGCTCACGAGGTAGGGGGGCGCGCCCAGGGGGGGTAGAGCGCGCCCTCCACCCTCGTGGAGCCCTCGTGTCCTTCCCGGACTGCCACTTATTTTTCTATTCTTCTAAATATTCCAAAACAGAGAAATATTGCCTTAGAAATTGTTTTGGGGTCGGTTTACTTACCGTACCACATACCTATTCCTTTTGAGTGCAAGCAGTGCAGAAAGTGTCCCTTATGTATTCCTCCGGGTTTACGGTTTCAATAATATTGGTTTCAACATTTATAGGATTACTTGAGATATAATGTTTGATCCTTTGACCGTTTACCACCTTCGGATTTGTACCTTCGAAGTTGTTGATTTTTATGGCACCGGAACGATAGACCTCCTCAATAACGTAGGGACCTTCCCATTTAGAGAGAAATTTTCCTGCAAAAAATCTTAAACGAGAGTTGTATAGCAATACATAATCACCTACATTAAACTCACGCTTTTGTATCCTTTTTTCATGCCATCTTTTAACTTTTTCATTAAACAACTTAGCATTTTCGTAAGCTTGGGTTCTCCTTTCATCAAGTGAGCTAATATCAAATAACCTTTTCTCACCGGCAAGTTTGAAATCATAGTTGAGCTCTTTAATAGCCCAATATTCCTTACGTTCTAGTTCAAGAGGTAAGTGACATGCTTTTCCATAAATCATTTTATACGGAGACATACCCATAGGATTCTTATATGCAGTTCTATAGGCCCATAATGCATCATCAAGTTTCTTGGACCGATTCTTTCTAGACCTATTAACAGTCTTCTACAAAATTAATTTGAGCTCTCTATTGCTCAATTCTACTTGAACACTAGACTGTGGGTGATATGGAGATGCAATTATGTGATGAACATCATATTTAGCAAGCATTTTACAGAAAACACCATGAATAAAATGTGAACCACCATCAGTAATTAAATATCTAGGGACTCCAAACCTTGGAAAAATAACTTCCTTAAGCATTTTAATAGAAGTGTTATGAACAACACTACTAGTTGGAATAGCTTCTACCCACTTAGTAACATAATCAACAGCAACCAAAATATGTGTATATCCATTAGAGGCAGGAAAAGGTCCCATATAATCAAAGCCCCAAACATCAAATGGTTCACTGAAAAGTGAATAATTCATAGGCATTTCTTGACGTCTGCTAATATTACCAATTCTTTGACATTCATCGCAACACAAAACAAACTTACGGGCATCCTTGAAGAGAGTGGGCCAATAAAAACCGGATTGCAATACCTTATGTGTTGTTCTATCTCCAGCGTGGTGTCCTCCATAAGCTTCGGAGTGACACTTGCGTAGGATTTGTTCCTGTTCATGCTCAGGCACACAACGTCTAATAACACCATCTACTCCTTATTTATAAAGATGTGGGTCATCCCAAAAGTAATGTCGCAAATCATAGAAAAACTTTTTCTTTTGTTAGTATGTGAAGCTAGGTGGTATAAATTTAGCAACAATATAATTAGCATAATCAGCATACCATGGAGTGCTATGAGAAATGCTTATGGCATTTAATTGTTCATCAGGAAAGCTATCATCAATAGGTAGTGGGTCATCAAGAACATTCTCTAACCTAGATAAGTTATCTGCAACGGGGTTCTCAGCTCCTTTTCTATCAACAATATGCAAATCAAATTCTTGCAGCAAGAGAACCCATCTAATAAGTCTAGGTTTTGCATCTTTCTTTTCCATAAGATATTTAATAGCAGCATGATCAGTGTGAATAGTTACTTTAGAATCAATAATATAGGGTCTGAATTTATCACAAGCAAATACAACTGCTAAAAGTTCCTTCTCGGTAGTAGCATAATTTCTTTGAGCATTGTCTAGAGTCTTACTAGCATAATGGATAACATTTAATTTCTTATCAACTCTTTTCCCTAGAACAACACCTACAGCATAATCACTAGCATCACACATAATTTCAAAGGGTAAATCCCAATCAGGTGGCTGAACAACATGTGCAGAGACTAATGCTTTCTTAAGTATTTCAAATGCTTCTACACAATCATCATCAAAGACAAATGGTACATCTTTTTGTAATAAATTAGTCAGAGGCCGGGAAATTTTTGAGAAGTCCTTAATGAACCTCCTATAAAATCCGGCGTGACCAAGGAAACTTCTTATACATTTGATGTCCTTGGAACATGGCATCTTTTCAATAGCATCAACTTTGGCTTTATCAACTTCAATACCTCTTTCAGAAACTTTATGCCCCAAGACAATACCTTCATTAACCGTAAATTTGCACTTTTCCCAATTCAAGACAAGATTAGTTTCTTCACATTTCTGCAAAACTCGATCAAGATTGCTCAAGCAATCATCAAAAGAGGATCCATAGATGGAAAAGTCGTCCATGAAAACCTCACAAATCTTTTCACAAAAGTCAGAGAATATAGCCATCATGCATCTTTGAAAGGTAGCAGGTGCATTACAGAAACCAAAAGGCATACGTCTATAAGCAAAAGTACCAAAAGGGCATGTAAAAGTAGTCTTTGATTGATCTTTAGCCGACACAAGTATTTGAGAGAAACCATTATAACCATCTAGAAAGCAATAATGTGTATGTTTGCATAATCTTTTAGGATTTGATCAATAAAAGGTAAGGTGTAATGATCTTTCTTAGTAGCTTTATTTAATTTGCGAAAATCAATTACCATCCTATAACCTGTAATAATTCTTTGTGGGATCAATTCATCTTTATCATTA
Source organism: Aegilops bicornis (assembly GCA_021605145.1). NCBI lineage: Eukaryota > Viridiplantae > Streptophyta > Magnoliopsida > Poales > Poaceae > Aegilops > Aegilops bicornis. Next base: position 116,454,032 of record CM038675.1, read on the forward strand.
GGAACAACAGTAACACCTCCCTTCTTAGGGACACAATGAACAGGACTTACCCACTGACTATCAACAACGGGGTAAATTATACCTGCCTCAAGAAGCTTTAGTATTTATTTTCTTACCACTTATTTCATCTTAGGATTAAGCCTTCGTTGATGATCACAAACCGGTTTGACATAGAGTGGTACTAATGCCCTTAAGATCATCAAGAGTGTATCCAATAGCAGCACAGTGCTTCTTCAGAGTTTTCATTAATTTTTCTTCTTCATGCTCTGAAAAGTTAGCACTAATAATAACAGGATATATTTTCTTTTCATCAAGATAAGCATATTTAAGATTATCAGGCAACGGTTTAAGCTCAAACACGGGATCACCCTTGGGTGGAGGAGGATCCCCTTGGATTTCAACAGGCAAATTATGTTTCAGAATAGGTTCCTGTTTAAAGAATACTTCATCTATTTCCCTTCTTTCATTCATAAACATATCATTTTCATGGTCTAGTAAATAATGTTCTAAAGGATCACAAGGAGGTATGGAAATAGAAGCAAGACCAATGATTTCATCCTTACTAGGCAATTCTTCTTCATGGTGATGTTTACTAAATTTAGAGAAATTAAACTCATCAGTCATATCATCCAAGCCAATAGTAACAACATTCTTTTACTTGATCTATCTTAGCATTGACAGTATTCAAGAAGGGTCTACCAAATATAATTGGACAAAAGCTATCTTGTGGGGAACTTAGAACAAGAAAATCAGCAGGATATTTGATTTTCCCACACAAGACCTCAACATCTCTAACATTCCCAATTGGTGATACAGTATCTCTATTGGCAAGCTTAATGGTAACATCGATTTCTTCTAACTCAGCGGGTGTAATATCATGCATAATTTATTTATACAAGTCATAAGGTATAGCACTAGCACTAGCACCCATATCACATAAGCCATGACAACAATGATTTCCTATTTTAACAGAAATAACAGGCACGCCTACCACAGGTCTATGTTTATCTTTAACGCTAGGTTTAGCAATTCTAGCAGATTCACCACAGAATTGAATAACATGCCCATCAATATTATCAGACAACAGATCTTTAACAATAGCAATATTAGGTTCTACTTTGACTTGCTCAGGAGGTGTATAAGTTCTAATATTGCTTTTACGAACCACATTGAAGCTTTAGCATGATCCTTTATTCTAACAGGAAAGGTGATTTCTCAACATAAGAGGTAGGAACAATAGGATCATTATAAGTGACAGTCTTTTCTTCAACTTTAATAGGTGCAGCTACTTTTACTTCTATGGGAGGATGATATTTAAACCACTTCTCCTTGGGAAGATCAACATAAGTAGCAAAAGATTCACAGAGAGAGGCTACTATCTCAGAGTCAAGTCCACATTTAGTGCTAAACTTACGGAAAATATCGGTATCCATAAAAGATTTAACACAATCAACTTAGGTGTCATACCTGACTCCTTACCTTCGTCGAGGTCCCAATCTTCAGAGTTGCGTTTAATTATATCCAATAAATTCCATCTAAATTCAATAGTCTTCATCATAAAAGAGTCGGCATAAGAAGTATCGAGCATTCACTAGTACAAAAGGGGCTATCGTTGAGTCCTGTTTTGCCCATTAGTCCCGGTTCAATCCAGAACCGGGACTAATCTGACATTTATCGGTTCGTGAGCCAGGGCGGCCGGGCCACGTGGGCCATTGGTCCCGGTTCGTCCGGACCTTTTGGTCCCGGTTGGTGGGAATGACGAGGACCAATGGTCTCGGCTCCTGGCCCACCACTATTGGTCCCGGTTGGTGGGATGAACCGGGACCAAAGGCGTGCCTTTAGTCTGGCTCATGCCACCAACGGGGCTAATGGTGCTGCCTATATATAGCCCCTCGCGCAAGAAGCAGAGCACCTTTGCTGTTTTTACGCCGAGGGGAGGGGACTTGGTGGTGCTCTAGCTCAAGTCCTATGCACACAAGGTGTTCGATGGAATGCCCGAGCCACACTACTTAAGCTTTCTCCTCTCCAAGCTCGACCTCTAACCTCCATTTTCCTCAATATTTGTCTAGGTTTAGCGGTCCGTCACGCCCGTCCCGTCTTCACCGCCGTCGATCACCATGGCGATCTCATCGCCAACACCACCGTGGTGAGCCTCTTGTTCTTATCTTCTTTACGAAGGAAAAATATTCTTACTTGTATTATTTTCTTACTTTTATTATTGCATCTTATATAGTGCGATGGTTTTGGTATCCGCCCCGTCGGCCCTCGTCACATCTATGATTCGGATGTGGTATATATTATCTTTTCATAACTATTGGTTCATTTATTGTTTATGAAAATTAAGCCGATAACGTGACATAGATTTTATTTATCTAGGAGGTTGTTGAACCGAAATTCCAACCGACCCTATTGTCGAGAGGTTAAATTTAGTTGAAGAAGAAAACAATTTCTTGAAGGAAAAAATAAAAAACTTGAGGAGGAGAAGATGATATTGGAGTTGCATGTTGTGGATGTAAATCGATGATCACAAGATCAAGATGGATGCAATGCGCTTGAAGATGAGAAAGATTAGAAAATATGCCATTCATACCGAGGCTTGGTATCATTATGCCGTTGGATCAGTTGTTACCTTGGTTGCAATTATGATCGTATTTGTTTTCACATTGAAATGTTTTACATAGTTTCAATGTATGGTTTAATTAATTTAGATGCTCTGCAGAGCTTTATGTTGTTAGATGAGAACTATGTATGTACTTTGGTTTTTATGTGATGATGAACTTCTATTAATTTGGTCATTTAATTATCTATTCATGATGTTACGTAATGATTTTTGACACACTTAATTATATATAATGCACGCAGATGAACCGGCAATGGATGTACGGTGATGCAGACACACCTCAAAGTACATTAAGGCGTGCATGATTTTCTCGAAGTGGCTGAGGCAAACAAGCAGAATGGTTTTATGTGTTGTCCATGCCCTATATGTGGGAATACGAAGTCTTACTCTGACCGAAAATCCTTCACGCCCACCTACTTTACAAGGGTTTCATGCCACACTATAATGTTTGGACGAGGCACGGAGAAATAGGGGTTATGATGGAAGGCGGCGAGGAAGAAGAGTACGATGACAACTATGTGCCCCCGAATACGGTGATGCTACTGAACATCAAGTTGCACCGGGCGATGTGCACGATGGTGCTGCAGCGAAGCGGCTGCTGAAGATCAAGATGAACCAGACGATGTGCCCCATGATGATGATCTCCGCCGGGTCATTGTCGATGCAAGGACACAATCACGAAAGTCAAAAGGAGAAGCTGAAGTTCGATCGCATGTTAGAGGATCACAAAAAGGGTTGTACCCCAATTGCGAAGATGGCAACACAAAGCTCGGTACCGTACTCGAATTGCTGCGGTGGAAGGCAGAGAATGTTGTGCTGATAAAGGATTTGAGAAGCTACTGAAAATAATGAAGAAGAAGCTTCCAAAGGATAACGAATTGCACGACAGTACATACACAACAAAGAAGGTGGTATGCCCTCTAGGATTCGAGGTGGAGAAGATACATGCATGCCCTAATGACTGCATCCTCTACCGTGGTGCCTACAAGGATCTGAGCGCATGCACGGTATGCGGTGCATTGCGATATAAGATCGACGAGATGACCACAGGGATGTTGATTTGCGAGCCTCCCGGAAGAGGGTTCTGCGAAGGTGATGTGGTATGCTCCTATAATACCACGGTTGAAATGTCGATTCAGAAGCGGAGAGCATGCCAAGTTGATGCGATGGCACGATGAGGACCATAAGAAAGGCGGGAAGTTGAGAGCACCCGGTGACGAATTCATGATGGAGAAAAATCGAGAGAAAGTCTTGGGATGAGTTTGCAAAGGACCCAAGGAACATATGATTTGCTTTAAGCGCGGATGGCATTAATACTTTCGGGAAGCGAGCAGCAATCACAGCACGGCCCGTGACTCTATGTATGTATAACCTTCCTCCTTGGATGTGCATGAAGCGGAAGTTCATTATGATGCAGTTCTCATCCAAGGCCCTAAGCAACCCGACAACGACATTGATGTGTACCTAAGGCCATTAGTTGAGGAACTTTTACAGCTGTGGAATGGAAAGCGGTGTACGTCGTGGGATGAGCACAAAAGGAGGAATTTGACCTGAAGGCGTTGCTGTTCGTGACAATCAACGATTGGCCCGCTCTCGATAACCTTCGTGACAGACAAACAAGGGATACCACGCATGCACGCACTGTTTACTTGACACCGATAGTATATACAGGAAGCTGCGGGAAGAATGTGTACCAGTGCCATCTTCGATATCTTCCGACCAACCAAAAAAGTAGAAAGAAAAGGAAGCAATACAAAGGCGATGCAGATAATCGGAAGAAGCCCCCCAAGCGTACCGGAGAACACGTACTTGCTAAGGTCAATGATTTACACGTAATCTTTGGAAAGGGTCCCGGCGGACTAGCTGTTCCGAATGACGCTGAGAATCACGCACCCATGTGGAAGAAGAAATCTATATTTTGGGACCTACACTACTGGAAAGACCTAGAGGTCCGCTCTTCGATCGACGTGATGCACGTGACGAAGAACCTTTGCGTGAACCTGCTAGGCTTCTTGGGCGTGTATGGGAAGACAAAAGATACACCTGAGGCACGAGAGGACCTGCAACGCTTGCACGAAAAAGAGGGCATGCCTCCGAAGCAGTATGAAGGTCCTACCAGCTACGCTCTTACGAAAGAAGAGAAAGAAATATTCTTTCAATGCCTGCTCGATATGAAGGTCCCGGTGGCTTCTCGTCGAATATAAAGGGAATAATAAATATGTCAGAGAAAAAGTTCCAGAACCTAAAGTCTCATGAATGCCACGTGATTATGACGCAACTGCTTCCGGTTGCATTGAGAGGGCTTCTACCGGAAAACGTCCGATTAGCCATTGTGAAGCTATGTGCATTCCTCAATGGAATATCTCAGAAGGTGATCGATCCAGAAATCGTAGCAACGCTAAGGAGTGATGTGGTGCAATGTCTTGTCAGTTTCGAGCTGGTGTTCCCACCATCCTTCTTCAATATCATGACGCACGTCCTAGTTCATCTAGTCGACGAGATTGTCATTCTGGGGCCCGTATTTCTACACAATATGTACCCCTTTGAGAGGTTCATGGAGTCCTAAATAAATATGTTAAATAACCGTGCTAGGCCAGAAGGAAGCATCTCCATGGGCCATCAAACAAAGGATGTCATCGGGTTTTGTGTTGACTTCATTCCTGGCCTTAATAAGATAGGTCTCCCTAAATCGCGGTATGAGGGAGGCCCGGTGGAAAAAACGCGCTTGGAAGAGACTCAATAATATGCAGGGACGGATATTCTTGGTCTCAAGCACACTACAGTTCTCTGAACTCTACCTTGGTGACCCCATATGTCGATGAACACAAGAACGATCTGCGCTCCAAACACCGGGCGGTCTGACTGGATTACATGTGAACACATCGGGACTTTCAGCAGTTGGTTGGAAACACGTCTCGGAGGTGACAGCACTGTTTGTGATGAGTTGTACTTGTTGTCCGAGGACCATCTTCGACTGTAATGATTTGGAAAGGATCTGAGATAAATGGGAATACATTTTACACGATTGACCAAGATGAAAAGAGCACCAACCAAAACAGCGGTGTCCGCTTTGATGCAGCAACCAACAAGGGAAATGACACATATTATGGTTACATAGTAGACATATGGGAACTTGACTACGGAGTAGATTTTAAGGTCCCTTTGTTTAAGTGCAAGTGGGTCAATCTGTCAGAGGCGGGTGCAGGTAGACCCACGATGCGGAATGACAACAGTGGATCTGAAAATCTTGGGTACACTGACGAACCGTTCATCCTAGCCAATGATGTGGCACAGGTTATCTATGTGAAGGACATGTCTACCGGACCGAGGAAAAGAAAAGATAAGGAAGCGAATACATCATACAATGAGCCAAAGCGCCACATAGTTCTTTTAGGAAAAGGGACATCCACAGGAGTGGAGGCAAAGGCAGACATGTAGAAGAGTATGAAAAGTTTCATGAAATTCCCCCTTCAAAGTCAAAGGCTGACCCAAGCATCACGATAAATGATGAAGATTATCCATGGTTACGGTAGCAATAAGCAAAGCGACACAAGCGAAGAAAAAGTGAAGACTTTCTCCATAACTATTATGATGATACCATGCCAACTTTGTAACACACGAGTATGATACCATTGTCCGTTTTGTTCATGAACATACTATGCCAACTTTGAGAACCTCGCCAACCGAAGGCGCTCACACCGGTTTATAAGCCCGTCCCTCTACGCCTTGTTGAGCTCACAAACTTGTGATTCACACAAATTTCAAAGAATTAAATTTTATAAAACTAATGGCACAAACAGAAAGTTTATAATTGTTCTAAAACAAATGGCACTAACAGAAAGTTTATAATTTTGCTGACCTAAAAGCAAAAAAGAATTAAAAAATAAAGCAAAAACCAAAAGAAAATAAATAATGCAGGAAACAAAACAAAAAACTTGAAAAAATAATAATAATAGCAACAATAAGCATTTTGTTGTAAGTAGAAACAAAATAAAATAAATAAAGCAACAAAGAAAACAAAAAAGTGTTTTTGAATTTTAAAACTAATGGCACAAACAGAAAGTTTATATTTTTTCCAAAACTAAAAGCACTAACAGAAAGTTTATAATTTTGCTGACCTAAAAGCAAAAAGAATTAAAAAATAAAGCAAAAAACAAAAAGAAAATAAATAATGCAGAAAACAAAACAAAAAAACTTGAAAAAAATAAAAATAGCAACAATAAGTATTTTTTTGTAAGTAGAAACAAAATAAAATAAATAAAGCAACAAAGAAAACAAAAAAAGTGTTTTCAAATTTTAAAACTAATGGCACTAATAGAAAGTTTATATTTTTTATAAAACTAAAAGCAAAAAGAAATAAAATATAAAGCAAAAAAAACTAACACATACTAGGCCACCACGGCCTGAATACGACTATAAAACCTACATGGTCCAGGATTCAGGCCAGCAGAGTCCCAATAGGCCTGACATTAGCATGATTAGGCCCAAAGCCTGCATTTGAGAGGAGCTCGAAGGGGACGCACAGCGCTTATAAACCAGTGCCGGCGCCCTTCAACTAGCGAGGTGGGACTAAACATTTGGCGCGGGGCAGCACAGGCCTTTGGTCGCGGGTGGTGGCACCAAGCGAGACGAAAGTGGGGATTAGTCCCGGTTAGTGGCTCGACCGGGACTAATGCCCCCTTTAGTCAGGTTGGTGCCACCAACCGACCAAACCGCTTCCCGCCCTTTGGGCTGCTGAAATTTGGCCTTTGGTCCGGTTGGTGGCACCAACCGGGACTAAAGGGGCATTAGTCCCGGGTCGTGCCACGAACCGGGACCAATGCTCTTTCTATATAAGCAAGACATGTGAAATTTTCACATCTCCCTCGCCTCCCTAGCAGTTGCCCCGCCGCCAGGCTGCCCAAATCGCGCTCCTCGTCGCCGTCGCCGCCACGGCCGCCATCCCGTCTCCCCGTGCCTGCCTGCCCGAGCCCACGCCGCCGCCCGTGCCCCCGCCCGTCCCGAGCACGCACGGCCGCCGCGCTTGCGCCCCCACGCCCGCCGCCGCCCGTGCCCCTGCCCGTCCCGAAAGCACGCACGGCGCGCCCTGCGCCCCCACACCGGTTCCGCCCGTGCCCTGCCCGTCCACGAGCACGCACGGCCGCCCTGCGCCCCACGCCGCGCCCGCCCCTGCGCCCGGCCCGCCCCCACCTCGTCGTCGCCGGGCGCCTCACTGCCGCCCTGCCTCGGCGCCGCCTCCTCCCGTTCGGTCCAGCTCCGTGACCCCCTTTCCTCCACATCGCCTCGTCCTCTTCATAAAAAAAAAATTCATATAATTTTTTAGGCATATTTATGTTCATGTATATATGTTCATTATATGAACATAATATGGATGATGTATGCATGCTTTTTATATGTTCATTATATATGTTCATTATATGGATGGATGGATGGATGGATAATTTTTAGGCAGATTTTAGATTTTTAGGCAGATTTTTAGATTTTTTGTGTATGTATGTTATGTTTATATGTATGTATGTATGTTCATATGTATGTATGTTTATATGCAAAGCATATGCAAAGAAAATGTATGAATGGTCATATGCAAAGAAAAATGTATGTATGGTCATATGCAAAGAAAATGTATGTATGTATGTTCATATGAAAGAAAAATGTATGTATGTATGTTCATATGCATATGCAAAGAAAATGTATGTTCATATATATGATGATATGTTCATATAAAAGGAAAATAAGAAGAGGAAGAAAGGAGAAAGAAGGCGAGAGGAAGAATAGGAGAAATAAATAAGAAGACGAAAAAAGAAGAAAAGAAGGAGAAGAAGAAAGGAATAGAAGAGAAGAAGAAAAAATAGAAAAAATTCTATTTTTTCTTCTTCTCTTCTATTCCTTTCTTCTTCTCTTCTATTCCTTTCTTCTTCTCCTCTTCTCTTCTATTCCTTTCTTCTATTTTCTTCTTTTTTTTCTTCTTCTTCTTCCTTCTTCCTATAGTGTCAAAGTATTGAAGAAATCCATCGCTTCATCATTAGACGGAAGTAACCATGGCATGATGGTAGAAGTCCTCCAAAGTTGTTCAGAATGGAGTTGCGGATAGGATAATTTGCCTTTTTGCTGAACTTTGTACCAAAAAGCGTATTATCCTATCTGGGACTCCGTTCCAAAACAACTTTGGAGAGCTTCGTACCATCATGCACCTGTTACTTTCGCCTAATGATGAAGACATGGTTTCATCAATACCATTTAGCATGTGCTTGCTATATATAATTATCAGTTTGATTGACCTCTGTTTCTTGTAAAGTGGTTGTGGCAGGAACAAGGGAATGATTTCTGTGGATACTACGTTTGCGAGTCCATCCGCCACACGACCTGTGAGAGGGGCTACTCCGACAAACAATTTGAAGTGTGTAAATAAAAATATTCACAATTTTATTTTATTACCATCATTTGTGTTGAGTTTCATTCATTCATATATATATATATATATATATATATATATATATATATATATATATATATGTATTGACCCCTTTCTTAAAATTAGATGTTTGGCAATGGGATGAACTCCTAGCACCAGATCGCATGCAGCAATTCAAGAGGAATTGGCGGCATTCTTTCTTGACTATGTGATCGCTGAAGGCAGGGAATACCATGTGGACCACGCATCTGTATTTTAAAAGATAATTATTGTATATATGTAGCGGTAGCATCGGATAGATATCGAGAACTTATTGTTCGACCAATCTCTCGGAGAAGGAGAGGTGGTCGATATCACTTCTCTCTGTATGCATATATATGTTCATGACGATCTTCTGTTTGCTTAATTACTAGCTAGCTAGCATGTCTAGTTAGTCCTCTCTATACGTATGTATAGTACGTAGCGTCGACCAAGCACGGACAAAAGAAAGGACACTTTTCTCTATTAATTAGCAAGCTATAGCACAATATATGAAACACCTAAATTAACCCCCAAAACCCCCAAACCCCCCTCTTTTGAAAAAAAACAAAACCAGAGCCGAAGAAATGCTTGTGGCGTGGATACCTATTGGTCCCGGTTGGTGCCACCAACCGGGACCAAAACTCCTGCACTGGGCTCGTGGACGGAGCCACGTGGAGGCCATCAGTCCGGTTCTGGATAGAACCGGGACTAAAGGGTGAGGGTATTAGTACCGACCCTTTAGTCCCGGTTCACGAACCGGGACTAAAGGCCCTTATGAACCGGGACTATAGGCCCTTTTTCTACTAGTGATTGTTTGATTATTATGAGAAAGTCGAGCATAAAAACTTTGAATAATTATTTCTCTTTGGAGCTCATGATTGGGGCATGAATATAACATTGATTTAAGCCTCCCCCAAGCTTGAGCGATGCTTTCTCCTTCGCGAGGCCAAAAATTATATATGTAATTGCGATCACGATGAACAAGATGCATAGGATAATATTTTTGATGAAATTCCAATTTAAATGTTTTGTAGTTCCATGATCTCGTATCATCACATAGCCTATATCATGTCAATGCGTCTCCCTTCAAAGATAAAGGGAAGACCTTCTTCTTAGCAACGTCATCGGGTATACCTGCAAGCTTAAATAATCCACAAACTTATTCCACATATATTAAGTGCTCATCAGGATGCTTTGTTCCATCTCCTGTCAAAGGATTAGCTAGCAGTTTTTCTATCATACCCCCAGGAAATTCAGAAGGAGTTTCATTTTCAATAGGTTCAGTAGGTTGAGGAGCAACACTTTGCTCTACTGGACGGGGTGAAGATACCCCGAACAAGCCCCTCAGAGAATTACTTTCCATAGTAACAAGTGATAGTAAATTTCAGCACACTATATAAATTTTTCCTTACCAAATTCCACCTACCGAAGGCGCTACACTCCCCGGCAACGGCGCCAGAAAAGAGTCTTGATGACCCACAAGTATAGGGATATATCGTAGTCCTTTCGGTAAGTAAGAGTGTCGAACCCAACAAGGAGCAGAAGGAAATGATAAGCGGTTTTCAGCAAGGTATTCTCTGCAAGTACTGAAATAAGTGGTAACAGATAGTTTTGTCATAAGATACATTGTAACGAGCAACAAGTAACAAGAGTAAATAAAGTGCAGCAAGGTGGCCCAATCCTTTTTATAGCAAAGGACAAGCCTGGACAAACTCTTATAATAGGAAAAGCGCTCCCGAGGACAAATGGGAATATCATCAAGCTAGTTTTCATCACGTTCATATGATTCGCGTTCGGTACTTTGATAATTTGATATGTGGGTGGACCGGTGCTTGGGTGTTGTTCTTACTTGAACAAGCACCCCACTTATGATTAACCTCTATTGCAAGCATCCGCAACTACAACAAAAGTATTAAGGTAAACCTAACCATAGCATGAAACATATAGATCCAAATCATCCCCTTACGAAACAACGCATAAACTAGGGTTTAAGCTTACATCACTCTAGCAACCCATCATCTACTTATTACTTCCCAATGCCTTCCTCTAGGCCCAAATAATGGTGAGGTGTTATGTAGTCGACGTTCACATAACACCACTAGAGACTAGACAACATACATCTCATCAAAATATCGAACGAATACCAAATTCACATGACTACTAATAGGAAGACTTCTCCCTTGTCCTCAGGAAAAAACGTAACTACTCACAAAGCATATTCATGTTCATAATCAGAGGGGTAATAATATGCATAAAGGATCTGAACATATAATCTTCCACCAAATAAACCAATTAGCATCAACTACAAGGAGTAATCCACACTACTAGCAACCTACTAGCACCAATCCCGGACTTGGAGACAAGAATTGGTTACAAGAGATGAACTAGGGTTTTGAGAGGAGATGGTGGTGGTGAAGATGTTGATGGAGATTGCCCTCTCCCGATGAGAGGAGCGTTGGTGATGACGATGGTGATGATTTCCCCCTCCGGAGAAGTGTCCCAGCAGAACAGCTCTGCCGGAGCCCTAGATTGGTTCCGCCAAGGTTCCGCCTCGTGGCGGCGGAGTCTCGTCCCGAAAGGTTGCTTCTTATTTTTTTTGACGAAAGACTTCATATAGGAGAAGATGGGCATCGGAGAGCCACCAGGGGGCCCACGAGGTAGGGGGGCGGGCCCTAGGGGGCGCGCCCCCCACCCTCGTGAGCAGGGTGTGGGCCCCCTGGCCTTCATCTTTGGCGATGATTTTTCTTAATTTATTTTAAGATATTCCGTGGATTTTCAGGACTTATGGAGTTGCGCAGAATAGGTCTCCAATATTTGCTCCTTTTCCAGCCCGAATTCCAGTATCGGCATTCTCCCTCTTCATGTAAACCTTGTAAAATAAAAGAGAATAGCCATAAGTATTGTGACATAATGTGAAATAACAGCCCATAATGCGATAAATATCGATATAAAAGCATGATGCAAAATGGACGTATCATTGACTAAGTTGACAAAGCCTTGCATACGCGTCGAAAAAATTAGGATAAGCGTCATCGTCAACCTAGTAGGCCCGTAAGTCAGCCTCCAAATCATGGAAAACAGCATACAACCCATTAGCCATTATTTTCAATAATTTACAGCCAATTTGCTAATTCTTAAGGATATTTGAAGCCCATATTCTTTTTATTAGCATTACAGACCATATATTCTGGGCACTACTAAAAAATTCAACGAAACTTTGCATATTTCGGTGGGGTCCGAACTCTTTTAATCACGAAATTTCGAGTCACGTTAAAAATAATTTTCAAAAAATTATATCAGAATAAAATTCAAAAAACAATTCTCCGCAAAAATATGAACGAAATTTAGAATCTTAACTAGCAAGATGCCCGTCCATTGCACGGAACATGAATATGCATTTGTATGAGTAGTTTATCTTGTGGGAGAAAAGATGATATTTTAATGTAATTGCCAGTTGGCTTTGGTTTTTATAAGAGTAGAGAGTAGAGAAATTCTGGAAAAAAATATTTTAATGCAATAGCCGGTTGGCTTTGGTTTAAAAATTTACAGCCCATTTCTTATAACTTATAGCCCGTTTTCTGGGGAAGCCCATTTCTTCCTACTTTCATCCCTCCTCATCTTGAAAGATTTGCAGCCCAGCAGGGCTGAGAAAAGCAAGTAGGCCTCGGTTTTGGTATTCTCCAAAAAGAAAAGAACTGGGCTAGCCAATTTCACAAAGAAAAAATATATCAACTGGGCTCGTCATGTGCTTAATAAATGTGTAAGCGTGGGCTAGGCAGACCCTGACACCTTACATACAGTTGAGCTCCGTCTCTGAAACTGAAAAACAACTGGGCGAGCTGCTGGGTCCCTGGTGTTATCCGCTCATTGTGTAATTTTCTCGTTTATTGACTACATTGACAATGGCGTGGAACCTAGTTGTCAAACAATTAGGAGGAAGTATTTTTTTGGCTTGTAATAACGAGGCACCTGCTTGTGAAATGCAATGACCCTGGTGGGTCCCTACTGTCAGCCTCTCCACGTACAGTCATCTCCTGATTCCTCTTGGTTGTTGACCATGTTGACAATGCCAGACGGCAGCGGGCATAGCAGGCTAACCAAGGCGGAGAACGACGGCAAGGCCTCGGACGGGAACGAACAGCAGCCATGGAAGATGCGGTAGTGTAGTGGCAGGTGGAGGGGAGTACGAGGGCAACAACATGCAAGTCAAGCATACAAATGGTACAAAATGCCCAAGAATTAATTGTTCATCAAATTTTTAGACAAAACCCAGATTGAACATGACAGTAACATCTAACCCAACCACTCTTTTTTGCGGTCACAAACAAATGGATCGGTCTAATCCATAAAATCAACATCATGTGCAAAAAAAATAATTTCAGGATGTCTACAACTTATTGTAAATAGAAGCCGAGCATGTTTAGAAGCCCATTTGTCCACCTGAAACTTCTTTTTTTGCTGTTGAACATGTTCGTCCGTGAGAAATCTCTTGCTATAAAAATTAAGCCTCATGGACAATAGTAACCTCGCATTCAACAGGAAGAATGTGACAAAGCTTACATTTGCACTGGTTGGATGCATATCGTCCCATCGTTATTGTCCTCAAACGAATGTCATGAGAACTGAGAAAATCCTTGTGCTTATTACGCCGATGATTGGTTATATGTTTTTCTCCATGTGGTTCTGCCTAAGTAGACATGAAGATTGAAAACAGTTAAGGTCTGAAAAAGAGTATGTCGAAAGAACGACAGCTGAACAGTTAATTCTAGTACAATATATACGGGCTTTCAATGTGCATGAAATCATCACCTCTATGTATAAATTCTCCAGAGATCGAAAGCATCACAGCAAGCCAATAATTATGTCCAGATCAAAAATATACATTCTGATATATATGATCTTGACAGAATCCAGCAGCATTGATAGGCTATCAATGGACGAACACTTCATTGAGCATATAACATAATATTAGTACCCAAAGTGTACTCCAAGATGATATAAAACTTACGCGCACAAATGAAAAATGCAGCATATGATTACAAATGTGTAGATGATAATATACGGTACCTGAAAAAGTGAGGAGCCAAACACCAACTCCTTATGATTATTAAACGGGTCACGAATTACACCCAAGGTCTCCAGTTTGGTAGCGCAGACAACAGTTATTTCTGAAAGTGTATAACAATTATGAAGGAGCAACCTTTCAAGTGAAGGGGCATCTTCAACGATGAACTGCTGTCCTTTAAAACAAATTCCAATGCTTTTAAGGTCAGGCGACTTTATTTGGAGACAACTGATACCGATTTCTATTCCCAAAACAATCAGCAAGCGCTCTAGGGCAGGGCAACTGGAGTGGATGATGATGTGCAGTGAGGCCTCCGACAGATAAACCACCACAAGTGAAAGTTTTTTAGCGATTGGGGAATTGAAGCATTTGTACCAGATCGTCTGGTAGATGGCACCGGGCGAAGGTAGTGGTGTGGAGAGAGGAGGAAAACCGCGGTGGTGTGGGCACGAATTCTTGGTATGTTCGTGGTATGAAACTTTCGTGGTAATGGTAGAACTCAAACTGCTGGAGTTTTCTGAATTCAGGGGATATCAGCCAAGCGTCCATCTTGCCGGGTATGGACAGCAGGTAGCTTGTCGGGATGCAGAGGCATTGATCGGGGCCCTGCTGGTGAGAAGAGACGATGGCTCTGATGAGATCAAATTCAGGAAGGACAGATATTTGTGACGATCGAGATTGAGGCGCGGTGCGCCATAGAAGCGCCACCGAGTTGAGAGGACTTGTGTGCGGCAGCAATCCTTGGTGGGGAGAGGCGAGATGATCTCCTCAAGGATGACGCCCAGGAGATCGATGATGCGGTCCACCCGAGATTCTATCGGTTCCTCGGATCCGGGTGGGGGGGCTCGCCGCTTCTCCCGCGCTACCGGGTGCGGGATCTACAACCGGCGTCGCCGCTGGCGGGAGCCTCATCTTCTTGGCGCTGGGGCCAGCTGACTCCATTTTCCTTGTGGGCATCACGCCGAGCTCACGGGTTTGAGCAGAGTAGCTAGAGCGAGCCTAGTGGCGGTCTTGAGTGGGGAAGGAGGGCTGGGGATTTCTGTAGGAGTGGAAGAAGAGAGCACGCATTTTACGTACAAGTGAGGAAGAAGGTGGCGGGGTTTTACGGGCCAGTGAGGAAGATTGGGGAGTGGGGGAATTGGGTGGGGGAGGCAGGCGGGAGAAGCGAGCTGTTACGTGTTTATAAGGCCCGCTGCACTAACTACTCACTTTTCCCAAGAACCGCTCTCTTCTTTTGCGTTGCTGCATTGGAGCCTGGCGCATGGGCTTGACTGGCCAGCCATGCATGCAGGATGCATGTGCCCGCGGACCTTTGCATGCGTCTGGATTGTTACTAGGCCTATTTAATAAAGGTGGTTATGGAGTAAATTAAGGAGATTTATTTTCTCTGTGTGCATCCACCAAATTAGAGGATGCGGTATCTTGGATGCGAACACTCACATTAAACTAACATTCGGAAGAACAAAAGTTCAGCATGTCTATGCATCTCAATGATTCACCATACTATAACCAATATACAAAGCTGTGAGAAGGTGTGGAAATAAAGAAAATGGAATTCGATGCTTCTCTGAGCAAAAGGGCCTCCCTAGCATACGCATTAATTCCTGGGCATGCTTATTTCTTCTCAATGTTGCGAGCACTTTGAGCATGTTGGCAACTCCACAGCTAGCTAGCTGCCTCATCTTGCAATTGATGCTGACACATTTGCAGCAAACACATGAGGCAATAGAGATGACTCAACATGGGTCCATATTGTGCAGTTCCCCTGATATCATATTCATTGTCCTAAATCTGAAAAGATAGGACAACAGTAGCTATACTTAAAAGGTGTTGCAAAACAGTAGCACATATCAATAGCTCGGCATGACAAAACATGATCATCCGGGCCGAAGGGGATCTTGACCTGCCTGAGGAAGATTACATATAATTTCATAAGTCCTTGGTTGATTTCCACCTTCGGCTGCACTGCTTGTTTGCTCCTCCACACATGACATGATCGTTCCGCACTGCATTCAGCAAGTCAACGTATGAATAAGCTAATTTCATCTTGCAGTGGTCATTGTACCTAGTTACAAATGTAGGAATACCTGGAGCACCATGAGGTTAGCTGACAACAGGTAGATGCAGCCATATAAATTTTGTGCGGTGCTACCAAAATTGAGGTTTGTATCCCTTCCCGTTATGATAATTCTACTTGAAGTTGGTAGAATGTGACGGCTTGTTCTTTGCATCAAACTTGTCTTTCCCCTGAGATATGTTCTTGTTGTTTTGGGGCTGGTTGGGCTCGAAGTTCTTCTCGTGTACCATGTGGGCACTAGAAGCTCCCTCAGCGACCCGAGCACGTGTGTCTTTTGCTCTCGCCTTCTCCTCAAAATCAAGAGTGCTAATGAGATCCAAAACAGAAAACTCATGTCTCTTGTTTTTTAGAGAAGTAGCAAAATCGTTCCACGAAGGTGGAAGCTTGGCAATGATGGTCCCAGCAACAAATTTGTCCGCAACACACACTTAAAGTACTAAAGTTCCTTAGAGAGTATTTGTATCTCATGAGTCTGCTGAACAACAGGCGCTTATCGGTCATCTTGTAGTCATAGAATTGCTCCATGACGCATACAACTTCGTTGCCGGTACCGAGGGCCCAAAGCGTGGCCTCGAAGGCGCGACATGTCCTTGCCGCTGTCAAACGACATATATGAATCCACAATGGAATCGTCAAGAACACTCAGCAGGGCGGCTTTGAAGAGGGTATCCATGTTCTGAAATGCTTCCTGTTGTGTAGGATTAAGATCGCCCTTAGGCTTACCCTTAGTGGCATCATAGCAGTACATGATCTGAAACCAATATACTACTCTTATGTGCCACCTTTTATATTGCACCCCCTTAAAAGTAGGCGGTTTCAAAAGCGTAGCAAAACCACTCGGAGTAAATTGCCTGTAATCAGGTTTTTGGATTGGATTGTTGAATATATGATCAATTTAGTATGAGATTTAATCCGAATCAGCAGTAAATAGATCATGACGACAATTGCAAACATCAAAGTAATGATGCGGACTAAACCAGGATGACAGAATCACATAGTGTACAGCGGGAGCAGAACCGATGTGGTTGATGTTGTCACTCATGTCGTTGATGAGAGGTTACCGAGGTCGGGGAAGAAGGTTGTCGTTGAGGAAGTCATCGCTGGCAGCAGTCACAGGAGTGTACTCACCAAAAACCTGATCGCCCCTTTCCCGTACAGGATCACGAAAGGCGGGGTTCGGAGGACTGCTGTCCCTTCTCGCGGTGCACGCCGGAAGGAGGGCTGGAGAATAATTGCGTGGCGGCGCTAAGATCTGGAACGGTGCGAAACCATATGATGCAGCGGCGACTAGGGTAGAGCATGTCAGGTCGGTCGTGCGAGTATAATAGTAGGCCTTTGGCCCCCAAACCCCACGTCCAAGTCAATAATAGCTCAAAAAAGTCAATAATAGCCCCACCAAGGTTTGTCTCAAAAAATGGAGTAATTAAGGCGTCCGTTAGTCCCTTCAGTATAAATACAATATCACAAATAATGGCCCCACCTTTTGTCTCACAAAGTATGTTGGAGTACAACCGGCTACATGTTTACAATCCGCTTCTCTTCTCTCTCCTCTTCTCTCTCCTTCAACTAAGCACAAATACTATATTTAAATCCTTATAGCCTGCTTATGTCATCTAATTGTAGTACTTGCTCTAAAGTTACTATCCACTGTGTAGTCTGAAATGCCGGGCGTGCAGCGGGCGGTGCCCTCGGTCGGCGCGCCGCTTCAACGGCGGAAGCAGTGAGAGGTCGCGTCGCCCTGACTTGCCATCAATGTGGAGCGGCGGGCTCAGCTGGCGCCGGGCGGGAAGCGCGCGCGGGAGGGGGGGTTTGTTGGGCCAAGAAGGTGAGAAGCCAACTTGGGATCGGTCCGGACGGGGAAATATCATGGAGAGAATTCCTTATTTGGCCCTTTCTTAAATTTTGCTTCCTTTTTTGGCCCTAAAAATATCATTTCCCCTTTTTGACACACAATTTTTATTTTGTTCCCTTCATGACACTTCCGTCAATTTTGGCACATAACAGTGTTAAGTCTAACATGAAAAGACGATTCTACCCCTGATATATTATAGGACTAAAATATGTTTTGTCTTTTAACTACATGACTAGTGAAACCAAATCTACTATTTTAGTATCACGTAACAGATTTGAGCTCACCAGATTCCCGCAAAATAAAATATTTGAGCTCGCCGGACATCTCATGCGCACTCGTTTTACCAGTTGATGTATAGTAATTCTGTTGCATTCGGTTTACCACTTGCGAAGCTAGCCGAAATGAGACAGGTTAAGAGTGACCGTGTAGTTTAAATAAAAAAGGGAAGTTGTAACAAGCACTGATTAGTGTACGTACGACCCTGTAGTTGGTGTGTTGGTGCCTATCTGTCCGGAACCGACGAACAAGTAGATATTGTTGGCGTTCTGCGCAACAAGCGCGGGCGTGATGTTGCCGGACCTCGGAGGTGAGTGCCTGGTTGGCGACGACGCCCTTGGTCAGGAGGGCCCAGAAGTAGTCAGCTGCTAAGCCTGCCACGTAGGCATAAAATATGATGTTGCACCAATAAACTAAGCACCAATGCATTGAAGACTTGAGTTAGTAAGCCATTTAATGCACTTAGCACCTCATCTAAAGAGCATTAGTAGTATAAGTCAGTGCCATGTCATCTACAGCCCATCTTATAGTCAACATGTACAATATTAGATCAAAAGAGTGTACTACTACTTTTTTATTCTGTGGCCCACCTTTCATTCTCACAAAGTGCCTAGGAGCACGTGCTAGAGCTGGCTCTTCACGAAGAGACCGCTTACCTTCTCTCTCCTCTTCTTTTTCCTCCAACTAAGCAGCAATATACTAGTTTATTCCTTATAGCCCACTGACTCAGCTCTATTGTACTTGCTCTAAGCACATCTAAGCACTTACTAGCACCCCCTTGACCGTGGACCTTGACAGTGTACGTCACCTTGTGTCTCATAATTTTCCTCGTCATCATCTGAGTCCTAGAAGATCTCACCCACGTCATCATTAGCATGCAGCCGCCTTGATAGACAACGTGCGCAGAAGGAGTAGAGGCGACTGGGGACGCACCACCACCACGTCGTGGGCACTCCGTATGTGCTCGTGTGCATGTAGCGTGCGTGTTTTTCCATCGGTGCTAGCTCTAAGGCCGAGGTTGTGGTCGTCTTTGTCTCCGACTAGTAGTTGAGCAACAACCGCAAAGAGGTGCTACAAGAGATGCGTATGCGCCGTTGCGTGCGAGCTTTGCCGTACCACGACGAACCGGACGTTGCTGCGGATGGCGCACACCTCCATGCAGCCGATTGTGTGCGCATGCATGTGTTATTCACGTGCATTCTGCGGCTGAGAGTGTGTGTGCATGCACGTCTTGTGTACGTGTGTTGTGTGCTCCATGCTGTGCGCGTCTGTGCATGAGTTGGATCGGATGGAGTTAGTGCGTTGGCTTGTGTACATGCATGGCTGCATGCGTCCTGTACATGCGTGGCTTGTTGCATGGTTATCAATAATTCAATATAAACTACTCTCTCCGTTCCTAAATATAAGTCTTTCTAGCCATTTCAAATAGAATACAACATACAGATGTATGTAGACATATTTTAGAGTGTAGATTCACTCATTTTGTTTCGTATGTAGTCCCTTATTGAAATATCTAAAAAGACTTATATTTGGGAATGGACGGAGTATAAAACATCTTCAACTTAGTATCCTGATGTATCGCTTCTAGTGGTTAGCGAAAAGTTCATGTTCTTTTATTTGTTTATAGGTGGGCAGGCGGCAAAAAAACAGGGGAAAACGTGCAAGGTTCCTTGCAGACGCTCCACCGCGAGGTTCCTTGCTCCTCCTCGGTCGTCGGGAATCTATGCTCTTCAACTCTTTTCTTTTACGTGAGCTTTGTTCATCCTTTTCCCAACACTCGAGACATCTAGCATCAAGGTGCACGTGTCATGCAAGAAAATGGAGATAATCAGATAAGCAGTGAGAAAGTGAGTCGTCTTGAAGCGGGGAAACCCTTTTTCTTAAGTGAGTCGTGCACTTCGATGGCACCTACGCAATATTTTTTCTCCTCGATGGCACGTGAATAGTGCATGTACTCAACGACGAAGCACGTGATGGTAGCAATGACATGGTCAGCCCTTTTTTGTAGAGAGTACATACTACTAGTAAATAACTTTGATGTGTCCCGTCAACTCGCAGAACGACGAGAAGCTTGATTCGCCTTCTCCCTACGCCAGCAGCGTCTGCGGTGGCTCGCAGCACGAGGAGAAACTTTTTCTTACAAGCGGTGGACGTGCACCAGTTCATTTGGTGTCAGATTGCCAGAAGCACTACTGTAGAACCATCGACTTCTGGAAGAGGCGAAGAGCCAAGCGCAAGGTCACCTACTAACCTTAGGCTAGGCGTAGTGGGAGTAACATAAGTAGGGGTACCTCCTTTTTTTTATTCTAGAAACAACAACACGCGAATATCAAGGTGCTGGTTACGTAGAACAAATTTCCTGCAGTCCGTGCTCAGTCCTCCTCTATCTCTCTTCTCAGCCAGCCAGCGGACGCGCGGAGCCCATCGTCTGTTTGCTCACATGCGGCCCCACATGTCAGTGAAAACGCAAGAGGACCCACTGAACCTGCACATCTTTCACCTCGATGTGCTGGTGATGAAAAACAAATCCAATAAAGATCTTCGGTGGCCGCTTTTGGAGTTACTCAAGAGTAGTAAGATTCTATTTACAGTTTAACCCAAGATGCACATCTCGTGGCTTCAACTACCACTCTATTTTCTTTCATGACACGACCTGGATGATGGATGTCCCACATGTCGGCAAAAGGAGGAAGAACCCGACCAAATCTTCGGTTGTGCTCTCGGATTAGACTAGTTGTGCTAAACTAAAAAATTTGTTGTGTACTCCCACCGTTCCAAAATACTTGACTTCCATTTTTCTAAAAATTGATGTACCTATATACTAAAACATGTCTAGATACATATATATTTTGACAAATAGAAGGCATGCATTGTGCAACGGAGGGAGTAGAATGGATGCAAGTTTTTGTATTGGGAAGAAGAGTACATCCATATATTAATAGAGCGTTGGAGTTGGCCTTACAAGTGGGACCGCAGTTGAGGAAACCGACTATCGGCAAAACCCCACCTACTTGCCGTCACGATGGCTGAGTTAGAGAAAGCGATGAGGTTGAAGAGATTGCTCTAGCACGGACTCCAATAAATATGGTGTCGGATGGAAGTCGTCTTTGGTGGCGTGTGCCGTACTCCTGGGCGTGAATGCTTGTTACGGCCCATGCCACCCTACTACTCCTACTACTTACTATATAGTACTAGTATCGAGGATTCGAGGTGCTGGTTATGTACAATATGGCTACAGTAAAAACACCCGCATGACGCGCGAAGCATGTGAAGCTAGTACAAATAGTGTACTACTATTGTTGATTGGCCTCATCCGATAACCTGTTGCAATGCACGCAATTATGTATTATGTATTCGGAAAATATTTTTTTGCCTCGTCGCACCACTCACTCACAGAAGCAACTCGAAAGCCATTCATAAATTTAGTAAGTTTATCACAGGCGTATCATTTTATTGCATACAACAGGTCATCAACCCACATCGACAACGAGGATACATTATAATAACTAAAGTTTTCACCACACAAAAAATAACAAGCAATGAAATGAACCATTCCTCGGCGTTGGAAACGCTTGCTTTGAACCACAAGTGATTCTCTGGGACGGGCCATCTATTGTCGATCTCGAGACCAACGCAGGACTGATCATCCAGGCTGAAGCGGCCTACTATATCAGTACCAGGGTAGGGAACCACCCTAATGTCCGAGGTATAGACACAGTTGCTTCTCATAAATGGTACTAGTAACGTTGTGTCAACAGCAGTTGGATCGCCTTTCACCATCATCGGATAGTTTTGTCCAAGGAAGAGCGAGTTTTCTCCAAGACTATCAATTCTGTACCAGGGAGAAGGTGTTGGCGCTAGCACACTAGTATCCATCCCGAATACCGTGCAACGGGTGTTGGAATAGGTCCGGAGAGTGCGACCATGGGAGACAACACGTGCTCCCTCAGCGGTAACATCATCAGTGGGCTGTATACACACAAGAAGAGGTGATCCATCAGAATTAGTTGCCGGTAGCGCCATCGAGCATATACGTTCTACTGCGTCCTCATGCTCGTGATCATCACCATCACCATCTCCCCTTGCTTATAAAAATTTCAAGTATAGGTGGTGGAATGTTCACAGGACCTTGGAAACACAAGAAGAAGGTTAATTAGTAAAGGGAAACTTGCTAACCCGCATGCATGTGGATGAAACAATTATAATTACGGTGGAAGACAAACGTAACGAAACTACGAGGATCCCATGCAAAAACAGTGCCATGAGCGGTGGAAGCAAACACAAGACCCTCGTATTGAATTGCATCACAGTACTCATCCGTGTACAGAAACTGATTTTTGAGCAATATCCATCGAGTCAAACCACCAAGGACGGCAACAAGCTTGTCGAAGATAGCAACAACTTTTTTTTTGAGGAAGTTGACAGTGGGAGAGAACTCCCACTGTGTATTTTCATATATCTATATAAATGGGGTGTTTACATAGACATACCACACTCATACATCGAGCTCCACACTTGGTGTGACCACCAGGGGTGGGGCAACTACGCCATGGTTACTGCTATACACTTGTCTCTAAGTAAGTTAAGAGGGTAGGGGAAAACACAGCAGGACTCAACTAAGTGTGCCACAATATGAAAGCAGGGCAGTTCTACGTGTACCCTTAACTCTGTGTTGAAGAAGCCCCAAGTCCACTTTGAAACGATTGAACCAAGATGCAATGCTTGGGGCTACACCTCTGAAGTGCTTATTGTTCCTTTCCTTCCACAAACTCCAGGCAGCGGTGAAGAATGCTTCAATGAAGAAAGGATTGGGCCAGTTGGGTTGTGCGTTGTGCAACGCATCAAACCTGTTTTGAAAATTGGTCCAATTAACATCTATCTTGGCCCAACACCTTTCACTGAACTGGCAAGTGCAGACCATGTGCTCGAGAGTCTCATCTATATTCTGCCCACACAGGAGACTTGTGAAGTCATTCCCAATGTCATAGTGTCTTCTTCTCAGCATGTCACGTGTGTTGAGTCTGTCATGCAGCAGCAGCCACCCAAATACTTTGATTTTCATCGTACAGTTTGATTTCCAAAGGAGCGGGAAAGTGGGATGAACTGTTGCATCACTGAAGAAGTTGTTATAATAGTCTTTTGGTTTGGACTCAGCTGTCCCCCAAGTGTAGAGCCACACATCAAATATTGTTGTGGATGGGT
Organism: Aegilops bicornis; assembly: GCA_021605145.1. NCBI lineage: Eukaryota > Viridiplantae > Streptophyta > Magnoliopsida > Poales > Poaceae > Aegilops > Aegilops bicornis. The sequence continues at coordinate 116,477,557 of CM038675.1, forward strand.
GTATGTGGGACGCCGCGTGTTGAACATCTTGCACCTCATTGAGCGCATGGGCAGACAGCGGTAGATGAAAGGTTTCTTGCAGTCCAGTGTTGGCCCAGAAATCAGCGACCGTCATGTCTTCATGTCGAGCAAACGAAAATGCACGGGGTGCGATGTTTGCAGCACATCATTTGACCACAAATCTTTCCAGAGCAGCGTAGTGGAGCCATCAACTACTTGGACACGGGTGATCCCTCGGTAAATGGGTATTAATTTGAGAATGTCTTTCCACCAGAAGGAGCCGACCAAATCAACTGCATGAGGCACCTGGTTGGCATACTGATTATCCCAAAGCATGGTGACCCATGGTACGTCCAATTTGTTATAGAACTTGTGCAAAAATTTTAGTAGGAGGGCTTCGTTGTGGATTTTAATGTTGATCACCCCCAACCCGCCTTTACACTTGGGCTTGCATACCAGTTCCCAAGCTGCAAGTGAATTACATTTGTCACCTTGGTCGGTTTTCTTTGTCCAGAGGCATCTCCTTCTTATCTTGTCCAGAATTTCAATCAGTTTCAGAGGAAACTTGAGCGTGCACATGGCAAACACTAGAAGGGATGTGACCGAAGCGTTGAGCCATGAGAGGCGGCCCCCATAGGACATCATAGCGATCGTGGCAGTGAGACGACGCTCCATTTTGCAAACCAGAGGCATGAATTCTTGAATGGTTGGTCTTGTAGTGCCAAGCGGCAAGCCAAGGTAGGTAAAGGGCATTGTACCTACAGAACAGCCGAAAACGGCGGGAAGGCTAGAAGCGGCACTTGCATCTAGGTTGATTGGCATGAGCGTCGACTTGTGAAAGTTTATTTTGAGTCCGATAGAGGCTGCATAGTCCGAAAGAATGTTCTTGACACGGGCGGCCTGTTGCGGGCAGGCAGGCAGGACAAGGAGGGTATCATCCGCGTAGCAACAACTTCATAGTTGTTGTAATTCCAAGAGCGGTTGGGAACTCGACAAATTGCTATATTCCGTAGAAGACAGTCACCATGATTGTATTTGAACGTGCGTATAATACCGGTGTGCTCAACCTCTGGGCAGTCTGCTGAGATTTTTGGAAGTGGAAGCCGGTCACGAGTGTACACATTCACAAGTTCCCACTGTGATTGGACCCAATGTAAACAACCCAATCTCCATTTACTTTGCCCAAGCCTTGCCCTCAAGCGATGGCATCTTAACATCATATGTATCATTATCAAGCGGCATCAACTTGCACAGGCGAGGCCTCCCGTCGTGCGGCGCCATCATCGAGCTCACGGTGAAGAAGATAGGGGAGATCAAACCGCTCCTTGACTCTTGGGTTCCTTGTAATGATGTTATTAGTTGAGTCGAGAATGGGCTTGAACGAACCTGCCATGCTAGCCGAGGTGATGACGTCGCACCGGTCAATGAGTTCCTCCACCACGTCATCTTTTAGATCGGGGCAAGAATAACGGGGTCGTTTCCGTCCTGTTCCCTCCATGGAGAAGACGATCGAACAATGGCAGAAGAAAGGGTGAAGGGCTGACGGAAAATGGAGGAGGGAGAGGAAGAGCGTGCGACAGCAGTTCCAAATCGGGAGGGAAAGGCGAAGAGTCGGTGGACGGTTGCCAGGTTGCCACGGTTCACGAAGGGTCGCCCCAGCCTACACGTCGGTTCGGAAATACTCCTACTACTCGCCGTCGTCTCACTGATATGTTGGAACGGACCACATGTCAACGAAACATGGTGTGTAATTTCTCGTGCAAAATACGATCTGGCCGCGTTGGCCCGAGGTGCCGCATTAGTTTTATTTCTTGAAAGTTTGCCGCATTAGTTATCGACCATTATATTTTTAACATGCAATCTGAATGGATAGCTCCTGTGGTCATCATACGTGAGCAGATATAGTGATGGTTGATTCGCCCGAGCAACTTATTACTGTGGGAATATGGGAGTACCAGCGGATTCAAGGAACAGAGAAATGATGCTTGCTTCGTCCGAGCAACTTACTGTGGCGAAGGTGGGGTTACGTGATTTGACTGCTCACTAGTCATTACTATTGCGGCGCATAGCGGGGTGAATATTTCCACGAAGTTGTGTTGTGCACTCAATATTGCTGCATGGTAGGTGGAGCCGGATGAAGGATGTCCAACATGTCGTGAAAGCGAAGTTGAATTGTTTACGGCATTGCTATCAATCCTTCAGCATTTGTTTATATGTACGAATAATTTTGATGAAATTGTCTTTGTGACACTATGAAGGTTTCAACTTCGGTTCCCTTGAGGAAAAAAGGTTTCAACTTAGGATTCATGTGTCTTGCCTCGAGATTATCTCGTTACAACATTCCATCAAATACAAATGAAACTACCATGGCTAATGCATCTCAATGGTTCGCAGATCAGCGCCAATATTCACATCACAACTGAAGACAAAGTTGTGAGAAGGTGTACAAATAAAGAAAAAATATAATTGATCGATGTTGTTCGTAGGCATGGCTCCATTTCCTTGGCACAATGTTCATTGCTTGGCAGCTAGTTTCACCCAACTCTGTAGCCAAAAAAGAGCTGTATGAAGGACACCACAATCCGATCATTTTGTGCAGCTCCACTAAAATCGGCGGACCATCCCTGTTTGCAAAGATATCCAGTCTGTGTGATTACAATAATAGTGGAACTAGATGATGAAACATAACACACATAAATAGAAGCCGATCACCTCTACGATCTCTCTTTAGGACTAACTTCTTGTTGGAGAAGATTTGGCACGAAGTTGGATGAGGAGGATAGCAAAACCAATCTCCCTTTCCGCAGTCCCACAAAAATGTAAGAACGTTGCCCGTGTGACATTTTGGCGGAACTGCACAAAACACTCTTTAGAAAAGTGATTTGTGCAGTTCGCCAAAAGGTCGCAATAGCAACGAGGTGAAAATGGGTAGCCCTGTTTGCAAAAGGAGGTCGAAAGGAAACAATTACTGCCCAATAACACGAGTTGAAGACACATACGCTGACAAAAATAAGCATGTTCCATGTAAAAGGGAAAGATAGCACATGGTGGTTTATCAAAAATGGTTTGAGGACGAGATTGCAAGATGGAAAGTACGCCGGCCGAGATACGATTTAAGCAAACAACTAAAGAAGATCCACATGCAGCAACATGGGAAGATGGGCAGTGGAGCAAGGCCGGAGGAAGCTGTACCTGGGGGTCGTCGGGATGTTACTAGGAGGGCGCCGGTGGACGGGATCTGCCCATACTGCGGCAGCGAGCAAGTGGCGAAGGCCCTACCGCGCCGGAGCTTGGTCAGAGAGAACGGCGGGTAACGCAGATCGGGACGAGCTGCCTCAACGCCGTCGAACGGAGAGACGATGCACATCCTCCCTTTCCGCCGGCGGATGGGATGTGGCCGGATCACTAACCAACGCTGAGAGAGAGAGGCCACGGCGGCCTTGTGTGAGATGGTGTGACGAGAGACAAACCCATTTTTCCAATTTTCCCCACGGCAATCGTTTTATATTCTAGGCGTGGTACCCGACCCTCCTGCGAGTAAACAACCGCTACACGCGTCAAATTATCACGTGGGTTGCCTTTTAAATGCGAAGCGAACTCCACCATGTACCCAGCGGGTGTGGCGGGGAAGCGAGACGTGAGTACGTGCGTCCTGCGTGCACTTCTTCTTTAGGTGCTGGTACGTATGTGGGTGGGTGTGAGAGAGATGGTTTGTGCGAAACAGAGGCAATGTGTTGATGATATCTCAATCAGGAAAACGTACCATAGGCAATGTGTGTGAAACGGAGTCATGGACGTGAGATATCGATAGAATTGAAAACAGGGATGAAGTGTGTGGCTGCGCGATCGATAAAGAGTGCCATCGAATTTGTGTTTGCCCACGCCAAAGATACAGGGCGGGCTGGCCTACTGGAATTTCAGAGGGCAAAGGTGAGTTCTTCACCGTGGCATGGATACCTACCTACAGCGGTCGACTATCGGTGTGTGGGGGGGGGGGTAGAGACCGGTCGACTAGTATATGTGTGGGGAAGGAGAGAGACCTAGCTATGTATTGAGGGAGATCGATCGACATCCATGGATATGTGTAGCAGAGGAATAAGGTTGGGAAAAAGACAAAGGAAGAGCGTCGGAGGGTTGGTGGTGGAGTGGCGTCTCACAAATGGTGGGAGATTCCTGCTAGACAAACGGAGGGTATGAGTGTAATATCAATAAGAGAGGGCGGGGGATGTCTGTCTGTCTATGCACGTGCGCGTGAGATACGGGAAGGGAGGTATTCAAGGATGATGAGGGGAGAAGATATGGTTGTGGTAAGCATGCATAACTACATAGGAAGATCAACCGTCGTGTGTCCCAGAAAAGGAGAGACATAACTGGCGAGGTAAGTGTATCGGTGCTTGGTGAAAATGAATTATAGTCGACCTGGCTATATGTAGGGAAATCAGTTCATATACACGCCTGCATGTGTTAGAAGCAAATAAGGTCCGAAGAGGCAGACAGGGGGAGAGGGTGTGGCTAGGAGGTGGTGCGAGAGGCCTACCATGTCGAGGGGGAGGAGTGTGCGAGCATGTGATAAATGAAAAGAGGGGCGGGAGTGTGCACCTGCGTGGAATCGTATTGGACATATGGGGGCATGGACGGTGAGAAGAGAAGAGGGGAAGTATATATGTGTTTGTTCTAGGCACACTTGGCTAGAGAGGTATATCGACCGGTGTGTGCCAGAAAGAAGGAGCCGAGGGCCTGCACACACCGTTGGTGGACTACCTAAAGAGAAATAATGAACGTGCACGATGAAGGGGACGCTAAGGGTGTGTGAGGGGGGCGGGCGTGTGCATGCACGATAGAAAGTTAGCGCTAGCTAGCTACAAATAGAAGAGGACCGTGAAGGTGTAAAAGACGAACAAATATCATAATTCATTATAAAAAAGTGGATACAGATACTTGAAGAAGATATCATAATGTAGAACATTGATTATAATTTGGGCTAATGTGTCGCTTTTGCAACTCAGGTCTAAATACTTGTCATAATGTAGGGGGCGAGGCACTATACTTTGTGTGATAAACACGGTGTACGTATGGAACATGGTTTAGATTATGAATAAATAGTTAGTACATCAAATGTACTATCTATCTATCTATCTATCTATCTGTCTATCTATTATCTATCTTCTATCTATCTATTATATACTTAAAACGATAGAAAACGAACAGCTCAGATTTCGTAGTAAAAAAGAGTTAAGAATCTTCTATCTATCTATCTCTATTATATTATATACTTAAAACGATAGAAAACGAACGGCTCAGATTTCGTAGTAAAAAAGAGTTAAGAAAGAACGGCTATGATTTAAAGGAAAAAAGCCTTTCCATTAAAATCATGTACATATAAAGGTATTATAAGAGACACACGCAGGTGTAGGGATACATGTCACGTTCATGAGATGATACGGAGTCATCAAGGAGCCCAAGCATGATACGGACCCAACAAGCAGCCGGGCAATCCATACTAGAGTCCATGAGGCGCCGGGCAATCCATACTAGAGTGCATGAGGCATGCACTACACGTCCATGCAATAATGCGTGATATGGTGATAGTCAAAGAAAAAAAGGTGGAACGTGTTTGAGATGAACTCAGATAGAGGAACATGGATCAAATATATAGCAAGTCTACTGCTCCAAATATTATCTCTTTCTCAGAACTAGACCGAGAGTTAAGAAAGAATGGCTATGATTTAAAGGAAAAAAGCATTTCCATTAAAATCACGTACATATAAAGGTATTATAAGGGACACACGCAGGTGTAGGGATACATGTCACGTTCATGAGATGATACGGAGTCATCAAGGAGCCCAAGCATGATACGTAAAATCACGTACATATAAAGGTATTATAAGGGACACACGCAAGTGTAGGGATACATGTCACGTTCATGAGATGATACGGAGTCATCTAAGGAGCCCAAGCATGATACGGACCCAACAAGCAGCCGGGCAATCCATACTAGAGTCCATGAGGCGCCGGGCAATCCATACTAGAGTGCATGAGGCATGCACTACACGTCCATGCAATAATGCGTGATATGGTGATAGTCAAAGAAAAAAGGTGGAACGTGTTTGAGATGAACTCAGATAGAGGAAGATGGATCAAATATATAGCAAGTCTACTGCTCCAAATATTATCTCTTTCTCAGAACTAGACCGAGTCATATGTACTATACAGTATACGTGAGATCCCTGCACTAACAACCGATGCCAGGTCGGCCGGGCTCGGCGGCTGCACGCGCACAGCCGCTCTGCTGGATTCTTTCCTCACGAAGGGAAGATCTTTTTTTCCCGTGGCATAACCCGCCGTGCATTGCTGCATATTCCGGCCTCCCGTCGCCAAGCTGATGGGCGAGCCTCGAGTGCCCAATCCCGCGTGAGCATGGTACCCGTTATGGTTGATTGGACTACAATGCAATCAGCGATAGGCTCCAGCATCCTCGGCTATCTCAGTGTTGTTGCTTTGCCCTGTATAGATCGATGTTCTACGCCCGTCTGAAGACAACAGACGGAGCTGCCTACACATATTATTACGGATCATAGCAAAAGGAAGACCAAGACCTGCAGTGGCAGCCATGGTGGTGGACCCTTTGGCATGATTTTCTAGGAGAAGGAGATGCCCAAAGTGCACCAAGCGTAGCAGAAACAACAACAGGACGAGCCACTTGAGCTGGACTTACAGGCATACGACGGCGACGGCGAACTGTACTACTACGTTGTCAAGTGCAGGTATTTGATGAACGACACTACATACTGGTCATGCACTCATGAACCGTGGCCACACATGTGCAGCCGCGTCGGACACAGGCACCATTGTAGGGGCATGGTATAGTGCTGCGCAGGCTGGGAGGCGCCATGTATGATGCCGACGTGTGCAAATCACAGTGGGAGGCATGCAGGAGAGCATATCGTGGGAAGCTCTGGAAGGACAGTTTTCACTCAATCCAAAAAAGGACAGTTTTCACCGCAATCTTTTTCCTCGCCCCTCTCTCTCTTCTGTTCAAGTAACATTCAACATATGTCCTAACTTTATTTACTCATTTATTTTTTGGAAAATAATACAATATTCAATTATATCAGTATGAGATAAAAAGTGGTCCCCTTAAACGATGAAAAAATTTATGCTTTGAAGGTAACATTTATTTCACCCGCAAAAAAATGTAACATTTATTGAACTTTGAGAATTGGTCCAACATACATGACCATAACACTTAAAGAAATAAATAAATGTTGAAACCTTAGATATGTTCTAGGTTTAAAAGAATTAAAATATTCTCCAGTCATATCAGAACAACGTGTACACACACACAAGAGTACTCCATACATGTAATACAAGGCACGCTTAATTTATGTTGTCCTCAATACATGTCTTTGACTAACATATACATGCAAGAATCTATGAGTGCTTGAATCCAGATGGTGGGGCTAAACATGCCATGTATCAAGTCAACACATATATAACAAAATACACAACTCCATACGTAATTTTCATGAATGATAGTTTATTGGGATTGAGTAGAAAAGGTCACGAGATGGCCTTTTGGCTACCACAATAGCAAATGCTCTCGGGTGAAGGGTAAAAGTTAAAAAATAAATAATCAATTCATTTTAACAAAACTTAAAATTCTTGAAATCAAACATATTATTTATAACTCCGTGCATTTTTCATAAAAAATGACATCTATTGTGATTTTTATAGAAATACAAAACAAAATATGTGCTCTAGAAAGCTTCAATATATCCTTTTTTTGGCCCGGAACACAAATATGTTATTTTTTCAGAAAAATTTGCAGGTTCCAGCAAAAGAAAACTTTGTACACATACATAAGATAAAAAAAATTCTTTAACTATTTCTTACGGTTTATCAAATTTATTGTTTATCTGGGAGAATGCTTACCCTGGCGCTCCGTGTTAAATATCTGGTATTTTTTTCACCATTATTTTATTTGTCTTCAATTATGTACTCACCTTCAAGAAATTTGCACATACTTGAAAGTCTATGACTATGTATTGGATATTTGTACCACAATATTGTCGGGACTATTTAATCATATTCCAAGCAAGATTATATACCCAAATAATTATGACCTTAATTACAATTGGAAACAAATATATGCCTAACTATTTGTAGGAAATCTAGCCGCGCAAATGCGCGGGTCACCCCGCTAGTTCTTTGGAATCAACATCAAGTGTATTCAAAAAATAGAATTCGAGTTCATGTAGTACACATAGTTCATATCTATCTCTATAGTAATCATGTGGTGTGTCGGGGAGGCTGATAGTACCCACGGACACCTATGGGGCCGGCGGACCAGGCCCCTTGTGGTTCGGAGGGGGGCGGAGATCGCACGAAGAGCGGATCGAGGCGAGGCACACGAGCAGTTTACCCAGCTTCGGAGCTCTCCGGAGAGATAAAACTCCTACTGCTGCTTGTTTGATGTATTGTGTTCTTGCTAGGGAGCAATGCAAGCTACAAAACCTAGCGTGAGTGTATCTGGTCTCGAGTGAGTCGAATGAACCGAACTAACCGACCCAACCGAACCCACCGAACCCTTTCTACGTTGCCTATGGGCCTCCTTTTATATGCTCAAGGGGTCTCCGACAGGTGGCAACATAGGTGAGGGTACAAATGTAAAAACAGGAGTTGGTACACCTACTCAAACAGTGTACAGTGCAAAATACCTAACCCTGACGGCAAGGGACAAAAGCAATAAATGCCCGTCAGTGTCGCCCGAACAGTGCAACAGAGGCCGTCAGGTGCGCCTCCGCTCGCCACGATGGCAAGCTTGTCAGCGCCGCTTATCGCTGCTCTCCGCTGGCTGCACAGCCGCTCGACACGCGCGCATGGAACGGTCCCATGGCGACACGTCGCTGGATGAGCTGGAGCGGAGATGGAGAGAAGTTGCATGCCGCGGCAAGCGCCTTGCCGCGGCCGAATCCTTGTCGCACCCGGAGGCTTGTCGCGCTCCAGGCCTTCCCGGCAAGCTCCTCTTGCCGGGGCCTTGTCTTCTGCATGCCTGGAGTGGCCTTCCCGACAAGCTCCTCTTGTCGGGGCCTTGTCTTCTTAATCAAATACTTTGTTCTTGAATGGCTCCAAAGGAGCCATGGAGGGTCTTGGCGGTGACGAGGAAAACCCTGCCGCGGGGTGCTACAAGTGTCCGTGCACGAGTACGGGATACTAGGGTACCCCTACTCTAGTACACCGACGGGAGCCCCCGGGCCTGGGCCGTACACGGTGCCGAGCGCTTGTCGGGCCAGGCCCAAAACTGTGCACGGACACACGCGGCCTCGACCACGTCGCAACTCGCCCCGGACCCACCACGATCCCCACTAACGGCACGCACCGGACGTGGCGTCGTGCGAGAGATCGTGGGCGCGGTCGTGGGGGTTTCTTTATTAGTATAAGCGGAACGTCCGCCCCCTCCCCCTCTTTATAAGCGGAGGAAACAGAGGCAGGCCGCCCACCCCTGCCATTGCTGTCTTGTCAAGAAAACCACCGCCGCTCCCCTCTTCTTCTCCGGTGCGAAGAGAGCAGCGCCCCGCCCCCTTTCGCCACAAGCACGCTCACCGCCGTCGGCCTCCTCCGCCCCCCTCGCCATGGCTCCGAAAGCCGACAAGGAGAAGGGCGTCAAGTCGGCCGAGGCGCAGCGGCTCACGGCGTTGCGCAAGGAGCGAGCCATCTTCCCCCCGCAGCTCGGCGCAAGGGAGCTGCGGGACGTCTTCTACCTCTTCTGGTCGACGGAGACGCGTGCGCATCCGCGCCCGAGGGTACTCCCCGCCTCCGCCGCTGATTTGGCCCCAACAGGGTACCCCTTTTTCGCCCTTTTCTTCTATTGCGGTCTTTGCCCGCCCTTTTCCGAGTTCTTTTGCGACATCATGAACACCTTTAGCCTCCGCCTCCTTGATTTCACCCCCAACGCCGTCTTGACCATGGCAGTTTTCGCGCATTTGTGCGAAAACTTTGTCGGAGTCCACCCGAACGTGGCACTCTTCCGCCATTTCTTTGTTCCCCGCGTCGAGAGAGGAGAGCCACTTGCCGGAGGGATAGCCTGGGTCTCTAGGATCGGCAAGAAAGAGGCCTACCTAGAGGGAGAGTTCCGCAACAAGTGGGAGGAGTGGAGAGCCAACTGGCGATGGGTCGTAGAGGAGAACCCGCAGCCCTTCACCGCCGTGCGCCAAACCCCAATAGTGCGCGGCAGAGATTGGAGTAACTTGGCGCCGGAGGATGCGAAGCTGAAGATAGCTGTGACCCAAATTTTGCGCCTCAGGCTTGCCGGGTTGACCGTAGGCGCAGTTGGCGCAGATTTCCTTCGTCGCCGCATCGCTCCCTTGCAGGAAAGGAGGAGGCCTTCCTGGGAGTTCCAAAATGCGGCAGACATCATGAGGCTGCGCCCGGGCCTGAACTGGAACTTCACCGTCTTGGAGCTGGATGTGATGCTGCTCGAGTTGTTCAAGAACGACCCCGATCACCCTGAGTGGTTTAGGTTGCCGCGAGGGGTCGTCCCGTTGTGCAACAACTCGGCGCTCGACTGCATCCGCGCCATGATGCCGCTGTGCGACTCCCACGGGATCGTCCCAACCTGGCAGGAGCCCCCCGACGAGGTCCTGCAGCAATTCTTCGACGATTTGCAAGAAGTGCCGATCTGCTCCGACGAGCAGAAAAGCCTCACCCGCGACACCACCGACCAGGAGATGGCGCGGATTGCCACCAGGGTGGAGGAGGCGGCAGCAGCTGCCGCCGGAGCCTTCGGGTTCACCGTGCAGGAGGCAGACGCGGGCGAAGGCGGCAAGCCTTGCCGGCGAGGGAGCTCGCCGGCGAGGACGAGCTTGTCGAGCCCGAGGCCGGGTCGAGTGGACCCGCCGAGGGCGCTTCTTCCCCACCGCCAAGCGACTTGCCGCCAGCGGAGCCCCCGGCTCCACCGAAGAGGCGTCTCCGCAAGGCTGGAGACGAGCCGGGGCGACAGACCGGCCCACAGCAGCAGCACCGCGCGACGCGCTCCACCGCGGCAAGCGAGGTTGCCGCGGGAGCGCCCCACACTGCCGCGACAACTGGGGAGGGATCTTCTTAGGCCACCGCCGACGCCTCCACCAAGCGGCCAAGAGAGCCCACGCCTCCGCCTCGTCGCACCGGAGGCGAGGTGGAGTTTGACTTCTCCGCGCTCAGCTCCGAGGAGGAAGGCGAAGAGTAAGCTTCTCGAGATTGTGCTTGTATTTCTTCAATTTTATTGCTTCATCTTGAATCTGATTTGCTTCGTTCTGGACTCTTTCCTTTTCAGGACACCGCCCAGAGCGGCGAAGAGGGCCAAGATCCCGGCGGTCGTCATTGAGGACGATTCTCCAGTGGCGACAGGGGACGCGTCCGAGACCGCCTTGCCGGACCTGGCAACCCTTCCCCAGAGCAGCCCCCAGCACAGCCCCCAGAGTAAGTGTGCAGTTTTCTCCTTACTATTAGGTGTGCAGGGGTGCCCTTTCTTCGTTGATATCTGACTGTGTGGTTGTGTAGGAGCAGAGCAGCCTCATCAGGAGGGCTCGGAAGCCGGCCCCGAGATCATGTCTGCTGCCACTACGCCGCCAAGGGAGGAATCTCCGGCAAGGGAGCGCCCTCCGACAAGGGAGGCCACTCCGGCAAGGGAAGCTACTCCGGCAAGGGAGGCTACCCCGGCAAGGGACAGCGCCAGTGACCCTCCAGTGGTTGAGGCCATGGCTGCGGATCCCGTTGCAGGTAATTCCCTTACACGAAAACTTCCCTTGGGCTTGCTTTCTTTTGTTTCTCTTTTTGAACAATCGCTTGACTACTCTTTCTTCGTCTGACGCAGAGCCGATGGAGGTCGAGGCCGCCGGCGAGGAGGAAGGCAGCGGCAACACCGACGAGGCCGCCCGTCGAGGAAGAAGAGGTCGTCGTTGTGGAAGAAGAGGCCGTCGCCGACGAGCCTGTTGGCGAGGAGGCCGCCGGGGCTGCCGACGCAGAGGCCGGCGAGGGGTCGGGCGATCGCACTGACGGCCCTAAGGCCGCAGGAGCGGCAAGCGCTACAATGACAGCCGACTCCCCCGCCGCTGCTGCGGCGGCGGGCTCCGAGGAGCCCCAGCCCGGCGCCTACCTGAAGGCCGGCGAAGGCGTCTTCATCAAGCTCCCCTGGGAACCGAGCTCCAGGGCGCCGGTCGAGGGAGAGACCTTCGACGGCGAGCTACTCGCCTCCGCTGGGCTGACGCTGGTGGACGCGCCAAGCAGCAGCAGTGGCGAGTCTGAGGAGGAGCAGCTGCTGAAGAAGCTGTTGTCGCTCTACCGCGCCTGGAAGGCCAAGTTGGAGACCCAGGAGGCACTTGTCGCGAGGGCAGGAGCGGACATGGAGAAGCGCGCCGAAGAGCTCCGGAGCGCCAACCAAGAAACCCTCCGCGATGTAGCGAGCGCTGGGCAACTCACGAGAGCGCACGGCCTTCATCCTTGAGAAGGCCGCAGGTGAGGAGGAGCGGCTGGCTGCCGAGAAGCTCGCCGCGCAGGAAAGTGAGCTGGCGCAGCGGAAGGTCAACCTGGACAGCCACGAAGAAGACCTTGCCGCGCGCGAGGAGTCACTTGGCGGGGCGCTCAGGGAAGCGAAGGATGCTACCGCAACCGTCGAGGCCGCCAAGGAAGAGCTGAAGGCGAGGGTGGCACAGCTGGAGGCCACCCTCAAGAAGAGCGGCGAAGAGCTTGCCGTGCTCAAGCGTGAGCGCGAGAAGGACGCTTACACCCTTGGCGAGCTGCAGAGTCGTCTTGTTGATAGGGCCAAGGAGCTCGACGCCGCCAAGGATTCCAAGGCGGATCTTGAGCTGAAGCTGACCACTCTGACACAGACGTTGGACGGCGCCAGAGAGCGGGAGGTGGGCTTGTTGGAGGCGATCAAGGCCAAGGAGGAGCTGCTGGCGAATGCTGCCTCCATCCGAGCACCTTGAGGGAGAGCGTGGAGCACTGGACTGAGGGTCTTGTGGACACCGCCGCCGACATCCACAACGAGCTGATGGAGCTGGGGATGGCGGACCTTGCATACTCCTCCGACGAGCATCTCCAACCCAGCGCCAAGCTCAGCTCATTCTTCAAAGGCGTGGTGACGGGCCTCCAGCGACTCCGGGAAGAGGTCCCAAAGCAGCTGGCCGAGGAATCACGCGCCAGGTCTGTGCAGGAGCCCTCGAGAAGGTGTTGATCAAGGTGGCCTTCCGCAATCCGGGCCTCAACCTTAACGGCGTCCTCAGATCCCTGCCACCCGATGCCAACGTGGAGGAGCTCAAAGCCCTTGTCGCACCCATTGTGGACAAGGTGAACAAGATCAAGCGGATTGAGGGCGACCCGCGTAGACTAGGCCGCCAACTTTATCCTTTCCTTGTCGCTGCTGATCATGTTTAGAACACTTTGTTAGATCAGCGACAAGTTATTTTGTAATATACTCTATCTTAGGCGATCAATGCAACGTTATTTCCTCTACTTGATTCCTTCTTTTGCATGTTTCTGCCTTACGCATTTGGGGGACTTGTCGGCGCGGGCACTATTGCCGCGAGCGCTTAGTGCGGAATGTCAGCAGCCTGCTGGCAGTGTCGCTTCCGACAAGCAACCTTGTCGCGACTAGCCGCAGCTCACTTAAGTTGTTGAGCGGACTCGAAACAAAGTAAGGGCGCGACTAGCCGGCGAGTTGGTTCCTCTGCGCACAGGTTTTCCATACAAAGTACTATCGTTCGAGGAAGATAACTTGAAAATTTAAAAATTGATTGCTCAAACTTTGGCAACTTAGCTTTTCTGTCTCTTGCTTCCCGATGAGGTGAAACTTCCTCGAGCGGTGCCTGGTCCATAGTATTATCTCCTCCTTCCCCCCTGGTTAACTTGTGCGCGAGGGAGCCTTCCTTTCTTTGAGAAAAGAAAAAAGAAGAGGAAATAACGTTATGGAGCCCAGCGGCTCGATTCTGCTTACCGGGTGTGGTTGCTGCACAAAGTGTTAGCCAAAACATGCAATAAAATGATGAAAGCATGAATTTGACAAGTTGCACGCAACACATGAGCTTTACTGATGCACGGGGTCTGCGCCCGGCTTTGTACAAAGGATTACATGCAACAGCGGCAAGACTTGTACAAAAGGTGGTTGCCGGAACGGGTTCCGACAACCGCGCCCTATGGGTAAAACTTACAAAGATGCTCAATGTTCCAGGAATTGCTCACCGGAATGCCATCTTCGGTCTCAAGGTGGACAGCGCCAGGCCTAGTGACTCGTTTCACCCGATAAGGGCCTTCCCACTTCAAGGTCAACTTGTTTGAATTCTTGGCGGACTGAACGCGCCGAAGAAAAAGGTCGCCTTCCTCGAGACTTCTGGCATTAACCCTGCGGCTATGGTAGCGACGCAGAGCTTGCTGGTAGCGAGCGGCTCGCACAGCGGCCTGAAGACGATCCTCCTCAAGGAGCAGCGCGTCATCTTGTCGCAGCTGCTCTTGCTCGAGCTCATCATAAGCGAGCACTCGAGGCGATCCGTATACGAGTTCCGTGGGGAGAGCTGCCTCTGCTCCATATACTAGAGCAAAGGGTGTCTGGCCGGTGGCTCGATTTGGCGTCGTCCTGATCGACCAAAGAACCACCGGCAGCTCCTCGATCCAGTTTCTTCCGCACTTGTGCAGCCTATCGAAAGTTCTGGTCTTGAGCCCGCGCAGCACTTCAGTATTTGCCCTCTCGCTTGACCGTTGCTTCTCGGATGAGCAATAGCAAAGCAGACCTTGGCGCCAAGGTCTTGGACGTACTGCATGAAGGTGCGACTCGTGAATTGTGTGCCGTTGTCGGTGATGATCCGGTTAGGGATTCCGAAACGGCAAACAATTGACCTGAAGAACTTGACTGCTGACTGTGCCGTCACCTTCCTCACTGCTTCCACCTCCGGCCACTTTGTGAACTTGTCGATGGCGACGTACAAGTACTCAAAGCCCCCGACAGCTCGGGGGAAGGGGCCGAGGATGTCGAGCCCAGAACCGAAAATGGCCAGGATAAAGGGATCGTCTGGAGAGCTTGAGCTGGCTGGTGTATCTGTTTGGAATGGAATTGGCACGCTTCACACTTGGTTACTTGTGCAGTTGCATCCTGGAGGGCTGTCGGCCAGAAGAAACCTTGCCGGAAAGCTTTGCCGGCAAGTGCTCTTTGCGCCAATGTGGTGACCACATATGCCTCCGTGTATCTCGCCAACAGCTTCGGCCCATCTTCCCCAGGAATACACTTCAATTTCACACTATTGAGTCTTCTTACATGCAGTATCTTTGTCGACAAACTGGTACATACTTGACTACCGGGCTACTCTTTCCGCTTCTTCTTGCTCTTCGGGAAGTTCTCCTGTCTGAAGGAAATGGACAATCTGCTGCGCCCATGCTGGAGCTTGCGGCTCGACAACAAGGACTAAAGGCACATCTGCTGCTGCGGGAACATCAGCTTCCACGGCAAGGACCTGAGGTCCTGCCGGAGCTTGATGCTCCCCGACAAGCTTGCCGGAGCAAGACTTGTCGGGAGCGTCTGCTTCAACGAAACAAACCCTGGGGCCTGTCGGAGCAGACTGCTCCTCAGCACTGTTGGTGTTGATCTTGGGGACCTTTGCAACGACGGCTTCGGGAAGCTCTGTCGGAAAGTAGTCACCAGAGACCAATTTTCTCTTCTTGCTTTGTCCAGTTGATGGTGTTACGGTTGACTGAGTTAGCTTGAGCACGAAAATCCCTGCTTCCACAGGCAACTTAAGTGCAGCGCACTTTGACAGGCCGTCAGCAGTATCATTCTAAGCTCTTGGAACATGTTCCATTTGCAGGCCGTCAAAGTGCTCTTCTAGCTTCCTCACTTCATCCACGTAGGCTTCCATCAACGGACTCTGGTAATCTTTGTTCACTTGGCGGACGACGAGTTGCGAGTCACCCCGACAATAAGCTTCTTGATCCCAAGGTCCACTGCGATCTCGAGACCGGCAAGCAAACCTTCATACTCTGCGGTATTGTTTGTTGCTTGCTCCTTGGGAAAGTGCATCTGGACTACGTGCTTGAGGTGCTCTCCGGTGGGTGCGATAAGCAAGACGCCGGCACCGGGCGCCTTTGCAGCGAGAAGGCACCATCAAAGTACATCAGCCACTCTTTGCTTGCTTCCTTGACGGGATGCCGCCTCTCGGAATCTCTTCATCTGGCGTTGGCGTCCATTCTGCTATGAATTCTGCCAATGCTCGCTTTGGATAGTTGATGTGCTTTCAAACTTAAGACCAAAGCTTGACAATTCCGATGCCCACTCGACAATCCCTGCTTGTCGCCACGGATTCTGCAGTATCCTCTTCAGCGGAAAAGCAGTGACAACTGTGATCTCATGTGCTTGGAAGTAATGGCGCAGCTTTCTCGAGGCCATGAGGAGGCCGAAAAGCAATTTCTGCACACCAGAGTACCTTGACCTAGCCCCCTGCAGGAGGGAACTGACAAAGTAGACTGTGCGCTGCACCATCCTTTTCTGCGTCTGGTCATGCGTCTCCGTGGATTCGTCCTTGTCGGGACCAGAGCTTGTCGGCGAAGCCCCCTGCTTGTCGCTAGATGTGCTTGCCGTGGTTGCTGGCTCGTCATCCGCCTCCCTCTCCGCTACTAACGCAGCACTAACCACTTGATTGGTTGCCGCTATATATAGCAGCAACTTCTCTTGTGGCTTAGGTGCGACAAGTGTTGGAGTGGAGGACAGTATCTCTTCAAGTCCTGCAGCGCAGCCTCTCGCTTCGGAGTCCATTTCATTGGACCTGCCTTTTTCAAAATCTTGAAAAAGCGGCGAGGCGCCAAGAGACCTAGAAATGAACTCGCTGAGAGCAGCCACGCAACCGCAAGTCTTCGTACATCCTTGACGCGCTTTGGTGCTTCAATCTGCTCAATGGCCTGATCTTGTCGGGATTAGCTTCAATCCCTCGCCGAGATGACGAAGAACCCGAGAAGCTTGCCGGAAGGGACTCCAAACAAGCACTTCTCGGGGTTGAGCTTGAGGTTGATCTAGCGCAGATATGCAAAGGTCTCGTCAGAATCTTGAACCAGAGTTGCTTTGTCCTTGCTTTTGACCACTATGTCATCCATGTAGGCTTCTACATTTACGTGCATTTGCGGCTCAAAAGCGTCATGGACTACCCTTGCAAATGTTGAACCAGCATTCTTCAAACCGAAAGGCATCCGTATGAAACAAAGATGTGCCACATGGTGTGATGAATGCGGTCTTCTCCTCATCTTCTTCAGCCATGAAGATCTGATGGTATCCTGAGTATGCATCAAGAAACGAAAGCAAATCACACCCAGCCGTGGAGTCAACAATCTGGTCAATGCGCGGCAAGGGAAATGGATCTTTGGGACAAGCTCTATTAACATCCGTGAAATCAATACAAAGTCTCCATTTTCCATTTGCCTTGCGCACGACTACAGGATTGGCCAACCACGTAGGATGGAGCACCCCTCTGACAAGGCCTGCTGCTTCCAGCTTCTTGATCTCTTCGGCTATGAATTCTTGGCGCTCCACTGCTAAGATGTCGGGGAGGCTGATAGTACCCACGGACACCTATGGGGCCGGCGGACCAGGCCACTTGTGGTTCGGAGGGGGGCGGAGATCGCACGAAGAGCGGATCGAGGCGAGGCACACGAGCGGTTTACCCAACCGGAGCTCTCCGGATAGATATAACTCCTACTGCTGCTTGTTTGTTGTATTGTGTTCTTGCTAGGGAGCAATGCAAGCTACAAAACCTAGCGTGAGTGTATCTGGTCTCGAGTGAGTCGAATGAACCGAACTAACCGACCCAACCGAACCCACCGAACCCTTTCTACGTTGCCTATGGGCCTCCTTTTATATGCTCAAGGGGTCTCTGACAGGTGGCAACATAGGTGAGGGTACAAATGTAAAAACAGGAGTTGGTACACCTACTCACACAGTGTACAGTGCAAAATACCTAACCACGACGGCAAGGGACAAAAGCAATAAATGCCCGTCGATTGTCGCCTTAACAAAGGTAACAGAGGCCGTCAGGTGCGCCTCCGCTTGCCACGATGGCAAGCTTGTCAGCGCCGCTTATCGCTGCTCTCCGCTGGCTGCACAGCCGCTCGACACGCGCGCATGGAACGGTCCCATGGCGACACGTCGCTGGATGATCTGGAGCGGAGATGGAGATAAGTTGCATGCCGCGGCAAGCGCCTTGCCGCGGCCGAATCCTTGTCGCACCCGGAGGCTTGTCGCGCTCCGGGCCTTCCCGGCAAGCTCCTCTTGCCGGGGCCTTGTCTTCTGCATGCCTAGAGTGGCCTTCCCGACAAGCTCCTCTTGTCGGGGCCTTGTCTTCTTAATCAAATACTTTGTTCTTGAATGGCTCCAAAGGAGCCATGGAGGGTCTTGGCGGTGACGAGGCAAACCCTGCCGCGGGGTGCTACAACTGTCCGTGCACGAGTACGGGATACTAGGGTACCCCTACTCTAGTACACCGACATGGTGTGTTATTAACGTAATACACAAATGATGGTTGAAGTTGGCAACAATCATGATTGTAGATTCTTATTGAAATAGAGAAATGAATTCAAATTTAGTTCGAATTGCAGCGGTAGTATAGACATTTGGAATGCACTAAAATGTTGGTATGAGAAGGTTACATGCATTATACAAGAAGCGAAAAAATTTAATCGGACATAACATGGATTCATACTCCCTCCTTCCATCTATATAGGCGTAATGAGATTTTTAAGACCGCCTTTGACTATTGACAAGATTAATAGTACATGACATGCACAATGTGAAAATTATATCATTGAAAGAACCTTTCACGCATTTAACTTAACGGTGTCTTTGTGTAAGTTGCATGTCATATATCATTGCTCTAATATTTGGTCAAAGTTAGCATCGAAAAACGCATTAGGCCCTATATAGATGGAAGGAGGGAGTAACTGAATAGCATTTGTACAGTAAAACGGGGCAAGACTCTCTCTTTGTGTGGTGTGAATAGTTTTATTTTTTTCGTTTTCTTTTTGGTTGAGGGAAGTGCGAATTGATTTGGTACATACAAGTACAATATTACAACATGTTAGGCTTGTCCCTAAAATTCAACCCGCGTCTTGTTATATCCCGAAAATTCAGATATCGTGCTCCCAAAACTGGCGCCTTCACAACCCGCACCTTGCTATCCCAAAATTACAACGCGCGCGAAAACTCCCTCCAGCTGCCAAATCCCGACACGCTAAATCCCCCATCTAACCTCGAGCCGAAGGGCCGCTTAGTTCAAATCGGTGGGGGTACTTTTGTAACACACCCTACATTTTGGACAAGCGCGTCCCTATGTCATGCTTCACCCCCTCCCATCACCCCCTTTTCGCCATTCGAAATCCCAGGCCGCCATAACCTCTCCGCTCCAGTCGTGAAACCCCACCCTCCTCCGTCTGCCACGTCACCGCTGCCCAGCCGGAGCCTCTTCCCCGACGACGTCGTCCACCGCAACAGCTCTACGTCCCTCGTCCACCTTCCCGGATGAGGATCCGTCGTCCATCTCGTCATCCCGCCGGTTCAGCCGCCCCGTCCTCCACCACCAAGGAGCTGCTCCGACGATCGCCTCATCTATCGCGGCTGCTCCATCCCCACAGCGCCGCGTTAAACTGCTCCACCAGAACCGCAGCATCCTCACCAACTCCTCGGACGAAACCGAGGCCTACTCGGCGCCACCAAAGAGGTTGTGCACTCATCGCATCACACCTTCTCCTTAACTCGACCTCCCGGCGCCGACGGTGCTCCATCCCGCGCCCCCATAGAGCGGCTACCTTGAAGCCGGCGCCGCGGGCGACATCTCCACGGCGGCTCTCCCCAAGTGCGAGGCCCCTTCAGCGGCGGCGTCCATACCAGCCGGATCTGCTGCTGCTGCTCCAGCTCTTGCTCGATCACTCGCTCGCCCAGCTGCTGCTGCTCTCCCCCTCGCTCGTGCTACTGCTCTGCTCCGATTAAGCCACACTTTAGTCGACTGAATCGACTTTTGGGTCAGTCGATTCTCAGGGGTTGGGGGGGCTCGCCGGAGTTATGGAAGAACCACCCGCAACGGGGACGGGGGCTCGCTAGAGAGGTACCCCACTATCTATCTTAGGGTTCAGGGTGGGGCGGGGGGCCTAGAGGGCTGGCCAGGGCGGCGATGGCGAGTTGTTTCGGGGCGGCGAGGCGGCGCTGGGGCCGGTGGTTCGGCCGGTGGTGGCTGGCGGCTCAGGGGGGTGCAGGTTGAAGATGAACTGCAGGCCCTCCCTAAACTACATGTCAAGTGCCTCTCTGCTACCATTGTGTTCTGTTTCGACAGTAGCATTCAGATTCCACAGTAAATTTCAGTTTCGACAGTTAAGTTCGAGTCAACAGTTTTTACCTCATCTGTTGTAGTCAGGTGGTTTTTGGTGATGTTAATTTTACATCCATTTTACATCATCTATTGGAGATGCTATTAGAATCCCACTTGAGATTGACGTTGTCTGTCTTGTGCTGCTTCAGCCTTGACGTCTTACGGCTCACCAGAGCTGCTCCAACGACGAGCGATCCATCACAACAGAGCGATGCCACGGACGCCGTCTCTGATTCCTCGGATCTTCCTCCACACCTCCGACAGCCACCTCTGCCTCAACTGCTTCAGCGACCAACGCAATGATGCTGAGGTCGACACGGCTACGGCAAATAGGTTGTACACTTGTTGCATCACTTATCACTATACATTCACGTCGATCCATTAGGGCTATTTTGGTTCAACGAAAAAACATAGCAATAGGGAATTTTCCAATGGCACTCTACTATTCAATTATTCATGCATTTTGTTGAAAGGAATGAAGCAAAACATCCACCTGGACCTACTTTTCAAAATCCTATGCATGAAAACAAGACCAAGTGCATTAGTGCCAGAATAACATTCTAACTGTACACGCTTTCATATGGTTTCACTTTAATTTGGCCATGTTTCTTTGCATTCCTGTGCTCTTCCAAATCCTGTAAACCAAACACCCAAGTTGACAGAAATCCTGTGTTTACAAATGCTATGTTTACCATGTGCATTTTCCTATCCTATTCTGGTGTTTTTCCTATCCCTGCGTTTTAAGAATCATGCAAGCCAAATGAGCCCTTACAGAATTACTGCAATTACAGGTACGTGCCGAAGGGAACTTTGTGTGGTTTGTCCTGTTCCTGCCGCGACGTCGTCCACCTCACCTGAGCTACTCCATCGACAGAAGCATCAACCAAACCAGACATCACGACTCCTGACCGCCTTTCGCTGCCTCAGATCTACTTCCCTGCCGGCACCCACCGCAACGGCATCACCATCATCGACTCAGCAGATGAACCTGAGGAGTACACGGGTCCACAAGAGAGGTCGCACTCTTTTGTTTCTGCTTATGTTATGCATTGCTTAAACTTACCTGCTACTTTATCGTCCTGTTCAGCTCTTGGACTCCCAAGTCAGGTCCAAATTAATGTTCAAACTTGAGTTCTAAATTAGTTGTGGGGCACATATCGAGGCAGCAATGAATAGTATGTCTGTCTAATATCTGGTTCACCTAGGGTATGCCTATGTTGTTCATCTTGGGTGGGAAACAAATAGTAAAGCAATCATCATCTGTCTTTTTATTAATTTAAAGCAATCATCAGCTTGCTATCATTATTTTTGGATCCATCTACTGGTTGTTACCATCACTCTAAATTTCTGCATGCTCTCCTTACATAATCTCACCATATTTTTTCGTATGCATGCCAGATTTTATACACAGTGTAACATCCCAAATTTTCAATTTGGAATGTTATACATTAAGTCATCATGCATTACATATTTTCTTGCATTTTGCCGATCCTAGAAATTTCACGCAACTCAGGGACCCTCGGAGAGAGTTGGAGATTTCGTTATTTTCATATTTGAGTTTTCTCAAATTTTGAAAATAGGATCATTTGATTTTATTTATTTTATCTTCAATTATTTCAACTATCAAAATACGAGAGAGGGAATAAAATGACTTTCCCAAAATAAAGAAATAATGAAGATTTATAAAAAAATCAAATAAGATTTTATTTTGGAGTTTTTCGCTTTTATTTTCCTTAGGGAAAAATGCGTGTTTTCAAAAATTGCATTTTAGCCCCGAGTAAAAGTTCATTTTGTTCGACTCATTTCTAGGAGTCCGGGAAAATTTACTTTGTAAATTTTAGAGTTCGTTTAGATTTTATTTTATTCGTTTTTCTGCACGCTATATATTTTAAAAAAATACGTAGCGCCCCGCCTGGGCCAAGGGCCCAGCCGCCCCACCCCTCGCGCGCGCAGCGCCGCCGCCGCCGGCCGAGTCCGAGGAGGACTCCTCCTCCTCCTCCCTTTGCTTGCCCCTCCCCCAAGCTACCCTCCCCCTCTCCTCCCCAACTTCGCAGCCGCCGCCCCAACCCGCAGCCGCCGCCGCCACTTGCGCCGCCGCCGCCCCTTGCGCCGCCGCCGCCGCTAGTGCCGCCGCCGCTGTGAAGTCGTCGCACCGCCGCCTAGCCGCCACCCCACCGGAGCCCCACCTCGTCGAGGTAGCCGCGCCACGCCACCCTCCCCTCGGTTCGGTTTTTTTTTATAAAAACCGTTCCAGTTTTCTTTTCCGTTGTCGGTTTTTTTCGAAACCCTAGATCGGTTTTATTCTTCCGGTTTTGTTGTTTAGCGAGCGTTCGCCGGACCGTTCGTCTTAACGAACGTGATCACCGGTTATTCCCGGTTAACGAACGTCCGTTCGTTTAACCGTTCGTAGTTTTTCTTTTAATCGGATTTAATCCGCTATTTTCTGATCACGATTTCAGATCCGATCTTCGTTCTAGTTTATGTTCTCGCTCGTTTATCGGAATCAGGTGATTCAAGCGCCTGGAGTTTCGTTTCGAAACCGCCGTTCCGATTAATCAACTTAAACAAAGTTTTGCTACTGTAAAATTTGACCTAGTTTCAACTTGCTAGAACCGAGCTGTTTTCTTCCGCCGGATGTTTTCCGTTGTTTTGTTGGATTCGTTTTCTTTTGCAACCAGGGTTCTTGAGTTGAAATTTCTGGTCAGATCTTTTATTCGAGATTTACCCGTGCATTAGATGAGTACTTATTGTATGCTTGTTGTTTGTCTGCGATAGATCACCCGGAGTGCGCCGCTTGTTATTTCGAATCTCTAGGTTTCGCGGATCATCAGCAAGGCAAGTAACACTTGATCATACTTTTTCTACTACCCAGTTTTATGCATTAGATCTATTCCACAAACACTTGCATGATTAGGATCTAATTAAATTGTGGGATGGGAAGTAGTTGAGGTAGTACCTATTACCTGTTTTACTTATGAAACCTTGGGAGTTACTTCTACGTTTGCTTATTATGCCATGCTATGCTAGTAGACTTGGATTGGGTGAGAGTATCCATGACAGATGTGAGATTGTTAAATTAATGGTTTATTTAAGGTGGCAACTTAAACACACATCTGGGTGGATTGAGGCACCTGGGGTATCCAAAGTGATTGCCTGTTTTTTGGGACCGCCACCCGTGCTCAAAGGGATCATGAGATTATTCAAACTAGTAACTTCCGTGTGCAGCCACAAGCCATTATGGGCTCTGGCATAGTTGAGTAAGTCGTGTGAACTCTTATAGTGGTGGACTAGCAGATGTAGGGGATGTAGGTGTACCAGTCTACCCATCGTAAGGTGCTAGCGCTTCTGAAAGACTATGTCTCGGTCATCCGTTTCTCAAACACCTGCGGTCACGAGAAATCAAACAGAGGCGATCGAGTCTTGTGGGGAAAAGTGCTAAACCTCTGCAGAGTGTATAAACTAATCATGATTAGCCGTGTCCCCGGTTATGGACATCTTGAGTATCTAGTACTTGAATATCATGTGAATCTCAACATGTTACTCTAATTAGTATTGTTGGGTTTTTAATGAGTACTTTTAATTGATATTGAGGATGCTTTCAACCATTCTCAATGTTTAACAACCACCATGATAGTTAAACAAATTTATTCCTTTGCAGTAGGGAAAAACTGGCTTTATGCAAAACTGTAACCGTAGAGCATTTCCACCAGCCACATATGCATGTAGTACAGGCTTATAATTCAGTATTCTCTATGTGTTACATTGCCAGCATATTCCATGTTCTGACCCGTTTTCGGGCTGCAACTTTCATGTTGCAGACTTTTCGAACGCAACAGTAAGGTGCTTTAGGTCGTGGTTCTATACTCGGTGATGCGCTGGAGTTGATGGACTCACTTATCTTCCAAGTCTTCCAAGTTATCATTATTAGATGGCCTTAAGCCATATTTATTGTAATAAGTCCTCTTTTGGACAACGATGTAATAAGTGTGTGATTGCTACTCATTATAAATCCTTGAAATCTTGTGTGGTGTCAGCATTACTGATCCAGGGATGACACCTGAGCACAGAGACTTGATCCATTCGGGTCGGGTCGCTACAGAGATGGTATCAGAGCACACGCTGACTGTAGGACACGACCACTAAGTTAAAGCCATAGATCACTACCCCTACTACACATAACCCAAACTCTCGCAGATTGTACCCCTACTACGATGGACAGAGAACCAGCTTCACCCAATCTAACCTCAACCCCAGCGGATAGTAACCCAGTTCCTGTTGACACAGCACCATCTCCACCACAGAGCTCCCAAAAAAGAGCGGTTAGTAAGGCAGCTCCAGTGCCCAAAGGGCCAGTACTATCACGGCGAACCCCAACTCTACCAGTTAGTACGCCTATTCCTGTGGAGGAAGCACAACCAGCTAGTCGTAGTTTAGCATCTATTGCATTTGATGTTGTTAAATCGTATGTGCGTATCTTCCCATCTTGGAAATATTATACTGAAGATGAAGGAAAATGCCAGTTGTAGGTGTTTTTCCAAGAGTTATGTGTAAGTAATGTTATTCATGGCAATTACTTTGCTTCGTCCCATATATCCTTCCTCCATGATGGTTATAATACAGCAAATTTTCCCATTTTTCTCTATAGAGAAGGACCTATTTGGAAACTCGGGATGAGGTAACCTGTGCTAATACCTTTGCTATCTTCAAGAATGCTTGGTGGCGATGTCGGAATTACACGAAGAAAAGCGTACTTCACCGGCAAAGAAACTCATCAAATTCCCTTTACGTTCTCCCTGAGACACATTCTTTCGATGATGATCGGGAACGCCTTGTTCTCAGATCTTGGTCCCGAACCAAGAATGTGGTAAGGTCTATGAGCTCATTTTCTATTTTTAAGTATTATATTCTTGCGTCTTATTGTACTATGTTCATGTAGAACAAGTGCCAAAACCTGAAGAACAACTGTTCTAATTTAAGATTCCATTGCTATCATAGTTCAAAAAAGCGCTAGGCGTTAATTGTGCGTTTTGCCACTACCTTGCGCTTCTTGACCAAAGCGCATGCTTATGCGCGATTATGCATAGATTAAGCGTAGTTATGCGCCAATGCGTTTTATAACGCCTAGAGCCTAGGCGCGCTTAAGCGCCGCTTAAGGCGCCGCCTTTTTAACTATGATTGCTTTGCTCTTGTATCCTTGTATTTGCTCATACAAACTTATTTTTAAATTGAAGGATCCAATCGAAACTCCAATGGCACAGCAGGTATGTTCACGCATGTTTCTTTAACAGGTTTTCTCTTATCAATAGCTCTTTTGATTTCAATTTCAATTGTGTATACAGTTGACTTTCATATCATGCACATTACTAGCATCACAACAGAGCCAATAGTGTTGTTGTACATGTAGACCCGTGGCACCCATCTGAAATCTTGTTGTGCCGTGTAGTTTCCCACGCTTTGTATTCTTTCACTGCTGCTTTGTCTTGAACTGATATGATTTGAACCGTGTCTCTATTTTGATTTGGCAAGACAACATAGTGACCATAGGACATAGATATATGTTTGTTTGATGCTTTTATTATGTACTAGTACTTGGCAATAGAAGACTTGGTAGTTTAATCCTGTCCACCTTATTAATGAACTAGTTCACCGAAATGAGTTTCATATACTAGTACATGCTAAACTTGTTATGTGTCTGCTTGTTTCTTCTTGTAGAATGCTGACAGAATATTGGGGAAGAGTGCCTTATTAAGCAGTGGTAAAGGAAGTAATGCAGATAAGGTTTAGGATAGTGATACATCCTCGTTGGTCTCCAACAAAGCTGATAAAACAGCTAAGGAAGACTATCTTGAAGATAGCGAGACAACCCCAAAGTCCTGTCTTGGTTTAGTGTTCGAGTTACTAGCCACTACCGCTTGCACAAGCTATTCAGACTCACTGTCTGAATCAGTTCAGTTTCTTGAGTCTCAACTACAAGCTGAAAGACATTGATCAGTTGTGCTACGACAAGAAGCGGAAGGACTGCGGAAGTCCCTGGAGCATTCAGATGCATACTTTCTGGTGCAACAGCAAGCGTTGGAGGATTTTAGCGCCAAACGGGACAAAGCTAATCAGCTTGCTAATCTTATTGCCCGGCATGGTGGATACCGAGGATAACATTTCTTGAGCTCTTCTAAAGTTGTTTGATTATGCTCTTGTTTTGTTGTCGCGTTTATTTGCACTGGTGGCCAATTTTTATGGCCAGTGTATGTAATATGCTGCTGTGTTCACTATATTTGCACTGGTGGCGAACTTTGTTGCCCAGTGGATGTAATTTGTTTAATTTCGGTAATAGGCTTTTGTTAATTTCTTGCTTATTTATTTCCTTATTGTCTTGTTTAGTTGTTTGCTTGTAGTCAATGCAGTTCTTTTACATGTTTTTCTAGTGGCCACAATAGCCTATTTTTGGTAACTAGGCCAAAATAATCATGGCAACACACGGAATTTGTTGTAACCATGGGCCTCCTATGAGCCGTCTAATCCTTGGGCCTTCTTCCGGCCGTTGGATCCTTTGGCTTTCTATAGGGGCGGTTGGATCCATTGGCCTTCTATACGGGCCTTAGGGTCCATGGGCCTTCTACGGGCCGTAGGGTCCATGGGCCTTCTACGGGCCGTAGATCCATGGGCCTCATACGGGTCGTAGATCCATGGGCCTCATACGGGCCGTAGATCCATGGGACTTCTACGGGGCGTATCATCATTTTGCCAATCATGGGTCATACTATTCGTGGACCATAACGGGCCGTTAATAGACCGTATTTGATAACTCTATGAAAACAGCCCAACGGTGTTTTTTACATGAAAACGGCCAAGCGTATTAACGGTCCGCAAACGGGCCGACTGTAACGACGGGCTGAATTTGGCCCACAAGCAGAAAATGACAGTAACGGGTCGTATGTAACCGAATGCTGCAAATGAGCCCAATAATCAATGGGCCCTGAGAAGGCCGAAAGATAACTTGGGCTGGAAACGGCCCAATAGAATAACGGGTCTTTAATGGGTATAAAGTGATACACTGTTCATTATGGGCCAGTTTCACCACGGGCCATTAATGGGCCAAGAGTTACAAAGGGCCTCATATGGGCCGAAAGAAGTCATAGGCCACACATGGGCGGAAGTTAAACGGCTGGAATCATATTGGACGGCCCAGATGACGCTACTGGGCCTTATTCGGATAGGGCGTAACGGGCCTTGGGTTAGCGGGCTGTAAATGGGCTATATGCGAACAGGCCGTTAACAGGCTTTTCGTGGGCCAGCCCACCACCTTTTGACCCAGTCAAATGGGCCGGCCTTTTCACAGGAATGGGCCTCTATTGGGCCATGCCACGTGTTGTCGTATCATAGGTGCCTTCGGTCCAATGAGAGGATGACATCTGTCCCAACGGTGAGCCGACACGTGTTTCCTCCAGCCAATGATGATTTTACACGTGGAAAATCCCCATTGGTCGGGGCTGTTAACGGGTTATCAGATCCAACACCCGACCCGATAGCTTAACGGCGTTCCGTTATGGTGGATGCCACGTGTCGGTCACCCTTGACGAAAGCACTTCTGTGACACGTGATTTATCGTCATGGAAGTGGACACTTCCGTGATGATAATTTTGGTAATGTCATGGAACACTTCTCTGACGGCAGTATGACTATCTTGATTACGTCATAAAATCGTCATGGATGTACATGCATGACAAAAAACGCGACCTACTGTGACAAACACGTATCATCACGGAAGTGTAATTTTTTGTAATGTAGGGTTATTGGTCGATCGACGACGGATAAGTATAAGCGTACCATGAGCTCATCATTTAACGTTTCTCTTCGATGAGTGTTTTGCAAGTACTATAGCTTCGCCGCGATAGCTAGCCTACTAACACCAAGAATCATCAAACAAGCCCTGATGATATGATAAACAGTTCAAACTTACATCTAAGCATGCCATATATTACATCAAAAGCTGGTGAGGATACATCTGTTTCCACAACTCGGAGAGGGTTCGCATGATTCACTATCAAATAAAAAGTAGCAAGTACCGCCCACACAAGACAGTGCACTAGCCCTAGATGTTTTGATAACACGCATCGTTCTGGTAATTAAACACAGGGCAATGCAAACTACCCTAAAGGATTAGCGCGACCAACTATTTCTTGTCATCGATCTCTCGGGCAATAACCACAGCACGGACAGCGGCATGGGAATCGATCTCTAGGGCGATGTCCACAAGACTGACCGCGACATCAGAATCGATCTCTCGGGCGATGTCCACAGGATGGACAGCGGCATCGGAATCAATCTCCGAGGCGATGCCAACAAGACGGACCGCGACATCGAAAACGATCTCTGGGGCGTTGTCCATAGGACGGGCCGCGACATTTAATCATCAAGGACGTCCACCGGCACCTGCACAACCTTAACATATTAGCAAGCACATTGAAAATAATCAAAAACCACAACTATGGTAATAAGCCATTATTTTTTACCTTGTGCAGCTCACCGGGGGATCTCATCCCTCTGGGGGCCATATCCTCGTCCTCGGTGGGGGCCATCACCTTGCCAGGGGAATACTGCTTCTCAACGGTGACTATCTCCTCAAACTCGGCCTTGAGCCTTGCATAGGTGGCCATCAGAGTTGCTGGGGTAGGCACAGTGGGGCCCTTGTTCTTCTTCCAACTTTCTTTGAGGAGTTCGTCCGCCAACGTCGTCAACTCTTTGGCCAGTGCTTGTTTCTTGGAGTTCTTCGCCTCCATGGGTTGGCCCGCCAACATGGTCAACTCGTTGGTCGGTGCTCACTTCCTGGAGATCGTTGTCTCCAGTGGGTTGTCCGCCGGCAACTCTTTGCCTAGTGCTCCAGGATCCATCAATGAACTGACAAACAAAAAGCAATCGAAAGGAAACCACAATCGCAATGAAAACGGGAAAAGAATAGGCTGTGAGAATCGATTGATTGCCGCCAAAAAGAAGATTGTTGGAATGAAAATATAGCAGCATAACTGATTCGCCCACCTTTCCTTCGTTGGTACAGAAGAAAAATGGCAAAAGTGAGTAGCCTAGAGTGAGGTTTCCTTCAAGAAAGGGAAGAAAGGGCTTCAACGAGCGTTCCAGTGAAATGATGGTTGCTTCGTCCAGTCCAACTTGGAGGCCATCTTACCACTGCTGGTAAAGGTGTGGGTTTTGTGATATGACGGGTCATGACGGCCACACCGGGGTGACAGTTGAGTCTCGACTGTAGCACCTCATTGTGATTTGGTGGATGTACGCGGACCGGATGCTTTGATGTCCCGCATGTAGATAGAGCGGCTAGTCATATAGGAGTGCTCAATATTGTGCACATGACCAAAGGCGATGAGGAAAAGCAGAGAACTACGTAATTAATGCATGAGTTTAATTAGGGTAGTTTTGTAAAGTACGAGATACATTCCTCCAATCGCAAACTGCCTTGGTTCATGAGATTTGAGATTTGAGCCCTATAAACCGGAAGGGAGGGAGTACTGCACGCAGTGTAGTCTAGTCACTTGTTGAAATCTCTAGAAAGGCAAATACTCCTTTCCGGTTTACAGGGCTATACTACTCCCTCCGTCCAGGTGTGTAAGTCATCTTACGAAAACCAAATAGTCCCAAAACACTTAGGCATGGTGCATTAACTTCTATCGTGTTTCTTGTTTCTTGACATATCAACCAATAAGAGATGAGAGGTGTGCATGCTTTTAATGACTTGAGACTACCAAACACGACATGTAGTGGCTAGTTCATTGCATGCAATGCTATTAATTAGCAAATAAACATTGGTGACCCTAGGAGGAAACGGTGCTAAGTGTGTGGACCTATGCAGAATGAGTATCAACCAATGGAAGATGGAGTTTAACTGTTTAACAATTCAATGAGGGAAGCTTAGCTACAAATTCAATGACTTACTCACCTAGACGGAGGGAGTAGCAAGTACTAGTACTACTACAATAGTGGGCTCACTAGGAAAAGGCTCCCACTCCTCCTCTCCTCCTCTCCTCCCACCTGCTCCACCTCTCCCCATGGATCTAACCAAGGATCCACGCAATGGAAGGGCTCCTGCATTGGGATTTCAACCCTGGCCTTGCAGTGGCCAATCAGGTACGTCGTCGGTTTGGCGAGACGGTGCACTTCTCTCCTTCGCGCAAGACCAAGGAATTTTTCTTGGTTGTATCCTTTTCTTCAGCTTCTTTCCCCCTCAATGAGGAATGCGTGGGGTGGCCTTACTGATGCTGCATTGGTGGTCATCATCTTGGTTTTAAGGTCTCTAAGATTTTTGAGAGGTCCTTTCGTTTTTACGTGGCGGGAACAAGGTTGGACATTTTATTCATGGACTCAAGGACCGTATCTGGCCCGATTTCATCTGTCATTTCCACCTGTTCAATGGTCGCTTCAATGGTTTCAAGCACTTGGATTCTCGTTGGCATGCGGATGAGAAACTAGAATCTATTGCTCATCGTAGTCCTGTGGCTGTACGCATTGCTCCTACGGTTTTCACACAACCCTCAGGACATGATCCTTCAATCTCAAATGAGTTGTGCAAATTTGGGCTCGTGCCTATCGTTTCAATGGATTTCACTGATAAGAACAGTCATGAAGCCTCATGTTCTTTCGCAGCACCACCATCCCATGAGCAGGACGTACGTTCCATGGTGCTTTCGAATCAGCGGAACCACGAGCATTCGATGCCCGAAGAATCTTCGGAGCCTTTACTCCAGATTGGCACTTTCCAGTTTCCATGCAATATCATTTACCCGAAATTGCCGCAAAGTTTCCTTGCGTCGGCGTTCAAATATGCTCCTCCAAATACTTCCTGGCTACCTTTGCTCTCCCAGGCTTATATCACGGATTTATCACGAGCAGGATATAACTCCAGGGAAGTGAATGATTTGGTCCTTGCTTGGGGTGTTGTTTGTGCTAAATGTTTACAATGGGGGCACGACAAATTTAACTGTCACGCCCGGATTATTTTCCTGCATTGTTCGGCCCCAGGACACAAAGGGATTAATTGTCCGTCTCGGCCTCGGGCTTCTTTAAGTGGCAAGGCTTTTATGGGTGCAGATTCCGATCTTTCAGTCAAATCATCTGACTCTGGGCAGCAAATCAATTATCCAACTACGGAGCAAACTTACCCGTCTACGACACCCAGGAGCCAACCTCCCCCCACCGTGTGATGTACTGCATGCGGGCACGACGAACACCTGGCGCAATCTTGCTGGCGGCGTCGATGGGCCCAGCGCTAGCAATGGATACCAAAAAAAACCCCCCGTCCACCTTTGACGCCACGCATTCCCCCCCTTTGCCCGCCCCGCTTCCCAATGCAGCAGAGCGCTCTGCTCTAGCACCACCTCCACCCATGCAAACCACCACCACCGCCGCCGCCGTTGCCACCACCCCCCCACCCACCACCATGGCCAACTACCCTGTCAACCCCTTCCTTCCTTCCGCCTGGCTGGTCCGTTGAGCCAGGGCCAGCAGATCGCAAGGTCAGGGCGGACATGGCTGTCAGTCCCATCCCGCCCCTGAACAACAACTTCCTCGCCATTGCCGAGGCCATCCGGTTCGTGCCCCTGCATCTCCGGGAAGATCTTCGCAACACGATTGAGGGCATGTTGCATGAGGCTGGACTGCACACCACCGAGACCTCTGATCATCCGCTGGGAGTTGGTATGTTTGCATTTGCCAATTCTTTCATCCGCGACACTGCAGTAAACACCACTTTCCAGCTTGATGATGAGGATCTAGTGATCTCTTTTGTGCGTCACAATGCCGCTCTTAACATGCGCAACACCACCTATGGTCCTGAACTTTGGCTGATGTACATCGGCTTTCCGGATGATTATCAAACTGATTTCTATCTTCAGCGTTCGGTGGATGATTACGGCAGGCTAGTTTCTTGGAATAATCCTAATATTGATCAATCTATGGTGCTTATTAAGGTCAGAGTCATTCACATGCGCCTCATACCCAAGAGTATTGTCATCCGTCAGTTAGGTGGCGATAGAGCCTGCTGGACCGCTGCTGTTTTCATTCTCCGTGGAACAGATTGGAATGCCCATGATCCACGAGGTTCCAACAGTTTGAAGAACCACCTCCGGTTAATGGTGTTCCGCATCCTATGTTTGGAGAGGGCCTCACGGCGGGGCAACTATACCAACAACAGCTTCAGAATTGGTTGCTTCAAAATGGGATCAGTAATGATCAGGCGCCTCACCTGGCTCCTCAGCGGGATGGGCCACAAGATGCCCAGTGGGACCCATGGCCGCAGCCTCCTGTTCCTCAAATGCCAGCTGCTCTGGTGAACTTCCAATCATGGCTGGCTGCTCAGGGTCTCCGTGTTCAAGATGGGATTCTTCATGAAGATAATGTTACTAACAGTCTGAATTCGGTTTGGTATGAAACTGCCTCTTCGGCAAGCACTCAGGACTCCTCTCTTGGTTCCAACGGTCAAATCAGCACTCTTCTTGTGGCTCCTCCTGAGATTTTAAATGTCATCAATGTGGATGTTGCAATTTCGGCTGCAACCATCAATGTCAGTATCTCTGTTGAGGGCATGGAGCTGGCTATTGTGCTAACTTCAGACATGATCCCAAGGAATGTTTTCACTGCATATCTCTCAAGGGCCATCTTGTCTGTGGTTGCTGCTTTCGGGCCTTCGAGCTCGGGCTATGGGTTTCGTCCTCTTGATTTTCAGACAGCTCCTTCTCGCTCTATCCTTCAGGTGAATGATCAGTCGTCCACTTACATGTTGTGCTTCTCTCCGTGCGTCCTGCAGGCCACTCCTACCTCGGTGCATATCAGTGAACTGACACCAGCTGATGAGGCTCCTGCAGATCTGCCCTCTGAACATCTTGATCACAATGCTCTGAGCTTGCTGCCATCAGAAACGTCTCTTATGGGTGCTTCTCCTAGCTTGGCGCCACCTGCTGTCCCCAGAATTGGGCCTCCTATGGTCTCTCATAGCCCACTGGAAAATGTTTCTGACTTGGGCCTTGCTCAAGTACTGTCTGACGAGCCGGGACCCTCTGCACCCCGCCCTCACCGCTCTAAGCTCAAAGCTCCTATGGTCACTACTGAAGTTAGACGTAGCACACGCTCGACGCGCTTTGATGGCTTCCGTGTGCCACAAGTTTCTGATGTGCGCCCTACTGTTTCCAAGGTGAAGCCCAGGGTGATACCTTCTGCTGCTCCGAGCTCCAGCACCGTTGTCTTGGATCAGACACCGCCACCAACACCCCTCCGCACCATGCAGGATATCGGCATCTATCGTTGCGCTGTCCCGCCCCAAGAGCTCTCTGAAGCTGCTCTGCTCGCTTCTAAAGATGTGGCTACCAGCCACAATAGCCAGGAAGGCTCCTCTTCGTCTTCAGCTTAACTTTGGGGTCTCTTATGCCACTTTTGCGTAGCTGGAACGTGCTATGTTGGAATGTGCGCGGGTTAAATTCAGACAAAAAGTTATTAGCGTTGTCGAACGCGGTCTCTGTTAGTGGTTGTGCTATCGTTTGTTTGCAGGAGACTAAAAAGCCTGTTATCGATCTAGCGTTTATTAAAACTTGCTGCCCTAAGCGTTTCGATAAATTTGCTTATATTCCTTCTCATGGGGCTTCGGGTGGTTTACTTACAATTTGGAACAGCTCCATGTTCTCTGGCTCGGTTGTTCTCCAGGAAGATTTTGCTCTGGGAATTCAATTCACTAGCACCATCTCTGCCCAGGCTTGGACACTCTATAACATCTATGGTCCTTGTACTGGGCCTGCTCGGGCCATTTTTACTCAATGGCTCTATGACAGGGATATTCAGGCTAATGAGGATTGCTTATTTCTGGGTGACTTTAATTATATCAGAGGGCCTGAAAATCGTAACAAGCCAGGGGGTGATGTCAACGATATGTCCACTTTCAACGATATTATTCGCAAACTAAACCTAGTCGAACTACCTATTAAGGGTAGACTATACACCTGGAGCAACATGCAACATGATCCACTCCTCGAGCAACTCGACTGGTTCTTCACGTCCATGCACTGGACAAGTATCTACCCCAATACCATGGTTAAACCTCTCTGTAAGCCCACATCTGATCACACACCATGTGTTGTCACCATTGAGACAAAAATCCCTCGCGCCAAGCTATTCAGGTTTGAATCCTATTGGCTTATGCACCCGGGCTTCATGGACGTGGTTAAAAGAGTTTGGGATAAACCCATTGCGGTGCATAATGCTGCCACTGTGCTCTGCCGTAAATTCAAACGTCTCCGACAGAGAATCAAAACATGGAGCAAAGGTATCTCGCGGCTCTCGGTGGCTATTGAGAACACAAACAAAACTTTGGAAGAAATTTGGATGGGCTGGAAAATCAGCGGTCTCTCACATTACCGTGAGAGCAATTTTCGCAAGATTATCAAGAACCATCTCCTTGACTTTTGGAATATCAGAAACAGTATTGGAAGGAAAGATGTACTGTCCGATGGGTTAAATTTGGTGATGAAAATACCAAGTTTTTTCAGCAATGGCCACTGATAGATATCGTAAAAACAACATTGCTAATCTGCAAACTACGGATGGGCTAGTCGTAGAAGATCACAATGGAAAGGAGGCCCTGCTTTTCCATGCATATTCAGACAGACTAGGCACCTCTAGCCCAACTCAGATGCATTTTGATCTTCCGTCCCTAATTCGGCCCAATGCAAAATTGGATCACCTCACCCTTCCTTTCATGCATGAGGAAATTGACTTGGTAGTCAAAGAGATGCCAGGAGATAGGGCACCTGGACCGGACGGTTTCAGTGGTCTCTTCTTTAAAGCTTGTTGGCCAATCATCAAAAATGATTTCTACTCGCTGTGTGATCAATTCCATGCAGGAACTCTTAATCTCCAGAGCATTAATGAGGGGTTGATTACCCATATCCCGAAGAATGGATCCCCATCCACAGTTAATGACTTCAGGCCAATCACCCTACTCAAATGCTGCCTTAAGCTCATTACCAAGCTCCTGGCTAACCGTCTTCAAAAGGTCATTCTGCAAATTATCCATCGTAACCAATATGGATTCATTCGTGGGAGATCTATACAAGATTGTCTTGCATGGAAGTTTCAATACATTCACCAATGCCAAGCCTCCAAGAGACCGATCGTTCTGCTTAAGTTGGATTTCGCCAAAGCTTTCGACACGATTGAGCATGGTCCCATGATCAACATTATGAAACATACGGGCTTTAATGATAGATGGTTGTCCTGGATAAAGGCTATTTTTTCCTCGGGCCGATCCTCAGTTCTCTTAAATGGTGTTCCGGGAAAACAATTCCATTGCAAGCGTCGGGTCAGACAGGGCGACCCATTATCTCCACTTATCTTTGTGTTGGCGGCC
Organism: Aegilops bicornis; assembly: GCA_021605145.1. Lineage (NCBI taxonomy): Eukaryota > Viridiplantae > Streptophyta > Magnoliopsida > Poales > Poaceae > Aegilops > Aegilops bicornis. Next base: position 116,513,320 of record CM038675.1, read on the forward strand.
GACCTCCTTCAATCAGCCATTAATGAAGCTTATAGAGAGGGCAGAATTCAACTTCCTTTTCCAGCCACGGGACAAATGGATTATCCTATCGTCCAATACGCCGATGATACAATCTTACTTATGCCTGCATGCCCTCAGCAAGCCTTGATCATTAAAGACATCCTTACCAGATATGCACAGTCCATCGGCCTCAAAATGAATTTTCACAAGTCCACACTAATTCCCATAAACTTGGAAGCAGATCTGGCTGCACAACTTGCTGCTATCTTTGAGTGCTCAATTGGTTCAATGCCGTTCACCTACCTAGGACTGCCTCTGGGCACGTCTCGGCCTACCCTCCATGACTTTATGCCCCTAGTCAGCACGGTTGAAAGAAGCTTGTCGTCAACATTGTCCCTCATGTCCCATGCTGGCAAGTTGACTCTTCTCAACTCCACAGTTACCTCATTACTCATCTATGCCATGTGCACGTTACACTTTCCACCAAAGCTCATTGAACTCCTAGACAAAATTAGGCATCGATGCCTACGGATCAAAAAGACTGAACAAGGTGATAAGTGTACCTCTTTGGCGGCCTGGGACATGGTATGTAAACCAAAAAATAAGGGAGGACTTGGTGTGCTTAATCTTCGTACACAGAATGAAGCATTGCTTCTGAAGTTCCTGCACAAGTTCTATAACAAGTTGGACATACCCTGGGTGCAGCTCACATGGGACTCCTATTACACCCATAAAACTCCACATGCCTCTGATCTAGTCGGCTCATTCTGGTGGAAAGACGTACTCAAGCTCACACCTCAGTTTCGTGGGATTTCTCAAGTCAATATCGTGTGTGGCTCCACGGCTTTATTTTGGAAAGATTTGTGGTCAGGGCAAATATTTCAAGACTCCCATCCGCGGGCTTTCTCTCATGCTTTGGATGAAGATATCTCGGTCAAAAACTTCCTAGGGATCACATCATTTGGGAGAAACGTTCCACCTGCCCTTGACGCCTCAAGCCGTTATTGAGGTTAGAGACTTGCAAACAATTGTGGCTCAGATTCAACCATCCACATCACCCACGGATATTTGGCGCTATACGTGGGGTAAGACCATCTACAAATCCACGGACTACTATCAGTTCTTCTTCAAAGACGTTCAAGTGCAACAGATATTCTGCTGGATTTGGAAATCAAAATGCACGATGAAGTTGAAGGTCTTTGCCTGGTTGCTCTTCCACGACAGGCTCAATACGAGGAACATGTTGAAAAGGAGGCACTATAACATAGGAGATGACCACAATTGCCTCTTATGTGGCTTGAACATTGAAGAAACAGTGGAACACATGATCTTCACATGCTCTTTCAGTAAGCTTTGCTGGGCCAGACTTGGGATTATTTGGGAACCTTTCCTTGGCCGAATTCAAGCTGTTGAAGCTCACAGAAACAACCATCCCACCCCACTTTTCCTAGAGAAATTCAATGTGGCAGCCTGGAGCATTTGGAAAGAGAGGAATAATAAACATTTCAGAGCAATAACACCTTCCCTCAACTCACAGCTAGACAGATTCAAGAGGGACTTTGGGCTTCTTCAACATAGAGTCAAAGAGGAGCATAGGCTCCTTGTGCTGAACCTTGTACACTCCCTTTAGTTGTTTATGTCTGTTTCTTGGACTTCTTAGTTTACTTGTCGCAAAGTTGGCAAGTTGTATCTCCACCACCCCCCCCCCCCAATATGTAAATTTCCATTGTACAGTTTGTTTATTTATTATAATATAGTAACACAGTAGGAGCCTTTCCTACTGTTCCTGGTAAAAAAAACAATAGTGGGCTCAAATAGAAAGAGCATGGCTACTATATGCTTGTTCCAAGGCACCGCACCACGCGAGCGTTCGAAACTGCCATGTTCGGGTTGCGCTTGGCTCTTCGCCTCTTCGAGAAGACAAACAATGATGTTACTCCTACTTCTCAAAGATTTAATCCACTACTGCATGTCCGTCCACCTCGTGCGGGAGGGATAGCATGTAGCGAAAGCTTCTACTTACTGCTCCTGCCTTTGCGTCTATGATAGGTCACTACTATGGAAAAGCCTATACACAGAATCTTACCAGCAGCATGCTTTAAAATAAGGCACTGCTGCTACTTAGCAGTAGCGATCTCAAGCTTAACTCGCTGCTGAAATAAATATAGCAGTAGTGCGCCCGCTAAAAGAAGCGGTACTGATATAATTCTCACGAGGCCGCCGCGAGGCTAGTTCTAGCAGCAGCGCGTTATAACGAAGAGCGCTACTGCTACGTAGCATAGTAGCAGCGCATTTCACCAATAAGCGCTACTGCTAAGTTTACTACAAAAATTTAGTCCCACCTCGCTCCGTGAAGAGAGTTTCTACCACCTTAAATATGTTACTTCTCAAACTTTGACAAGCACTTGGTCTTCATTGAACTTTATGTGTAGAATTTGTGGCCGCAATATGAGTCTTCACCGGTTCCTAAACCGGTGAGGACTCATATTGACAAATCAAATTGTACACAAAAAGATCGTTGATGATCAATGTATTTTTGATACATGAAGTCTATTTTTACATTTACATGCCGACACATAGCAGTAGCGCTTCTTTGTGAAAGGCGCTGCTGCTAGGTAGTTTAGCAGTAGCGTCTTTCTCCATAGCGCGCTACTGCTAAGCCATTCCATCTCCCACCCGGCCCCTCTCCTCTATTCCATCCACTCACACACTCACTGGATCCCCGCGCCGGTCCTCCCCCGTCGCCCCTCCTCCCTCTGTGCCGCCGTCACCTCCTCCTCCTTGATGGACTCGGTACTGGCCTCCTCCTCCATCCTCCCTCCACTCGCCGCTGGCCGGCCCCTCCTCGCTCCGCCTTCCTCCTTCGTCCTCCCTCCACTGGTTGCCGGCCGGCCCCTCCTCGCTCCGCCTTCCTCCTTCGTCCTACTCTCTTCTCCCTCCTCGAGTCGCCCCTCCTTCTCCCTCCTCCCTGCTACATTTTGATTTAGTAGGCTAGTTCATATGCAACATTTTGATTTAGTTGATATGATTTAGTTGATTTAGTAGGCTAGTTGATTTAGTTGATTTAGAACATTTTGATTTAGTTGATTTAGTAGGCTAGTTGATTTAGTTGATATCGAACATTTTGATTTAGTTGATTTAGTAGGCTAGTTCATTTAGTTGATTTAGTATGCACCATTTTATTGTTATTTTTTCTATACATGGATAGGTAGAGATGCTTTTGTTTTTTTTTGTAATAAGTTACTTTTTGGCAAAATGTAGGTGGTACCTTGTCATCTAATATGTTACTAGATCTTAGGATTATAATTGTCCATCAAATTGCTTCCCGTGGAAGAACCAAAAATATCACATGCTACTGTTTTTCTTTCTTGTGAAGTGGATCGTTAATCATTTGCTCATATTGCTTTAGGAAAAATGGCGCCACCACCACCACCACTATGTCGACTGTGCAAGTCAAGGTGCGCCAAAGAGCTCAAGAATCGGCAAGCTGTTCGCATCTACTTCCAAATTAGTTTTCATCATGCGGCGGTAAGAAATTAGATGAAATGTAATAACTATTTTATTTTTAGTGTTGGCATTACTGCATTGTGTCATTTTTCTTATTTTACACAGATCGTCCCATGCAATGTGAGGTTAAATTCAACAAGCTGACAGGCGACACTGTGACATTTGAGGCTCCTGGGGGGCGTACACTATGGAGGTCGAGAAAGGACGCAATATGTCGCAGATTGGAGGAGATGGATGGGCTCGTTTCTTCGCCCGCATCCGTCTTACTGGTGGTGAGTTGATCAGCTTCTCCTTCAGAGGAGAAAGACCCAAGCTGGCTGTCATTTATCTCAACCTGGTGGAAGATGATGAAGATGACGAAGATGATGAAGATGATGAAGATAATGAGGACCCACTCGATGAAGATGATGAGGACCCACTTAATGAAGCCACCGTAGCTCAATGAACAAGGCTGAGCGAGGAGGAGGTGTCCAACCTGTGGGACATAATTCCGACACGTGCTGACTTGGTCGGGGTGCCATTCGTGACCCGCCTGACAAATACCATGGTTGATCGACATGATATGGTATGTTATACTTACAAATGCAAATTATCCGATGAAATACTTAGTGTACCGTCCAATGATATGGTATGTTGTGTGGAATCTAGTCGATGATATGTTTTAGTGTAGAGTTCGATCACATGCTTATTAGTGTAGAATCTAAGGAACTATTAATAGTGTAGATAATCCATATGTACTTATTTGCGAGGCTATTTATTAATTGATATGCTTTTCTTATTCAGAAATTGGCAAAGGAGCATATCTGTGAGTTATGGTATCGAGCCTGATGAAGAAGGCTCAGCTGGACTATGCCTTACTGCAAGGGGCTCCACAACAACTGTACTTACTGCGTGGACACGGACGGTCGCAACACTTAAACTTCGGTTGGGTGGAAGAAATTCCTCGATGGCAAGAATCTTACGTGTTGGACAGGCCATCCTAATTACTATCAGGAACACCAACCGCCCAGGCTTGAGGATGATGATTGTCTTCGATATCATCTAGAACTACATATGTGTGTGTGGCTATGTCATCTAGAACTACATATGATGATCGTCGTCGATATCATCTAGAACTACATATGATGATCGTCGTCGATATCATCTAGAACTACATATGATGATCGTCGTCGATATGACCTTGTACTGCTTGAGGATGCATGTTGACTATGCATGAAATTGTTATCTAGTACTCCCTTCGTTCCAAATTACTCGTCGTGGTTTGAACTAAAAGCACGATGAGTAATTTGGAACGAAAAAATACCCAAAGACTTGTAATGGTTTTTGAATTTGATATCTAGTAGCGCATTACCTAGTATCTAGTATCCGAAAGGAAAGGCATGCAGGGGAAATGATGAAAGATATAGCAGTATGGCGAGGGAATCGAAATCGCCATGACTAACTAATTGTAGCGCCTTCGGCAAAAGCGCTGCTGATATCGTCAATAGTAGTAGCGCGGATAGGGACCGTGCTACTACTATAAGTTAGCTGTAGCGCCTTATTAGTAGCGCGGCCGGCCGCGCTGCTGCTAGCCTCAAAACCCGCGCTACTACTAGGGTTTTCCCTAGTAGTGGGTGGGCCCAACAGGTGGTTGGCCCTCCTGTCATGCAGCCAAAGGCAGGTGCAGTTAAGGCACCGGAGCTCAGTCCACGAGGGAGAGGGTGTTGTAGTAATCAACCTTCTCGGTCTTATGCGAGTTAACGCGACACATCAAAGATCAAGATTCGATATAAGTCTTTTTACACATTTCAAATGGACTACAACATACGGATGTATGTAGACATATTCTGCTTCGTATGTAGTCACTTGTTGCAATCTCTAAAAAGACTTATATTTGGAAACGGAGGGAGTACAATGCATGCATGCATGCCCTGACTTTCCTTTTGATACTTGCATGTGTTGATTTGATGCACCTTGCCAAATTTTGACTATAAATTTAACTAACCAAATTTTCATGCATGTCACAAAAAATTACGGGGCTATTTGGATTGTGACTATGTTTGTCTTATGTTGCCACATTATTTTTCCCACACTTGCCACACTTTCCTAACTTGAGTTGCTCAAATTGTTAGACACACTTTGGCTTGCCTAAGGGAATCTTGCCACAGTTTTTGTGTCTATGACATGTGGGGTTTACTGCTAATAAAAAAATATTATCTTAGGTGTGGCTAATAAAAAAGACTTATATTTAGGAACGGAGGGAGTAGAAAATATAAATAATAATGCATGTGGGGGCAACCCACGTTTCCGCTAATTTTAGCCGTGGGCTTGTTCACATTTTTACGAGGGGGTGGTTGTTCATTTAATGGAGGGACTTGTAGTACTAGACTTGAACGATACAAAGTGCGACCTGGCACACCGTAACACCACTTGGAACAAGCGGGTAGCTATCTCAAAAAACAATCAACAACTAAAAAAACGCGACCTGGCATGTAGTATAAAATTTTAAACGATTGTTTTGATGAAGTGAAAAAGGAAAACTACCCCACTATGTATATATAGGACGGAGCCTCCGCGCTTGCTTGCTAGGGTTGCTCTATTCACACACTCTCATCCTCTCCAGATCTAAACAAGATCGGGGTGGTAACACATCTTTCTCCCTTCAAAAAGACTGTCTTTCTATCCTCACCATCGTTACAGATCCGGACGTATCCCCTCCGCCAAATGAAGGGAGGAGGGGCAGCATTTAGGCCGCTGCCGCAGCGAGGGAGGAGACCCACTGCCGGCCGCACTGTTATTTCTGGCCGAGCGCCGGCGCGGGAGGTCCTCCGATCCCTTCGTCGTTGCCTGTGGGCGGATCCGGCCTCCCACCGCCCACCTATCCACATCCCGACGACCTTCAGGTATATCTTCTTTCAAAACCGCCTTAGCTCTACTTCCCTAGCTCACTACGTCGCAGCACGTGCGTCATTTTCTACCTCTCAGCCCCTCTCGATCGGATGGTCCAACGTCACCTTTTTTTTCTTCTATTGTTAGAGGTAAAGCTACTTCATGGAGCCGAATCTTGTACTCCCTCCGTCCGGAAATACTTGTCATTGAAATGGATGTATCTAGATGTATTTTAGTTCTAGACACATCCATTTTGATGACAAGTAATTCCTACAGAGGGAGTACTTGGTTCAAACAAGAAATAAAGTGGGGTGGGGAATTTAGTATGTACATCGGACTTGGTACAAACAGGAAGGAAGCAGGGGTGTAAGTAGTACAGGCTGGTCATCCAACCGGTCTCTTGGTCGAAAAAGGGAAATATAGGGGTAATCTTTGTACAGTGGTATCACTAGGACTAGATTTGCTATCCACACATAGGGTAGGTAGCTAGAGTGAATAAAAATGGGACCAACCCAGATATGTTTCTTGGATGTTTGTTTCTCGGGGCAACAAACTATGAATCACCACTTTATGCCCCTGTTTACGTACATGGTGCTGGACTACTGGTGCACCCACTGTCACATGCCCTTATACCAAATATTTAGTTGTTCTTAATCTAATTTTCTTGGTAAAAATGAAGCCAAGCCACTGTTATAAGCCATGACAAGTTTAGCCAAATGTTTTTGCCTGTAATTGTTTGAGACTCTGACTGTTTCCTCTGTACCTTTTTGTGCAAACAGGGATATCCAATTCACACAGGTTGCTATTGTGACCTTTTTGCCTTTGCACAAAACTCTTCTTAAAAGAAGTGACTTTTGTGATGTTTAACTGGAATATCAGAATGGAACAGTTGGTTCATTTTGGTGGAACTGCACAAAGGGAGATCTGTGTTCCAATCCTCATCATCCATATTGGCACCATAACCTTCCTTTAGGTAAGAATGATATTTAATGCATGTGTTCATCTCTATTTTCCGGCTGCCTTGAGAAACTAATGCTATTTTTTACTAGTACACTTGTACTCCCTCACTGACAAAACCAATTCTGAAATAGAAGGCCAATCATGTACTTGGTTTCACCAACTGGTGAGGAGAAAGAGAAACAGAGCATGAAGAGGAAGAAGAAGAAGAATAAATAGTGCCAAGGCGATCTTGCTGAAGCCAGAGGCCTCAGTCGAGGCCATTCAAGGGCTCCGGCAACGACTACGTTACATGTGAGACGATCCTCCAGGGAGCCCTTCCACTTCTGATGTCTCACTTAATTAATTAGGAGCACTTAAGTACCACTAATTTATGCTGCCTAATTTTCCTGTCGGAGTTAAACAAATCTTTAGTAGCACCCTATGTTGAATCATGTACGTGTGTATGTTTGTCCATGGAGGTGAATCATGTGGTGGAGCAGGGAGGGAATATTATTAGTGTCATGACATAATAGTGCTATTGTTTTGCATGTCAATTTATTGCCATTGGTTCAATGAGGCAACGTTTTGCGTATTGTCCATCATGAATTTGATGCTACTGTTAGAGTAATATGTCTTTCTATCCTTTCTCACTAAGCTACTGTCATGAGAAACTCCTTTATCTTTGCAGGTTAAAATTTTGTAACCTATGATAAATGGCAATGCTTTGAGTGTTGAGCTAATTGGCACTGATTAAATAAACTAATACCTCTTTAAGCAAGACTACTATGTTGCTAACTTTACCCATTAAGATAATGAGGGTGCTTCTATTTGTTAGTGTATGTTTCATCAACTAGTCCCCTTTATTACGGTAATCTCACTCTCTCAATATATCTGCCAACAGGGATGCTCGATTTTGGTAGAACTGCACAAAAACTTTGGGTGCTTCATTGCCTCGACAACTTCCTTCCTTTCCTATCAGTCGCTAATCTCGACTTGCTTTCTTCCGTCGCTCTTAGTCGCTTCGCTTATCTCGGCTTCCAGTCAAAGGAAAAAGTAACTGATATGCTAGCTCACACAGGTTGGTACTGGTCTTTATCCTGATTATTGTGCTTGTCTTGTATTGGTAATTTGGTATTGTGCTACTCTTTGCCAATTTTATAAAGGAGTAACTTGGATCCTGAACTCGCAGGCAAATCATTGCATTGGGTGATTTCAGTAGAACTGCACAAAATTATCAGATGGACAGATACTTATGCTACTGCTATGTACTCCAAAGTTCACTCAGACAAGCATCGATGTTCACAAGAAGTGCCTATATTCATTCGAGTATCAAACGGCATCAACCAGTTGTCAAACTCCCAAGTATTAGGAGAGTGAATGCCAAAGATATTGCTTGGCGCATAGCCTAGAAGAACACAGTCCAGTCTTTGGTCCCAACTTGTGCCTTTTGGTTATTGGCATATATGGTAGCGAACTGTATGGCATGAAGTGTAAAGATTCCAGACAAGTTGGTTGACGCCTATATTCATCTGGCACTTAATCAGTCTGCACGCTAGGGATGCTCCATTTCAGTTGAACTGCACAAAAAATTTGGGTGGTTCATTTTCTCAACCGCCTCCTTTCTCAAATGCGCAATGTAGAATTTTGGCGAGCTATAGGACCAAGATGAGCCAGTAAACTAGTTGGAAGAAAGTAGTGGCCAAGTTTCTCAAACCTCGCTCGGCACGAGGCCACTATTTGAGGATAAACCTACAAGGAAAGTTTAGATTGTCTGTGCTGCCTCTTATGTACTCGAAAGTTTACTCGTACAAGAATTAATTTTAGCAAGAAGTACCTCTGACTGAACACCATTTACTAGTCTGTACCCTAGGTAATTAAAGTTCGTCCATGGATCATATTGCCTGTGATCTCAATCATTTGGATGCATAAACATACTGAACATGTGTATATCTGAATCTTTTTGTGAATTATCTATGAATATTGTCGTGTTATCTATCAATCATTTGGATGCATAGATATGCTGAGCTTGTGTATATATGAATCTTTTCAGTTGTTGATAGTGAATGTTGGCTATGAATATGAATGTGTCCTATGAACCTGAGTTTGATATGAATGTTTATCTTTTCTTTTGTATTTGTGTGTGAACTTATTAGTATGCCTACTGTGGGGTATGTGATGTGTGGGTGTCAACGACACACCTTCTTCCCGAGAAGAATTACACCTGCTTTCTTAGGGCAGCAACAGCGCATCAGCTCTTTTTAATCTTTTTATTACTCTGTCTTCCCCTCTCCCCCGCTCAACCCCTGCCATAATGTTTTCGGCCTCAAAACAAACATAGTACTGCGTTGTTTTGGGGCTTGATGAAAAACCGAGTGCTAGTTTCTGTAGGTTGGCCCGCCCAGCAAATGGGTTGCTGGTCCACCGCGATGGACTGGGAGGCTAAAAATACAAGTTGTATGGTGCAGAGGCAAGTAAAAAACGCTATCGAGAGCCATCCACTGAAAAAAATCGCTCCTGGTGTGCTTCTTCAGTCGTGCCGCCGGCCCCCACTTTAATCCAGTTCGCTCGGGGATCTGGTATCATTTTTTTCCAGAGGGCGAACAAGTATCAGCTAGGCCTAAGTTTTGTATTTTAACATGCGTAGTCCACGACATACGGAGACAGTGGTTCCAACTTATTTTTTGAGGTCCATACCGGCCTATGGGCTTTTTCTTAAAGATTGGCAGCCCAATGTATTTTTCTAATAAAACGCAGGTCTCTGTTCTATTTATCTATATATAAGAATAATAATGTTGTGTCCAATTTATGTTTTCCCTTCTAACCACATTATATATATTTATATTATTACTATTATCACATATTTTATAGAGACTTATATATACATTATAAAAACATTCCATGTGTTATTAACTTATAAAAGTAAATGTTTAATGTGGTTGGCAAGGAAAATCCTGGTTGTTTTTGACTCACAGGCAAGGAAAATCCTGGTGATTGCGTACAAAAGCTTGCGAAGATTTTAAGGACCAATTTAATAATAACGCGCTCATTTTTATTTTGAGCGATAACTCGCTAATTTGTTAATTATATATATATATATATAATGTGTCTCTTCGGTTTATTTTTTGATATTAATTGCTCCTTCTAACATAACATTATATATATAACGAGCCCAGCTAATTCATGTATTTCAAGGAAGTGCAAATGGGCTGGGATTCCTTAGAAAATATAAATGGGCCTGATTGACACAAAATTATTTGTTCACCCAGCCCAGCAAACGTACTGTACATTCTAGAAAACATGAGTTAAATATATGCCACATTTTTGCAGGCTGACATGTGGGCCAATAGGTCGAAGCCTACGCAGGGTGTTGTCATCTTGGTCAACAAATTATTATGACATCCACAGCCATTGGATTTATATCCAACGGCTGACATCCACCTTTAATCTCTCGTCTTCTTCCTCCAGCGTAGCCGGGACCGCCTGGTCCGGCCTCCGACGGCTAGCGGCTCTGCTTAGCACGCATCGCTGTGAAGCGCTACCCCACTGCCGGCCAGGTTATCCATCCACCCCTCCACACCTCCTGTTATTCTCCACCAACTGCAGCCCCACGCCGCACCAGAACCAGTTATAACCCTTCTCCTCCTCTCAATCTGCGACTCCACTGCCGTCTCTTCCCATCTCCAAGTCGTTCCCGTCCGGGGCCTCGCCGTCGTCCACCGCCTCGCTGCGCTCGGTGCGGCGTGGTCAACAAACGAGAGTCATCGGAAGAGGACTGTGCGTGTAGAGCCTGACGGCTAGGACCCACGAGGTCCATGGTTGCACGCAAGGAAAGTTACACCTTATTAAGCTAAAAAAACTGTTTCCTCCACCTGACAGCTGGGACCCACCGGTTGTATCTTCGCACGGAAGGAAGTGCCTCCTTGTTTTGCGAAAAAAATATGCATCCCGTTGACAGCTGGGACCCATCAGATTTGGTGGCTGACTTGTGGGCCTACTAAGCGGACGTGTACGCAGGGCTTTGTCAACTTAATCAACAAATGATTCTAGCAGCTGGACCGTTGGATGTTAATCCAACAGCCGTGCTCCTTCTTCAACCTCTATTCTTGCTCCTGTCTCCCATGGGCGGCAATGCTGTCAGGCCGCCGCCAAGACCAACCAGTCAAGTTTCCCACTCCTCTCCATCTGCGACTCCACTGCCCCGTCTTCCCCATCTTCGGGTCGTTCCAGTCTGGGGTCTCGACGTCACTACTAGAAAAACCCCTACTAATGGCGCACCTAATATGGCTATTAATGGCGCATCTGTGGTGCGCCATTAATAGCACGCCATTAGTAATTTTTACTAATGGCGCACCACCTGGTGCGCCATTAGTATACCAGATACTAATGGCGCACCATGTAGTGCGCCATTAGTATAGCCCTACTATGCGCCATTAGTATCTAGTATACTAATGGCGCACTACAGAGGTGCGCCATTAGTATACGGTATACTAATGGCGCACCTACAGAAGTGCGCCATTAGTAACATTTTTTTTCAATTTTTTTAAATTTTTCCAAATTTTTTAATTTTTTCAAATTTTTTTTCGATTTTTTAATTTTTTTTCAATTTTTCTTAATCTCAGTTCACTATGGCTTAATCTCGTGTCAAATCGCACTCCGTGGTGAAACTTCCCGAAAGGTCACCCATCCTCACACTACTCCAGCCCAAGCACGCTTAACTTCGTAGTTCTATCCAACCCCAAAGAATAGCTCACTTCACGAGCACTTGGCGATATATCTAGCATATCAACTCAAGTTATACCTTATTGATGTCTAGGACTTTGTTCATGTTAATGACTATGATGAAATTTTGAAAAATATTTCAAACTTCTCGATCATATTACGTATCATTTTTTGAAAAAAATTTGAAATTAGTAATTTTTTTCTGTTACTAGTGGCGCACCACATCCACGGTGCGCCACTAGTAAGTTTGAAATTTTTTGAATTTTTTTGCCGCCAGATCTTAAAAGCCCCGTAACTTTTTTTCTGTTAGGTTTTTGGGGATTTTGAAAATGTTTATCGGGGATTTTCGAGTAGATGATTTTTCATATAAAAAACTTTTTCATCCGAGTTAGTATGCAAAAGTTATGCCCACTTTTACAAATTCTCGAGAGATTTTGCAAATGAAGTCGAAATTCATATTTGCAAATTTTCCCAACAACTAGACCACATATCACAGGGGAAACATATGTTCTGTTATTTTTTGACAATTTCATCATGTTCTATTATTTTTATAAAACTGAAAAGGCGATCCACGGGGGTGCATTCGTGGAAGGTGGCCAAGTTACTAATGGCGCACCGTGGGAGTGGTGCGCCATTAGTAGTTGAACTACTAATGGCGCACCACTCCCATGGTGCGCCATTAGTAACTTGGCCACCTTCCACCGACGACGAGATTACTAATGGCGCACCGTGGGGTGGTGCGCCATTACTAGTTCAACTACTAATGGCGCACCACTCCCACGGTGCGCCACTAGTAGTTTTGAAAAAAAAATGATATTTTTTTAAAAAAAAACTTAGTAATGGCGCACCAGTGGAAAGTGCGCCATTACTAGTTAAAACTAGTAATGGCGCACCACTACAAGGTGCGCCATTAGTAACAAAATTTTTTTTATTTATTTTTTACATTTTTTTCAAAACTACTAATGGCGCAACACGGATGTGGTGCGCCATTACTATGTCAATTAGTAATGGCGCACTATGCACCGGTGCGCCATTAGTAACAAAAATGTTTTTTATGTTTTTTTCCAAACTACTAATGGCGCACCACACACCAGGTGCGCCATTAGTAATATATTACTAATGGCGCACCGAGACATGGTGCGCCATTAGAATATAGTAATGGCGCACCACATCACAGGTGCGCCATTAGTAGCCATTCCATCTATAGCCCTTTTTGTAGTAGTGCGTCGTCCACCGGCCTTGGTGCGCTCGGCACGGTGTGGTCAACGTGGTCAACAACCGAGAGTCATCGGAAGATGACTGTACGTGAGAGGCTGACAGTGGGGACGCACCACGCCCATGGACGCATGCATGCAACGGAACGCGGCGTGGTCAACGTGGTCAAGGAACGACTTCCATCGGAAGTGTCTTTGTCGCGGAGAGGCCGACACCGGGTCCACGGCCGCAGCAAGGAAGTGCCTCCTTATTACGCGGAAAATAATGATTCCTCCACCTGACAGCAAGGACCCACTGGACGGGCCACCATATTTTGCAAAAAAAAGTTTCCCCCTGACTGCTAGGACCCACCTGATGGGCCACCATATTTCACGAAAAAAAAACATTCCCCCGCTGTCAGCTCGGACCCACCGGAAGTGCCGCCTTATTAAGTAGAAAAAAATGAATACTCCCCCTGGTAGCTAGGACCCACCTTGGTAGGAGGCTGACTTGTGGGCCTACTAAGTTGACGGGGACGGAGGGTTTTGTCAACTTAATCAATATGAACGATTCTAGCTCCGGTGGATCAGACGATGTCAATCCAACGGTCGTAGTGCTTCTTCAACTTCTGGTCTTCTTGCTCCAGCCACCCAAAGTAGCGCCGGTCGTGCCGCGTGCTCCTGCCTCCCGTGGCCGGTTGTGATGCCGCGGAGGCCTCACCGCCCCCTACTACTCCCGCCGCTGGCCAGGCCATCCCTCTACTCACCCACACCCCCTGTTATTCTACGGCGACGGCAGCCTCACACCGTAGCCGAACGAGTGAACCCTCATACTCCTCTACGCATGGGCATCCACTGCCGAGTCTTCCCCGACTCTGCGTCATCCCCTTCCTAGGCCTCGTCGTCGTCCACCAGCCTGGTGCTCTCGGCGCGGCGTGGTCAACATGGTCAAGGAACGACTTCCATCGGAAGAGTACTATACAGGGAGAGGCTGACAGCTGGGTCCACGGCGGTCGCAAGAAAGTGCCTCCTTATTACATGAAAAATAATTATTCCTCCACCAGACAGCAGGGACCCACCGGGCGGTCCACCTTATTTCGCGAAAAAAACGTTTCCTCCCTGACTGCTTGGACCCACCACCTACATCTTCGCACGCAAGGAAGTGCGTCCAAAAAAAGGATTCGCCCCCTGACTGCTGGGACCCACCAGCTACATCTTCGCACGCAAGGAAGTGCGTCCGGGCAAAAAATGAAAAAATGATTCGCCCCCCTGACTGCTGGGACCCACCATCTACATCTTCGCACACAAGGAAGTGCCTGACAGTCGAGACCCACCTGGTCGAAGCATATGTAGCGTTGTCATTCTAGTCGCGAACGTGTATGTACATACTGGTGGATGTAGAGGCGCGCACGTGTCGTACTAGAGGCGTGCACGTAGCATGTACATGTATGTACATCGGCCAGTGTGCAAGAAAGAAAATACGGCCACATACGTACATACGGGCGGGGTCTCAAACGCCTACTCGCGCATACGTATGGTCAGGGCTCGTGTACTTGGCTGGGTCGGAATGGAGAAAATGTGTCGTTGTCATGTTCATGGGGAGGCAACGGAATGCGTTGTGTTCATCGGGAGGCAACGGAATGCGTCGTGTTCATCGGGAGGCAACGAAATGCGTCGTGTTCATCGGGAGGCAACGGAACACGTGGGAGCCAACCGGCTTGGACGGAACAGGCGATGGAAACGAGGCCTGGCGTACCGCAGAACGGAGGAAACGTCCTTGTGTTCGACCGGCCACGTTCGAAATAGGATCATGTTTATTGAGAGGGGTCTGGCGTACCACAAAACAGAGGAAACGGACTTGTGTTGGACCTCCTATGATCGAAACGGGGTCCTGTTGATTGGGAGAGGTGTGGCGTACCGCAAAACGGAGGAATTGGACTTGTGTTGGAGCGCTACGGTCGAAACGGGGGTCTTGTTCATCGCGAGGGGTGTGGCGTAACACAAAATGGGACTCCACGGGATACTGTTCATCTCCACTGTCAACCTCCTCCAGCCTCCACGGGCTACTGTTCATCCACCGTCGACCTCCTCCAGCCTCCACCTGCGACTGTTCATCCACGGGCTCCTGTTCATCCAGCCTCCACCGCGCGCTACTCCACCGGCTACTGTTCAACCACCCCTCTCCACAGGCTCCTGTTCAACCACCCCTCCACGGGCTACTGTTCATCCACCCCTCCACCGCCTACTATTCATCCAGCCCTCCACGGGGTCGTCCTATTCATCCAGCCCTCCACGGGATCCTGTTCATCCAGCCCCCACCAGCTCGATCGATCGGGGTCCTGTTCATCCAGAGGCAACACCACGGGGTCCTGTTCATCCACCCCCACCGCTCACTGTTCATCCAAACCCCCCGCAACGCTCACTGTTAATCCATAGGCAACATTGATCGGCTTCAGTTAGCAGTAGTAGCGAAGGAATCACTCGATCGGGTTCAGTTAACAGCCATCGATCCATCGCTCGGGTTCAAGAACGTAGCTCGCAGCAGCAATCACTCGGGTTCAGTCAGAGCCCAACGCCTCGCTTGGGTTTAGTTAGAGCCCAACGCCTCGCACACGCGCGTACGTGTACAAGAGAAACCCGCATCGCTCGGCCCCCGACCACCCACCGTAACCGGGAACTCGCCGAAATTTTCCTCGCCCTCGCTTCTACCACGGTTTTTTCCGTCATGGACGGCCCAAATAATGCCATGCATTGCGTCTCCGGCCCGCCGGGGCCAGAAAGCCCATTTTCTGTCATGATTTTTTGTCATAGAAGTAGGACCCCACCACATCTATGATGATACCGGTTTTGTTACAATTATCTTCATAGAAGTGTCATAAGTATGATGTAAAAAATTGTTCGGCCCAAAATGTCACGGATGTGTCTTTTTTTGTAGTGGGTAAACAAATTATTGTTGGGCAATTGATAGAACTTCAAATAATTATGACTATACCCAGGCAATGATCATTACATAGGCATCATGTCTAAGATTAGTAGACCGACTCCTGCCTGCATCTACTACTATTACTCCACACATCGACCGCTATCCAGCATGCATCTAATGTATTAAGTTCATGGAAAAACGGAGTAATGCAATAAGAACGATGACATGATGTAGACAAGATCCATTTATCTATATGGAGGTAGATATAGATCTCGTCTTTTTATCCTTAGTAGCAACGATACATACCTGTCGGTTCCCTTTCTGTCACTGGGATCAAGCACCGTAAGATCAAACCCACTACCAGGCACCTCTTCCCATTGCAAGATAAATAGATCAAGTTGTCCAAACAAAACCCAAATATCGGAGAATAAACACGAGGCTATAAGAGATCATGCATATAAGAGATCAAAGAAACTCAAATAACTTTCGTGGATATAAAAAGATATAACTGATCATAAACTCGAAGTTCATCAGATCCCAACAAACACACCGCAACACTACTAGGGAAAAGCCTAGCAGCAGCGCGGGTTTTAGGCTCATCAAGAGCGCCGTGAGCGCCATCGATAAGGCACTACAGCTAAAAGCTTAGCAAGAAGCGCCCTAGACCCGCGCCATCGCTAAAATGATCTAGTAGTAGCGCTTCTCCGAGCGGCGCTGCTGAAATTAGTAGTAGCGCCTCCTTGCCCGCGCTACTACTATTATTTTGTATTTTATTTCTTTTTATTTCATGTTGTATTTCATACACCTTTACACAAGTTTTCATACAACAGGAATTTAGAGACCGTTTTACATCATAATGAGTAGGTGAAACAACTTGGACTAGTTTCAAGTGGATGGACATCCACTTGAAACTAATCCACGGTTCTTTCACCCAAACACATTGTATCATCATTATCATATCATTAACAACTTATCATCATAATACATCATTGTCATATAACACCTCCTCAAGATCATCGTTTTCATCAATGAGACATCACATAGCAAATTGGTCACTAGTCGTAATCACAAGTACTCCTCATCATCAACTCTAACACATTGTATCACATAATAAACATATTGTACCTCATAGGACCTACTACATTCTCTTAGGACCTACTATATTCTCTAAGGTAAAATAGCAAAAACAAGATAGCCCCGACTCTCCATTATGGAGAATGGAGATTATCCTGTCTCCAATTATTGCCTTTCGCTTAATGTTACTTCCAAGAACCTCCTTGCGAATGTCCAAACATTTTTTCAATTCTTTGATTAGCATGTGTTCACCGGTTTTAGAAATCCGATATGCACAGGTGAGATCCGTAGGATGACCTGGCTGTATGTTCGTAACTTCAAGGCGACCATTGTAATACATCGATGAGGCACACAATCCATCGGGATTTTCTGTTGAAAAACATAGTAATAACTTCGTAGTTAGCAATGATGTACTAGTTTTGGAAGTATGCAAAAGATGCACGGATGTCGTAATAGTAAAAAATCTTACCAGGGTATCTCCATAGAAGTCATCGTGGTTCAACACGTGCACTAGTGGCACGTATTCACCATAATTTGGAGGAGTTCGATAATAGGTATTGAAATTCTCAAAGAAAGTACAAAATGAGATCAGATGATTTTTCTCCTTATAAGTTAATTCGGAGCCACCACTGTAGTGGGTTTTGTCTACCATCTTCTGCACATTCTTTGAAGATTCAAAATAAGTTGTCAATGGAAATAAGCTGTCAACTATTTTGAAATAAACAATATAAATTAGTTAATAACTATGTTTGAGAAACTCACATTGCGGTAGAATCGGAAGCGTATCAACAAGGACCCAAATGTCCATATTGTCTTGCTCGATGTCAGGATCACGAAGATCCATGGTGACAATCATACCCTCATAAAAACCATACATTTTGCAAAGTGCTTCCGAATTTTGGCAACCAAAATGGGTTACGCTCTGACAATTGTATAGATTTACTTCAAAATCCATATCATGATGGGTCCTTAGGTGTATTTTCATTGTTTCAAAAATTTCATGGTCTTCAAAACCCATCCTCTCCAAGACATAGCGTCTTGCATGGCATGAGATAAGCTAGTCGAATTGTAAAAGATGAAAATTAGACGTTGAAATAGTTAAAGTCATGCTTAATTACGAAAAAAACACTTGTCGTTGTTGCGTACCGTTTCAACATCGAAGGTCTCTTCGAGCTTAATGTCAAGCACCGATCTTCGTCCAGCTCAACGAACCTGTCGCACAAACCTCGATCGTCGTGGCACCAGCTGCACTCCCGGGAGGCTGTCAAATTAAATCCGAGTACGACATTTCCTACGTTCATAATTCAAAGATTAAACTTGTACAATTAAATATATGTACTAAAAACATAGGCCTGAAAAATCCGGCATGACCTTTGCTAAAAAAGGACATATCGAGCACCTGAAATTTGCCGGAACGGAAATTAATCAACACTCCGGCAAAACATAGGCCACTCGGAGGTGTAAACCGAACATGAACGGCCACTTGGCAACCACTATCCTATTTGAGCAACAAAAGATATACATGGATATTTGGCTGGTCTCACCTCGAGGTCGGTGGGGGTCGGTGGGGGTCAGTACCGGGGACGACGGTGGGGATGATGGAGGGGCTCCTTGATTTCTGCAAAAGCAAAAACCGTATAAGTTATCACTAATACATCTCGAATAATTGCTTAAACTAAAAAATAAAAAAAATATGACATGTTCAACTAGTTTTATTAATTCAACTAGTTCTTACTAAATATAAACTTACTATAAATATAATATGTGGTTCAACTAGTTATATTAATTATCTTACTAAAAAACTAGTTCTTTCTAAAAATAAAGTAGTTCAACTAGTTATATTAATTATCTTACTAAAAATACATTAGTTCTATTAATTCAACTAGTTCAACTAGTCTATTAATTTACTTACTAAACTAGTTCAACTACAACTAAAATAGTTCAACTACAACTACTAATAATCATACTGCCCTAAATTTTCTTACTTCTATTTTATTCAAAACACCTACGATTTGCAAGAACAGAGACAAGGGAGGGAGGGAGAAGAGAGGAGGGGAGCGGGCGGCCGGAGGAAGAGGGAGGGGGCGGCCGCAGGCGGAGGGAGGAGGGCGCGGTGGGAGGAGGAGGCACGGAAGGAGGGAGTACCTCGGTGGCGTCGGATGATGGTGAGGTCGAGAGCGGCGCGGTGAGGTCGAGAGCGGAGGGGTGGGGGAGGCGGCGGCGACGGTGAGGTCGAGAGCGGCGGCGGCAGCGGTGAGGTTGAGGCGGCCTCGGCGGCAAGTGAGGGCAGGCTCGGGCTCGGGCGGCGATAGAGGAGTAGGGGAACAGGGGGAGGAGGACTTAGTGAAATTTTGAGCGGGGTTAAGTCGAACTAGCAGTAGCGCACGTTAGGAACCGCGCTATAGCTAATATAGCTATAGCGCATTTTATGGAAAAACGCTACTGCTAAGTCTAAGCACGCATAAAAAAATACACTGGCCATCAATGATGTTTTTGTGTACAATCTGAATTGTCAATATGAGTCCACTCCGGTAGGAACTAGAGAGGACTCATATTGCGCCACAAATTCTACATATAGAGTTCAGTGAAGAGCAACTGGTTGTGATAGTTTCAGAAGTAACATATTTAAGGTGGTAAACACCCTGCTTATGAGCGAGGTGGGACTAAACTTGTGGGCTGATCGTAGCGAAGAGCGATTTTCTTAGAAGCGCGTTGCTGCTAACTTCTATAGCAGTAGCGTGGTTCACTATAGGGCGCTACTGCTATAACTAGCTGGGTTGCGAGGTCATGGCAATTAGAGCATTAGCGCGGTTTCGCATGGGAGCGCTACTGCTACTTTCCTTTCAGCAGCTCGTTTTTATATCAAGCGCTGCTGCTAATTAGCAGCAGCGCCTTATTTTAGAGCGTGCTGCTGGTAAGATTCTGTGTATAGGCTTTTCCCTAGTAGTGCAAAAAGAGTTACATCATATGGATCTCCAAGAGACCATTGTATTGAAAATTCAGCGAGTGAGAGAAAGCCATCTAGCTACTAACTACGGACCCAAAGGTCTACAAAGAACTACTCATGCATCATCGGAGAGGCACCAATGGAAGTGGTGAACCCCTTTGTGATGGTGTCTAGATTGGATCTGGTGGTTCTGGACTCTGCGGCAGCTGGATGAATATTTCGTCGACTCCCCTAGGGTTTCTGGAATATTGGGGTATTTATAGAGCAAAGAGGCGGTCCGGGGGGCACCCGAGGTGGGCACAACCCACCAGGGCGCGCCTAGGCCTCCTGGCGCGCCCTGGTGGTTTGTCCCCTCCTCGGGACTCCCCCAGGTGCAACCAGTGCCCATCTTCTTCCTTCTGGCCCATAAAAAATCTCCGTAAAGTTTCGGGGCATTTGGACTCATTTGATATTGATTTCCTGCGATGTAAAAAACATGCAGAAAACAGCAACTAACACTGGGCACTATGTCAATAGGTTAGTCCCAAAAAATGATATAAAATGATTATAAAACATCCAAGATTGATAATAAAACAGCATGGAATAATAAAAAATTATAGATACGTTGGAGACGTATCAGATCGCATGTTAGAGGATCACAAAAAAGGGTTGTACCCCAATTGCGAAGATGGCAACACAAAGCTCGGTACCACTGCTGGAATTGCTGCGATGGAAGGCGTAGAATGGTGTACGACAAAGGATTTGAGAAGCTCTTGAAAATATTGAAGAAGAAGTTTCCAAAGGATAATGAATTGCCCGACAATACGTTCACAAAGAAAGAAGGTTGTATGCCCTCTAGGATTGAGGTGCGTAAGATACATGCATGCCCTATCGATCGTGCATCCTCTACATGGCATGCGTCTGAGGATTTGAACGCATGCCCGGTAGGCGGTGCATTGCAATATATGATCAGACGAGATGACCCTGGTGATGTTGACAGCGAGCGCCCTAGGAAGAGGTTTCCTGCCAAGGTGATGTGGTATGCTCCTATAATACCACAGTTGAAACGTCTGTTGAGAAACAAAGGGCATGCCAAGTTTATGCGATGGCACAGAGAGGACCATAAGAAAGACGGGAAGTTGAGAGCACCCGCTGACGGGTCGCAGTGGAGAAAAATCGAGAGAACGTACTGGGAGGACTTTGCAGGTGACGCAAGGAACGTATGGTTTGGTTTAAGTGTGGATGGCATTAAAACTTTTGGGGAGCAGAGCAGCAATCACAGCACCTGGCCCGTGACTCTATGTATCTATAACCTTCCTCCTTGGATGTGCATGAAGCGAAAGTTCATTATGATGCCAGTTTTCATCCAAGGCCCTAAGCAACCCGGCAACAACATTGATGTGTACCTAAGGCCATTAGTTGAAGAACTTTTACAGCCGTGGAATGGAAACGGTGTACGTGTGTGGGATGAGCACAAACAGTAGGAATTTGACCTACATGCGTTGTTGTTTGTAATCATCAGTGATTGACCTGCTCTCATTAACCTTTCAGGACATACAAACAAGGATACTACGCATGCACGCACTGCTTAGATGACATCGAAAGTATATACCTGGACAAATTCAGGAAGAATGTGTACCTGGGGCATCATCGATTTGTTCCGACCAACCATCAATGTCAAAAGAAAGGCAAGCATTTCAAAGGCAAGGCAGATCACCCGAAGAAGCCCGCCATCCGTACCGGTGATCACATACTTGCTATGATCAATGATTTAAAAGTAATTTTTGGAAAGGATCCCGGTGGACTATCTGTTCCGAATGACGCTGAGAGACGCGCACCCATGTGGAAGAAGAAATCTATTTTTTGGGACCTACCCTACTGGAAAGACCTAGAGGTCCGCTCTTCAATCGACGTGATGCACGTGACAAAGAATCTTTGTGTGAACCTTCTAGGCTTCTTGGGCGTGTATGGGAAGACAAAAGATACACCGGAGGCACGGGAGGACCAGCAATGTGTGCACGAAAAAGATGGCATGCCTCCAAACCAGTATGAAGGTCCTGCCAGCTACGCTCTTACCAAAGAAGAGAAGGAAATCTTCTTTGAATGCCTCGCCAAGATGAAGGTCCCGTCGCTTCTTGTCTAATATAAAGGAACAATAAATATGCCAGAAAAAGTTCCGTAACCTAAAGTCTCATGACTGCCACGTGATTATGACGAATCGCTTCCGGTTGCATTGAGGGGATTCTACCGGAAAACGCTCTATTAGCCATTGTGAAGCTATGTGCATTCCTCAATGCAATCTCTCGTAAGGTGATCGATCCAGAAATTCTACCAGGGTTAAGGAGTGAAGTGGCGCAATGTCTTGTTAGTTTCGAGCTGGTGTTCCCACCATCCTTCTTCAATATCATGACGCACGTCCCAGTTTATCTAATCGACGAGATTGTCGTTCTTGGCCCTGAATTTCTACACAATATGTTCCCCTTTGAGAGGTTCACGGGAGTCCTAAAGAAATATGCATGTAATCGCTTAGGCTAGAAGGAAGCATCTCCATGGGCCATCAAACAGAGGATGTCATTGGGTTTTGTGTTGACTTCATTCCTGACCTTAAGAAGATTGGTCTCTCTCAATCGCGGTATGAGGGGAGACTGACTGGAAAAGGCACGCTAGGAGGGGACTCAATAACAGTTCTACAAAATTCTACCTTGGTGACCCCGAATGTTGATGAACACAAGAACATTCTGCGCTCCAAACACGCGGAGCAGTGTGACGATTGGATTACATGTGAACACATCAGGACTTTCGGCAGTTGGTTGCAAACACGTCTCAGGGGTGACAACACTGTTTCGATGAGTTGTACTAGTTGGCCAGGGGACCACCTTCGACTGCATTGACTTACAAAGGGTACGAGATAAATGGGAATACATTTTACATGATCGCCCAAGATCAAAAGAGCACCAACCAAAACAGCAGTGTCCGCTTTGATGCAGCAACCAAGAGGGGAAAGGACACATATTATGGTTACATAGTGGACATGTGGGAACTTGACTATGGACATGATTTGAAGACCCCTTTGTTTCAGTGCAAATGGGTCAATCTGTCAGGAGGCGGGGTATAGGTAGACCCATAGTACGGAATGACAACAGTGGATCTGAACAATCTTGGGTACACAGACGAACCATTTGAGGGAGTCCTGGATAAGGGGGTATCTGGACAGCCAGACTATATACTTTGGCCGGACTGTTGGACCGTGAAGATACAAGACTCAAGACTTCGTCCTTTGTCCGGATGGGACTCTCCTTTGCATGGAAGACAAGCTTGGCGATCCGGATGTTAGATCTCCTTCTTTGTAACCGACTCTGTGTAACCCTAGCCTCCTCCGGTGTCTATATAAACCGGAGGGTTT
The DNA here is from genome assembly GCA_021605145.1 of Aegilops bicornis. NCBI lineage: Eukaryota > Viridiplantae > Streptophyta > Magnoliopsida > Poales > Poaceae > Aegilops > Aegilops bicornis. Next base: position 116,536,872 of record CM038675.1, read on the forward strand.
AGTCCGTAGGACAACAACAATCAGAATCACAGGCTAGCTTCTAGGGTTTAGCCTCTACGATCTCGTGGTAGATCAACTCTTGTAATACTCATATCATCAAGATCAATCAAGAAGGAAGTAGGGTATTACCTCCATCAAGAGGGCCCGAACCTGGGTAAAACATCGTGTCCCCTGCCTCCTATTACCATTAGCCTTAGACGCAAAGTTCGGGACCCCCTACCCGAGATCCGTCGGTTTTGACACCGACGTTGGTGCTTTCATTGAGAGTTCCTCTGTGTAGTCGCGGCAAGGCTCGATGGCTCCTTCAATCATCAACAACAACGCGGTCCAGGGTGAGACTTTCCTACCCGGACAGATCTTCGTGTTCGAGGGCTTCGCACTGCGGGCCAATTCACTTGGCCATCTGGAGCAGATCGACAGCTACGCCCCTGGCCATCAGGTCAGGTTCGGAAACTCGAACTACACGGCCGACATCCGCGGAGAATTGATCTTCGACAGATTCGGGCCTATGCCAGGAGCGCCGAACAGTCACGACAAGCACGGCTTAGACCTGCTGTCAGACAATACTCGGGATACCTCACCTGCAAGAGCTCCGAACCTAAATCCGGGGCAGATCGCGTCGTCCAAGGACGGGTGGATGGACCCCGCCCCGGAGGCCGCATACTCATCGGCGGTAGAGCCGAACACGGACTCCACCCCCAAGGAAGTCTGTGTCACTGGACCCCCGGACTTGTGTCCGGCTGTAGGTTCCAGACCGCGCGCCCCCGAGCCCGCCGAATCTGGTTGGGCTCCGGTAATGGAGTTCACCGCTGCGGATATCTTCCAGCACTCGCCCTTTGGCAACATGCTGAATTCATTAAAGTCTCTCTCTTTGTCAGGAGACTCTTGGCCGAACTATGCCCGGCTCGAGTGGGAAGCAGGCAACGAGGAAATTCGTTGCCCACCCACCACCCACTTCATTGCCACTATCGATGATTTGACCGACGTGCTCGACTTCAACTCTGAATACATCGATGGTGTGGACGATGATGCAGGAGAAGAACAGGAACCACCGCCCACGGGGCGCTAGACAGCCACCTCCTCGTATGATATATATATATATATATATATATATATATATATATATATATATATATATATATATATATATATATATATATGGTGGACACTCCCAAAGAAACCAATGGCGATGAGGCAATAGAGGATAACACCTCAAGGAAAAAATCAAAGCATGGGCGTCATCGGCGCCGCTCTAAACCCCGCCACAGCAGTACCGGCACAGGAGACGAAAACAATCCGGATGGTGCCGAAGATGAATACAATCTCGATCAGCTTGCCTTCGAGCAGGCCGGACAAGAAGACGGGCAGTTTAGCCCAGATGAACAGGCGACGAACGGATACTCGAAGGAGGACAACCACATGCCTCCCTCCGAAGACGAGGTGAGCCTCGGCGACGATGAATTCGGCGTGCCTGAGGATCCCGTAGAGCAGGTTCGCTTCCAACGACGGCTTATGGCCCCTACAAGAAGCCTGAAAAAGAAGCAGCAGCTCCAAGCTGACCAAGATCTGCTTGCAGACAGATGGACTAAGGTCCTGGCAGCCGAGGAATACGGACTCGACCGCCCCACCAAAGGGTACCCAAAGCACAATTAGCTACCTCAACTTGAGAAGGAGGTCCTAAAGTCCACACCCCGACGCCAATACATCACGGTCCGGGGCAATATGCAGGAAACGCGAGGCAACGTCCATAAACCACGACGCAACAGACATAAGCGTCACAAAAATAATGGTGACGCCCAAGACACGGCAGTCGGTGCCGGATGATGCGGCTCCCAGTCCGATCAGCGGAAAGAGAACAATACATGCCCATCCGGCCCGGGCAGCATACTCGACCAACCATGTCATATCCATGGTACCCCTGGAAGGGCAGCCAATCATACCAGTAAAGAATGTCGGATATTCAAAACGCTGGAAACAATAAAAAGGGGTTTCAAAGCTATGAAGACAACGAGGAGCCCAGACCATCAAACATTAGGAGGTAAAAGAAAAATCCTCCGCAAACCAACAAGGGAACGCATGTGTACTCCTTGGGATGCCGACTCAACAATACAAGTCACCCCACAGTACAAAAATACGGCCGATCATCTCCGATCACACGCATCCGTCAGCCAATTTCAACCATGGCAATTCAATTGCACTTACCAACGACCCAACAGCTTGGTGGGTTCCACCTCACACGAGCCCCTATTGGCATAAACAAGAGCCCAAAGTTGCTGCGCCAAGACACACGATTCACCGGATAGGTATTGATCGCCGAGGATCAAACCCACTAAAAACATCTTCTCAAAGATGTCGTTCTGTGTAAAGGCCAAGTTTTACAGGCCCACCACCCTAGAGGTTGTCTTCGGATCACCAAACAAACACCATACCGAAGAGTAAGTCTTCGGCATTGTCCCCTTATAGAGTAACTATTATATACTACCGGGACGAACCGCGTTGGCTCAACTCAACGCGGTACCACTCCATGCCCACGTGACATAGTCACAATTATGGGCAAGGCCGAACTCCACCCCGACACTGGAAAGTATATCGTCGCTGAGGTAGCGAGTTGTGCCTTTCTAATGAACCTCGATTCAACAGCCAACTACCCGGACACCAACAAAGGAGTTCGAGCTACTTTACGGCAGGATAGCCCGACTCGACCAGGCTCCGATCAAGCACCCGCGGTTCAACCACCCTATGACACGCAAATGCCTCTAAGCATTCTTTCTTTACAGGCTCACTTTTGCACAGAACAGGACTGGTGACATGGAATCAGCTCGGACGCACAAAGAGGGAATACACAAGTATTCCCCAGGAAGACAGTCTGGATACACTTCGGATCCGCACACGGCATCCTCCCGTCCGGTCGCAACAGGTTCCGCCAGTATACCTCCTTTCATAGCATAAACCATACTTATACGCATAGACGTGTCACTCCACTACAACACGTAGAACTATATGACACTTACCGGCCGTCATTCCTCATTGACGCCTTTTTCGTCATAACAACACTCGCACATAGTGTCATGCCCCACTATGCCAGGGGCTTCATTGTCCTCATAATATGGCAACAAAGTCCGGCCACCCTCTCGGTCGCTCGGCACCCCGAACTTATAGCACTATATGCATCAGCTCCGAATCATGTCTTGGGTCATTAGTTGGGTTTGCTCGGTTCCCATGTTTTGCTACCTTACGTTCCGCTCCATCGGCTAAGGTATCGCTGAGAGAACTACTGCGATTGTGTCCCGGTTCTTCCGGACGAGCACCTCAGTAGAGATAGCCAAAAACTGACGGTCATGATACGACGAGAGCTGGTCAGCTGTTCGAGAGGTTGTAAAATCTTTAAGGATTTATTCTGCATAATAAAATAGCAAATGCAGAGTGCGATGGATCGGTCTTCCAATCAGGCGCTGTTAGAGCCCCTAGTACGGTCTTCCGAACACTAGGGGCTGCGCCTACCATACTCGAATTCCTATGGCTAAGTGAGAGTGATAAAGCCCTATAGTCTGATTGCCTGGTTCGTTGTGATGAACACCTCCTTTAAGGACCCAAAAATGGGATAAAGAGTGTTCAGGTATGTCCGGAACACCCTCGTACTTTCTACGTGGGGGCAGAAGCCGACGACTGGCCAACTCTCAGGATTCATATATATCAAACGGACGCAAGGAAGAAAAAACTTTCATATAACAGGCAATAAGTAATAACAGTTCCAGTATTCCGCATTACAAAGGACAGCATGACTGCCTTCAAGGAAATATAATGTCTTTGGTACATTGTTCCGCCACAAGGCGGGCTCCTTTCAGGACACCATCATAATATAATTCAGTCTTGCGGTGCTTGCGGTGGTCCCTCAGTCATCAGCTTTTCAGCGTCAAGCTTCCCCCAGTGCACCTTCGCACGGGCGAATGCCATACGTGCACCTTCTATACAGACCGACTGCTTAATGACTTCAAGCCGAGGGCAAGCACCAACAATCCGCTTCACGAGTCCGAAGTAATTGCTTGGAATTGGCTCAGCGGGCCACAACCGGACAACTAAGTCCTTCATGGCTAGTTTGGCCGCCTGGTGCAGTTTGATCAGCTGCTTCAGCTGATCGACAAAGGGCACTGGATAATTCGGCGCCAAATACTGCGACCAGAAATGCTTTTCCACAGACTTATTCTCCTCAGCCCGGTAGAATTGAGCAGCATCAGATATGCTGCATGGCAGGTCCGCAAACGCCCCTGGAGAAACAAGAATTCAATTTGTCACTTTGAATTTCTCCTGCTACTATATATAAATCACTTTGAGTAAAAAATACTTACCAACCGCAATCTTCCTCGCCTCCTGAATATCCTCCAGAGCACCTCAGGCTTCCTCCCGAACATCATTTGCGGCTTGGAGAGCTTGGGAGAGTTCGGATTCTTTCCCTGCTAGACTCTGCTCCAAGGTCTCGCTTTTCTCCACGGCCTCCTGGAGCTCTCGTTCAGCTTCAATGGCCCCGGCCTCGTGCTTCTCGCGAAGAGCCTGCTCCGCGGCGGCCTTCTTGTCGGCTTTGGCCACAACCTTTTTCAGCGCCTCAATTTCGGCATTTGCCCCTAGAGCACACAATACAAATGATTTCATCAGGCACTACTACTCATTTGTGCTTAACTTATCAAAGGTTTTAACATACCTTGATTGTCCTCCAACTGCTTCTTCACTCGGCCAAGTTCTTCTTCGGCCCGCTCTAGACTCTGCTTTAGTCCGGACACTTCCGCAGTATGAGAGGCGGTCATCGCTACAGACGCATGTTTTCAAACAAAGAGATATATGTCATTAACTGAGTCTCCTACGAAGCGGAAATTTGATCCCCTGTCCGGTTCTCTCTTTCACCGGACAGTGCATCAGGGGCTACTGTTCATACTATGACAATCTTCAAAGGTTTCTAAAAACATACCTCAGAGCCTTTTATATAAGGCTAATACAGGATTCATTCAGTCCGCTCTTAGCGGACTGAATCTTTTCAATCACCGCACCAATAAGGGCGCGATATTCATCGACGATGGATGCATTCTTTAGCGCTGTCGATAGGCCGCCCTGCAGCTCTGCTTGGACAGAGGTTGCCGGCGGAGCGGGCTTGCCTCCTTCCGTCAAGGGGGGCTGCCTGCCTAATCCTGTAACTTCAAAGGTCTCCAGGACCGTGTCCGATCAAGGGCGAATCTAAAATCGCCCCATCGTCAACGCTCATGGGAACCGTTGCTCCCTGCAGTATCCGCCCCGGTGTGCCCTCCTGGTGCAGGTCTCACTGAGACGACACCTCGGTGTCGCACCCAGGCTTCGGGGAAGAGGCCTCAGGAGGCGTCTCGCTCTCCAGGGCATCTGAGCTCAGCGAATCCTCCGATGAGCACTGTTCAGCGTGAGACCTCGCCGGGCTGCACAAAGTATGGCGCAAGTTAAAATATTGCACCCTAGTAATCCTGGGCGCTTAGGCGTGTTCGGATTTTGTGTACTCGCGATTTTACCAGGGGATGGGCCCTGGGATCCCACTCTGGGCTGCTATTGGTAGCCGTGGTGGACACCTCTGGAAGGGGATTCTTTCCCCTCTTCGGCGATTCAGCCTCCAAGGATGAGGAGGCCGTTCTTTTCTTTCCTCCCCCCGTGGAGGACTCGTCTTCTTACTCCTTCTCTTCATCTTCGGAGGAAGGATGGGCATTGGAGTCTTCGGATTTTGTGTTCGAAGCACCGCGGCGACGGAGGCTGCTCTGGGTCTCCTTGGCCTCCTTGAAGGCTTCTTTCTTCGGCGCCTTGTAAGGCGCTCAGACCAGCATCTTCGTCAGAAGAGGTCCTGCCGGTTCCTCCGGCAGCGGGGCCGGACAATGTATCAGACCCACCTTCTTCGTCCATTCCTGGGATAATTGTGGAAAGCATGATAAAGCGTCTCCCTCGGTCTTATGCCAGCTAAACATGGATAGACAGAATATAGCGATAACTTACCGGACTTGCGGAACGGGACAGTTGATACCCGCGATCATCGGCGGAGCCCGGCCACGGTTTGCCAGACTTTAAGAGCACCTTCCAGATATCCTTGTGTGAGGAGCCGTAGAGCTCCCGCAGGGTCTGGTACTCGGCCGGGTCGTATTCCCACAAATTACAGGCCCGGTCTTTGGCAAGGGAGAACCAAAGTAACTAACATCACCTAGACTACATTGATGAGTTTGACATGCTTGTCTACCACGCCCTTGACGCGTGCTTGGAGCACCGACAGCTCATCGGATGAGGACTAGTTCAGGCCCTTCTTGGGCCAGGACGCGAGCCGCAGAGGGGCTCCGGATCTGAATTCGGGAGCAACGGCCCACTTTTTACCACGTGGCTCAGTGATGTGGAACCACTACTGCTGCCACTCCTTGACGGAAACATTGAAGGTTCCTGCCAGCCATGTGACCTTGGGCATCTTGTTCACCATGGCGCCGCCGCACTCGGCGTGCTCGCCGTTCACCACCTTGGGCTTCACATTGAAGATCTTCAGCCATAAGCCAAAGTGGGGCGAAATACGGAGAAAGGCCTCACACACGACGATAAACGCCGAGATATTAAGGAAAGAATTAGGGGACAGATCATGAAAATCAATCCCGTAATAATACATGATGCCGCGAACAAATGGGTGAAGGGGAAACCCGAGCCCGCGGACAAAATGAGGAAGAAACACGACCCTCTCGTGAGGCTCCGGGTTAGGGACAATATGTCCGGCCGTCGGAAGACGGTGGCCGATTTTCTTGGCCAGGTACCCGGCCTCTTGAAGCTTTTTGATATCCTTCTCCTGGTCGGTAGAGGCCATCCATTTGCCTCCTGCTCCGGATCCGGACATCTTCGGAGAACCTCTTTTTGGTGGAGAAGACGAACGGTTGGGCGCTAGGGCTCGAGCGAAGGGGAATGGATGAGCAGAAAGAAAAGGCGTGGGTAAAGAGAAGGAGTCCTTATCTCTTTATAGAGGCCATAAAAACTTTTGCGCCTCCCTACTTGCCTGATGGAACCCGCTCGTTCCCCACTCACCGCGATTGGCGGTACGGTTGGGCTACCCGCGCCCGTATTGATGAAAGTCTCGTGATAAGGGGAACACGATCTCTGCTTCGACAAGATGTGCCGAGGAAGCCGCCTCGCAATATGTGCGGTGGCTGGTTGTGGGAAAACGGTTCGAATAATGACTCAACCATGGTATGATGTCACGATATCTAAAGTTGTCAGCAGATTATATTTGTGGAATATCGTTCTCTCTATGGTGGTATGTGAAAATCGTCTTACAGAGCCGGACACGATCCTTGATCTACTGTGGAGTATTCGGAGATGGAACCCGCCTTGCAATGCCGAAGACAATCTGCGTGCCGGACTCATCGTCATTGAAGCCTGTTTCAGGGGCTACTAAGGGAGTCCTGGATAAGGGGGTATCCGGACAGCCGGACTATATACTTTGGCCGGACTGTTGGACCGTGAAAATACAAGACTCAAGACTTCGTCCCGTGTCCGGATGGGACTCTCCTTTGCGTGGAAGACAAGCTTGGCGATCCGGATGTTAGATCTCCTTCTTTGTAACCGACTCTATGTAACCCTAGCCTCCTCCGGTGTCTATATAAACTGGAGGGTTTAGTCCGTAGGACAACCACAATCAGAATCACAGGCTAGCTTCTAGGGTTTAGCCTCTACGATCTCGTGGTAGATCAACTCTTGTAATACTCATATCATGAAGATCAATCAAGCAGGAAGTAGGGTATTACCTCCATCGAGAGGGCCCGAACCTAGGTAAAACAGCGTGTCCCTGCCTCCTATTACCATTAGCCTTAGATGCACAGTTCGGGACCCCCTACCCGAGATCCGCCGGTGTTGACACCGACACCATTCGTCCTAGCCAATAATGTAGCGCACGTTTTCTATGTGAAGCACATGTCTACCAAACCGAGAAAAAGAAAAGATAAGGAAGCGAATACATCATACGATGACCCAAAACATCACATACTTCTTTCAGGAAAAAGAGACAGCATGGGATTGGAGGGCAAGACAGACATGTCTGAAGATTATGAAAAGTTTCATGAAATTCCTCCGTTCAAAGTGAAGGCTGACTCAAGCACCCTGTTAAATGATGAAGATTATCCATGGTTACGGCGTAGTAAGAAAAGGACACAAGCGAAGAAAAAGTGAAGACTTTCTCTCCACAACTATTATGATGATGCCTTTGATCTAGAATATCACTGCAGTTACATGTGAAGAAATGAAATGCCTTTTGTAACAGATGAGTTTCCGTCTGAAACCCTGATACTTCGAAAGAGATTGTCCGTTTTGTACACGAAGTGCATCCAGTTTTTGCCGTAACCCTCTCAACATGTTAGCACATTCTATGTGGGTGAAATGATGATACCATGCCAACTTTCAACCTTTTCAGAGTTCGTTTGTAGTGCTTTTCAATTTCAGGGTCATTTAGCTTAAAAAACAGTAAATGTATGAAAAATACCAGATGAAGTCAGAAAGAGTTGAAAATTGATGATGTGGCTTTGAATGGTTCATTTTGAACACACAAGTAGTCTGAAGTTCAACTAAGGTCAAAAAATTAAATACCTTTGTAACAGATGAGTTTTCGTCCAAAACCCTGATACTTCGAAAGAGATTGTCTGTTTTGTACACGGAGTGCATCCAGTTTTTGCCATAAGTCTCTCAACTTTTTATAACATGGTATGTGGGTGAAATGATGCTACCATGCTAACTTTCAACCTTTTCAGAGTTCATTGGTAGTGCTTTTCAATTTTAGGGTCATTTAGCTCAAAAAATCAGTAAATGCATGAAAAATACCAAATGAAGTCAGAAAGGGTTGAAAATTGATGATGTGGCTTTGAATGGTGCATTTTAAACACAAAAAAGTCTGGAGTTCAAATAAGTTCAAAAAAATGAAATCCCTTAGTAACAGATGAGTTTTAAATCAAAACCACGATACTTGAAGAGATTGTCCATTTTGTAGACGAAGTGCATCCAGTTTTTGCCGTAACCCTCTCAACTTTTTAGAACATGCTATGTGGGTGAAATGATGATAAATGCTATCTTTCAACCTCTTCAGAGTTCATTTGAAGTGCTTTTCAATTTCAGGGTCATTTAGCTCAAAGAATAAACTAATAGCAAAGTGAATGAACTAGAATTTTTTTATGAAACTCTAATAGCAAGAAGAATGAACTAAAAGAATGAACTAGAAAACTTTAATGAAACTCTAATAGCAAAAAGAATGAACTAGAAAACTTTAATGAAACTCTAATAGCAAAAGGAATCAACTAAAAAGCTTTTATAAACCTCTAGTATTTTTGAAACTAAAACTTTAATAGCAAACTAATATAACAAAATCTTTTTTTGATTGAAACAGACATTTCAAATAACCTAAAAATTACAAAACTGAATATAATGATAAAACGCAGTAATATTAAATAGCAAGAAAAAGAATCACTCAAAAATCTATTTTTATAGTAAAGTTATTCACAAACTAGTGATTCACACAAATTTCAAAAAAAATTAAATTTAAACTATTCAAATTTGAAAACTAATGGCACTAACAGAAAGTTTGTAATTTTTGTGACTTGAAAGCAAAAAGAATCACCGAAAAACAGTAAGTATTTAGCTGTAAGTAGAAACAAAATAAAATAAATAAAGCAAAAAACAAAAAAACTGGAATTTTTTTAAAAAAATGCCACCTACTAGGCCACCACGGCCTGAATACGACTAGAAACCCAACAAGCTTGTTGGGCCAGGATTCAGGTCCGCAGCAGGTCCAATAGGCCCACAGGCAAATGAGTGACAAATTAGGCCCGAAAGCCTGCAGTTGAGAGGAGCTCGAGAGGGTGGGCACATCAGTGCTTATAAAGCACTCTCGAGCTCTCTCAGGTAACAAGGTGAGACTAAACATCCCACCGCACCGCGCCAGCACAAGGCCTTTGGTCCTAGTTGGAGGCACCAACCGGAACGAAAGGGGTGCATTGATACCAGTTCAAATTTGGTAGCCGGATGCACTATTTAAAATATTAGAAAAACTTAGCACGTTGACACTTCTATGCTATCACAAAATTCAAAATGTAAATTAGATATAAAAATGACAAATCCGACAGTGAATAACATATAATATAAGTTTGGCTGAGAATTTGCCCATTACCTCTATTGATTACAAATTTCTCATTTTTTGTATCTCAAGCAATGCCTTAAATTTTAATTTGAATTTTTTCGACAATGTATATTGATAATGCCGATGTACTAAATATTTTTTTCCAGATTTTCCTAACATTTTAATTTTTTTAGGCAACCCTAACATTAAATGGTGCAATGGAAGTTGGGTGCATTAGTGTAGCAGGTATCCCGCGGGCCGGTGCTAACATATCGGGCCGCTGGTGCAAAACAACGATATGAGCCTACTTAGTGAAAACACTTGTATTTTTATTTTATTCATCACACCAATAAAAAATGTGAGGAAAACTTTCGATCTATCCATCAACTATCAAGGTAGTACAAAGAACACCAGAAATACGAAAATTCATCTAGGCCAGGTCCATAAACCACCTAGCGACGACTGCAAGCACTGGGCAAGCCAAAGGCACGCCACAATCATCGACCCTCCCTCATCAGAGCCGGGCTAACCTTGTTGTAGTAGATAGTCAGGAAGTCGTCGTGCTAAGGCCCCATAGGACTAGCGCACCAGAACAACAACCGGCGCTGATGAAGAAAACGTAGACCAGAAGGATCCAACCTGTGGACACATTAACACAGACGAACGGAGACCGGATAAACGTGGATCCATTGAAGACTAGCGCCGATCGAATCCCATGAGATCCGCCGAAGACAAACCTTAACACGCTGTCGGGTGATGCTAGAAACATCATCAGAACGGGGGCTAGGAGGGAAGAACCTTATTCCATCTACAGAGAGCAGCCGCCACCTCGCATCTCTGAGCAGGACACAACCCCTAACAAAATTAAAAAAACATTAGAAAATGAAGTTCTCCCTGTTGGGGAACGTAGCAGAATTTTAAAATTTTCTACGCATCACCAAGATCAATCTATGGAGTTATCTAGCAACGAGGGGAAAAGGAGTGCATCTACATACCCTTGTAGATCACGAGCGGAAGCGTTCAAGAGAACGGGGTTGATGGAGTCGTACTCGTCGTGATCCAAATCACCGATGACCGAGCGCCGAACGGGCGGCACCTCCGCGTTCAACACACGTATGGTTGGGAAGACGTCTCCTCCTTCTTGATCCAGCAAGGGGGAAGAAGAGGTTGATGGAGATCCAGCAGCACGACGGCGTGGTGGTGGATGCAGCAGTGATCTCGGCAGGGCTTCGCCAAGCTTCTGCGAGAGGGAGAGGTGGTGCGGGGGGAGAGGGAGGCGCCAAGGACTTGGGTGCGGCTTCCCGCCCTCCCCCCTCTTTATATAGGGACCCTAGGGGGGCGCCGGCCCTAGGAGATCCAATCTCCAAGGGGGGTGGCTTGCCCCCCAAGCCAGGTGAGGCGCCCCCCACCCCTAGGGTTTCCAACCCTAGGCGCAGGAGGGGCCAAGGGGGCGCACCAGCCCACCAGCGGCTGGTTCCCCTCCCACTTCAGCCCATGGGGCCCTCTGGGATAGGTGGCCCCACCCAGTGGACCCCCGGGACCCTTCCGGTGGTCCCGGTACAATACCGGTGACCACTGAAACTTTCCCGATGGCCGAAACTGGACTTCCTATATATAATTCTTCACCTCCGGACCATTCCAGAACTCCTCGTGACGTCCGGATCTCATTCGGGACTCGAAAAACTTTCGGTTACTGCATACTTATATCTCTACAACCCTAAGCGTCACCAAACCTTAAGTGTGTAGACCCCTACGGGTTCGGGAGACATGCGACATGACCGAGACGACTCTCCGGTCAATAACCAACAGCGGGATCTGGATACCCATGTTGGCTCCCATGCTCCTCGATGATCTCATCGGATGAACCACGATGTCGAGGATTCAATCAATCCCGTATACAATTCCCTTTGTCAATCGATGCGTTACTTGCGAGATTCGATCGTCGGTATCCCAATACCTCGTTCAATCTCGTTCTGCAAGTCACTTTACTCGCATCAGTAATGCATGATCCCGTGACCGGACACTTGGTCACATTGAGCTCATTATGATGATGCATTACCGAGTGGGCCTAGAGATACCTCTCCGTTATCACGGAGTGACAAATCCGATCTCGATTCGTGCCAACCCAATGTACACTTTCGAGAGATACCCGTAGTGCACCTTTATAGTCACCCGATTCGTTGTGACGTTTGGCACACCCAAAGCACTCCTACGGTGCATCGGAGTTGCACAATCTCATGGTCTAAGGAAATGATACTTGACATTTGGAAAAGCTCTAGCAAACGAACTACACGATCTTGTGCTATGCTTAGGATTGGGTCTTGTCCATCACATCATTCTCCTAATGATGTGATCCCGTTATCAATGATATCCAATGTCCATAGTCAGGAAACCATGACTATCTGTTGATCAACGAGCTAGTCAACTAGAGGCTCACTAGGGACACGTTATGGTCTATGTATTCACACATGTATTATGATTTCCGGATAACACAATTATAGCATGAATAATAGACAATTATCATGAACAAAGAAATATAATAATAATCATTTTATTATTGCCTCTAGGGCATATTTCCAACACTCCCGCCGCAAGGGTTAGGATCCACCGCACCTCCATGGCCCTAAGACCGCAAGAGACGAGGTAGACCAACGGCGGCACCGGCAGGAGGCACGAGAAACCCTAGCACATTGGGTGCAGGTACTAGCGGCCACCCTAGTACGGGATGCACGAGAAGATATGAGACCATGCTGATGTGGTTGCTAACCGGCAAGTATGTCATCACAACAATATTCATACAAGTATATTGTAGAAAATGGAACTTTTATTGGAGATTTTTTAGAAAACTATGCATGTAATTTACCTTCTAAGATAGTGTAGGCTCAGACGGTCAAGACAACAAATGACGTCCAACGAGTGATCCATCAAGTTAGCCAGCCGTGGCCCAGACTTGAATTTTATTTTAGCATGTTTGGATTGTTGAACCGTTTTGCTTTGTTGCATTGTTGAATTATTGAATTGTGATGAATTTTGTGCTATATGATCGCATGGATGACATGAATTTGAGGGTTTAAATTTAAGGAAGGTGGCTGCCTCATGGGCCGTCCGACGCTGTGTCGTGGACGCCGTCGAGGCGTACTATGCGGTGAGCGGTTTGCCAAGTGAGTTGTATTTTCATCCCCTCCGGCGTAAAGCTGGCCAAACGGGCCGGGCCAACCAGGCTACCCCGCGAGCACGCTGGCATGGCCCGCCATGGGCCAGGCACGACACAGACTAAACAGGATGTCACGCGCCATGCCTGGGCCTGGAGGCTGGGCACCCGGGCTGGCACGGCAAGCCCGCTAGCACAACAGGCTGAAAAATATGCAACCGAGCGTGCTAAACAGGCCAACGTGCCAGCCCGTTTAGTAGCTAGGCCGTGCCTGGCCCAGGAGGCGCAGCACGCGGGCCGTGCCCAGCTCTTCTGCTCCGGCGTTTGGATTAAATAAAGCAAAAAAAAAAAATGCGTTTCTTATCCCGTCGAGTGTTCCACGGCGGCGCGGCGTGCCTCCATCCCCTCCGGCCTCTCACCCCGACGCCGGCGGCCGTAAGTTTCTTCCTCACCTACCTCTTCCTTAGTTAATTTCTTCTCGATTTTCCGGATCCGCGACGTCGAAGGCTTCCTCCTCCCTCGGATTTTCCCTCAGTCCTCGGATTTGCCGTCACTCCTCGGATCTCCCTGCAGTCCAAGTTCCGGCCGGATATAGATGGAGGAGAGGGCGGAGGAGATCAATCTGAGCAAGCCGAGGCTGCGCGCGATGGGGAAAAAGCTACCCCCTTCTACTCCGACGGCGGGAAGGCGGCGCAAAGGTCCCTCCTTGGCCCCGCTCTCCGCCTGCAAGCGCCGGCGGACCCCTGAGGCAAGCGGCTGGGCTTCCCTCCCCACCGATGTGGTTCACCTCGTCACCAGCCGCCTGCTGGCCGGCGACTTGGTGGACTACATCGTCTTCCGGGCCGTCTGCTCCGGCTGGCGCAGCTGCACGGGCGACGCGCGCGACCCCACCCTGCGCAAACCGGACCTCCTGCCGCGCGGCTGGGTCGCCCTCTGCGACGGCGACGGGGTACGCCCGGACGACGCCGGCGAGATCAGCTTCTTCCACACGCGGACGGCCAGATGCCTCCGCGTCTGCCTGCCAGAGCTCCGGCGCCATAGGATCGTCGGCTTCACCCAGGGACTGATCATTCTTCTGAACAAACGCACCGCGGCCGTCCGGGTGCTGCATCCCTTCACGCGGGTCGTGGTCGACCTCCCGTCCCTCGTCCCCGTGTTCCACGACGCTGTCAGGGACCGGAACTCTCTGCTTGACATGAATGCCGCGGTCTGCAGCGCGTCCGCGACCTCCATTGCCGTGGTGGCCTGGTTCCCGTGGGCGGGTGGTGATCGGCGCCGAGGCTGGCCGCCCGCTTGGGAGGTCCTCCACCGAGGGCTTTTCCTTAGGAGCATCTTGCCCTTCCAAGGAAGGCTTTACGCCACCGTCGCCATGGGTGGCTCAATGAAGATCATACAGCTGTACCCGAGATCACCCCACCCTGTGCTTGCTCATGTTCCAAATGATTTTGGTGATCTGGACCTATGCAGCTACTTCCTCGTGGAGTCCGGTGGGCGAGTGCTGCTTGCCGTCCACCATTTAACTGCACAAAATTGTGGCATGGAGCCCTTCCAGCAAAATGCCTATAAGCTCTTTGCGTTGGACATCGATCACGGTGAGCTGATCCCAGTGAACTGCCTCGGTGGCCATGCGCTGTTCCTCAACAGGGATCGGTGCCTGTCTGTTTCGCCAGGGACCTCCCATGTGTCAGCAGCAACTCCATTTACTTCTCTTTGTACCGTGACCCTGTTGTGGTGCACTCCGTGAGACAGGTTTCTCTGAGCTGCTAGCAGTGTCATGCCAAATACATGACGGGAAGGATAGGATCCGACCCTCCGTGCGCCCTTTCACCATTGCTGACCATCTTCTAACCTACTGCCATCCTCAGCAGTGGTAAGTCTCTTTTCTCAATTTTCTTCTTTGCATGTATCATGTGCGATACTACATTATGACTGTCTTCTCTTCCCCTATGAAGGACAAACGGACTCATGTTTCATGAGTACCACTCTATACCTGAATCTTTCGAGGAATTGAGGAAGAACATCAAGGCAAAAGATTCTGAACTACGGATTCCTCGCGTTGCAGTTTGTTGATCCGAAGGAGGAAACAGAGTCACTGAATAGTGAAGGTATAAATAATGCCAATAGACAGTTGATGCATAATTCCTTGCTCGCTCAGTTGGGATCTTTGTGTGGCTAGTTCAATTCCTTGGTGGGTCCCGGCGCATTGTGCATGATCTTTTGATTTTAGCCAGCAGTTTGTCTATGCTATACATATATATATGGTGGTTCATATCTGAGGTTTGGCGAATTAATTGGATCAGTCAAACATGGGTTCATTGCACCTAAGGATATGCAAAAAAAAAAAATCTGGGAGTACCAATGGCAATACCATAGTTCGCTGTGAACAACGATCTGAGTTAACACGCGCCCACTCCTACACCGCAATACAGAGACTCACTCACCAAAACGCTCTAAGTTCGCTGCTCCTGCAGTTTCCATAACCTTAGCTCTTCCAGAATAAGGTGAACCAGCGGATTCCTTGATCTTCCAAAGGTGCATGTGATCAGGATTACCAATGAGTCCGGTTTGTCCCACAGAACATGGTTCTCACTCGAATCCACCAAAGCTCCAATGTGTGAGATGTGCTAGGTGCTATGATATCCAGTTGTGCCTCATGAAGGCATTCGGGCCAAGTTTGTCTCGCCAGCATGGGCTTGTTATGACGGCGGGAAGGCTCATCCCCATTAAGACAGTTAAAGCTGCGGTTGATTCATCACCTGCTGGTCACTGAGGCGCCGGCATGGGTATTGGGAGCAATGGAGAAGTGGGAGAGAGCCTTCTTTTGGGCAGGTACTGATGAAATCAATGGCGGCAAATGCCTTGTGGCGTGGAGCAAGTTGTTCAGCCAACCTGCGGTGGGGGGCTAGGAATCGAAACCTAAAGCTCCAGGGGCTTGCGCCGTGTGCGCTGGGAGTGGCTGCGTTGTACTGACCCTGGAAAAACCATGGCAAGGATTGCAAATATTTGGAGATATTTCTGCAAGGCTCGTATTTCAGTCAGGTTTGCATTACAGTTGCGGGGTGGCAGGCACATCTTATTTTGGAGAGATTGCTCGATAATGGTTATTATGTTGCTGAGTTTTCGCCGCTAGTTCTGGAGTTCATTCGGCTGCCCTGGTCTGTTGCTGGAGTTCATTCGGCTAGCTCTGTGTACCGTTTGCTTACTATCTTCTTCACCGGTGCTGACTGCACATGGAGATGCTGGGCACCCTTAACCTGCAAGATAATTGCCTGGCTAGCTTATACTACAATATCGGCTTTGGACCTGATTGGGACAACTTGTGATTGCCGAACCATTACCTACCAATGTAGGAACAGTGGCCATATTATCAGCATTTATGGTCTTATTTTGACGTTTTTGAACTGTACTAGCTAATTGCCCGTGCGTTGCAACGGGACCACATAAATTTTAAGAGTTCAATATTATAATCATGTCAACAATACATTTAGTATTATCTTGCGACCTTTATTACCATGAAATCCCCACCGCCTCATCCCCCTGCACGCACACATTCCCAACTTACCACTGGACCATGTTAGAATTAATGGGCTAGGTCCATAGCAATTTCTAAAATCTCAAAGCCTATGTGTAAAATGGCAAGTGGTGGTGCTAAGTTTAGTCCCACCTTGGAAGTTGAAGAAGAGTTGGACCTCTTTATATAGTGGGTTCTCTCCACCACTCTAAGTGGTGTGTGAGAAGAGAAAGGAAAACCACATCGCTGTTGCCGTCATGGCCGGGCCGGGCCGGGCCATGGCGGCGAGCGAGGCGAGGTACAAGGCACATAAACGACGGAAAAATTCTGTGGGATGCAATCAATGCAAAATTCGTGCAACAGATGCAGGCAAAGGAACTGTACATCATGGAGAGTTTTCATGACTACAAGATGGTGAATAACCGTTACGTGGTTGAACAAGCTCATGAGATACAATGCATTGTGAAGGAACTTGAACTCCTTAAATGTGTTCTACCCGACAAATTCGTGGCTGGGTGCATGATTGCAAAGTTGCCTCCTTCATGGAGGAATTTCGCCACAACTACGAAGCATAAGAGACAGGAGATATCAGTTGAAAATCTGATTGCATCTCTTGATGTTGAAGAAAAAGCTCGGGCTAAAGATACCACCGAAAAGGAGGTGAGGTTCAGCCTCACTGCTAACATGGTGCAGAGGTACCCACGAATAAGAACAAAGGGAAGAACAAACCTGTTTTCAACAAGCCTAGCAAGACTACTACCTTCAAGAAGAAGTTCAACAAGGCTGAGCTAGAGTGCTACGCCTGTGGGAAGCCTGGACACTTTTCCAAGGAATGCCCTAAACGTGCAGACTGCAGAGGGAAAACAAGCTCCAAGACTGTCAACATGGTGACCGCTAGCAATACTGATGGGTATGGTAATTTACCTATTGTGCTTTCAGTATTTCAATCATCTTCGTGGTGGATTGATTCGGGTGCTAACGTTCATGTGTGTCTTGACATCTCCTGTTTACTTCTTATCAGTCGCAAGGGATTCTTCCGTCCTAATGGGGAATGGGTCACATGCTTACATTCGTGGCATTGGCACGGTGGATCTGAAGTTTACTTCGGGAAAGATCGTGCAACTAAGGAACGTGCAGCATGTCCCTACTATGAACAAGAATCTAGTTAGCGGCTCCCTTCTATGTCAAGATGGATTTAAGGTAGTTTTAGAGTCTAATAAAGTAATCGTGTCAAGATTTGGACAATTTATAGGAAAAGGCTATGAGTGCGGAGGCTTGTTCCGTTTTTCTCTTTCAGATTTTTCCAATAAGTCAATAAACCAAATTTGTGCTAGTGTTAATGATGATGCAAGTATTTGGCACTCTCGTTTATGTCATATTAATTTTGGTTTAATGTCTCGGCTATCCAAAGATGAGTTTAATTCCGAACTTCCACGGTTGCCAAAGGTTCTAAGTGCCATAGTTGTGTGCAATCTAAGCAACCTCGAAAGCCTCATAAGGCTGCCGAGGAGAGAAACTTGGCACCTCTAGAACTCATACATTCTGATCTTTGTGAGATGAATGGTGTGTTGACAAAAGGTGGAAAGAGATATTTCATGACTTTGATTGATGATGCGACTAGATTTTGCTATGTTTATTTGTTGCAAACTAAAGATGAAGCATTAGACTACTTTAAAATCTATAAAGCTGAAGTTGAAAATCAACTAGAGAGAAAGATCAAGTGTCTTAGGTCCGATCATGGTGGAGAGTATTTTCCAAAAGTTTTTGATGAATTTTGTGAGGAACATGGTATTATTCATGAGAGGACGCCTCCCTATTCACCTCAATCAAATGGAGTGGCCGAGAGGAAAAACCGCACATTGACCGACTTGTGAATGCCATGTTAGACACCTTCTTTGGTTTATCTAAGGCATGGTGGGGGGAGGCTCTATTGACTTCATGTCATGTCCTGAATAGAGTTCCCAACAATAATAAAGAGAAAACCCCTTATGAGGAGTGGGTTGGGAGAAAACCATCACTTTCTTATTTGCGCACTTGGGGATGTTTGGCAAAGGTCAATATTCCTATTCCTAAGAAACGCAAACTTGGACCAAAAGGCAGTGGATTGTGTCTTTCTAGGGTATGCTCAGCAGAGCATTGCTTATAGGTTTTAGTGGTAAAATCTGAAGTACCTGATATGCATGTTGATACTATAATGGAATCTCGTGATGCAACATTTTTGAGAACATATTTCCTATGAAAGATATGCATAGCATTGCTAGATTTTCTTCTGAGATAATTCCTGAATCTAGTACAACTGATGAATATTTCGAACAATCACATGATGAAGTCCTTGAGAAGGATAACAATGAAGTTCCTAGAAGGAACAAGAGACAAAGGATTGCAAAATCCTTTGGTGATGATTTCATTGTATACCTTGTGGACGACACACCCAAGACGATTCCAGAAGCATATGCATCTTCGGATGTAGATGATTGGAAAGAAGCTGTTCATAATGAGATGGACTCAATTCTTTCTAATGGAACTTGGGAACTAACTGATAGACCATATGGTTGTAAACCTGTGGGCTGTAAGTGGGTGTTCAAAAAGAAGCTAAAGCCCGATGGTACTATTGATAAGTACAAGGCGCGGCTAGTGGCCAAGGGCTACACTCAGAAAGAAGGCGAAGATTACTTTGACACCTATTCACCCGTTGCTAGAATGACCACCATTCGAGTGTTACTTTCCTTGGCTGCCTCTTATGGTCTTATCATTCATCAAATGGATGTAAAGACAGCTTTTCTCAATGGAGAGTTGGAAGAGGAGATCTATATGGATCAACTGACGGGTTTGTGGTAAAGGGTGAAGAGAGAAAGGTGTGCAAGTTGTTAAAATCCTTGTATGGTCTCAAACAGGCACCTAAGCAATGGCATGAGAAGTTTGAAAGAACTTTGACTTCTGCAGGATTTGTCATTAACGAGGCTGATAGGTGTGTTTACTATCGCCATGGTGGGGGCAATAGTGTCATATTATGTTTGGTACAAACATTAATGCAATTAATGAAGTCAAGTCTTTTCTATCAAAAAGTTTTGACATGAAAGATCTGGGAGAAGCCGATGTAATTCTAAACATCAAACTTATTAAGGATGAGAGTGGGATTACATTAACGCAATCTCACTATGTTGAGAAGGTCTTGAACCGATTCGGTTTTATGGATAGCAAGCCTTCTCCAACACCTTATGATCCCAAAGCGTGACACTCGAGAAAAACAAGAAAGGAACGAGAGATCAATTAAGATACTCTCAAATTGTCGGTTCACTCTTGTACTTAGCTAGCGCTACAAGACCAGATATCTCTTTTTCTGTGAGCAAACTGGATATGTTCATGTCCAACACGGGTGATGATCATTCGCATTCACTAGAAAGTCTCTTGCTCGATCTGAGAGGTACTATGAGTTACGTAATTACTTATTCAGGCATCTCTTTGTGCTAGAAGGATATAGTGATTCAAATTGGATCTCCGATGTTGATGTACTTTACGCAACAAGTGGGTATGTATTTACTCATGGTGGTGGCGCAGTGTCATGAAGGTCTTGCAAGCAAACCATATTGACGAGGTCAACTATGGAAGCAGAATTAATCGCTTTGGACACAGCCATCGTTGAGGCGAGAATGACTGCGTGAGCTCTTGATGGACTTGCGGTTGTTGAAAAACCTGTACGGCTATTCTTATGAATTGTGATAACCAAACGGTTATCGCTAAAGTGAACAATTCTAAAGATAATGCAAAGTCATCAAGACACGTGAAAAAGACGTTTGAAGTCTGTCGGGAAGTTGAGAAACTCCGGAGTAATAAGCATTACGTATATACAACAGACAAAAACTGGCAGATCCCTTTACAAAGGGACTATCGTGAAATGTGATAGATATTGCATCGAGGGAGATGGGTATGAGACCCATAGATGTTACACCATAGTAGTAACCCAACCTTTGTGATAGGAGATCCCGTGAATTAGGATGCAGGAAGAACAAGCTATTGGTTAACCGAGGAGAGTAATAACTTATGATCGTCTCCAAGTGAAGATGCAAAACTCTCGAGCTGTAAGGCTCAGATCATAAGGCAGGTCGGCAACATGCCTTAATGTGGTTCTATTGGCTATAATTAGCAAAGATGCCGTCCCTCTGAGCAGTCTTAAAAGAACACACCTATATGAGTTACATTTATGGCATCATGATCTATGAGATTTGGGTGATCTCTAGTAAACTCACGAAGAGACCGGGGAGTATGACGTATAAGCTCCAAACATGGGGTAGCCTCATGGCGGTCAGTCGTGGTTAAGACTTTGAGTGAAACCTGTTCACACAAAACTAGCAATTCAAGGCATAGTCCATTGTCAAGTTGTGAATGGATGTAGCTTAAAGTTCTAGGCGTAAGTTCAACTTAACGATGTCTCTTTGAAACCTTTGGTATATTAAACAAGTGGTGAGAGAAGGCAAATCTCTAAATGGGTATTTGAGATCTGGTGGGGATTGTTAGAATTAATGGGCTAGGCCCATAGCAATTTCTGAAATCTCAAAGCCCATGTGTAAAATGGCAAGTGGTGGTGCTAAGTTTAGTCCCACCTTGGAAGTTGAAGAAGAGTTGGACCTCTTTATATAGTGGGTTCTCTCCACCACTCTAAGTGGTGTGTGAGAAGAGAAAGGGAAAACCACACGCGCGCGCTCGCTCGCCTCGCCTGGCCTGGCCTGGCCGGGGCGTGGCGAGGCGAGGCGGCGCGTACATGCGACATGCGCGTGAATGGTCCGTCTCCTTGCAGGAGCGCAGCTTCCTTTTGCCGTTTTATTTTTATGTCTTGGCAGACAAGTTTTTGATTTCTTGTCCGGTAAGTATACGAATTAGAAACCGAGTCGGTTTGGGATTGTGGTCGCGACACAATACCGCCTCTGGTCCTAAAATATATACAGCTACCGGCTGCGCCGAGACACACCGAAAAAACACCTAGGGTTTTGCCTCATCTCACAACTTGCGCCGCCATCCTAGTCTACTCCATCCCAACGCCCGGCATGCATCGGCGCGTGGGAGAGCAGGTCTCCGGAACCGTTCGTCTTTGCGATCCTGCACCGGAGAGGACGAATTAGGTTTTTGGGAAGCGCTGTCGCGATCGCTCAAATTCGTCATCACGGGTCGTCTTCCGTCCAAGTCGGGCGGTGCTACTCATCCTCGTATTCATCGCCGTCAGCAGCAGATCATCGCCAACATCGTCATCAACACTGTCGCACCCATAATAGCTAACGATCAGTATGTCTGACATCCTCTGTTCATGTCTGTTTCTACAGCTATTGTTACGTGTTTGCTGCTGTTATGCATGTCTTGCTGTTATTCTAGTTTGCTAGATTATTGCATGCTAGTATCTCTTCTAGTCATGAATTATTTACTGGAATTAATCATGAACTTGCCTAATATTCCAACAGACCATAAGCCATCTATGATATTTCCTACCTTGTGAAACTGATTTCTCAAGACCCTTCAATTCCCTGCATCAATTAATTTGATACCCAATTATACAAATACTAACTCTCAATTGTATTTAGGAAAAAATATACATACATGCCCATCCAGAATTTGCTTTTATCTGGATTGACAATGTCTCTTAATTGACATCACCTTATCCACGCTAGTGCAATATCAATATGGATGATATGTATGTTTGCCACCACAACAGAGGGAATTAATTTCATGTAAATCGGCCAGTAAAAGCATACGGACAAACAATATTTCTAAATTCTCAGCGTTATTTTTACGTAATAGGGATTATTTATACTATTCCTTGAATGTGTTCAAACTATTACCTGAACTTGCTACCATCAAATAATAGCAATTAGCCAATGACATACATGTTTAGGTGGACCTTTGTAAAATTTAGAAACTGCTCGTGTGACAAAAAGAAGATACTGAGTGAACATATGGAACAAGGCCTTGTGTGTAGTATAGAAATGAATTAGCAGAATCAGAAGGCTACAAGTAGTATATTTAATCTTGACCCCATAAAACAGTAGTATATTTATTCTTCACATGAGCAAACTATGAAAATAGATCATGGTTCCATCCAACCCGTTCTACCATGCATGTATGAACAAAATTGATACGGACTGTTTGATATAAAAGTTTCATCTTTGAAAAAGACTATCATATAAATACAAAAGACCTACCAAATATTGCAAGCATGCGACTGGATATTATAGGACCAACTTTTACCAATTACTGTGTATTACTTTTGGTGTCCACAAAATGCAGTGAAGTAATTATGAGAAAATAAATATGCAGAGTTGACCAAAACAACTAACCACTATACTTGATGTAGAAGGTGATGAAAGTACGAGCCTGCTGACGGCAACGCCAACTGAAGCTTAAAGAACAACACTCGTGCAGGATTAAAATCTACAATCATACAAACACAACTTCAGCATGATGACATGTTGAATGCAGATTGTAGACCTTCACTTGCAAGCCTTCTCAATCCTCGTAGTATCCTCTCTTGCCTTAATTGCCTTCTCTAATCTTCATCTTGCCGATGTGTTGCACCTCATTCCAGAAAGAAATAAACATGAGCTACTGTGACTTGCAAGGAGCATCAACATATGTATAGACAAATTTTCTTAGTATTAGTTCATAGCAGAAACCAAAGAGTATCAAAACAATCGCTCAATCACCTTTGAGGCTTAAACAACCGATTAGAATTTGTGTAGGCGAGATGGAGCCGTAGACGATATGACATCCTAGCCACTTTGAGAGTGGAGAAAACCATAGACCGAGCCTCCTCTTTGCACTCATCTTTCCCATGGGAGTGGACATGTGCGTCCCTCTCCCTCGCTCTGAGCTCTACTGATACAAACCACACAAGCTAGCAATGGTCGTTTGTTGATGCACGATGAAGCTGGATGACCTCCCCAATCTATTGTGGCGTGAGATCCTAGCGAACATACGCATCGCCAATAGCATCGCAGCCCCATGACCTTAGGGCTCAGACACATGTGTCATCTAGCGAACATAAAGGCCCCACAGCCTCAAGCAAGCACATCCTTTGACCACCGCCGCCGTGCCAACTCAGCACACCGGCCCATGCGCCGTGCTCCCTCGACGAGCCACTCTGCGTCTTGAGTCGCCACAGCCACATGCCATTCCAAGAGAGATGGCCGAGAGGAGAGAGATGACGTAGGATTAGGAGGAGAGGATGAATGGGTACCTCATGTTCGGCTTCTGATCCACCATAAGCACCTCGCTGTTGCTGCCCGGCGCCGCTCGACCAGTCACCACCATTGGAGAATACACGAGATGGGGAAGGGAATAGGGTTTCTCTGGTCTGCTCGTCGGATTGATTGCATTGAGTAGATCGGGAATTGGATCGATCGATGGTGCAAGATCGGAACTTAGGATGGCATTGTGTTTTGATATGATCCCAACACCACGTCATAGGGATCTAGATCAACACCAAGTCGCATACGTGATGTGCCTGGTGTGGATTTTTTGGAGAGAGGTAAACTAACGGTGATGTAGAGATTAATTGTCCTACTAAAGAAGAATCTGCGCGATACGTGAATTAATTCTTGTTTCCTTATATCAATTGGTTTTGGTATTTGGAGATTGATTACCATCCGTTTGTTATATTGGGTTAACAAAGAAGAAATCAATCGCCATGCGTGCATTGATTGTGTTACCAAAGAAGAAATCAATCGCCATGCGTGCATTGATTGTGTTACCAAAGAAGAAATCAACCGCCATGCATGCATTGATTGTGTTACCAAATAAAAGTTGGGTTTGTTTGGCCAAATGAGAAAACCAGTGAAAACCAATGGAGGGAGGGAGGAAAATCGCTGGAGTGGTGGGGAGTCGTACGAGGAGAGGCACGACGAAAGGTGGGACGACGTAAAAGGGGAAACGGAACCTTACGGTTCTTTTAGATAGTAAAGATAAAGATATGGTGAGTGCAAATAAAAATGTAACTTGTCATCATTGATATACACAGATTTACTCTTGGTCATTGGTTTCTCTTCAATTCACTTTTAAGTCGATGCAAATGCCGAGTGCGAAGTTATGGTGACGCCCTTGGATACTTTTATTTTGAGAAAAAAAATTGAAAATGATATTTCCAAGTATAAAAAAAACTGAATTTTTTTCTGTGAAAACTTGTACATATTTGTGATGGATCTCTAATGTGGAAAATCCTATCTCCCGCATTTTGTGGTAGATTGTCGACCGATCGCACACCCTGTCGATAAACTGGGTCGGCCTATCTGAGCGTGCAAGGAGCATCGATTTTTGTGAACCTTTTGGAAGGCCCCTGACGGGTTTTGGGAACCTTCTAGAAGGTTCCTAAACCGAATTTTCTTCTTTTGCTTGTTTTCCGTGGTATTATTTTATTTTTTTTATTTTTTTGTGTTCTTGTTTATCTGTCTCTTTCTTGTTTTCTGTTTCTTATTTTTCTCTTTTTTGTTTCCTTTTTCTTTTCTTTTTTCATTTTTCAAGTTGAACATTCTTTTAACATTTTCTACAAATTTTTCAGATTTTCAAAAAATGTTCCTATTTTTAATTTTTTTCACAAATTCAAAAAATGTTCGAGTTTAAAAAATGTGCAGGAATTCCCGAAAATGTTCCTGTTTTATAATTTGGTCAAAACTTCAAAAAATGTTCAGGAATTCCAAAAGAAGTTCCTCTTTTAAAATTTCTTTACAAATTGGAAAAATGTTCAACATTCAAAAAATGACCAGGAATTTCAGAAAAAGTTCGAGGTTTCAAAATTTGGTCAGAAATTAAAACAAATCGTGTTTCATAAAATGTTCAAGAATTCAAAAAATGTTTGCTATTTCAATTTTTTCGCAATTTCATGAAATATTCCATTTTTTCTTTTTTTGTTGACCAATTCAAACAATGTTCGGTTACAAATCATGACGTGTTCCATTTATAAATATTTTTTCATATATTCAGAAAATGTTCATAGTTTCAAATTTGGTCACAAATTCAAAAAATGGTTCATGTTTTTTCAAAAACAATTCTGTTTTATTTTTTATTTTTTTGTTCACATATTCAAAAAATGTTCCTATCTCCGAAAATTTGTTCAGAAATTCAAAAAATTTCGCACGTTTTCAAAATAGACACTTAAAGAAAAAGTTCACTACAGCAACTATTTCGGGTTCGCTACAATATTCCTATTCGCTACAGCGAGTCGGATTTAGTTCTTAAAGATATGTACTGCTTTAGAAGCAACAATACTAGTGCACCGGACTGGCTATGTGCTCCTGGGAAGCAGTTGGTCGACTGTTCTACCACTTGAAGTGGGATACAATAAGGATCGTGGGGTTGAAACCATACATGGTGTCCCTCATCTAGAGAATTCGAAAACTTAGCTTAACTATCTGCTTCTTTATTTGCCGTTTGTCATTTGAAGGTAAATTTGCAGTTAAAATTGGCTGCATGCTGCTTGATCTCTCTTACAATGGTCTCATAGTTGCTCATTGTGCCTTCATGTATCTCCTTGATAATTTGCTTCGCATCCGACGCAACAACAAAATTATGGACGTGCAAATCCTCAACTAGCAGCGGGGCCTGCAGGCAAGCAATTGCTTCCAGAACCGCCGCATCAGTGATTCCACGAATAACCAAGGCTGAGCTACCCATGAATGAACCTCCTGCACCCGACACAAGGCAACTATCGATGCACCAAGTCCAGAGCATGCAACACTAGCATCCATGTGGATTTTAGCATGGTCCGGCAGTGGTGCCTTTGGTCGGGTAGCTATGTTTGTTGGAATAGTATGAATTGATGTCCTTGTAACCAGAACAATCTCAAGGTCAGCAATGAATCTATTTATAAATTGATGGGTTACGGAGGGTGTTTGATCTATCTCTTCGTGGATACTTTCCTCCTGGCTCACCAGATTGCCCAAAGTGTCACCGATAGCGACAAAAGACTCATGCGAAAGTGTGTCATTCATCGAGGACAACCATTGTTTAGCACTCGGTTTCGTAGTTCCGCACAAGGTTCTGCTAGATCACCATCAAGAAGCGCCCAAACGCATCTTGCCATAGTGCACTCAAGGAGAGAATGTCTTCAGGAATTTGCACCTCCACATAATGCGCACTGACTCCAAGTAGCCATTTTTCTGTGTGCTCTCACATCCTTAGTTGGAAGGGAATTTTTTGCTAACCTCCCGAGAAACATTCGTATCTTTCCCGGGACCGGCATTTTCCATAACATGTTCCATGATATGGCATCTCGATCATTACTCGAAGAGCCAGAAGTCCCATCTATCCATGCTTCCCGCCTCATCTTTGTAGCAATCATCATTTTATAGGCTGATCTGACGTTGAAGGTGCCATTCTTTTCAAAATTCCAAGCCCATCTATCATCCATGTCACTAGTACACAAAGGTATGCTAAGAATGGCCGGGGGATCAATCGGAAGGCATACCTCGACGATCTTCTCCTTGTCCCATCTCGTAGCAGTATGATCAATTAGCTCAGATACAAAAATAGGAGGATTAGCAGACCGACAACCAAGTGGCCTCATCATCACATCACTTGGTATCCAATTATCAGACCATATGTGAGTTGTGGTTCCATTACCGACCCGCCTAATTAGTCCCTGTTTTAGTTGGTCGACTGTTTGAATCCCCGGATCGCGCTGCCTCTGTTTTTTGCCATCGTTTTCGTCCCGCAGTACTACTTGATGGGCTAGCCCAGTCGGGATGCCTCCTGTATGTGCCGCCAATTTGACGCAAAGAGCGTCAAATAGGGGCTCCCCTGTAATGTTTTGTTCAAAAATATTAAGATTTGCAAGCTATACACACAAAAAAATCCCGGCCTAATAACAACAAAATTGGCCCACCTGTGATTCAAAGTTGTACTAAACCAGCGACAAGTAATATGAATCGGAGGAAGTAGGCATTTTTGAAAAGAGTTGAACGCAGAGTGCTAGAATGAAACGCAATTGTAGTGGAGTCAAACAACTGGATGCCTGCTGAACTGTTTGTGACGCCAGTCTCAACACGATGATAGATATCCCAACTGGATGGCAGGAAATAGTAGGTGGTATTTATTTATTTTTGTTGCTGGTATTGCTGAGAATTTTTTTTAGGTGATACCATTGAGAAACTAAACCCAGTCGTGCGAACTGCAAAATTTGATTGGTTAGAGCAAGTAGAAGGGTATAGATCTTATCTGTTACCCCTGTAAACTAATATAAGATCTTTTTGAACGGACGCGATTTTTGGCTCCCGGTGCTCCATCCCCTATATGAATATTAAATTCAAAAAAATACTGAGCAAATTAAAAAAATATGGGATTTTTGGATATCGAACTTGGGTGCCCAATCTATTTCCTTGCAAAATTCCGCGAAAAAATGACAGTCGTGGTGCTCTTGGTAAAAAGACAAAAAATTCCTATGTACAAAAAAACCCTGTTTAGATGGATCATTGGCCGGACTTTATTTTCCTCGCCAGGATACATTTCTTGGTATTTTTTCACGAAACTTTACACGGGAGTAGATTGGGAACCTAGGTTTGAGATCCCCAGATCCCAATTTTTTTATTCTTCCTGGTACTTTTTGAATTTGATATTCATAGGGGGGGGGGGGGGGTGTGGAGCACCCAGGTGCTTCTGTGCATTTTCCCTTTCTGAACACTAAAGTTGTGATATAAAGATCTTATATTAGTTCTTACAGAGTGAGTACTACATTGTGAATGCCGCTTTCATTTTGAGTTCCTATCTCAAACAGACCATGGGGATGTGGAGTATCTGCTCCCGAGCTCAAATAGTTCCGAATGAACAATGAAATAAAAATAGTAAAAAAATAAAAAAATTGAAAGTTATTTGTGGTAAATTTTAACAAATGTTTTGTATGCTTGCAAATTTCAGCAAGGAATGACATTCATGGAAGGTATGGCAAAAAAAAAACGATGTTCCAAAAATGCTACTAGTTTTGAAACGTTTTGGAGTGCTGATTTTTTTAGCCACGCCTTTCATGAATGTCATTTTGTGCTGAAATTTTACAAGCATATAAAACATTTTTCAAAGTTTACCATAAAAAAATCAGATTTTTTTGATTTTTTTACTATTTGTTTTGGTTTTACTGTTCACCCAGGTTTTCGTTAATGCATGTTATGGTTTCGAGACCATGGTACTTTTTTAGGCGCTCCCCAACATGCATTAACGGAACCACAACATGCAACGTTCCAAGGTTCAGGGAAAGGTAAAAGAAAATACAGTGCGCCCGCAAATACAAATGCTCTGTACTGTATGTTACGCGGCCACCGGGCCTTCAGTAAGCAGGCTATCTTTCTTTTAAGGTTATGGAAACCAAACATAACAACTTTGAACAGGGGTGGCCCGGGCGCTTCCGTCATGTCGGACCCGACAATCCGACCTCACCATAAATTGTTCACCTAGCTAGCCCATCGCCCTACTCTCGCATCCCTTGGAGGGGTAGGCCCACTTCAATTCAAGGGTACTCAGTTGAATACCCATTATTTTTGCCAAGAAAGCATGCATATATAATGTATACCATGTGTATGTATGGGGAAAAACAAAAAAGATACAAAACAACTGGCCAGCTAACGATTTCTACCCAAAAATGAAGCCTATCCAACACCCCGACATGGCCCATGTGGCCCAAATCGCTGCAGCACGCAGGGCCCGCGAGCCACACAACTACATCCATCGTAGTTAATTGTCTTATCGAAGGCTCGCTCGATCAGCATTCCCCACCACCGTGACGATCCCGCGTCAGCGTCGTCCGTGGGTCTCCCGTCCTTGGCTCGGTCATGCAAGTCGGAGAACATCGCCCGGAGAGACAGGCGATGGAGGCAGCGGGAGAGGGAAGCGGCCTCACGGGGAATGGACGTGGACCTCAAGGGTCCCACCCACCGTGCCCGGGGCCCAGCACCCCGTACATCCAACCGCCGACAAGGATCGTGCCGTCGGACCTGGTTGGGATAGAGGAGGATTCGACGGTCGATCTGGGGATTCCATAGAGTTTTTCGCTAATGCAGAGGCCGGCGGGGGACATCTGTCACTCCCTGCAGCTCGTTCGGGCATGGGCACAGGCGGCGCCTGAGCTGCCCACAACTTGTTCGACGGAATGACACAACAAGACTCAATATGTTCTTTTTGCTCCTCTCGGATCAACTTTGCATATGCCATGATCAATGTTTTGTATAGACCATTAGTTCATTTCAAACACGACAATGTTTTGAATTAATGATAATTTTAGGAGTTTATCATGTCGAACATTATCATTGACAATCATGAACTAGCTCAAATGGACTACGAGTTGGAGATCCAACTTGTCCTACGTTTGAACTTGGGGGAACTTCAAACCTAATCGAAAAAATACGCCAAAGGCAAGAGTGTAGGATCGAAAGTAGGTCTAGAGGTGGGTGATTAGACTACTTGACCAAATAAAAATCTAGCCTTTTCCCAATTTTAAGTCTAGGCAGATTTTAGCAACTTAGCACAAGTCAAGCAATCAACCTACACATGCAATTCTAAGAGTATAGCAGCGGAATGTAAAGACATTGCACATGAAGATAAAGGAAGAAGTTTGAGAGAGCAAACGCAATGTAGACACAGAGATTTTTTATCTGTGGTTCCGATAGGTGGTGCTATCGTACATCCACGTTGATGGAGACTTCAACCCACGAATGATAACGGCTGCACAAGTCCGCGGAGGGCTCCACCCACGAATGGTCCACGAAGAAGCAACCTTGTCTATCTCACCATGGTCATCGCCCACGAAGGACTTGCCTCACTAGGGTAGATCTTCACAAAGTGGGCGATCTCCTTGCCCGTATAAACTCCTTGGTTCAACCCACAATCTTGTGGAGGCTCCCAAGTGACACCTAACCAATCTAGAAGACACCACTCTCCAAAAGGTAATAGATGGTGTGTTGATGATGAACTCCTTGCTCTTGTGCTTCAAATGATAGTCTCCCCATCACTCAACTCTCTCTCATAGGATTGGATTTGGTGGAAAGATGATTTAATGGAAAGCAACTTGGGGAAGGCTAGAGATCAAGATTTATGTGGTTGGAATGGAATATCTTGACCTCAACACAAGTGTAGGTGATTCTCTCTCAAAAAATGTATGCTGGAAGTGTAGGCACGTTCTGATGGCTCTCTTCACGAATGAAGAGTGGGTGGAGGGGTATATATAGCCTCCACACAAAATCTAACTGTTACACACAATTTACCAAACTCGGTGGGACCAAATAAGAAAACTCGGTCAGACCGATTCAGTTCATAATGTGACCGTTAGGCATTTCGGTGGGACCAACATGTCAACTCGGTGGGACCGATTTCATTAGGGTTAGGGCATAACGTAATCTCGGTGAGACCAATTACACAAACTCAGTGGGACCGACTTTGGTAATAAGCTAACCAGAGAGTTGGTCAGGAAAACTCAGTGGGACCGATTCGCTCATCTCGGTGAGATTGAAACGTTATGAAAGGGAAACAGAGAGTTTGCATTGTGAACTCGATGGGACCGATCGCTCATCTCGGTTGGACCCAAACGTTATGAAGGGAAACAGAGAGTTTGCAATCCCATCTCGGTGAGACCGAAGTGAATAGGGTTTCTGGCAGTGGCTATGTCAAGTGAACTCGGTGGCGCCGGATAGATCAAATCGGTGGGGCCGAGTTTGACTTTTGGTTTGGGACATATGTGGATATGAGGAAGTGGTTGAGGGCTTTGGAGCATATCACTAAGCACTTTGAGCAAGCAAGCCATTAAGCAACACCTCATCCCCTTTTAATAGTATTGGCTTTCCTATGGACTCAATGTGATCTTGGATCACTAAAATAGAAAATGTAGAGTCCTGAGCTTGATAGCTTGAGCCAATTCTTTGTCCTTAGCATTTTGAGGGGTCCACATTCCTAATCCATGCCATGCCAATCATTAAACTTTCCTGAAATATTTATCTTGAAATTGCATTAGTTCAATGAGCTATATGTTGTTAATAATTACCAAAACCACCCAGGGATAGTTGCACTTTCAATCTCCACTTTTTGGTAATTGATGACAACATATAGATTAAAGCTTCGACAAATGATAATAAGATTTAAATACATCGTCGCTTTGAGAATTATGTGATAAGCAAGAGCTCCCCCTAAATTTGTGCATTATTTAAAATTTGCTTTTGAATGCAAATGCACAATCGATTAGGATCATGGGTTACTCTTCCATGTCACATACATCTTGGTGGAGGGCTCAAAATGATAGCAATTAAAAGCATGCACTCATCACCAAGCAAAGTGAATGATCATATATGGATATAAGAGATAATATCATCCAAGAAAACATTAAATTAGCATATGATCAAACAAGTATCTCACACAAGGACATAAGGTATCAAACAAGCACACAATAAAGTTCTACCAAACAAATAGCAAGAGAGACAAAGAAGCAACACTCTCTCTCGAAGCCTATGATCTATACATATTTCTCCCCTTTGGCAACAAGTTACCAAAAAGTTCAAATATGCATAGTGCTATGCGTCTCTCAGGCTTGGTCTTCGGGAGGTGGTGTAGAGAGAACTCCAAGGACGAAGGCATCAGTTGATGTAGCTGGAGCTGGTGGAGTGGCTACTGGAGGTGGGACTGAAGCTGTAGCTGCTGGTGCTGATGATGTAGCTCTAGTATCTGGCACGGGCACTGAGCTGACCTCTGACCTCTTGGCACTCGCTAAAAAGCATCTGTAGTAGCCTTACCTTTCCTCTCTTCTGCTTCCTCCTGGAGCTTCTCAACTGTAGTCTGTATCTCAGTGACTTTCAGATCAAGATCATAAAACTTTGTCTCAATAATCCTCTCCAAGCTCTCCTGATTCTGAGTCAGGGTGGCCAAGCCCTTCTCAATCCTCAATGTTGCCTGAATCAGATAAGATAGCTGATCTTGTTTACTCTTCAAGAACACTTGAGATGCTTCCTCAACACTTGGCATCTTTGCAACTTTTTCTGCCTTGGCCTTTGCTCTCTTCTCTTGTGCTTGCACTGATGAAGGTTCATCATCATTCATTACAACTGTGTTGTCTTCAAATTCAGGGTGCAAAGGTAAATGCTCCTTGTCCAACAAGTAAGTGCCTGTGCCCATCTTTGAGTTGATGAGCACCAGAATGTGTACACATACCCACAAGATCTTTTCTGGTTAGCAGCTGTCCTTTTGATCGTCTCTACAATCAGACTCATGACCTTGAACTTCTGAGGCACATCAAAAATGTGCAGCAAGTTGATTGAATGTCCTCTAATCATCCTATGATCTCCAGACTTGGGTAGCAGAGTATGCCTTGATATTGTGTTTATAGTAGGCAGACCAGACAACAAATAATGTACAGACCCAATCTTGTGAGTCTCCAAAGCTTTGTCTGGGATCTCCTTGTACATATTTGCCATGGAGTTGTGATCTTTCTTCTTCTTGGCATACAAATCCAAATAATCCTCATGTTCTTCTGGGGCACTGATCAACTTGGCCCATTCTTCAACAGTTGACTGGTACCTTGTACCTTTAGATATCCACACTATCCTTCGTCTGGATAGAAATTAGTAGCGGAGTAGAATTGCATGATTAGCTCATCATTCCATTTGTTGAGCTTCTGTCCAACGAACTTGTCAACTCCACAAGCTTTGCAGTTTTCATGTACACCTGGAAAATAGTCTTCATTCTCATCAATGAATTTCCAATCAACCCATCTCATCACAGACAATTGGCTTCTTTTCAAGCAAAATGGTCTCATAGAAGTCTTGTTGTTCTTTGGTGTAGAACATGTAGTCCACTACAGTTCTCCTTCTCACAACATAAGGATCATTCTGTCTCCAAAGTCTTAGACCTGCATCCTTTTTGATGTTCATGTCCTATGCCACTGGATGGGTGTCATTGTGGTCTGGAATCTTTGGTTTGAGCTTTCTTAGCACTTGGGCTTCAACATCTTCTTCTTCAACTTCAGGCACTGGGGCCTTGTTCTTCTCTTCAGCTGGGATGTTTCTGGTGCTTCTCTTGGGCTTAGAGGGCTTCTGAGCTTGAGCAGTAGCTTTTGGAGCAGATTTGGGCTTTGATGTAGCAGCCCCTGACTTGATTGCATCTCCCATAATCTTTTGGGACTTGGGTGCTGGTGCAGCAACCTCTTCCTCTTCTTCATCGGATGAGTGCCTTTCAAATTCTGCCATGAGGTCCACCTTCTTGCACCATCTTCCTCTCTTTCTCTCCTTCTTCTTCTTTTCCTCACCAGCAGCCTCTCCCCCAGTTGATTTGGAAGGTTCCTGAGTGGAGGCCTTGGCCTTAGACATTGGAACTCTCTTAGCAGGTGCTTTCTTATGCATACCAAGCTTTGTTGCAGCAGAAGTGCCATACTCTTTCTTCAGCACTTTCTTCTTTGAGGTGGCCTCATCCTCAACAGCCATATAGTCCTCATCCTCAGAGTCTGAGGTTCTCTTCTTTCTTGTCGTGGTGGCTGTCTTTGGCAAGTTACTTGGAGTGCTCCTGCTGCCCTCATCATAGCTGCTTGAGGGACTAGTGCCCTCACTCATTTGCACTTGCTCTTCAGATATATTCTGGCTATCACTCTGGTCAGACATCTTGGCAAGCAAACTGACAACAAACCCTGTGAATAGATATAAATGAGGTAGAGTAGATGAGCATCACAAAGTGCAGAGATTTTACAAAACAAATGAGTCAAAAACTTAGTTTTAGTTCTCTACTGAAATGATTTCGGAGCTACTGAATTGATAAACTCGGTGATACCGAAGCAACATTTGGAACCTAAACTAGTGAACTCGGTCAGACCGAGTCACGGTTCGGTGGCACCGAGATTGCTAGGGTTTCACAGAGAATTGAACTCGGTCACACCGATTTGCAGTTTTCGGGCAGACCGAAAAGCGCATGTGCAATGGCCTAAGCCAAATCGGTGAGACCGATTTCTACAATTCGGTCGGTCCGAGATGAGTTCAGCGGAGAACTAACCCTAAATTTTCGAATCAAACTTAACCTAAAGGAAATTTTTCCTGGATAGATTGATTTCATACGTGGTAAAGATCATGGCATTGACCTTGTGCTTAGAATCGGAGGTAAAAAGAGAGGACAAGGGGTCGAACTCATTCCCTAGTCCGGCGATGAGTTTGCTACGGCGGCAACGGCGAGGCAGAAATCCGTTGACGGCGACAGAAATCAGCGGCGGGAGGTCGCTGGCGGCAAGGAGACGATCCGGAGACCTGAGGAGGCAGAGCAGGATACGCGCGGGCTGAGGGCTTTTGAAGAAATTTCCAAAATCTCACCCGTGGATATATATATATCCCGACCCTGTCTGTGTGACCGAGTGGAACAACTCGGTGGCACCGAGATGCAGAATCGCAAGCGGTTACTGCAACTCGGTGTGACCGAAATGTTCAAATCGGTTGCACCGAGATGAAAACCTAGATCAACTTAGTGAACTCGGTGTGACCGAAGTGGATGACTTGGTCATACCAAAATGCACAAAGAGGTTTTGGAAGTTTAAGTCTGTGACAAATCGGGGACTCCGAGTGCTCCTCACACAGAGTGGTTCGAATCTGACTTGATCAAACTTTGTGATGTGGCATGAATAGAGTTTGAGACGAGGAAAGCATAGATAGCTAGAGGAGGTTCTTAGGCATTCTTGTCCATCCACTTGGCAAAAGAGAAAGAGCCAAACAATCAAAACAACAAGTGGATGTCCTCGAATGAGTAAAATATGCAACCAACATGCTCACACAATAAAATGGCAAATGAAATATGTGGCAAAGCATGCACAAACACTCTAGCATCTATCAAGCAATTTATGCGATGACTAGGTCATCTATATATGAGTATATTGACTTAGGAGTCAAATGAGAACATTTGATCATAGGTCATACTCATTGTTTAAGCACAAGTGGGGTTGCCACTTTTACATAAAGCATTGTTGTGTTCACACCATTAGAGTTGATTTAGCTCAATTCTTAGAGTAAAGCTCCCCTAGATGTGATATCCCCTAAGAGGGATGAACTAACCTTGGGTTTTGTCGATGATGACTTCATGTAGGTGTTGAAGATGTGGATGCTCAATGTTGATGTAGATCATTCGGAGAAATCCATTGGAGTGAGTTGCACTTTCAATACCTACATAGGTTAGTCCCACAATGAACAAACAAGGATATCCATAGACATAGAATGATGTACACACAAGATGATTTCCATGAAAGCATTAGGTTACCTTGTCCCTTGTCTTACCAACAAGAGGGTTTGTGACTCCTTGAACTAGTGCAATATGTGGAAGTTGTTTGCACTTGTCCTTGCCAAAATGATATGAGTGAAGTGTGTTGGCGGAGTCACCCTCAAGAATTCTCTAGTTCTTCTTCTTTGGGATCCACATCATCTTGATGGGAATTCTTGGGGTTGTAGTCGTACTTGATGAAGTAGAACTTGATGTGGTCTTGTGAACCCACTTGACCATGGCCTTAGGAGCTTCTTCAAATGCATCAATGTCCTCTTGAAGCTTGTCCTTGCCTTTTTGCTTGTGGTCTTGTGGTGGAAGATCATCTTGAGCTTGTGTCCCTTGAAAAGAAGTAGGATCATACTTATCTTGTTGAGGAACAAACTTCATCTTGGGGTATTGATCTTCTTCCCACTCAACTCCATTGGCATTGAACTTTCATTCAAAACCAACACCTTGATTCTTCCGGTGCCTTCCTTGCTTGCGTACAATTTCCTCAAATTGCTTACTTCCGGCAAGGCTCTTGTAAACACCTTTCTCTATAATTCCCTTCAATAAGCTATTTTCTTGCTCAAGTGTAACTTGGCTAAGAGAATCATTAGTGGAATCAAGAGAACTACTAGAAGCAACAATATTGGATTTAGCATGATTATTGTTACTACTAAAAGAAGAATCTTTCTTACTCTTGTTGCTAGATTTAACTTGTGGCATGTAAGTAGACAAGAGTAAATGCTTGTCAATGTAAGAAGAACTTTTCTTGTGAAGATCATCATTGATTGCCTTTAAAAACTCATGCTCTTGCTCTAGGTTGAGCTTTTCAAAGCATAGCTTCTCATGAGTCTTTAAAAGTTCTCGATGATCTCCCAAGATAGTTTCATGAGCTAACTTAAGAGTGTTTAGTTCTTTAGTTAGACGCTCAATCTCCTTCTTATCATCGTCATTCATTTTATCTTGATTAGCATGACTAATAACAAATTCATCATAGTTTTCATAACTAGAGTTGTCAAAAAGTAAATCATCATCTCCTAGCAAATCATCTTCATCACTATTGAAATCAACATACTCAGGATGTGATACCTTTGGGCCTTTAGCCATGAAGCATCTTCCAATTCCTTCATTTGGTGAGTCAAATATGTCGAAGGAGTTGGTTGACACAAGTGCTAGACCGGCAACACCCTCATCTTGAGTATATTCGGAGTCGGAGTGATAACTTCTTTCGGAGTGATGGTCGGAATCGGAGCCGGATACCCATTCACCAACGTGAGCTTGATGTCTTTGTTTTGTGTATCTCTTTGATGATCTTTCCTTGCTTTCCGAATCCTTGCTTCTCCGAGAGGTTCTTCGTTCATAACGATCATCTCTACTCCTTCTCTCCCTTGGAGGTGATTCTTCTCTTCTACTTCTTCTTCTGGGTGAATCTTCTCTTCTTTTGTAGGGAGCCGTACACTCATTTGAGTAGTGTACGGGTCTTCCACAATTGTAGCAATTTCGTTCACGACTCGAAGATCGTCTGTCATTGTAGGACCTTGACTTGGAACTTCTTTCCTTGCTTCTACTCTAGTAGAACTTGTTGAAGTTCTTCACCATTAGGCTCAATTCTTCATTGAAGGTTTGTTTCTCACTCGATGATGTAGGAGCATCACATGAGGCTTTGTAAGCACCACTTGACTTGTTGTGAAGCTCTTCCTTATCCTTGAGTGACATCTCATGAGCAACAATTCTTCCAAGGACTTCCATTGGCTTGAGATCTTTGTAATTGGGCATCATTTGGATCAATGTCCACACGGTATCATATTTTCCATCCAAGGATCTTAGGATCCTCTTGATGATGAATCGGTCATCTCTTCACTTCCTAAGCCGGCAATCTCATTTGTGATGACACCAAGCCTAGAGTATGATACGTCTCCAACGTATCTATAATTTTTGATTGTTCCATGCTATTATATTACCCGTTTTGGATGTTTATGAGCTTTACTTTACACTTTTATATCATTTTTGGGACTAACCTACTAACCGGAGGCCCAGCCCGAATTGCTGTTTTTTTGCCTATTTCAGTTTTTCGAAGAAAAGGAATATCAAACGGAGTCCAAACGGAATGAAACCTTCGGGAGCGATCTTTTTGGAACAAACGCAATCCAGGAGACTTGGAGTGGATGTCAAGAAGTAGCCGAGGCGGCCACGAGGCAGGAGGGCGCGCCCTAGGGGGGTGGGCACGCCCCCCACCCTTGTGGGCCCCTCGTGTCTCCCCTGACCTACCTCCTTTGCCTATATATATCTACGTACCCCGAAAACATCCAGGAGCACACCACGAAAAACTATTTCCACTGCTGCAACCTTCTGTATCCGTGAGATCCCATCTTGGAGCCTTCGCCGGCGCTCCGCTGGAGGGGGAATCGATCACAGAGGGCTTCTACATGAACACCATAGCCTCTCCGATGAGTTGTGAGTAGAGTTTACCACAGACCTTCGGGTCCATACTTATTATCTAGATGGCTTCTTCTCTCTATTTGAATCTCAATACAAAGTTCTCCTCGATCTTCTTGGAGATCTATTCGATGTAACTCTTTTTGCGGTGTGTTTGTCGAGATCCGATGAATTGTGGGTTTATGATCAAGTTTGTCTATGAGAAATATTTGAATCTCCTCTGAATTCTTTTATGTATGAATCTTTGCAAGTCTCTTTGAATTATCAGTTTGGTTTGGCCTACTAGATTGATCTTTCTTGCAATGGGAGAAGTGCTTAGCTTTGGGTTCAATCTTGCGGTGTCCTTTCCCGGTGGCAATTTGGGGCAAAAGGCAGCTATTGTATTTTTGCCATCGAGGATAAAAAGATGGGGTTCATATCATATTGCTTGAGTTTATCCCTCTACATAATGTCATCTTTCTTAATGCGTTACTCTGTTCTTCATGAACTTAATACTCTAGATGCAGGCAGGAGTCGGTCGATGTGTGGAGTAATAGTAGTAGATGCAGAATCGTTTCTGAAGGAAATATGCCCTAGAGGCAATAATAAAGTTATTATTTATTTCCTTATTTCATGATAAATGTTTATTATTCATGCTAAAATTGTATTAACCGGAAATATAATACATGTGTGAATACATCACTAGTAGAAAACAGGGCTTTCGTCCAGGCCAGTTTAGCCCATTAGTCCCGGTTCAATCCAGAACCGGGACTAATGTGAGCATTTATCCCGGTTCGTGCGGCTAAGGCATTAGTCCCGGTTCACCTGTGCCCTTTAGTCCCGGTTCATGCCTCAAACCGGGACTAAAGAGTAGACCTTTAGTCCCGGTTTGAGGCATGAACCGGGACTAATGGGGTTGAGACCTTTAATCCCGATTCGTGCCACGAACCGGTACTAAAGGTCCCATTTCCAAACTCTACCCCCTGTGGATCGCCTTTTCAATTTTAAAAAATAAAACAAAATGATGGAAATGTCAAAAAAATAAAAGAAAATAAGTTTCTCATGTGATATGTGGTCTAGTTGTTGGGAAAATTTGCAAATGTGAATTTCGACTTTATTTGCAAAATCTCTCTGGAATTTGTAAATATGGGCATAACTTTTGCATACTAACTCGGATGAAAAAGTTTTTAATATGAAAAATCAACTACTCGAAAAGTTAAATCCGAATTTAACCGGGGGAACCCCGTTAAACATTTTCAAAATCCTCAAAAACCTAACAGAAAAAAAGTTACGGGGCTTTTAATATCTAGAGTGGAAAAAATCAAAAACATTTCAAACTGTGGTCAAACTATGGTCAAACCATGGTCAAACTAATTATTCTAGAATATTAGTGTTACTAAATAATTTGTTCAGTTATTTTGAATTTTGGTCAAATCTGGTCAAACTGTGGTCAAACAATGGTCAAACTATGGTCAAACAATGGTCAAACTATGGTCAAACCATGGTCAAACCATGGTCAAACTAATTATTCTAGAATATTAGTGTTACTAACTAATTTGTTCAGTTATTTTGAATTTTGGTCAAATCTGGTCAAACTGTAGTCAAACTGTGGTCAAACTATGGTCAAACCATGGTCAAACTAATTATTCAAAATAACTATTGTTTTCTAAATAATTATTATTTTTGAAAACAATAGTTTGAAACTCAAACAGTGAAATGTGTCAATTCATGCTCAAGCAAAATTCACGAGGGTTAATAGGATTGACATCTTACTATTATCAGGAAAACAACAAGTGCAGACTTGGAAACAAGGGAGAATAGAACCCGGAAGTTAAGCGTGCTCAGGCTGGGTGAGTGGGAGGATGGGTGACCGTTCGGGAAGTTAGGTAATTTGGAATGATGAGGGTGATTAGAGAAGAGGATAAATTGAGCAGTGATGAGGGGTGCTGATTAGAGTTTAGGGGTTAAAATAATTCAGAAATTGGAAAATAAAAAATTATTCAAATAAAATTTCAAAAAAAAAATTCAAAAAAAAATTCAAAGAAAAAATCAGCAGATTTCCATTAGTCCCGGTTGGTGTTACCAACCGGGATTAAAGGTGGAGCTCCACGTGGCCGCGGCCTTTAGTCCCGGTTCTGGATTGAACCGGGACTAAAGGGGGGAGGCATTAGTACCGACCCTTTAGTCCCGGTTCGCCAACCGGGACTAAAGGCCCTTACCAACCGGGACAATAGGCCCTTTTTCTACTAGTGCATAGACAATATAGTGTCACTAGTATGCCTCTACTTGACTAGCTCGTTGATCAAAGATGGTTAAGGTTTCCTAACCATAGGCATGAGTTGTCTTTTGATAAACGGGATCACATCATTAGGAGAAGGATGTGATTGACTTGACCCATTCCGTTAGCTTAGCACTTGATCGTTTTAGTTTACTGCTATTGCTTTCTTCATGACTTATACATGTTCCTATAACTATGAGATTATGCAACTCCGACACGGAGGAACACTTTGTGTGCTACCAAACGTCACAACATAACCGGGTGATCACAAAGGTGCTCTACAGGTGTCTCCGATGGTACTTGTTGAGTTGGCATAGATCGAGATTAGGATTTGTCACTCCGATTGTCAGAGAGGTATCTCTGGGCCCTCTCGGTAATGCACATCACTATAAGCCTTGCAAGCAATGTGACTAA
Organism: Aegilops bicornis; assembly: GCA_021605145.1. Classification (NCBI taxonomy): domain Eukaryota; kingdom Viridiplantae; phylum Streptophyta; class Magnoliopsida; order Poales; family Poaceae; genus Aegilops; species Aegilops bicornis. The sequence goes on from CM038675.1 coordinate 116,577,979, forward strand.
TGAGTTAGTTGCGGGAGGATGTATTAGGGAACGAGTAAAGAGACTTGCCGGTAACGAGATTGAGCTAGGTATTGAGATACCGATGATCGAATCTCGGGCAAGTAACATATCGATGACAAAGGGAACAACGTATGTTGTTATGCGGTTTGAACGATAAAGATCTTCGTAGAATAAGTAGGAGCCAATATGAGCATCCAGGTTCCGCTATTGGTTATTGACCGGAGACATGTCTCGGTCATGTCTACATAGTTCTCAAACCCGTAAGGTCCGCTCGCTTAATCTTCGGTGACGATCGGTGCTATGAGTTTATGTGTTTTGATGTACCTAAGATATTTCGGAGTCCCGGATATGATCACGGACATGACGAGGAGTCTCGAAATGGTTGAGACATGAGGATCGATATATTGGATGACTATGTTCGGACTTCGGAAGTGTTCCGGGCAAGTTCGGGCATATACCGGAGTACCGGGGGGGTTACCAGAACCCCCCGGGGAGTAAAATGGGACTTATGGGCCTTAGTGGAGAATAGGAGGGGCAGCCAAGGCAGGGCCGCGCGCCCCATCCTCCTCTAGTCCGAATTGGACAAGGAGGGGGGGGGGGGCGGCGCCCCCCTTTCCTTCCCCCTCTCTCCTCCTTCCCCCTTCTCCTACTCCTACTAGGAACGGAGGAGTCCTACTCCCGGTGGGAGTAGGACTCCCCCCTTGGCTCGCCCTCCTCCTGGCCGGCCGCCTCCCCTAGCTCCTTTATATACGCGGGCGGGGGGGGGGGGGGGGCACCCCAAGACACACAAGTTGATCATTGATCTTTAGCCATGTGCGGTGCCCCCCTCCACCATAATCCATCTCGGTCATATCGTAGCGGTGCTTAGGCGAAGCCCTGCGTCGGTAGCTTCATCAACACTGGTATCACGCCATCGTGCTGACGGAACTCTCCCTCGAAGCTCTATTGGATCGTGAGTTCGTGGGACGTCACCGAGCTGAACGTGTGCAGATCGTGGAGGTGCCGTACGTTCGGTACTTGGATCGGTCGATCGTGAAGACGTACGACTACATCAACCACGTTGTCATAACGCTTCCGCTTATGGTCTATGAGGGTACATGGACGACACTCTCCCCTCTCGTTGCTATGCATCACCATGATCATGCGTGTGCGTAGGAATTTTTTTGAAATTACTATGTTCCCCAACAGTGGCATCCGAGCCTGGTTTATGCGTAGATGTTATATGCACAAGTAGAACACAAGTGAGTTGTGGGCGATACAAGTTATACTGCTTACCAACATGTCATACTTTGATTCGGCGGTATTGTTGGATGAAGCGGTCCAGACCGACATTACGCGTACGCTTACGCGAGACTGGTTCTACCGACATGCTTTGCAAACAGGTGGCTGGCGGGTGTCAGTTTCTCCAACTTTAGTTGAATCGAGTGTGGCTACGCCCGGTCCTTGTGAAGGTTAAAACAACACTAACTTGACGAAATATCGTTGTGGTTTTGATGCGTAGGTAAGAACGGTTCTTGCTCAGCCCGCAACAGCCACATAAAACTTGCAACAACAAAGTAGAGGACGTCTAACTTGTTTTTGCCGGGCATGTTGTGATGTGATATGGTCGAGGCATGATCATGTTTTGTAACAGAGTTATCGGCAACTGGCAGGAGCCATATGGTTGTCGCTTTATTGTATGCAATGCAATTGCCATGTAATTGTTTTTACTTTATCACTAAGCGGTAGTGATAGTCGTAGAAACAATAGTTGGTGAGACGACAATGATGCTACGATGGAGATCAAGGTGTCGCGCCGGTGATGATGGTGATCATGACGGTGCTTTGGAGATGGAGATCAAAGGCACAAGATGATGATGGCCATATCATATCATTTATATTGATTGCATGTGATGTTTATCTTTTATGCATCTTATTTTGCTTTGATTGACGGTAGCATTATAAGATGATACCTCACTAAATTTCAAGGTATAAGTGTTCTCCCTGAGTATGCACCGTTGCCAAAGTTCGTCGTGCCGAGACACCACATGATGATCGGGTGTGATAAGCTCAACGTTCACCTACAACAGGTGCAAACCAGTTTTGCACACACAGAAATACTCGGGTTAAACTTGACGAGCCTAGCATATGCAGATATGGCCTCGGAACACTAAGACCGAAAGGTCGAACGTGAATCATATAGTAGATATGATCAACATAGTGATGTTCACCATTGAAAACTACTCCATTTCACGTGATGATCGGAACTGGTTTAGTTGATTTGGATCACGTGATCACTTAGATGATTAGAGGGATGTCTGTCCAAGTGGGAGTTCTTAAGTAATTTGATTAATTGAACTTTAATTTATCATGAACTTAGTACTGATAGTATTTTGCTTGTCTATGTTGTTGTAGATATATGGCCCGTGTTGTTGTTCCGTTGAATTTTAATGCGTTCCTTGAGAAAGCTAAGTTGAAAGATGATGGTAGCAATTACACGGACTGGGTCCGTAACTTGAGGATTATTTTCATTGCTGCACAGAAGAATTACGTCCTAGAAGCACCGCTGGTTGCCAGGCCTGCTGCAGATGAAACTGACGACGTTAAGAACGTCTGGCAGAGCAAAGTTGATGACTACTCGATAGTTCAGTGTGCCATGTTTTATGGCTTAGAACCAGGACTTCAACAACGTTTTGAACGTCATGGAGCATATGAGATGTTCCAGGAGTTGAAGTTAATATTTCAAGCAAATGCCCGGATTGAGAGATATGAAGTCTCCAATAAGTTCTATAGATGCAAGATGTAGGAGAATAGTTCTGTCAGTGAACATATACTCAAAATGTCTGGGTACAATAATCACTTGATTCAATTGGGAGTTAATCTTCCTGATGATAGTGTCATTGATAGAATTCTTCAATCACTGCCACCAAGCTACAAGATCTTCGTGATGAACTATAATATGCAAGGGATGGAAACAACTATTCCCGAGCTCTTCGCGATGCTAAAGGCCGCGGAGGTAGAAATCAAGAAGGAGCATCAAGTGTTCATGGTCAACAAGACCACCAGTTGCAAGAAAAAGGGTAAAGGGAATAAGAAGGGGAACTTCAAGAAGAACAACAAACAAGTTGTCTTCAGAGAAGAAACCCATGTCCGACCTAAGCACGAGGCCGAAATTAGCCTGCAAAGGGACTGACCACTGGAAGCGGAACTGCCCCAAGTATTTGGCGGATAAGAAGGACGGCAAGGTGAACAAAGGTATATGTGATATACATGTTATTGATGTATACCTTACTAAAGCTCGCAGTAGCACCTGGGTATTTGATACTGGTTACATTGCTAATATTTGCAACTTCGAAACAGGGGACTACGGATTGAGCGAAGATTGGCTAAGGACGAGGTGACGGCGCGCTGCGTGGGAAATGGTTCCAAAGTCGATGTGATCGCCGTCGGCACGCTACCTCTACACCTACCTTCAGGATTAGTTTTAGACCTGAATAATTGTTATTTGGTGCCAGCGTTAAGCATGAACATTATATCTGGATCTTGTTTGATGCGAGACGGTTATTCATTTAAATCAGAGAGTAATGGTTATTCTATTTATATGAGTAATATCTTTTATGGTCATGCACCCTTAAAGAGTGGTCTATTTGTCTTGAATCTCGTTAGTAGTGATACACATATTCATAATGTTGAAGCCAAAAGATACAGAGTTGATAATGATAGTGCAACTTATTTGTGGCACTGCCGTTTGGGTCATATTGGTGTAAAGCGCATGAAGAAACTCCATACTGATGGACTTCTGGAATCACTTGATTATGAATCACTTGGTACTTGCGAACCATGCCTCATGGGCAAGATGACTAAAATGCCGTTCTCCGGAAAAATGGAGCGAGCAACAGATTCGTTGGAAATCATACATACTGATGTGTGTGGTCCAATGAATATTAAAGCTCATGGCGGATATCGCTATTTTTTCACATTCATAGATGATTTGAGCAGATATGGGTATATCTACTTAATGAAACATAAGTCTGAAACATTTGAAAAATTCAAAGAATTTTAGAGTGAAGTGGAAAATCATGTGTAACAAGAAAATAAAGTTTCTATGATCTGATCGTGGAGGAAAATATTTGAGTTACGAGTTTGGTCTACATTTGAAACAATGCGGAATAATTTCACAACTCACGCCACCCGGAACACCACAGCGTAATGGTATGTCCGAACGTCGTAATCGTACTTTAATAGATATGGTGCGATCTATGATATCTCTTACTGATTTACCGCTATAATTTTGGGGTTATGCTTTAGAGACGGCTGCATTCACGTTAAATAGGGCACCATCAAAATCCATTGAGACGACGCGTTATGAACTGTGGTTTGGCAAGAAACCAAAGTTGTCATTTCTTAAAGTTTGGGGCTGCGATGCTTATATGAAAAAGCTTCAACCTGATAAGCTCGAATCCAAGTAAGAGAAATGTGTCTTCATAGGATACCCAAAGGAAACTGTTGGGTACACCTTCTATCACAGATCCGAAGGCAAGATATTTGTTGCTAAGAATGGATCCTTTCTAGAGAAGGAGTTTCTCTCGAAAGAAGTGAGTGGGAGGAAAGTAGAACTTGATGAGGTAACTGTATCTGCTCCCTTATTGGAAAGTAGTTCATCACAGAAACCGGTTCCTGTGACACCTACACCAATTAGTGAGGAAGCTAATGATATTGATCATGAAACTTCAGATCAAGTTAATACCGAACCTCGTAGGTCAACCAGAGTAAGATCCGCACCAGAGTGGTACGGTAATCTTATTCTGGAGGTCATGTTACTTGACCATGGCAAACCTACGAACTATGAGGAAACGATGATGAGCCCAGATTCCGCAAAATGGCTTGAGGCCATGAAATCTGAGATGGGATCCATGTATGAGAACAAAGTGTGGACTTTGGTTGACTTGCCTGATGATCGGCAAGCCATCGAGAATAAATGGATCTTCAAGAAGAAGATCGACGACGATAATGTTACCGCTTACAAAGCTCGACTTGTTGCAAATGGTTTTCGACAAGTTCATGGGGTTGACTACGATGAGACTTTCTCACCCGTAGCGATGCTTAAGTCTGTCCGAATCATGTTAGCAATTGCCGCATTTTATGATTATGAAATTTTGCAAATGGATGTCAAAACTGCATTCCTGAATGGATTTACGGAAGAAGAGTTGTATATGATGCAACTGAAGGTTTTATCGATCCGAAAGGTGCTAACAAAGTGTGCAAGCTCCAGCGATCCATTTATGGACTGGTGCAAGCCTCTCGGAGTTGGAATAAACGTTTTGATAGTGTGATCAAAGCATATGGTTTTGTACAGATTTTTGGATAAGCCTTTATTACAAGAAAGTGAGTGGGAGCTCTGTAGCATTTCTAATATTATATGTGGATGACATATTGTTGATTGGAAATGATATAGAATTTCTGGATAGCATAAAAGGATACTTGAATAAGAATTTTTCAATGAAAGACCTCGGTGAAGCTGCTTATATATTGGGCATCAAGATGTATAGAGATAGATCAAGACGCTTAATTGGACTTTCACAAAGCACATACCTTGATAAAGTTTTGAAAAAGTTCAAAATGGATCAAGCAAAGAAAGGGTTCTTGCCTATGTTACAAGGTGTGAAGTTGAGTCAGACTCAATGCCCGACCACTGCAGAAGATAGAGATAAAATGAAAAATGTTCCCTATGCTTCAGCCATAGGCTCTATCATGTATGCAATGCTGTGTACCAGACCTGATGTGTGCCTTGCTATTAGTTTAGCAGGGAGGTACCAAAGTAATCCAGGAGTGGATCACTGGACAGCGGTCAAGAACATCCTGAAATACCTGAAAAGGACTAAGGATATGTTTCTCGTTTATGGAGGTGACATAGAGCTCGTCGTAAATGGTTACATCGATGCAAGCTTTGACACTGATCCGGACGATTCTAAATCGCAAACCGGATTCGTGTTTATATTGAACGGTGGAGCTGTCAGTTGGTGCAGTTCTAAACAAAGCGTCGTGGCGGGATCTACGTGTGAAGCGGAGTACATAGCTGCTTCGGAAGCAGCAAATGAAGGAGTCTGGGTGAAGGAGTTCATATCCGATCTAGGTGTCATACCTAGTGCATCGGGTCCAATGAAAATATTTTGTGACAATCTTGGTGCAATTGCCTTGGCAAAGGAATCCAGATTTCACAAGAGAACCAAGCACATCAAGAGTCGCCTTCAATTCCATCCGTGACCAAGTCCGGTGGGAGACATAGAGATTTGCAAGATACATACGGATCTGAATGTTGCGCACCGTTGACTAAGTCTCTCTCACGAGCAAAACATGATCGCACCAAGAATCCATGGGTGTTAGAATCATTACCGTGTAATCTAGATTATTGACTCTAGTGCAAGTGGGAGATCAAGGAAATATGCCCTAGAGGCAATAATAAAGTTATTATTTATTTCCTTATTTCATGATAAATGTTTATTATTCATGCTAGAATTGTATTAGCCGGAAACATAATACATGTGTGAATACATAGACAATATAGTGTCGCTAGTATGCCTCTACTTGACTAGCTCGTTGATCAAAGATGGTTAAGGTTTCCTAACCATAGACATGAGTTGTCATTTGATAAACGGGATCACATTATTAGGAGAATGATGTGATTGACTTGACCCATTCCGTTAGCTTAGCACTTGATCGTTTTAGTTTACTGCTATTGCTTTCTTCATGACTTATACATGTTCCTATAACTATGAGATTATGCAACTCCCGATTACCGGAGGAACACTTTGTGTGCTACCAAACGTCACAACATAACTGGGTGATTATAAAGGTGCTCTACAGGTGTCTCCGATGGTACTTGTTGAGTTGGCATAGATCAAGATTAGGATTTGTCACTCCGATTGTCAGAGAGGTATCTCTGGGCCCTCTCGGTAATGCACATCACTATAAGCCTTGCAAGCAATGTGACTAATGAGTTAGTTGCGGGAGGATGTATTATGGAACGAGTAAAGAGACTTGTCGGTAACGAGATTGAGCTAGGTATTTGATACGCCCATTTTGCATCATGCTTTTATATGAATAGTTATTGCATTATGGGTTGTTATTACACATTATATTTCAATACTTACGGCTATTCTCTCTTATTTTACAAGGTTTATCATGAAGAGGGGGAATGCCGGCAGCTGGAAATCTGGCTGGAAAAGGAGCAAACATTGGAAACCTATTCTGCACTGCTCCAAAAATCATAGGAAACATGTTTTTGGAATTTATAAGAATTATTGAGCGAAAGAAATACACCGAGGGCCCACACCCTGTCCAGGAGAGAGGAGGGTGCCCCCCCCTACTGGGCACCCCCTATCTCCTGGGCCCCCCGATGGGCCTCCGGTGTCCATCTTCTGCTATATTAAAGCTTTTACCCTGGAAAAAATCGTGGGCAAGCTTACGGGATGAAACTCCGCCGCCACGAGGCGGAACCTTGGTGGAATCAATCTAGGGCTCCGGCGGAGCCGTTCTGCCGAGGATACTTCCCTCCAGGAGGGGGAAATTATCACCAACATCGTCACCAACGATCCTCTCATCGGGAGGGGGTCAATCTCCATCAACATCTTCACCAGCACCATCTCCTCTCAAAACCCTAGTTCATCTCTTGTATCCAATCTTGTATGAAAACCACAAATTGGTACCGTGGGTTGCTAGTAGTGTTGATTACTCCTTGTAGTTGATGCTAATTGGTTTTACTTGGTGGAAGATCATATGTTCAGATCCTTTATGCATATTATTACCCTCTGATTATGAACATGAATATGCTTTGTGAGTAGTTACGTTTGTTCCTGGGGACATGGGTGAAGTCTTGCTATTAGTAGTCATGTGAATTTGGTATTCGTTCGATATTTTGATGAGATGTATGTTGTCTTTTCCTCCGGTGGTGTTATGTGAACGTCTACTACATGACACTTCACCATTATTTGGGCCTAGAGGAAGGCATGGGGAAGTAATAAGTAGATGATGGGTTGCTAGAGTGACAGAAGCTTAAACCCTAGTTTATGCGTTGCTTCGTTAGGGGCTGATATGGATCCATATGTTTAATGCTGTGGTTAGGTTTACCTTTATACTTCTTTTGTAGTTGCGGACGCTTGCAATAGGGGTTAAATCATAAGTAGGATGCTTGTCCAAGTAAGGGCAGTACCCAAGTGCCGGTCCACCCACATATCAAATTATCAAAGTACCTAACGCAAATCATATGAACGTGATGAAAACTAGCTTGACGATAATTCCCATGTGTCCTCGGGAGCTCCTTTCTCATTATTAGAAATTGTCCAGGCTTATCCTTTGCTACATAAAGGATTGGGGCACCTTGCTGCACTTTATTTACTTTACTTATTCGTTACTCGTTACTATTTATCTTATCACAAAACTATCTATTACCTATTATTTCAAAGGTTTGCAGAGAAAACCTTACCGAAAACCGCTTATCATTTCCTTCGCTCCTCGTTGGGTTCGACACTCTTACTTATCGAAAGGACTACGATAGATCCCTTACACTTGTGGTCATCAAGACTCTTTTCCTGGCGCCCGTTGCGAGTGTAGCGCTTTTGGTGAGTGGAACTTGGTAAGGAAACATTTATATAGTGTGCTGAAATTTTCTCACATTTGTCACTATGGAATCTAATCCTTTGAGGGGCTTGTTCGGGGTATCTTCACCCCAACCAGAAGAGCAAAGAGTTTCTCCTCAACCTACTGAACTTTATGAAAATATTTACTTTGAGATTCCTTCGGGTATGATAGAGAAAGTGCTAGCTAATCCATTTGCAGGAGATGGAACATTGCATCCTGATTTACACCTTATCTTTGTGGATGAAGTTTGTGGATTATTTAAGCTTACAGGTATTCCCGATGATGTTGTCAAAAGGAAGGTCTTCCCTTTATCTTTTAAGGGAGATGCATTGACATAGTATAGGCTATGTGATGATACAAGATCTTGGAATTATAAGCGATTGAAGTTAGACTTTCACTAGAAGTTCTATCCTATGCATCTTGTTCATCGTGATCATAATTACATATATAATTTCTGGCCTCGCGAAGGAGAAAGCATCGCTCAAGCTTGGGGGAGGCTTAAGTCAATGTTATATTCATGCCCCAATCATGAGCTCTCCCGGGAAATGATTATTCAAAACTTTTATGCTCGGTTTTCTCTTGATAATCGCAACCTGCACGATACTTCCTGTGCTGGTTCTTATATGATGAAGACTATTAATTTCAAATGGGACTTATTGGAAAGAATTAAACGCAACTCTGAAGATTCGGGTTCCGACGATGGTAAGGAGTCAGGTATGACACCTAAGTTCGATTGTGTTAAAACTTTTATGGATACCGATGCTTTTCGTGGATTTAGCGCTAAGTATGGGCTTGACTCTAAGATATTAGATTCTTTCTGTGAATCTTTTGCTACTCACGTTGATCTCCATAAAGAGAAGTGGTCTAAATATAATCCTCCTGTTGAAGTGAAAGTAGTTGCACCTATTACAGTTGAAGAAAAGACTATCACATATAGTGATCCTATTCTTCCTACTACTTATGTTGAGAAACCTCCTTTTCCTGTTAGGATAAAGGATCATGCTAAAGCTTCGACTTTTGTTCGTAAGAGTAATACTATGACTTATAAACCTCCTGAGCAAATTAATGTTGAACCTAGTATTGCTATGGTTAAAGATCTCTTGGATGATGATTTAGATGGGCATGTTATTTATTTCTATGGTGAGACTGCTAATATTGCTAGGCCAGATACTAAGACACGTAGACCTGTCGTAGGCATGCCTGTTATTTCTGTTAAAATAGGAGATCATTGTTATCATGGCTTATGTGATATGGGTGCTAGTGCTAGTGCAATACCTTATACCTTATATCAAGAAATTATGCATGACATTGCACACATTGAATTAGAAGACATTGATGTTACCATTAAGCTTGCTAATAGGGATACCATTAAACCCTTTGGGATTGTTAGAAATGTTGAAGTTTTGTGTGGGAAGGTTAAATACCCTGCTGATTTTCTTGTTCTTGGTTCCCCACAAGATGATTTTTGTCCCATTATTTTCGGTAGACCCTTCTTGAATACAGCTAGTGCTAAGATTAATTGTGAAAAGAATACTGTCACTGTTGGCATAGATGGTATGTCTCATGAGTTTAATTTTGCTAAGTTTAGTAGACAACCTCGTGATAGGGAACCACCTAGTAAGGATGAGATTATTGGTCTTGCTTCCATTGCTATTCCTCCAACTGATCCATTAGAGCAATATTTGCTAGACCATGAAAACGATATGTTTATGAAAGAAAGAAAGGAAATGGATGAAGTGTTCCGTAAACAGGAACCTATGCTGAAACATAACCTTCCCGTTGAAATTCTTGGGGATCCCCCTCCACCCAAGGGTGATCCCGTGTTTGAACTCAAACCATTACCTGATAATCTTAAGTATGCTTATCTTGATGAAAACAAAATATATCCTATTATTATTAGTGCTAACCTTTCAGAGCAAGAAGAAGAAAGATTATTGAAAACTCTGAAGAAGCATCGAGCTGCTATTGGATATACTCTGGATGATCTTAAGGGCGTTAGTCCCACGTTATGCCAACACAAAATTAAATTGGAGGACGATGCCAAACCAGTTAGAGATCCTCAACGACGACTAAATCCCAAGATGAAAGAAGTGGTAAGAAAGGAGATACTAAAGCTCCTTGAGGCAGGTATAATTTATCCCGTGGCTGATAGTGAATGGGTAAGCCCTGTCCATTGTGTTCCTAAGAAGGGAGGTATTACCGTTGTTCTTAATGATAAATATGAATTGATCTCGCAAAGAATTATTACAGGTTATATGATGGTAATCAATTTCCGTAAGTTAAATAAAGCTACTAAGAAAGATCATTACCCTTTACCTTTTATTGATCAAATGCTAGAAAGACTATACAAACATACACATTTCTGCTTTCTAGATGGTTATTCTGGTTTCTCTCAAATACCCGTGTCAGCGAAGGATCAAACTAAAACTACTTTTACTTGCCCTTTTGGTACTTTTGCTTATAGATGTATGCCTTTTGGTTTATGTAATGCACCTGCTACTTTTCAAAGATGCATGATGGCTATATTCTCTGATTTTTGTGAAAAGATTTGTGAGGTATTCATGGATGATTTCTCCGTTTATGGATCCTCTTTTGATGATTGTTTAAGCAACCTTGATCGAGTTTTGCAGAGATGCAAAGACACTAGTCTCGTCCTGAATTGGGAAAAGTGTCACTTTATGGTTAATGAAGGCATTGTCTTGGGGCATAAGATTTCCGAGAGAGGTATTGAAGTTGACAAAGCCAAGGTTGGTGCTATTGAAAAGATGCCATGTCCCAAGGACATAAAAGGTATAAGAAGTTTCCTTGGTCATGCCGGTTTTTATAGGAGGTTCATTAAGGACTTTTCTAAAATCTCTAGGCCTCCTAATTTATTGCAAAAATATATTCCTTTTGTCTTTGATGATGATTGTGTAGAAGCATTTGAAATACTTAGGAAAGCCTTGATCACTGCACCTATTGTTCAGCCACCTGATTGGAATTTACCTTTTGAAATTATGTGTGATGCTAGTGATTATGCTGTAGGTGCTGTTCTATGGCAAAGAGTCGATAAGAAATTGAATGTTATCCAGTATGCTAGTAAGACTCTTGATACTGCCCAGAGAAATTATGCTACTACTGAAAAAGAGTTCTTAGCAGTTGTGTTTGCATGTGATAAGTTTAGACCTGATATTGTTGATTCCAAAGTTACTATTCACACTGATCATGCTGCTATTAAATATCTTATGGAAAAGAAAGATGCTAAGCCTAGACTCATTAGATGGGTTCTCGTGCTCCAAGAATTTGATTTGCACATTATTGATAGAAAGGGAGCCGAGAACCCGTTCTTGCATAACTTTGTCTAGGTTAGAGAATGTTCTTGATGACCCACCGCCTATTGATGATAGCTTTCGATGAACAATTAGCGATCGTCAATGCTTCTCAGATCGCTCCATGGTATGCTAATTATGCTAATTACATTGTTGCTAAATTTATACCGCCTAGTTTCACATACCAGCAAAAGAAAAAGTTCTTTTATGATTTAAGACATTACTTCTGGGATGACCCACACCTTTATGAAGAAGGAGTAGATGGTGTTATTAGACGTTGTGTGCCTGAGCATGAACAGAAACATATCCTATGCAAGTGTCACTCTGAATCCTATGGAAGACACCACGCTGGAGATAGAACTGCACACAAGGTACTACAATCCGGTTTTTATTGGCCTACTCTCTTCAAAGATGCTCGTAAGTTTGTCTTATCTTGTGATGAATGCCAAAGAATAGGTAACATTAGTAGACGTCAAGAAATGCCTATGAATTATTCTGTTGTTATTGAACCGTTTGATGTTTGGGGCTTTGATTATATGGACCCTTTCCTGCCTCTAATGGTTATACACATATTTTAGTTGCTGTTGATTACGTTACTAAGTGGGTAGAAGCTATTCCAACTAGTAGTGCTGATCATAACACTTCTATTAAAATCTTAAAGAAGTTATTTTTCTGAGGTTTGGAGTCCCTATGTAGCAACCCGACCCGAATGGGTCAAGTCTCTGTGCTTAAGTGTCATCCCTGGATCGGTATGCTGACACACACAGTACTCGAGGATTTATAACAGAGGTAAATCACATGTATAAAGTAACGTAAATACTATTACCTCACTCCAAATAGCGGAAGTAGCAAGGTTGTGGGTTCCCATCAACACCAACGGCAAAGTTGAGTGTAGAAATCGTAACCCTAACGTGTCACTTACTCGTCGTCTGAAAAGTCTGCAACATGAAACGTTGCAGCCCGAAAACGGGTCAGCTCAGGGAATATGCTGGCAATGTAACACATAGAGAGTAATGAAAGAATAAGCCTATACTATATGCATATATGGCTGGTGGAAAAGCTGCGAAAAGCCAATTTTCCCTACTGCAAAGGAATAAATTTATTTAACTATCATGGTGGTTGTTGAACATTGAGAATGGTTGACAACATCCTCAATCCCAATTAAAAGTACTCATTAAACCCAACAAAATTAATTAAAGTAACATGATGAGATTCACATGATATCCAAGTACTAGATACTCAAGATGTCCATAACCGGGACACGACTAACCATGATTAGTTTATACACTCTGCAGAGGTTTGTGCACTTTTCCCCACAAGACTCGATCTCCTCCGCTTGATTTCTCGCACTACATGGTATTTGAGAAACGGATGACCGAGACATAGTCTTTCAGAAGCGCTAGCACCTTACGTGTGGGTAGACCGTACCAACCTACAACCCCTACATCAGCTAGTCTACCCGTAAGAGTTCGCACATCTTAGTCAACTATGCTAGAGCCCATAGTAGCAAGTGACTGCACACGGAAGTTTCTAGCATGAATAATCTCATGATCCCTTTGAGCCTGGGTGGCGGTCCGAAGAAAAACAGGCAAGTCCTGATGGAAACCAGGTGCCTCAATCCACCCAGATGTGTGTTTAAGTTGCCACCTTAAATAAACCATTAATTAACAATCTCACATCTGTCATGGATACACTCACCCAATCCACGTCTACTAGCGTAGCATAATAAGCAAACGTAGAAGTAACTCCCAATGGTTTGAATATAAATCAGGTAATAGGTACTACCTCAAACTACTTCCCAAAACCCACAATTTAATTAGATCCTAATCATGCAATGTTTGAGGATTGATCTAATGCATAAAAACTGGGTATGAAAACGGGATATGATCAAAGTGTGAACTTGCCTGCAATGTTGATGAAGATGATTTGCACTCAACTCCTGAAAGTTCTATTCGTCTCACTCCGTTCAATCTATCGTAAGCAATCAATAGTAACCACACATAAGCAATTACTCAAAACATCGGAAAGAACGAAGAAGACGATTCAGAAAACATCAAAACCAAGAAAATAACTCTTGCAACATAAAACAATTTCTAACAGTACCAAAATTATGTGAATTTGGCCTTATCAGAAAGTTTATGTCAAGAGCTTTAATTTGCTAAAAGAATCAACTAAATCGGAGTTACGAAACTCAAGTTATGATCAAACGAAGTTCAAATACAAATATGTTTGAAAACAAATTTTAAAATTTTCAAAAACAAGTTTAAGTTGATTATCTGGATAGAGGGGATCATAACGAAGAAGTGGGCGTTGGTTTCGTTGGATTTGGACTAACGAGTAAAAAGTTGTGAGGGTTTGAAAACCAAGGGCTATTCTGTAAATAAATACTACAAATAGGTCCCTGGACAGAAAATAAAAAGAAAAAAAACCTCGAGCGAAGCGTTAAGCTGCGAACGCTAACCAAGAAAACCCGTTCGGTGCAAACCCTAACTAATGAACGTTCACCGAATAAAAAACGTTTAAAAAAAGAAACGAATCTGGATCGTTGGATCCAGATCCAACGGACGGGAGGTGGCGGTTACCGCGGCGATCGGCGGCGGTGGCTCGGATCCGGCCGGGGCAGCGGCTCCGCTGGCCCTCCGGATCGGCGGAGTGAACGGAGGCGTGCAGCGTGGGGCGGCGATGAGGTGGGTGGTGGCTGCGGGGTTCGGGGAGGTGCGGGGCGGCGGCGACCACTCCAACGCGGTGGCGGCAGATGTGGCGGTGGTGGCGCGAGGCGCGAGGAGGAGTGGGCTGCGTCGGGGTCCGACTCCTTTATATAGGGCGCGAGGGGCGAGGCCTGCCTTGGCCGAGGGGCAAACGACGGCGGATCGGCGCCGGACTCCGGGTGGAGTCCCGGTCGCGCACGGGGAAGAAGGCGGCGGCGGCTTGGGCCGGCTGGTCAAGCCGTCCAGTTAACTGGTCCGAGAGAAAGTTTTTTTTATATAAAACGTTTTCTCAGACAAATAAAAACAGAATAAAGCATATATATTATATAGGCATATAATATATCAAAATTTTCAGAAAAAGATTTCCTACATTGTGAACATTTTTTTAATATCAAATAAAATCCACAGAAATTCAAATAAAGCAAAGAGTGCTTCTGCTCTAGTAAAATCCAGTAAGAATCATTTTAAAAATACCAAAATGAATTCAAATTTATTTCTCTCCAATTTTCTATTGTAGGGAATCATGTTACCCTATTTTCCATGTATTTTATTTTTGGAGAAAAATAATTTGAATAAAACTCAAATAACTCCAAATTGAAAAATAAATTCAAAAGAACTTTGAATTTAATTCTTTGAAACTCCCAACTCATATTTCATATGTTTTGAAGAAGTCATTTTATCTTCGCTTGTGAAAATCATTGAGTTGCATAAAGTTCCAGAATTGGAAATATTTTCCAAATGAAATTCAAATATTTTCAACACCCCTTGTCATTTAAATAAATGGAAGAAGTCATGTCATCTCCTCTCCAGGGTTTTGTGATGAAGAGAATTTGAATTCCCGAAGATCATAAATGCAAAATGAAAGTTTGGGTAAGTCCTTTTATTCCCTCTCATTTAACTTTCAAAAAGTTTCAAATTCACTCACTTTCAGTCAATCAATCAAACAATCAATCAAATCTATCTATTTATTATAACATTCCAAAATTTAGAATTTTGGGATGTTACAAATCTACCACCCTTAAAGTGAATCTCGTCCTCGAGATTCGGAGAGGCTAGAAAGAAATAGGTTAGGTTTTGGGGGTCTTCAAAATCCAACGTTCGTCTTCGGGGTCTTGGGTGCTACCAGCCTTAGAAGCATGGTTATGGTTCCATCAAAACTCATATACTCCATCCTTATTACTGACAGTGCCGGTCTTCTCAGATCTTAAGGATAATTCCTTCTCTGGGCTCTTCCGGTAGTGGCATAACCTTTTCCTCAATTCTTTTGTCCTTTCCTCCTGGTAAGGTTATTCCGAGATTGGGTCTTCATAGCTGATAGGTCTGGCGCCAATACTAATTAGCTATCAATATCTCATGGTGGTGAACAATTTATAGTTTCTCCTGCAGAAAACGGGTCTGGGTTGAACCTCACCGTATAACCTACGGTTGGCAACAACTGCCGTGTACAAGGGAAAAAAATACTTATACCATTCTAAGGTTCAAACAAGGTTTAATATCGTCGTCACTCTACTATAGGTAGGTCACTCAGATTTACCATCCCATATAGCAAAGCGAATAATAAGAGTAAGTCGGTATGGTGATCAATCCATCCCGCACCCAAATCATTACCTTGTACATGGTTTAGCGAATCTCGCATTCTAACACTTGGTCATCCTCACAAGCATTGCAGAATTTCTCTTGTCGACGAACCAAGTTCGAAAAATCCATTGATTCTGCAAGCCAAACAAACATCTATCGTTTCTTCACAACTCTCAGGTTTTGCGTAAACTCCTATAAGATCGTCTGTTGATAAAATCGTAACTTCTTCCAGGGTTTTTCCTTCAGCAAGAGTGTGCTTGCTTCTTGGCAGGTCCTGGGGCCTGTGGGTTATGGCCCATCTCATCACTTGTAGTCCTTCAACTTATCCTCGGGCTTCTGATCATTATTCCAACATCCAACTTCCTAATATTCTGAAATCCATCCAATTGTACTGTCTTCCCTCGTTCTATTGGCACCAAATAAAACGTGATTACTCAAACTCATCATGAAGTTACAATTGCTCCATATTTCCAACATCATACCTCCTTGTATCCAATAGTACTTCATCCCTTCATACTCTTGGGGTATCCCACATATCAAGACAAAACTCGTACTTATTTTGTCCGAAATCCACTTCGGGGAATAACATCCTCTTTTCCAGGGATCCAGTGTCCTTACAGGGGAATGTCAGCCATCTCCGCATGGCATTTCTTCAACGGGGAAACGTGAAACACATCATGAACTCCTGACAGCCCTTCGGGTAACTCCAACTTGTAGGCCACTTCTCTCATACGCTCCAAAACTCGGTATGGTCCTACAAATCTCGGGGCTAACTTTTCCTTAACTCCAAATTGTTTAACTCCTCGCAGAGGGGACACACGAAGACATGCTCTGTCTCCAATTTCGTAGACTACCTCCTTGTGTTTTTAGTCTGCATAACTCTTCTGCCTGGACTGAGCTACCTTCAGTCTATCTCGAAGAAACTTAACATTCTCTTCTGAATCCTTGATCACGTTTGATCCAAACAACTGACAGTCTCCAACTTCATCCCACATCAACGGTGTCTGGCTCCTTCTCCCATACAAAGCTTTAAAAGGGGCCATCTTCAAACTGACTTGGTAACTGTTGTTGTATGAGAACTCAGCGTAAGGTAGATTATCATCCCTACTAGATCCATAATCTAGCGCACACGCTCTCAACATGTCCTCCAGAATCTGATTGACTCTCTCAATTTATCCATCTGTCTGCGGATGAAAGGTTGTACTGAAATCTAGCCTAGTACCCAAAGTCTGGTGCAGCTGATTCCAAAACTTTGAGGTAAACTGTGTTCCTCTATCTGATACAATGGTCCTCGGAACTCCATGCAGACGTACGATCCGGGTCAAATATATCTTGGCCAACTTCTCACTTGTATAGGTGGTTTCACTGGGATAAAGTGAGCCACTTTGGTCAAGCGAATCAACTACTACCCAGATAGAATCATATCCCGATCAGGTTACGGGACAATCCGTAATGAAATCCATGCCAAGCTTATCCTGCTTCCATTCGGTATCGGCATAGGCTGTAGTAATCCGACCGGTTACGATGCTCTGCTTTTACTCTCCGGCATACATCACCTATGACTACATACTCCGCAATATCCTTCTTCATACCAGTCCACCAGAAACGCTTCTTCAAATCCAAATACATCTTGGTGTTTCCAGGGCGAATCGAGTATGGTGAGTCATGAGCCTCCTGAAGTATTAACTTCCTGATCTTTGCATTATTAGGCATATATACACGATCCTCGAACCATAAGGTGTCGTGCTCATCCTTACGAAAACCTTCGGCCTTTCATTTGCTCATCCTCTCTTTTACCTCAGCAATCTCTTTGTCATCCTTCTGAGCTTCACAGATCTTTCCCAACCATGTAGACTGAACTTCCATTGCTGCAACAAAACCTTTGGGAACAATCTCCAACCGAAGTTCCCTGAGATCCTCGGCTAACTCCTTTGGTAATCCCCCACTTATGAGGGTATTTGTCCTTATTTTCTTTATGGTTGTGTCCTATTTCTCCACAAAGCTTGTATGCACAAGGTTTCTTCATATCATTTCGATTCAACTTCTGGGACACAAGCCGAGATCTTTGGCAAAGTCAACTTAAATTCTTCCCAGGTGGTTACTCCTTGCCATCCATTGATGGTTTGGTACATCCTCCACCAGGTAGTAGCACCTCTTTCAAATAACAGAAGAGCATGCTGGGCCATATCCTTTCTGGCTATAGCGTTATTCTTCATATGATCTTCCATGTTCTAAATCCATCGATCTATCTCCAATTTACTCATCGGTCTAGAAAATACAAGCTCATCTCCATTCTTCCTCTAACGGGTCCATGGGTTTGGGGTGGGATAAGAGAGATAGAGAGGGATATACACAATGCAAACAATTGTTTTGAAAAGACAGATTTTATTGTGGCTGTCGGAAATACATCAAACAAATGACAGCTCACAATGTCGCATCTAACGCATGTATATAATAGGGGTTTGGTCTTCTAAAGGTCAATGAATCTTCAAAGTCATGAAACTCTTCCAGTCTTGTTCATGTCTCCGATGGCTCCTTCCAATCGTGCTTGTCTTTCTCCAGTCCCTTTTGCCAGCTCATCTCTATTGACACGAAGTCTCTTGTGACGTCCTTTAACAGTCCTGGAGTTGCATTCCAAACTTCTGGGTTTCATCAACCTCGACATGAACCATGATCCTATTGTCCTTCAGTTCATGACGAATCTCTGGTACATCGGGGTTTTGCTTCTCCAGCTTGGCTACTTCAGCTTCTGGGTCCTGAGTTTCTTCACGAATTGCCTTCTTGTCAAAATATTGCTTCTTGTAGGTCCATCTTAACTTCCTGATTTAACACTCCAGATCCTGGTGATACACTGGCTAAGGTTAAAACTTCATCTTTTACTGATTGGTGCTCCATCAGACTTCTACTATCCAATCCTTCCATGCATATGCATGCTTAACCTAGCACGACGACAATAGCATAAGCGGGCGATGACATCATGGATAGATGTGCTTCTGCTCTTGCCCTTTCCATGAGCTATCATCCATAGTTGATATCTCCTGCATTGGGGTTTCCGTGACAAAACTTTGAGTTCTGATGCTCCATGTTCCGGTCTTTCTCTGATACACCTTGATCTCGGGTATTGACAGCTTCCATAGTCTGCCCGGTTCCATAAGGGTATCCTTCCTAGGTCATACCAAAACTGGAAATTCTTCATATTCTCCTAGTCTTCGAAGTCTTTATCCGTCGTAGTTTCCGTCATTGTAATGCACGGTAAAAATCCTGTTTATTCCAAAGTAGTCTTATTTGTCCGTTATCTTGTACTTCTTGGAGTGGTCTCATTAGCCGAATCTTCATGTAGTCAAAAGGGGGAAAGGGGTATGGTCTCACTAAAAGGGAATATTTGAATAAGCTCAGAAGAGAAGAGAGGTAAAAGATCTTTTTGAAAATGAAGTTGTAGAGAAAAATCTTTCCTATGGGCTTGTCAGTTTCTAGGGCCACGTCCGACAGTCAACATGTGCTCTGATACCATCTTGTAGCGACCCGACCCGAATGGGTCATGTCTCTGTGCTTAAGTGTCATCCCTGGATCGGTATGCTGACACACACAGTACTCGAGGATTTATAACAGAGGTAAATCACATGTATAAAGTAACGTAAATACTATTACCTCACTCCAAATAGCGGAAGTAGCAAGGTTGTGGATTCCCATCAACACCAACGGCAAAGTTGAGTGTAGAAATCGTAACCCTAACGTATCACTTACTCGTCGTCTGAAAATTCTGCAACATGAAACGTTGCAGCCCGAAAATGGGTCAGCACATGGAATATCTTTGGCAATGTAACACATAGAGAGTAATGAAAGAATAAGCCTATACTATATGCATATATGGCTGGTGGAAAAGCTCTGTGGTTATAATGTTTTTGCGAAAAGCCAATTTTTCCCTACTGCAAAGGAATAAATTTATTTAACTATCATGGTGGTTGTTGAACATTGAGAATGGTTGACAACATCCTCAATCCCAATTAAAAGTACTCATTAAACCCAACAAAATTAATTAAAGTAACATGATGAGATTCACATGATATCCAAGTACTAGATACTCAAGATGTCCATAACCGGGGACACGGCTAACCATGATTAGTTTATACACTCTGCAGAGGTTTGTGCACTTTTCCCCACAAGACTCGATCTCCTCCGTTTGATTTCTTGCACTACATGGTGTTTGAGAAACGGATGACCGAGACATAGTCTTTCAGAAGCGCTAGCACCTTACATGTGGGTAGACTGTACCAACCTACAACCCCTACATCCGCTAGTCTACCCGTAAGAATTCGCACAACTTAGTCAACTATGCTAGATCCCATAGTAGCATGTGGCTGCACACGGAAGTTTCTAGCATGAATAATCTCATGATCCCTTTGAGCCTGGGTGGCAGTCCGAAGAAAAACAGGCAACTCCTGATGGAAACCAGGTGCCTCAATCCACCCAGATGTGTGTTTAAGTTGCCACCTTAAATAAACCATTAATTAACAGTCTCACATCTGTCATGGATACACTCACCCAATCCACGTCTACTAGCATAGCATGGCATAATAAGCAAACGTAGAAGTAACTCCCAATGGTTTGAATATAAATCAGGTAATAGGTACTACCTCAAACTACTTCCCAAAACCCACAATTTAATTAGATCCTAATCATGCAATGTTTGAGGATTGATCTAATGCATAAAAACTGGGTATGAAAACGGGATATGATCAAAGTGTGAACTTGCCTGCAATGTTGATGAAGATGATTCGCATTCAACTCCTGAAAGTTCTATTCGTCTCACTCTGTTCAATCTATCGTAAGCAATCAGTAGTAACCACACATAAGCAATTACTCAAAACATCGGAAAGAACGAAGAAGACGATTCGGAAAACATCAAAATCAAGCAAATAAATCTTGCAACATAAAAAAATTTCTAACAGTACCAAAATTATGTGAATTTGGCCTTATCAGAAAGTTTATGTCAAGAGCTTTAATTTGCAAAAAGAATCAACTAAATCGGAGTTACGAAACTCAAGTTATGATCAAACGAAGTTCAAATACAAATATGTTTGAATTTTTTTTTAAAATTTTCAAAAACATGTTTAAGTTGATTATCTCGATAGAGGGGATCATAACAAAGAAGTGGGCGTTGGTTTCGTTGGATTTGGACTAACGAGTAAAAAGTTGTGTGGGTTTGAAAACCAGGGGCTATTATGTAAACAAATACTACAAATAGGTCCCTAGTCAGAAAATAAAAAGAAAAAAAAACCTACTGGGAGAACGTTCGCTGCCGAACGCTAACCAACAAAACGCGTTCGGTGCAAACCCTAACTAATGAACGTTCACCGAATAAAAAAAACGTTTAAAAAAAGAAACGAATCTAGATCGTTGGATCGGTGCAAACCCTAACTAATGAACGTTCACCGAATAAAAAAACGTTTAAAAAAGACACGAATCTAGATCGTTGGATCCAGATCCAACGGCCGGGTGGCGGCGGTTACCGCGGCGATCGCCGGCGGCGAGGAAGAACGGCGGCGGTGGCTCGGATCCGGCCGGGGCGGCGGCTCACTGCCTCCCGGCTCAGCGGAGTGAATGGAGGTGCGGCGGGCGGCGGTGAGGTGGGTGGTGGCTGCGGGGTTTGGGGAGGTGCGGGTCGGCGGCAAGGAAGCTCGGCGGCGGCGGCAGATGTGGCGGTGGCGGCGCGAGGCGCGAGCTGGAGCTGGCGGCGTCGGGGTCCGGCTCCTTTATAAAGGGCGCGAGGGGCGAGGCCTGCCTTGGCCGAGGGGCAAACGGCGGCGGATCGGCGCCGGACTCCGGGTGGAGTCCCGGTCGCGCACGGGGAAGAAGGCTGCGCTGGCTTGGGCCGGCTGGCTGGGTTTCGGCCCAGTTGGCCCGGTCCGGAGAGAAAGTTTTTTTTATAAAACGTTTTCTCAGACAAATAAAAACAGAATAGAACATATATATTATATAGGCATATAATATGTCAAAATTTTCAGAAAAAGATTTCCTACATTGTGAACATTTTTGTAATATCAAATAAAATCCACAGAAATTCAGATAAAGCATAGAGTGCTTCTGCTCTAGTAAAATCCAGTAAAAATCATTTTAAAAATACCAAAATGAATTCAAATTTATTTCTCTCCAATTTTCTATTGTAGGGAATCATGTTACCCTATTTTCCATGTATTTTATTTTTGGAGAAAAATAATTTGAATAAAACTCAAATAACTCCAAATTGAAAAATAAATTCAAAAGAACTTTGAATTTAATTCTTTGAAACTCCCAACTCATATTTCATATGTTTTGAAGAAGTCATTTTATCTTCACTCGTGAAAATCACTGAGTTGCATAAAGTTCCAGAATTGGAAATATTTTCCAGATGAAATTCAAATATTTTCAACACCCCTTGTCATTTAAATAAATGGAAGAAGTCATGTCATCTCCTCTCCAGGGTTTTGTGATGAAAAGAATTTGAATTCCCGAAGATCATAAAAGCAAAAGTGAAAGTTTGGGAAAGTCCTTTTATTCCCTCTCATTTAACTTTCAAAAAGTATCAAATTCACTCACTTTCAGTCAATCAATCAAATCTATCTATTTATTATAACATTCCAAAATTTAGAATTTTGGGATGTTACACCCTAGATATCTTATGACTGATGGTGGTTCACATTTTATTCAGGGTGCTTTTCGTAAGATGCTTGCTAAGTATGATGTCAATCATATAATCGCATCTCCTTATCATCCGCAGTCTAGTGGTCAAGTAGAGTTGAGCAATAGAGAGCTCAAATTAATTTTGCAAAAGACTGTGAATAGATCTAGAAAGAATTGGTCCAAAAAACCTTGACGATGCATTATGGGCCTATAGAACTGCATACAAAAATCCAATGGGTATGTCTCCATATAAGATGGTTTATGGAAAAGAGTGTCATTTACCTCTTGAACTTGAACATAAAGCATATTGGGCTATTAAAAAGATCAACTATGACTTCAAACTTGCCGGTGAGAAGAGGTTGTTTGATATTAGCTCACTTGATGAATGGAGAACTCAAGCCTATGAGAATGCCAAGCTATTCAAAGAAAAAGTCAGACGTTGGCATGACAAAAGGATACAAAAGCGTGAGTTTAACGTAGGAGATTATGTGTTATTATTCAACTCTCATCTAAGATTTCTTGCAGGAAAACTTCTCTCAAAATGGGAAGGTCCTTACATTATCGAGGAGGTCTATCGTTCTAGTGCCATAAAAATCAACAACTTCGAAGGCACAAGTCCGAGGGTGGTAAATGGTCAAAGAATTAAAATTTATATTTTAGGTAATCCTATCAATGTTGAAACTAATATTATTGAAACCGTGACCCCGGAGGAATACATAAGGGATACTTTCCAGAATGTTCCAGACTCCGAAAAGGAATAGGTATGTGGTACGGTAAGTAAAACGACTCCAAAACAACTCCAATGGCAATTTTTATCAGTTTTGGCATATTTAAGAATTTTAGGAAGAAAGAAGTAGTCCGAAAGGGACACAAGCCCCCCACGAGAGTGGAGGGCGCCACCCCCCTACTGGGTGCGCCCCCCTGTCTCGTGGGCCTCCCAGACTCTATTTTCTTGCACGTTACATATTTTGGTCGGTAAAAATTCATTATATATACTCCCGAAGCTTTTGACCATCGTATCATGCAAATATCCTCTGTTTTCGTTTCGAGCTGTTCCTGGTGCAGAATAAAGCAAGATGTCTTCTCAGGTGTCAGTTGGGGAGAGTCGGGTGTCTCACCCAACGCCGGATCCCGGAGCAAATAGCGATGCCTATCACTTTGGACCATCAACAGAGGATGAGATGGAGGCTGATTTGAAAATGATAGATGCCATGGAGGAGGATCAAGAAGTTACCTCTTGTCTCCAAGCAGAATTCACCATGGGGGAACAACCTAGCCTAACTGTCCCTACTTAGGTCACTCCTTCCAACTCTAGATTTCTTTCTTATGAGAATATGAAAAAGAGTTTCACTTGTTCTCCAGAAGCTATGCAGCATACTTGGGTAAAAGGAGCTTTGGCCGTCACGGGCAAGCTCCGTAAAGAAATTATGGACCTCAAACAACAAGTCAATAAGCTCAAGGAGGAGAACCGTATCCTGAAGGGCATTATCGCCAAGAAGATCATAACACCAACCGTGAAGAAGGAGAAATAATCACATGGGTATGGGCACTCCCCTTGGCAACTGCCAAGCTTGGGGGAGGTGCCCCGGTATCGTATCACCATCACACTCCTATCTTTACCGTTTTATTTAGTTCAATCCTTTTAGTATTATCTTGATCTCGTAGATTTAAGTTTTGATATCAAGTAGTTT
This sequence comes from Aegilops bicornis, assembly GCA_021605145.1. Lineage (NCBI taxonomy): Eukaryota > Viridiplantae > Streptophyta > Magnoliopsida > Poales > Poaceae > Aegilops > Aegilops bicornis. The sequence continues at coordinate 116,602,539 of CM038675.1, forward strand.
CGAGTTTTGCATTGTGATCTCTTTTTGTAATCGAGTCCGTGAGTTATATATAATGAAGATTAGTGTTTAGTCAAGGGCTTTGCTATGTGCTATGATCTTGAGAAAGTAGAAAGAATAAAAGAGTTCATATTGATCTTATGGATAGTGATAACTTCACACATAGAAAGTATGAAGCATAAAAGTTGTTGAGAGTTGATGAACGTAGCCTTGGTCATCGTTGCAATTAATAGGAAGTGATAAGGAAAGAGAGGTTCACATATAAATATATTATCTTGGACACCTTTTATAATTGTGAGCACTCATTAAGTATGACATGCTAAAAGAGTTGACGTTGGACAAGGAAGACAACGTAATGGTTTATGTTTTCTGACATCTCAATTAAAGTATATTGTCATTGACCTTCCAAACATGTTGAGCTTACCTTTCCCCCTCATGCCAACCAAATTCCTTGCACCAAGTAGAGATACTACTTGTGCTTCCAAATATCCTTAAACCCAGTTTTGCCATGAGAGTCCACCATACCTACCTATGGATTGAGTAAGATCCTTCAAGTAAGTTGTCATGTTGCAAGCAATAAAAAATTCTATCTAAATATGTATGACTTATTAGTGCAGAGAAAATAAGCTTTGTATGATCTTGTTGTGGAAGTAATAAAAGCGACGGACTGCATAATAAAGGTCCACATACAAGGGGCAATATAAAGTTACGTTCTTTTGCATTAAGATTTTGTGCATCAACCCTATACGCACATGACAACCTCTGCTTCCCTCTGCGAAGGGCCTATCTTTTACTTTATGTTTTTACTTTATGCTTGAGTCAAGGTGATTCCCACCTTTCCCTTTTTCATTTTATCCTTTGGCAAGCTCCTCGTGTTTGAAAGATCATGATATATATATCCAATTGGATGTAAGTTAGCATGGGCTATTATTGTTGACATCACCTAAAGGTGAATACGTTGGGAGGCAACACAATAAGCCCCTGTCTTTCTCAGTGTCCGGCTGAAACTCCATAACCACAAGTACTGCATGAGTGTTAGCAATTGTAGAAGTCTACAAGATAGTTGAGTATGTGAGCTTGCCGAAAAGCTCTATTATTGACTCTTTCTGATGTTATGATAAATTGCAATTGCTTCAATGACTGAGATTATAGTTTGTTAGTACCCAATGAAGTTTTTGAACCATACTTGACATTGTGAATTGATTGTTACTTGAGCATAAGAAATCATATGATAAAATCTACATATGTTGCTGCTATAAGAATGATCATGATGCCCTCATGTCCGTATTTTATTTTTATCGACACCTCTATCTCTAAACATGTGGACAAATTTTTCGATTTTGGTTTCCGCTTGAGGACAAGCGAGGTCTAAGCTTGGGGGAGTTGATACGTCCATTTTGCATCATGCTTTTATATCAATATTTATTGCATTATGGGCTGTTATTACACATTATATCTCAATACTTATGGCTATTCTCTCTTATTTTACAAGGTTTATCATGAAGAGGGAATGCCGATACCGGAATTCGGGCCGAAAAGGATCAAACATTGGAAACCTATTCTCACCTTGCTCCAAAAAATCCTGAAACTCCACGAAACATGTTTTTGGAATTTATAAGAATTATTGAGCGAAGAAATACACCAGGGGCCCACACCCAGTCCAGAGAGAGGAGGGCGCGCTTCTCACCGGGCGCACCCCTATCTCCTGGGCCTGGTGGGCCTCCTGTCCATCTTCTCGCTATATTAGAGCTTTTACCTCGAAAAAATCGTGGGCAAGCTTACGGACGAAACTCCGCCGCCACGAGGCGGAACCTTGGCGGAATCAATCTAGGGCTCCGTGAGCTGTTCTTGGGACACTTCCCTCCGGAGGGGAAAATCATCACCAACGCCGTCACCAACGATCCTCTCATCGGAGGGGGTCAATCTCCATCAACATCTTCACCAGCACCATCTCCTCTCAAAACCCTAGTTCATCTCTTTGTATCCAATGTTGTATCAAAACCACAAATTGGTATCTGTGGGTTGCTAGTAGTGTTGATTACTCCTTGTAGTTGATGCTAATTGGTTTACTTGGTGGAAGATCATATGTTCAGATCCTTTATGCATATTATTACCCCTCTGATTATGAACATGAATATGCTTTGTGAGTAGTTACGTTTGTTCCTGAGGACATGGGTGAAGTCTTGCTATTAGTAGTCATGTGAATTTGGTATTCGTTCGATATTTTGATGAGATGTATGTTGTCTTTTCCCACTAGTAGAAAAAGGGCCTATAGTCCCGGTTCATAAGGGCCTTTAGTCCCGGTTCGTGAACCGGGACTAAAGGGTCGGTACTAATACCCTCACCCTTTAGTCCCGGTTCTATCGAACCGGGACAGATCAAACCTCCACGTGGCCTGTCCACGAGCTCAGGCGGGAGGGCCTTTGGTCCCGGTTGGTGGCACCAACCGGGACCAATAGGCATCCACGCCACAAGATTTCTGTGGCTCTGGTTTTTGTTTTTTTTCAAAAGAGGGGGTTTGGGGGTTTTGGGGGTTAATTTAGGTGTTTCATATATTGTGGTATAGCTAGCTAATTAATAGAGAAAAGTGTCCTTTCTTTTGTCCGCTTGGTCGACGCTACGTACTATACATACGTGATAGAGAGGACTAACTAGACATGCTAGCTAGCTAGTAATTAAGCAAACAAAAGATCGTCATGAACATATATATGCATACAGAGAGAAGTGATATCGACCACCTCTCCTTCTCCGAGAGATTGGTCGAACAACAGGTTCTCGTATATCTATCCGACGCTACCGGCTACATATATACAATAATTATCTTTTACAATACGGACGCGTGGTTCACATGGTATTCCCCGTCTTCAGCGATCACATAGTCAAGAAAGAATGCCGCCAATTCCTGTTGAATTGCTCGCATGCGATCTGGTCCTAGGAGTTCATCCCATTTGCGAAACATCTAATTTTAAGAAAGGGTCAATACATATATATATATATATATATGAATGAATGAAACTCAACACAAATGATGGTAATAAAATAAAATTGTGAATATTTTTATTTACGCACTTCAAATTGTTTGTCGGAGTAGCCCCTCTCACAGTGTCGTATGGCGGATGGACTCGCAAACGTAGTATCCACGTAAATCATTCCTTGTTCCTGCCACAACCACTTTACAAGAAACAGAGGTCAATCAAACTGATAATTATATATAGCAAGCACATGCTAAATGGTATTGATGAAACTAGCGCTTGAATCACTAGGAGATCTTGCGCTGAATATGCTACTATATAGTACTTACTTTGGTGTCTAAATTGCAGCTTCTTCGGTAGTCCCGAAGCTTTTTTGGTGAATTTTCCCCAAGCCCTGCCATACAAAGAAAACAATTACTTGATATCAGAAATGAACAAAGTTGCTGATATGGTGGATAATGATCGATTTAACTTACTTCTCGAGCATTTCAGTCATTTCCGCATACTCCTTTGGATCTTTTCGTCTCGAGTCTAAGACAGTTACTACTCCCTGCTCAAGCTTAATCTCTAGGAGAATATAGTGGAACCTGCTTGCGCATGCATAACTCATCAATATTACATTTCTATAACCTGGACTAAATAAGGGAAACCGAATATGCCACAAGACAAAGAATACTCACGTGTAGTTGTAAGGAAAGAGTATTGTATTTTTGTGTTCATTTATTTCCAACGATCGTAGTAAGTTGGCCTCGGTTTCCTTGGCACGATATTTAACCTCATTTGCATCGATGAGATATGTGTTAATGAACCCAATATCACCCACTTGTTTTTTTCTTCATTTCTGCGATCTTCAATCTGCATAATATAGTGAGGATATTTATAAATACATGCAATGAAAGAGCTGAGTTATATAGAGATACTTAATGATGTAAGTAGTACTACTTACGATGTAGCAGGTGACCGTTGCTTTATCGATGGCCAATTGATTGAAAAACTGATAGAACTCCTCAAACGGAATAGGCAACAGTTCAATTCCAAGGAGGTCATGCTCCTTTTAACTCTCAAATACAAAGTATTCCTCCCGTCGAGACTCTTTGCAGGTTTTCATGTACCAATCGTGCAATCTTCGCATCATCGTTGTTAGAGAGCTTTCATCTTTGACGAGAGGCTTCCCGTACTCAGATCTTTGTATCTGCACCTCCAAGAAATCAAATTGTACATCGTCGGGCAAGTAATCTTCAGGATTGCCATAACCGGGCACCATCCTCGGATCGACGATGTCGCTAGCGTGCACCTTGAGCGGGGGCACGATTCCTTCGCTTGTTCGCCGAGCTGGGCAATTTGTTTCCCAGCTCGTCGTTCTTTCATCCTTTGATCATCGACAGTACTTCCCGATCTCTCCGCCTCGGCAAATGCCTTTCCAATAATGCGCTCATAGTTGCCTTTTCGGCGGAGACTTGGGTGGTTTTGTCGGGGCAGCGAGTGCGCTTCGCTTTGATCGATCTACCTTCTCCTCCGGAGGTGGATGTCTCTTTGCTTTCAACTCTTGAAACCAGTCATCCACTTCGGTCTGCGCGATCTTCGCGTTTTCCTCCTCGCTCCTCTCAGACGGGTAACTTCTCCGAGTCTTCGTGAGAAGGACCGAATATGTATCTCCTCCCGCCTTTGGCAAGATCGCTAGACGCCGGCAGAGCAGACGGAGCGGATGTCTTCTTTCCTTGCTTATGAGGCGGAGGAGAAGGACTACGACACGCCGAGCAGCCAAGCGGCGGGTCTCTTCCGCCTTTGCCGACGAGGCGGAGAAGGAGGAGGCTGGCTGCCCGGACGCGACGGTGCAAAGCGGAGAAGGAGACGGAGTGCCGCCACGCGCCGGAGAAGGAGCCGGCCGAGTGCCCTGATCGTCACTCACGGAAGAGGAGGCGGTGGAGGAGGCGTTGTGCCCTTGCTCACGGGAGGAGGAGGAGGAGGCGGTGGAGGAGGCGGAGTGCCTGACTCACGGGAGGAGGAGGAGGAGGCGAAGGCGTCGATTCGGAAGGTTGATGAGATCCTTCGCCATAGGCATGGAGTCTTCGAGCGTAACCCAGCCGATACTCCCCTTCACTTTGGTAGGGTGGTCAAGCCGAGCTCCTCAAATCCCTCCGTTATTTCATCGACCATCACCTTAGCATATCCTTCTGGAATCGGCCGGCAGTGAAAAGTTGAGTCGGGTTTAGTGGGATAAACAGAGCCAACAGCCGCCTTGACCTTTAAATTGCTCCATTGCGCCATAAGGTGGCAACTTTCAGCATCCGTGATAGTATCCACGGATAGCTGGCGAGCCGCCAAGGCATGCTGCTCTGGCTGAAGCAGCTCGGTGGAAGCCACGCCGCTTCTCCGCCGAGATGGCGGGGTAGCTTCGGGGAAGCTTGGCAGGTCGTTTGTTGTGATCGGCTGCTTCTCGTTCCTCTTCTCGTTCCTCTAGCCCCATTACCCTTTCGCAGCGCTGCATTAGGCTCTGCTCCAGCTTTCTTCCTCCTCTCATGGGTTTTGTAACCCCTGCATCCGGAAATCCAGCCTTCCATGAAAGGGAGCTGGCGTGCCTCGTGTCCGTCCGGGGTGCTCAGGATTCCCGAGGGCCATTGTGAGCTCGTCCTTCTCCCCTCTCGAACGAACTTCCCTTGCTGCGCTGCTTCGATATAATGCTTAAGCCTCTTGACGGTATGTCCAATTGTTCGTCCGTCCAAATGCACTTCCCGTTATAGGGTCCAAGGATCCGCTGGCCTCAAGAACCAAGTCCGCAACGGTCTCGCCAGTTCATTGTCTCGGTTCGATCCCTTTATCAAGTAGATCATTCTCAGCCTTGGACCACTTAGGCGGGCTACAAAGGTAGCCACGACCCCGGCGAATCTGCGGTGCGGCGGCAACGGGCGGCAGACGGCGGCGACGACGGCGAGCGGCAGCGGCGACGGCGAAGCGGCGACGGGCGATGGTGACGGCAGGCGTGGGCGGCAGCGGCAGCGTCGGCGGTGTCGGGGCAACTGGCGGCGTCGGGGAGGTTGGGGGCAAATGGGCGATGAATCTGAAATATCCCAAGTGTTTTCTTATATAGCAGGCATTAGTCCCGTTCGTGGCACGACCGGGACTAATACCCCTTTAGTCCCGGTTGGTGCCACCAACCGGGACCAAAGCCCAAATTTCAGCAGCCCAAAGGGCGGAAGCGGCCTTTGGTCGGTTGGTGGCACCAACCGGGACTAAAGGGCATTAGTCCCGGTCGTGCCACGAACCGGGACTAAACCCACCTTTAGTCTCGGTTGGTGCCACCAACCGACCAAAGGCCTGCTGCCTCAACGCCAAATGTTTAGTCCCACCTCGCTAGTTGAAGGGCGCCCGCACTGGTTTATAAGCTACTGGTGTGCGTCCCCTTCGAGCTCCTCTCAAATGCAGGCTTTGGGCCTAATCATGCCTCTTTGTGGGCCTATTGGGCCTCTGCGGGCCTGAATCTGGCCCATGTAGGGTTTCTAGTCGTATTCATGTGGGGGCCTAGTAGGTGGTAGTTTTTTGCTTTATATTTTATTTCTTTTTGCTTTTAGTTTTAGAAAAAATATAAACTTTCTATTAGTGCCATTTGTTTTAAAATTTGAAAAAACTTTTATTGTTTTCTTTGTTGCTTTAATTATTTTATTTTCTTTCTACTTACAACAAAATACTTATATTTGCTATTTTTATTTTTTCAAGTTTTTTTGTTTTGTTTTCTGCATTATTTATTTTCTTTTGGTTTTTTGCTTTATATTTTAATTCTTTTTGCTTTTAGGTCAGCAAAATTATAAACTTTCTGTTAGTGCTTTTAGTTTTAGAGAAAATATAAACTTTCTGTTTGTGCCATTAGTTTTAAAATTCAAAATCACTTTTTTGTTTTCTTTGTTGCTTTATTTATTTTATTTTGTTTCTACTTACAACAAAATGCTTATTGTTGCTATTATTATTATTTTTTTCAAGTTTTTTTGTTTTGTTTCCTGCATTATTTATTTCCACTGCAGCAATTCGAGTACGGTACCGAGCTTTGTGTTGCCATCTTCGCAATTGGGGTACAACCCTTTTTTGTGATCCTCTAACATGCGATCGAACTTCAGCTTCTCCTTTTGACTTTCGCATTGTGTCCTTGCATCGACAATGACCCGGCGGAGATCATCATCATGGGGCACATCGTCTGGTTCATCTTGATCTTCAGCAGCTTCGCCCGTTGCAGCACCATCGTGCACATCGTCTGGTGCAACTTGATGTTCAGTACCATCACCGTATTTAGGGGGCACATAGTTGTCATCGTACTCTTCTTCCTCGCCGTCTTCCATCATAACCCCTATTTCTCCGTGCCTCGTCCAAACATTATAGTGTGGCATGAAACCCTTGTAAAGCAGGTGGGTGTGAAGCATTTTCCGGTCGAGTAAGACTTCGTATTCCCACATATAGGGCATGGACAACACATAAAACCATTCTGCTTGTTTGCCTCAGCCACTTGAGAAAAGCATGCACGCCCTTAATGTACTCGGAGGTGTGTCTCACACCGTACATCCATTGCCGGTTCATCTGCGTGCATTATATATAATTAAGTGTGTCAAAAATCATTACGAACATCATGAATAGATAATTAAATGACCAAATTAATAGAAGTTCATCATCACATAAAAACCAAAGTACATACATAGTTCTCATCTAACAACATAAAGCTCTGCAGAGCATCTAAATTAATTAAACAATACATTGAAACTATGTAAAACATTTCAATGTGAAAACAAATACGATCATAATCGCAACCAAGGTAACAACTGATCCAACAGCATAATGATACCAAGCCTCGGTATGAATGGCATATTTTCTAATCTTTCTCATCTTCAAGCGCATTGCATCCATCTTGATCTTGTGATCATCGCATTTACATCCTCAACATGCAACTCCAATATCATCTTCTCCTCCTCAATTTTTTTATTTTTTCCTTCAAGAAATTGTTTTCTTCTTCAACTAAATTTAACCTCTCGACAGTAGGGTCGGTTGGAATTTCCGGTTCAACAACCTCCTAGATAAATAAAATCTATGTCACGTTGGTCGGCTTAATTTTCATAAACAATAAATGAACCAATAGTTATGAAAAGATAATATATACCACATCCGAATCATAGATGTGACGAGGTCCGACGGGGCGGATACCAAAACCATCGCACTATATAAGATGCAATAATAAAAGTAAGAAAATAATACAAGTAAGAATATTTTTCCTTTCAGAAAGAAGATAAGAACAAGAGGCTCACCACGGTGGTGCTGGCGATGAGATCGCCATGGTGATCGACGGCGGTGAAGACGGGACGGGCGTGACGGACCGCTAAACCTAGACAAATATTGAGGAAAATGGAGGTTAGAGGTCGAGCTTGGAGAGGAGAAAGCTTAAGTAGTGTGGCTCGGGCATTCCATCGAACACCTTGTGTGCATAGGAGGTGAGCTAGAGCACCACCAAGCCCCCTCCCCCTCGGCCGGAAAAAGCAGGCGGTGTGCTGCTCTGCTCTTGCGCGAGGGGCTATATATAGGCAGCACCATTAGCCCCGGTTGGAGGCATTAACCGGGACTAAAGGGAAGCCTTTGGTCCCGGTTCATGCCACCAACCGGGACCAATAGTGGTGGGCCAGGAGCCAGGACCATTGGTCCCGGTTCGTCCCACCAACCGGGACCAAAAGGTCCGGATGAACCGGGACCAATGGCCCGTGGCCCGGCCGGCCCCCTGGGCTCACGAACCGGGATAAATGCTCGCATTAGTCCTGGTTCTGGATTGAACCGGGACTAATGGGCAAAACAGGCCTCAACGATAGCCCCTTTTTCTACTAGTGTCCTCTAGTGGTGTTATGTGAACATCGACTACATGACACTTCACCATTATTTGGGCCTAGAGGAAGGCATGGGTAAGTAATAAGTAGATGATGGGTTGCTAGAGTGACAGAAGCTTAAACCCTAGTTTATGCGTTGCTTCGTTAGGGGTTGATATGGATCCATATGTTTAATGATGTGGTTAGGTTTACCTTAATACTTCTTTTGTAGTTGCGTACGCTTGCAATAGGAGTTAATCATAAGTGGGATGCTTGTCCAAGTAAGGGCAGTACCCAAGTGCCGGTCCACCCACATATCAAATTATCAAAGTACCGAACGCGAATCATATGAACGTGATGAGAACTAGCTTGACGATAATTCCCATGTGTCCTCGGGAGCTCCTTTCTCATTATTAGAAATTGTCCAGGCTTATCCTTTGCTACATAAAGGATTGGGCCACCTTGCTGCACTTTATTTACTTTACTTATTTGTTACTCATTACTATGTATCTTATCACAAAACTATCTATTACCTATTATTTCAGTGCTTGCAGGGAAAACCTTGCCGAAAACCGCTTATCATTTCCTTCTGCTCCTCGTTGGGTTCAAAACTCTTACTTATCGAAAGGACTACGATAGATACCTTACACTTGTGGGTCATCAGTATTGAGATACCGACGATCGAATCTCGGGCAAGTAACATACCGATGACAAAGGGAACAACGTATGTTGTTATGCGGTTTGACCGATAAAGATCTTCGTAGAATATGTAGGAGCCAATATGAGCATCCAGGTTCCGCTATTGGTTATTGACCAAAGACATGTCTCGGTCATGTCTACATAGTTCTCGAACCCGTAGGGTCCGCACGCTTAATGTTCGGTGATGATCGATATTATGAGTTTATGTGTTTTGATGTACCGAAGATATTTCGGAGTCCCGAATATGATCACGGACATGACGAGGAGTCTCGAAATGGTCGAGACATAAAGATCGATATATTGGATGACTATGTTTGGAATTTGGAAGTGTTTCGGGCAAGTTCGGGCATATACCGGAGTACCGGGGGGTTACCGGAACCCCCCGGGGAGTATAATGGGCCTTATGGGCCTTAGTGGAGAAGTGGAGGGGCGGCCAAGGCAGGGCCGTGTGCCCCCTCCCCCTCTAGTCCGAATTGGACAAGGAGGGGGGACGGCGCCCCCCTTTCCTTCCCCCTCTCTCCTCCTCCCCCCTTCTCCTACTCCTACTAGGAAAGGAGGAGTCCTACTCCCGGTGGGAGTAGGACTCCTTCCTTGGCGCACCCTCCTCCTGGCCGGCCGCCTCCCCCCTAGCTCCTTTATATACGGGGGAGGGGGGGCACCCCAAGATACACAAGTTGATCATTGATCTTTAGCCGTGTGCGGTGCCCCCCTCCACCATAATCCACCTCGGTCATATCGTAGCGGTGCTTAGGCGAAGCCCTGCGTCGGTAGCTTCATCATCACCGTCATCATGCCGTCGTGCTGACGGAACTCTCCCTCGAAGCTCTACTGGATCGTGAGTTCGTGGGACATCACCGAGCTGAACGTGTGCAGATCGCGGAGGTGCCGTACGTTCGGTACTTGGATCGGTCGATCGTGAAGACGTACGACTACATCAACCGCGTTGTCATAACGCTTCCGCTTACGGTCTACGAGGGTACATGGACAACACTCTCCCCTCTCATTAATATGCATCACCATGATCATGCGTGTGCGTAGGATTTTTTTGAAATTACTACGTTCCCCAACAGTTTCGGTCTACTTGTTGCGGACGTGATGCCTATATACATGATCATGCCTAGATATTCTAAAAAATATGCACTTTTCTATCAATTGCTCGACAGTAATTTGTTCACCCACCGTAATAATTATGCTATCTTGAGAGAAGCCACTAGTGAAACCTATGGCCCCCAGGTGTATCTTTTACCATATAAGTTTCCGATCTACTTTATTTTGCAATCTTTACTTTCCTATCTATATCATAAAAATATCAAAAATATTTATCTTATCTTATCATCTCTATCAAATCTCACTTTCGCAAGTTACCGTGAAGGGATTGACAACCCCTTTATCGCATTGGTTGCGAGGTTCTTGTTTGTTTGTGTAGGTACGAAGGACTTCTGTGGAGCCTCCTATTGGATAGATACCTTGGTTCTCAAAAACCGAGGGAAATACTTAAGCTACTTTGCTGCATCACCCTTTCCTCTTCAAGGGAAAACCAACGCTGTGCTCAAGAGGTAGCAAGAAGGATTTCTGGCGCCGTTGCCGGGGAGGTCTTTGCTCAAGTCAAGACATACCAAGTACCCATCACAAACTCTTCTCCCTCGCATTACATTATTTGCCATTTGCCTCTCGTTTTCCTCTCCCCCACTTCACCTTCGCCTTTTCTTCGCCTTCTTCCCATATGTCTTTTTGGTTGTGTTTCCATGTGCCTTCTATTTGCTTGCATCTTTGCTTGCTAAAAATCTAATGATATGGATTCACTTAAAGTGTTCTACTTGGATCATCTTCGATCCTTATGCGCTCGTGCTGAAACCCCAACTAGCTTAGTTGATGGGAAATCTTTAGATGAGCATGCTCGTTTTGTGCGTCACCGTTTGTTTGAAAAAGGGAGAGTCTTATGGGATGAAATAAACAGATTGTTGTGTTATGCTTGGAATCTTTGTGAAATTCATGATTTTACTTGTTGCCTAAGAACCCTAAAAAATACCTTCCCTACCTATGTGAGTTTAATGAAAATGAAATCTTATCTTCTTATGAAAAGGGTGTTTATAGTTACTATGATATCGAACAAATTGAAGAATTTGTTGCTTTTAAGGGTGCTTATGAAGTTGCTTCTTTGATTGAAAAGTATGATATTACTCTCTACGAATCTGAAAATTTTGACATACTTAAATATTGCTATGAAAACTATGCTCATAATGTCTATGTCAAATAATTTATTGAGAGAATGACTGTAGCTTTGGAAGAAAATAATGATATGCATGAATCTATAGATAATAATTCCGATGATTTGATTGAAATATCCCTTGATGAACATAATGCTTGCTATTCTTGTGGCCATGATGCCAATATTTATGAAGATGAATTTGTTATAGTTCCTTATGTTAAGCATGAGATCGTTGCTATTGCACCCATACTTGGTAGTTCCTTCAATGAAAAGCATGATTGCAATTATGTTACTATAAATTCTCTTGATGTCAATTGTATTAATAATATGCAAAACCCTAAGCTTGGGGATTCTAGTTTTGCTATGTCTACTACTTGTTGCAATGATCATGATTGGGGTGATTATTCTTATAATCTTGAAAATTTATTTAGGCCCCAGGATGAATATGCGATTGATAATAGTGTTTGCAATATTACTTAAAGTGGGTTCGGAGAGGTCATGACTTTAGTTAATGTTAATCCCACTATTTTGGAAGAGTGTCAACTTTGCATGCTGGTGGATCGTGTTGAAAATATTTTATGTGATAGCTATTTTGTTGAATTTGCTTATGATCCTACATGTAATTCTTATGAGAGAGTAAAATATGGTTGTAGAAATTTTCATGTTACTAAATTACCTCTCTTCATGTTGAGATTGCTATCATCTCTTTGTTCTTCCTTGCATATGCTAGTTTTTGCTTGCATTAATTTGTTTGCTTAGATGTGTTTTTCACATGCCACATGATGCTCTCTTCGTGTTTCAATTGCTATCTTTCATATGAGCATCATCAAAATTATCAATGCCTAGCTAGGGGCGTTAAACGATAGCGCTTGTTGGGAGGCAACCCAATTTTATTTTTGTTCCTTGCTTTTTATTCCTGTTTAGTAATAAATAATTCATGTAGGTTCTGTTTAGATGTGGTTTTATGTTTTAATTAGTGTTTGTTCCAAGTAGAACCTATAGGATCATCTTGGGTGATAGTTAATTTGATCTTGCTGAAAAACAGAAACTTTTGCACGCACGAGAATAATTTTAATAAATCACAGAAACGTGATTTTGAGTTGACTCTTTTTTCCGTAGATCAATAGACAAATTTCCTAGGACTTCCTATTTTGTAGGGTTTTTAGAGTTCCAGAAGTACTCAAAAGTTACATATTGCTACAGACTGTTCTGTTTTTGACAGATTCTGTTTTTCATGTGTTGTTTGCTTATTTTGATGAATCTATGGCTAGTATCGGGGGTATGAACCATAGTGAAGTTTGAATTCAGTAGGTTTAACACCAATATAAATAAATAATGAGTTCATTACAATACCTTAAGTGGTGGTTTTTCTTTCTTGCACTAACGGAGCTCATGAGATTTTCTGATGAGTTTTGTGTTGTGAAGTTTTCAAGTTTTGCGTAAAGATTTGATGGACTACGGAATAAGTAGTGGTAAGAACCTAAGCTTGGGGATTCCCATTGCACCCCAATATAATTCAAGGACAACCAAAAGCCTAAGCTTGGGGATGCCCCGGAAGGCATACCCTCTTTCGTCTTCGTCTATCGGTAACTTTACTTGGAGCTATATTTTTATTCGCCACATGATATGTGTTTTGCTTGGAGCGTCTTGTATGATATGATTCTTTGCTTTTTAGTCTACCACAATCATCCTTGCTGTACACACCTTTTGGGGTAGACAAACATGATTCGGAATTTATTAGAATACTCTATCTGCTTCACTTATATCTGTTGAGCTAGACAATTTTTGCTCTAGTGCTTCACTTATATCTTTTTAGAGCATGGCGGTAGCTTAATTTTGTAGAAATTGTTGATCTCTCTTGCTTCACTTATATTATTTTGAGATTCTTTTAGAACAACATGGTATTTGCTACGGTCATAAAATTGGTCCTAATATGATGGGCATCCAAGTTGGGTATAATAAAAACTATCATAGAAAGTGCATTAAACACTTTGATCAATTTGATACTTGATAATTGTTTTGAGATATAAAGGTGGTAATGTTAGAGTCATGCTAGTTGGGTAATTATGAAATTGAGAAATACTTGTGTTAAAGTTGGCAAGTCCCGTAGCATGCACGTATGGTAAAAGCCGTGTGACAAATTTGTTGCATGGGGTGCTCTTTTAATTGCTTTCCTTATGTGTGGAGGTCGGGATCGCGCGATGGTTAACTCCTACCAATCCTTCCCCTAGGAGCATGCGTAGTAGTACTTTGCTTCAAGGGCAAGTAAAATTTTGCAATAAGTATATGAGTTCTTTATTACTAATGTGAGTCCTTGGATTATACACACTCTCACCCTTCCAGCATTGCTAGCCTCTATTATGCCACGCCACTTTCGCCAGTATCATACACCCACCATTTACCTTCCTCAAAACAGCCACCATACCTACCTATTATGGCATTTCCATAGCCATTCCGAGATATATTGCCATGCAACTTTCCACCGTTCCGTTTATTATGGCAAGCCCCATCATTGTCATATTGCTCTTTGCATGATCATGTAGTTGACATCGTATTTGTGGCAAGGCCACCTCCATAATTTTTCATACATGTCACTCTTGGTTCATTGCATATCCCGGTACACCGCCGGAGGCATTCACGTAGAGTTGTATTTTGTTCTAAGTATTGAGTTGTATTTCTTGAGTTGTAAATAAATAATAGTGTGATGATCTTCATTATTAGAGCATTGTCCCAAGTGAGGAAAGGATGATGAAGACTATGATTCCCCCACAAGTTGGGATGAGACTTCGGACTTTATAAAAATAAAAGAGGCCAAAGAAGCCCAAATAAAAAATAAAAAAAAGAGGCCAAAGAATCCCACAAAAAAATGAGAGAAAAGAGAGAAGGGACAATGTTACTATCTTTTTTCCACACTTGTGCTTCAAAGTAGCACCATGATCTTCATGATAGAGAGTCTCCTATGTTGTCACTTTCATATACTAGTGGGAATTTTTCATTATAATACTTGGCTTGTATATTCCAATGATGGACTTCCTCAAAATGCCCTAGGTCTTCTTGAGGAAGCAAGTTGGATGCACACCCACTTAGCTTCTTTTGTTGAGCTTTCATATATTTATAGCTCCAGTGCATCCGTTTGCATGGCAATCCCTACTCACTCACATTGGTATCTATTAATGGGCATCTCCATAGCCCGTTGATACGCCTAGTTGATGTGAGACTATCTTCTCCCTTTTTGTCTTCACAACCACCACCCTATTCCACATATAGTGCTATGTCCATGGCTTGCGCTCATGTATTGCGTGAGAGTTGAAAAGGTTGAAGCGTGTTAAAAAGTATGAACCAATTGCTTGGCTGAAACCGGGGTTGTGCATGATGTGAATATTTTGTGTGATGAAAATGAAGCGTGGCCTAACTATATGATTTTGTAGGGATGAGCTTTCTTTGGCTATGCTATTTTGATAAGACATGATTACTTGTTAATATGCTTGAAGTATGACTATTTTTATGTTTTATGAAATTTTATCTTGAATCATTTTGGATCTGAACATTGATGCCACAATAAAGAAAATTACATTGAGAAATATGCTAGGTAGCATTCCACATCAAAAATTCTGTTTTTATCATTTACCTACTCGAGGACAAGCAGGAATTAAGGTTGGGGATGCTTGATACGTCTCCAACGTATCTATAATTTTTGATTGTTCCATGCTATTATATTACCCGTTTTGGATGTTTATGGGCTTTACTTTACACTTTTATATCATTTTTGGGACTAACCTACTAACCAAAGGCCCAGCCCGAATTGCTGTTTTTTTGCCTATTTCAGTGTTTCGAAGAAAAGGAATATCAAACAGAGTTCAAACGGAATGAAACCTTCGGGAGCGATCTTTTTGGAACAAACGCAATCCAGGAGACTTGGAGTGGAAGTCAAGAAGCAGCCGAGGCGACCACGAAGCAGGAGGGCACGCCCCCACCCTCGTGGGCCCCTAGTGGCTCCGCTGACCTACCTCCTTCGCCTATATATATCTACGTACCCCGAAAACATCCAGGAGCACCACGAAAAACTATTTCCACCACCGCAACCTTCTGTATCCGTGAGATCCCATCTTGGAGCCTTCGTCGGCGCTCCACCGGAGGGGGAACTGATCATGGAGGGCTTCTACATCAATACCATAGCCTCTCCGATGAGTTGTGAGTAGTTTACCACAGACCTTCGGGTCCATAGTTATTAGCTAGATGGCTTTATTCTCTCTCTTTGAATCTCAATACAAAGTTCTCCTCGATCTTCTTGGAGATCTATTCGATGTAACTCTTATATATTGTGGTGTGTTTGTCGAGATCCGATGAATTGTGGGTTTATGATCAAGTTTATCTATGAGAAATATTTGAATCTCCTCTGAATTCTTTTATGTATGATTGGTTATCTTTGCAAGTCTCTTCGAATTATCAGTTTGGTTTGGCCTACTAGATTGATCTTTCTTGCAATGGGAGAAGTGCTTAGCTTTGGGTTCAATCTTGCGGTGTCCTTTCCCAATGACAGCAGGGGCAGCAAAGGCACGTATTGTATTGTTGCCATCGAGGATAAAAAGATTGGGTTTATACCATATTTCCTGAGTTTATCCCTCTACATCATGTCATCTTTCTTAATGCGTTACTCTGTTCTTCATGAACTTAATACTCTAGATGCAGGCAGGAGTCGGTCGATGTGTGGAGTAATAGTAGTAGATGCAGAATCGTTTCAGTCTACTTGTTGCGGACGTGATGCCTATATACATGATCATGCCTAGATATTCTCATAACTATGCACTTTTCTATCAATTGCTCGACAACAATTTGTTCACCCACTGTAATACTTATGCTATCTTGAGAGAAGCCACTAGTGAAACCTATGGCCCCCGGGTCTATCTTTTACCATATAAGTTTCCGATCTACTTTATTTTGCAATCTTTACTTTCCAATCTATATCATAAAAATACCAAAAATATTTATCTTATCTTATCATCTCTATCAGATCTCACTTTTGCAAGTAACTTGAAGGGATTGACAACCCCTTTATCGCGTTGGTTGCGAGGTTCTTGTTTGTTTGTGTAGGTACGAGGGACTTCTGTGAAGCCTCCTACTGGATTGATACCTTGGTTCTCAAAAATTGAGGGAAATACTTATGCTACTTTGCTGCATCACCCTTTCCTCTTCAAGGGAAAACCAATGCAGTGCTCAAGAGGTAGCAGAGTACATTTCAGCGACACCTTCACCATCCTTCATTTTGAACTTGTCAAGCTGACTTTGAAGCACATCCAATTTGGATTCCTTGATGGAGTCAGTACATTAATGCATATCAATCAAAGTATCCCAAATTTCCTTTGCGTTCTCAAGACGGCTGATTTTGTTGAATTCTTCAGGGCACAATCCGTTGAAGAGGATATCGCAAGCTTGAGCGTTGTATTGCAGCATCTTCAACTCTTCCGCGGTAGCTTCACGGTTCGATTCTCTCCCGTCAAACAATTCATCTTGCAAGCCAATACACACAGTAGCCCAAACGGCGGGGTTATGTCCAAGAATATGCATTTTCATCTTATGCTTCCAACTAGCAAAATTAGTACCATCAAAGTAAGGACCTCTACGGTGGTAATTTCCCTTGCCAGACACCATACTCTCCTAGGTTGTGAAACCAAGGCTATGATCACCAAAAGCTATGGAAATCAATGCAAATGGAGACCGTGGCTCTGATACGACTTGTAGGATGGAAAGTATGTCTAGAGGCGGGGTGATTAGACTACTTGACCAAATAAAAGTCTAGCCTTTTCCCAATTTTAAGTCTTGGCATATTTTAGCAACTTAGCACAAGTCAAGCAATCAACCTACACATGCAATTCTAAGAGCATAGCAGCGGAATGTAAAAACAATTGCACATGAAGGTAAAGGGAGGAGTTCGAGGGAGCAAACGCAATGTAGACACGGATAATTTTTATCCGTGGTTCCGATAGGTGGTGCTATCGTACATCCACGTTGATGGAGACTTCAACCCACGAAGGGTAGCTTAGTTGGTTGCTCATTTTTGGATAATAGCTTGGGATGCCGGGGCATCCCAAATCTTAGGCGCTTCTATCCTTTATTCCTTCATCCATCATAAGATAACCCAAAACTTGAAAACTTCAATCACACAAAACTCAACAAAACCTTTGTGAGATCCGTTAGTATAAGAAAGAAAACCACTACTATAAGTACTGTATCAAACAAATTCATATTTTATTTTTGCATTATATCTAATGTATTCCAACTTTTCTATGGCAAAAACTCATCAAAGAAAACCATAGAGCCATCAAAACAAGCACACAATGTAAAGAAAACTGAATCTGTCAAAACAGAACAGTCTGTAGCAATCTGACTATTTCGAATACTTCTGTAACTCCAAAAATTCTGAAAACTTAAGAGGACCTGGTAATTTGTATATAAATCTTCTGCAAAAAGAATCAGTGTAAAATCACGTTTATGAGATTTATGAAAATTATTTTTGTGAGTGCATAAGTTTCTGTTTTTCAGCAAGATCAAACAACTATCACCCAAGAAGATCCTAAAGGCTTTACTTGGCACAAACACTAATCTATACCTACTATTAAAGGGAAGTGATATTCTTGGTTTCTTCCCACTTCATTTGGTCCCAATTCAATTAATTTCACGTAGGCTATTTGGTTTCTTTACTTGCCACCCGTTTTGGCCCAACGGAGGAAGCCCACCTAACGGCACACTGTGGCCCATGTCCAGAGAGATAGCAAAAATTAAAATTGCCGATGGCAGGGTTAGATCTCATAACCCACCAACCGGCCACGCACGGTTTGTCCAACTGACCCAGCTAGAGATATAAGAGGATTTTTTCTCTCTCCCGTTGCAACGCATGGGCCTTTTTGCTAGTTAAAACAAAAAAAACACAATCATAACATTAGCATAATTGTGAAAACACATAAGAACAGAAAGCAAAAAAGCAAAAATAATTTTTATTCATTGGGTTGCCTCCCAACAAGTGCTATAGTTTTACGCCCTTAGCTAGGCATATAGCAAGGATCTGTTTGTCATCTTTGGTTCGAGATCCATAAGATGCCCTCATGATTGATTCATAGGGTGGCTTAATTCTTATTCTAGGAAAGTGGTCGATACCCTTCCTCAAAGGAAATTGGAACTTCATATTGCCTTCTTTCATATGAATCACGGCACCGATAGTGCGTAAAAATGGTCTACCAAAAATAATTGGACAAGACGGATTGCAATCAATATCAAGAACAATAAAATCTATGGGCACATAATTCCTATTTGCAAGAATAAGAACATCAATTATTCTTGCCATAGGATTTTTAATAGTAGAATCCACCAAGTGCAAATTCAAGGAACATTCTTCAATATTGGTAAGACCAAGCACATCACATAGAGATTTCGAAATTTTAGAAACACTAGCACCCAAGTCACACAAAGCAAATCATTCATAATTTTTAATCTTGACTTTGATAGTAGGTTCCCACTCGTCATGCAATTTTCTAGGAATTGAAACTTCTAATTCCAACTTTTCTTCCAAAGCTTTCATCATAGCATCAACAATATGTTTAGTAAAAGCTTTATTTTGTTCATAAGCATGGGATGAATTTATCATGGATTGAAACAAAGAAATACAATCAATCAAAGAGCAACTATCATAATTAAAGTCTTTGTAATCCAAAATAGTGTGTGCATCACTAGCTAAAGTTTTGACCTCTCCAAACCCACTTTCATCAATTTTCTCAACAAGATTTTCACCCTCCGAAATATTGGGACGCCTTCTACCTAAAGTTGGCTCTTCTCCGGTCCCTTTTTCATCAATCTTATCTTTACTAAGCAAGGAATTAATAGAAGAAACACCAATCATTTTAAGATCTTCATCATTTTTATCTTCTAATGAGATTGGTTTGGCAGCCATTTGATTTACTAAGGTAGCTTGTGCATCGGATATTTTTCCCAACAAACTTTCAGCAAAGGCATACTTAGATTGAAGATTGCAAACTTCTCTACTAATATCATCAAGTTGTTTTGTGATAGCATCTAGCACAACGGAGTGCTCCTTAAGTTCTTCAGTGAAATACTTATTATGCTCAAATTCTGTAGTCATATATTCCTTAGCACTCTTCTTAATTTCAAACAAAATATTTGGGTAAGGAACATAAAAATATTTTCTTTGAGGCATCATGCCTACGCAAACAAGAAAGCACACAAAAACAGATCTGACAAGAAAACGGCAAACGGAAAAAGAGAGGCAAATAAAGCGGCAATTTTTTGTGAAGTGGGGGAGAGGAAAACGACAGGCAAATGGCAAATAATTTAAATTGCGAGGAGATGAGATTTGTGATTAGGAACCTGGTTATGTTGAAGATCCTCCCCGGCAACGTCGCCAGAAATTCCCTTGATGATGTTTGCTAAGACTACATCGGTGTTTCCCCCAAGAGGAGAGGATGATGTCGCACAAAAAAGGTAGGTATTTCCCTTACTAATGAAACCGAGGTATCGAACCAGTAGGAGAACCAACCAACAAAATGTAAACAACCCATGCACACAAATAACAGCCACTCGCAACCCGACGTGTTAAAGGGGTTATCAATCCCTTTTGGTAATGGCACCAGAAGGCACGATGACGGGAGAAAATTATAATAGATTTAAATAATAGATCACAAATAAAATAAAGTGTAGCAAGATATTTTTGTATTTTTAGTTTAATAGATCTGAATAAAAATGCAAAGGAAAAATAGATCGCAAGGCAAATATATGAGAAAGAAGACCCCGGGGCCGTAGGTTTCACTAGTGGCTTCTCTCGAGAAAAATAGCTTACGGTGGGTCACTACAAAAAAAATACACTTCCGTGATGATACGTGTTTGTCACAGTAGGTCGCATTTTTTTCATGCATGTACATCCATGACGATTTTATGACAGAATCAAGATAGTCATACCTGTGCTGTCATAGAAGTGTCCCATGACATTACAAAAATTATCATCACGGAAGTGTCCACTTCCATGATGATAAATCACGCGTCACAGAAGTGCTTTCGTCAAGGGTGACCGACACATGGCATCCACCGTAACGGAACGCCGTTAAGCTATCGGGTCCCGTTTTGGATCTGATAACCCGTTAACAGCCCGGACCAATGGGGATTTTCCACGTGTAAAATCATCATTGGCTGGAGGAAACACGTGTCAGCTCCCCGTTGGCACAGGTGTCACTCATCCAATGACCGAGATGTGCTTATGAAATGTTGACACGTGGACCGGCCCAAAAGTGGCCCATAAAGTTTAAATGGGCTGGCCTAACTAAAGGGCCACAAGATTTTGCGGCCCATAATGGGCTGGCCCACCAAAAGGCCCAAGAGATTTTGCGGGCCATAATGGGGCAGCCCAGCTAAAGGCCCACAAGTTTTTGCGGGCCATAATGGGCCGGCCCAGCTAAAGGCCCGCGAGATTTTGCGGGCCATAATGGGTTGGCCCAGCTAAAGGCCCCCAAGACTTTGCGGACCATAATGGGCCGGCCCAGATAAAGGCACACGAGATTCCGCCGCCCATAATGAGCCGACCCAGCTGAACGCCCAAAAGATTTTGATGACACTGGTAGGCCGACCCATTAACAGGCTGCCATGTTTTGAGCGAAATGTTGGCCCATATTTGATCTGGTCCATTAACAGTCTGCCACGTTCCGGCCTAATAGAGGCCCATATGAGATTTGCCCCATTAAAAGCCTCCCATGTTCTGGGCCAAATTACGGCCCAGATCAGGTCTGGCCCTTTGAGAGGCTTTGGGCTAAATTATGGCCCATATCAGATTCGGCCCGTCAACTGGACGCTATGATTTTGGGCCCACTTGATAAAGGGCCATTTAGTAATTCAGCCTCATATTAGTTTCGGCCTGTTAAAGGCCCGTTTAACATTTCGGCCCTATATATATTTCAGCCTGTTAAAAGCATGTCATATAGTTGGGCCTAACTACGACCCCGTTTGCATCCAGCCTGCTCACAGCCGGTAATCTGATTGGGCCAAACAAGGACCGAGACAATTTTGGCCTGTTATAAGCCCATGATTTGATTGGCACAATCATGGGTCGGGGTCTATTTCGGCCTGCTGCCGACCCGTGAGCTGTTCGGCACGTTTCAGGCCCAACCTACTTTTCGGCCTCTTAAAAGCCCATTGAGTTTTCCTGGGAAAATAGGGCCGGCAGTTTACTCGGCCTATTAAAGGCCCGAATCTACTAGTGGGCCAGTTTACATTTAGGCCTGTTAACGGACCAAGATGACGGGGCCCATGATGCGGATCATACATAGTGATTTGCATGACGGCCCGATTATGTACCGTAATTTTACGGTTTGGCCGGTTTACTGCGAAGACAGGATATATATATATATAGTAAAATAACTGCATCATCGTGAATAAGAAAAAAAACTAGACTATACAAAGAAATTACAACATATTGCATCCACTGGGCATCAAAGTTCGCCACTATCATAATAAAGCACAAGCAGACAGCAGATTACATACACTGGGCATCAAAGATCGCCACCAGTGCAATTAAACACGCCGACAAAATAATATCAAAACCGATAGCGCTTCAATAGAGTTCAAGAAAGGTTAGCCCTACTCGGAAGCTGCAGCGCAAGCAGCTGAGCAAGCTGATGAGACTACACTTGTTTGACACTTATATCCTCCTCACTCCGAAAGATAAACAAGCAAGAAGATGACAGGTTTTGCACATATAAGTATCAGTGCTAACAATTCATCACATTTCTAACTGACGAATAAAGTGACACAGTTTAAAATAGCATTAACACAATATGGTATTGTTCAGTTCAAAACATGGCAGGAAATGACATTGTGAAGGAGTTGGCAGCTTCACGACACCACTGGATTACAGATCAAGAACTCATAAGTATCAATGGTAAGTGTGCTGTCAATTTACCCATTTCAGATTGGCAAAATAAGATCACTTGCTCAGATAGTTTAATTTACATGGCATGAAGAAGGAACTTGGTTGTACAACTGAAAACTTAAACTGAGAAGGACAAACTTTTGTTTATGAACTACATAATAAACTTTAGACATGCAATTTGATGCAAACACCAAAAATAAACAGCTGTTGCAGTCATGCCTAACCAAATATACACAACAAAGTTTGATGGCTTGAGAAGGACAAACTTACATTATTGGTGAAGGCAGGCTCTATAAAGCCCTTGTCCATTTATTCATAAGCGTTGCCTTTATTCTACATTTTGTTAAGAGTAAATATAAATGTGGCAATATAAGAAAAAATGGAGAATATTTAAGATAAGATGAAGAGTGATGCTACATAACCAAGTAGCTATAAATGTAAGTACAGCGATACAGGCAAAAGGTACAACCAAGATCAATGCAGAGCTAAACTTCTTCAGTACCGTCGGTGTTATCCAACCTTATGGTAAGAGTAAATATAGATCTGATGTGTAGAAAATGGAGGGCAAAGAAAAATAAGCTGCAAAGTGATGGTACATGAACAACTACCTGTCAATATAAGTACACTGATAAAGGACAGCAGGTACTTACAAGAACAATGCAGAGCTAAAAAATTTAATTGGCATTGGATATATTGTACATTAATATAACCATTCATACAGATCAGATAATTTGGAGCGAACAATTGATAAGCAAGCTATCATGCATACTGCTGTCACATAATGAACCAGGTATGTATGCAAGTACAGTGATACAGGACAACAGGTACTAACAAGAGCAAAGCAGCGGGCAGCATATTTGCGATATCATGTCGTTCTTTTCAAACCGGAATTCTTTTTCGAGCAGATTTCCTGCAAAAAAGATCCGTAAGGCACATGCGGAAAAGTAGAAGTTCAAATTGTCATGCGATATCATAGACAGTGCCTCATCCTCGGAAAGAGACCAGTGCATAACAAGGTTTTTCCATTCAATGTCTTCTAAATTTAGCACAGGAGACTTCACCGGAAATTCGTTTATAGACTTGCCATCAAAGTTTGATTTCCTCAGGTAACACCGATACTGCTGCAATGCTTCCTTGAAAAGCGCAAGCAAGCTTTGCTCGTCATGACCATCCAAATTGACCCTCGCCTACTTATTACAATGCAATGAAAATCATTGATGTGTTCAATCAGCAGAAAACAGGAAAATAATCACCATGAATAATAGCACTTACACGTAAGTGGGACAGGAAGATGTGAAAATGGTGTTTGTCTTCACTATAATCTTCCCATGTGTCGGGGAGGCTGATCGTACCCACGGACACCTATGGGGCCGGCGGACTGGGCCCCTTGTGGTTCGGAGGGGGGCGGAGATCGCATGAAGAGCGGATCGAGGCGGTGCACACGAGCAGTTTACCCAGCTTCGGAGCTCTCCGGAGAGATAAAACTCCTACTGCTGCCTGTTTGATCTATTCTGTTCTTGCTAGGGAGCAATGCGAGCTACAAAACCTAGCGTGAGTCTATCTGGTCTCGAGTGGGTCGAATGAACCCCCCGAGACGAACCTGGCGAACTGAACCTACGGAACCTTGCGAAAAACGCGAACCTCCTCTACGTTGCACTCGGGCCTCCTTTTATATGCTCAAGGGGTCTCCGACAGGTGGCAACATAGGCGGGGGTACAAATGTAAAAACAGAAGTTGGTACACCTACTTGAGCGATTATGCGATTGCAAAATACCTAACTCGGCGGCAAGGGACAAAAGCAATAAAAGCCCGTCGTTGTCGCCCAAACAATTATAACAGAGACCGTCGGTAGCGCCTCCGCTCGCCACGATGGCGAGCCTGTCAGCGCCGCTTATCGCTGCTCTCCGCTGGCTGCACAGCCGCTCGACACGCGCCCATGGAACGGTCCCCTGGCGACATGTCGCTGGGTGAGCTGGAGCGGAGACGGAGAGAGGTTGCATGCCGCGGCAAGCGCCTTGCCGCGGCCAAATCCTTGTCGTGCCCAGATACTTGTCGCGCTCCGAGCCTTCCCGGCAAGCTCCTCTTGCCGGGGCCTTGTCTTCTGCGTGCCTGGAGCGGCCTTCCCGACAAGCTCTTCTTCTCGGGGCTTTGTCTGTGCCTAGAGAGGCCTTCCCGGCAAGCTCCTCTTGCCGGGGTCTTGTCTTCTGAATGGCTGCGGAGGGTCTTGGCGGACGCCCGGCGAGGCTTGCCGCGGGGACGCTGCGACTGCCCGTGCACAAGTTCGGGGTACTAAGGTACCCCTACTTTAGTACACCGACACCATGATGGGAATATATGCACGTAGTCCCTAACAACATTGAAAGAATTGTCTTTTAAACTGGGAATAACTGGAATGAGGTTCCAATCTGCAGGAATTGGCCGTCTCTGTAGTTGGGATAGGTCTTCGGCTGGTGGACTTGCTGTACTTTTTGCTGGAGTGGGATTTTTCTGTGGTACGGCTGGTGCTAAGGGAAATCGGCATAGCTTTTGCTGGAGTATAGGTCCTATGTGGTGGGGCTAGTGGTGTGACCAGTGAAGTATGGGTACAGTCTGCTGGAGTCGGTCCTACGTTTTGTGTCACTGGTTGTACAACCAATATCAGTGGGGTGTTGTCTGATTTCTCAGACACAACCACATTTTTCAAGGACTTTGCTGGTGCTCTTTCAGGTTCGGTAATCACCCTTTTCCTTTTTGATGTCTGATGCACAATAACAACATTTGAGTGGAAAAACATGGTATGATTACAGATGGAATATGTATTGATAATGGATGGGAATGGCATCTCGACATATATGATGAGTAAACTAAGCAGATGGCGGTGCAACAAAGTAGAAGAAATGCAAGACAATATATGCAAGATACGCGCAATCAATAAAACCTTGCCAAATTATAACATGCACCTTGATGGGTGAACATGACAGGCCATCTGCCTTTGACTCCTCGAGGTTAGAATAGTCATTAGGATCATATTCTAAACAAGAATCTACAGGTGGGGAGCGTATGAGTTTCATTGCATCCAGAATGGCACTCAATGCCTTGGTGCCAATTTTGTAAGTCATTGCAGTGTTCCACAATATTCTTCTGATGCACGGATTCAGATATTCACTGTAATTACGTATAATATCTGAGAACCATGAAAACATAAATAGTTGTGAGATTATCTTTGTAATGCAGAGGATATTCTAATATAGGGGCGCCCCTGTAAACACTTGTGTGCTATCACTGGATTATGATGAGAGAGCTCATGTGTGCTGTAATATGGTGCGTGCATTTATATAATCTGGCACAAGTACACAAAAAAATAGGCTCCAGAAGTAAGGATAGTTGGCAGATGATAGGTTCATAATATACTGTATAGAGATTTTATTGCCAAACCATGATAATAAGAGCACACAACAACTAGGCATATCATAGTGTACATAACAGGGGTACACCATAACCACGATATATAAATCGGGAAAGTGGAACTGGCTTGAAAATATGGTGTTGTATTGCCTCTAGTAATTGAAAGCCTATTGATCACGTACATGCCAGATCTATCAGCTGTTGACTGCAGATGTCCCTGCGCCCCTTCCTAACAAGGAACATACTGTACGTACTAAATACAGAATAAACAAAGAGGAACATGTTAAAGAACAGAAGAGGAAGCATATTCGTGAGGTTCCGCTTCATTACATACAATGTTGGTTGCCCACTCATGATGAATCACAGCGCCCAAAGAAATGCAATTCTATGTTGTCTCTCTATATGTGGCAATTTTGAACACGAGTCATTAGGATCATATTCTAAACAAGAGTCAACAGTTGGGGAGCGTATGAGTTTCATTGCATCCAGAATGGAACTCAATGCCTTGGTGCCAATTTTGTAAGTCATTGCAGTGTTTAGCTTCAAGAGTGGACTGCTGCTAGTGCGACACAAAGCAGCTACACAGATCATGGTGTAGATATAACGGGAAAACCTTAAGCATCAGAGTAAAATCAGCAAAGTGGAACTTGCTGGAATATATGTGCTAGTATTGCCGGTACGGCTAGAAAGGCTTCGGATACCAGCTCTCTTCAAGTGAAGGTGTGGTACTGTTAATATCAGTGTAACTCTCAAAGGCGACACAACTCCCCGCATTTCCTTGCTATTCTTATAGGATTCAAGTTGGCAGGCCACTACAAATCCTATTCCTATGTTTAAAAAATCCTATGAATCAAAGAGGCTCAAAGTGTCCATCACAACCGACCGTATAGACCTCTACAATGCAAATGTCCCTGCTCATCTTCAGTACAAGGAACATACTGTACTACTATCATACTCCCTCCGTTACAAAATATAAGTCTTGGTAGAGATTTCCACTATGGATCACATACAGATGTATCCAGATACATTTTAGAGTGCAGATTCACTCATTTTGCTCCATATGTAGTCCATGGTGGAATCTATACAAAGACTTGTATTTAAAACGGAGAGAGTACATATTAAAGAAGAACGGAAGAGGAACATGGTAAAGAAGAGCAAGGGGATTTTGGATAATAAAATGTTGGTTGCGCAGTGCCCACACATGATGAACCAGAGTGCATTAAGAATGCCACTCCCAGCTATCTCTCGACCATTTCAGGCGGTTGGATGAAGATCCTACATCTCCTAACCCTTCTTCTTCATCGTCTCTGATTCCTCCCATACAGAACACCGCACGGGCCGCCGGCCAGACCACCGGCCCCCACCGCCCGTGTTCCTCCGCCACCCCCACCCCCATCCCTGCCCCCGCCCGGGTCGAGTTTTCTTCGTTCGGCGAGGCCCCACAACCACCCGAGCCCCTTCGTTCGCATCGGCGAACTCCAGCGAGCTCTGAAAAATTGACTGACCCAATTTTGAAATTTAGTCTATTGTGATTTTATTAGTGTGGAATATAAAAGGGGAAAACCATAAGCATTGGGAGTATAGTGTTGAGTGTGCCTTGGCGGATCTGAAAGTGCAAACCGAACAAAGGCAACTTTGCAACCAAGACAAGAAATCAGAGTAAAGTAGTGGCGATCTATTTTCTTGCTGCGATAAATAAGTTGAGCATATCTGAAAAGAGTACCGCCTCACAGTGCGGCGCCGTGTATGCATCTGCTGAGAATTTGACGGTGCTGGTAGCGATATGGTCGGCGGCGTGGAAGCAGATCTAGGAGGGTAGACGGTGGCGGGGGTGGGGGGGGGGGTGGACGAGACTGTCGTAGGAGCAGCGCCGACAAGGTGGACGATGGCGGGGATGAAGCGAGAGGACGGGATGCAAGGATCCCTGTCCGAAGCCGTGGATGAGATAGGTCGATCTCTTATAATGGACGGCGGCGTCGGGGTATCAGCTTCGGCATGGTGGAGGAGGACGGTGGTGGATGGGGTGGCGGACGGTGGCAGATGGAGGAGGCTGGGGTGGAGAGTGTGTTTTGGCGCCCACAGAGTACGAATGGAGAAAAGGGAGGTAGAAAGGAAGGGGGGGACCATGTATTCAGGGCGCGCTTGTCTCAAATGCAAAGAAATTTACAAACTTAGCCGCCGTTTCAAATTTCCTACATCACAACAATATTAGTCGGTTGGGGATAGGATGGTAATCTCGCATACACCGAATATTTGCCGACGAGAGTTTGTTTTTGGCGCCCACCGTGTATGAATATGAATCGGGGAGGGAGTCGATTTCGGCCGAGGACACACTGTGTTTTGGCGCCCACCGTGTATGAATCCGGGTGAGAGGAGGTTACGTCACGTTTGGGTGAAATTACAAACCTACCCCTATCAAAACCTAAAGAAATCCAACAGATAGGCTTTGTGTGGCAGGGATAGGCAGTAGTAATTTCCATCTCGCAGATTTTGGTATCGGGCGGTTACTACGACTTTCCCCGCTTCGTTCAAATTCTGCAGGGTGCACATTTACCGTGCCAACTCAATTCGAATCCCGTTTGTATTCTATTTTTTTCGGGCGGGATCCATTTTCAATTGGAATTAAATTCTATATACATCATTTTTTATATATACTTTCAAAAGCACAACACCATTTATACATAAATATGGTTTACAAATGGCATGATCTCAGATTCATAAGGTTGTATCCATCAATTTGGATTTTCAAATATTTGAAACCACTTTATGTTGAAATCCAATGTGTACATTCCTCGCTAAATGTCTCCAATTAATGTGTGTTTCATGCGGGTTTTTTTACTTCTCAAACATGTATAATGTGTTTCGCACACACAACATATAGTGTAATCCCGTTTAGACATTAATTGCATATAAATCGTGCATTGTTTGTAATTAAAGAATCTATGGATCACCAATATTGATAAACTATATAACATTACACGTGTGCCCAAATTCAAATGAATATGCATGTTTGATACAGCAATTTGCGTTATGATATTATCGATGTCGTGATCTCCAGTTTAAAAATTTGAATCCCCTTTAATCCAGATACTCATCTCATATAGCTATCACTCATGCTTATACAGGACTATCTCTCTGGACCTATACGCGTTCATCGTCTCTCAGGTATCTCTCGTGCTACCTGTATGTCGACAGTGATCTTTTATTATCGTAACACACTGACGGTACTCTCTCCCTCGACCTTGATCACTCTATCTCTCTCTAAGTATATCTCGCTCCCTGCTATGTGTCTCTAACTATGATTCTCCATGTGGAATCTCTTTCTCTCACACAAGCACAAAACTTTGTCTCCCGGGGTCTCATTTCTCTCTAATATTCCCATGTGTGCCACTCGCACACCCCTCATACAGAGATGTCTTTCGCTCCTTAGATATGAGAACCTACGACTCTTCCTCTTAAATATCTCTTTCTCACACACAAACACAAACTCTGTCTCCCAGGGTCTCATATTTCTCCATTGTTCTCTTATATGTCGCTCACACACACACTCTCTCCCTAGAGATATCTTGCGTTCCCTCATATGTCTATCTAGATATCACGCTCGTTGTGAAATATCTTTCTCTCTGGCAGACACAAAACTCCGTCTCTCGGGATCTCATTTCTCTCTGATATCTATTTGTACGTGACTCACATGCTCCCTCTCTCTATCTCTCTCACACCCACACACATAACTCAGCCTTCTGATCCACTCGACTCCTATCTCTAACGCACACTAGCTAGCATCTTTATCTTTCTATTTATCTATTTCTCCATCAACCTTCTTTCTCGCCCTCACTCTTGCTTCCTATCACGCACACTACATATGTTTCTCTCTACATGCAGTCAACTGCCCTCTTTTTATCTTTCTCTCACACACACATATATTACTTCACCCTCTGAACCACCCGCGGTCATCTCCAACACTCAAACTAGCGGATGTCCCTCTAGCTAGCATCTCCATCTCTGTATCTATCTGTAGTTTCTCCGTCAACATTTCTTTCTCACACGGAGTCTTGCTTCCTATCACCCACACTATATATGTCTCTCCATACATATGCATTTATAGATTGATCTCTTTTGCACAATCATTGTGCCTCACTCCCTCTGCTCGCCATAGACGCATGCTCCAGCCCACGCCACTATATCTTAAAGACAAAAACACATGCTCAATTGTCGGGCCTTCTTCCCTGCATTCTCACATGCATGCATAATGTCATACCGATCCGTCTCTCCCATGTCGTTGATCTTATGACTTATGTCTTCTTTCTTTTATCTCGATCATGCGCGCGCTGTCGATGTCCAAAAGTAGGGGCTCTCCTTTTGACCCCTTTACTTGTGCACGGGCATTCGGAGCCACGCACCATGGCCGCACACAGCAAGGCAAAGGAGGGAAGCCGGAGAGAAGCCGAAGGCACAAGACAAACAAAGCAACGTCAAGGACCAAGGCCACAAAGATAGGATGGACAAAGTAGGTTTCCCTGGCAAGACCCTTGCCAGGGCAGCCTCAGCAGCCCCGGCGAGACCCTTACCGGGGCAGCTCGCCCACACCAGTGGAGCGAGCCACCCTCGAGCCCACGATCTCCAACGCCAACAACCACGTTGGGCCAGGGCTCGGGAGGCACCTCCATGGTGGCATGCAGATCTTTGTGAAGACAAAGAATGCTCAAGACCAGATAAGGATTGGAGGGCAACAATCCTCGTCAAGATTCTTACCAAGGAAAACCGACAAGACCCCTGGCAAGATCCTTGCCGGGGGCGGCAGCGTGCCATGACAAGACCCTTGCCAGGCCACCCGGCAAGACTCTTGCCGAAGGCGACAGCGAGGCCACTGCCTGGCCCGCACCAACCGAGTCCCCACCGCCGTTCACAAGCAGCTGCTAGCCCAACCAGCTGGACAGGCACCTGCGTGGCAACATGCGGCTTCCAGACCAACTCAGCACACACCTGTGTGGCGGCATGCAGATCTTCGTGGAGGCTCCACCACCGCGCCACATCAGCTGCTTGCCTGCCTACATGGCACCGCATGCATCGCTGGCCAGGGCGCGTGTCGAAGCGAGGAGGAGCGGCGACGGACAGGACGGGCCTCCCTCCCGTCCCCGATAAAGTGAAGGGACACCTAAGCTGTGCATTAAATGCGTCTTGTCCTGTAATACGAGCAATAAACTCGCAACACTGTAGGCCTTTCCACCTCCTGTGTGCCACTATGGCAGCCCCTTTCGCCTATAAAAGGAGGCCCATGGCGCACTGGAAAAAGATTTAGCTCTTTCGAGCCACGCAACACCCATAGCTAGTTCGAGAGCTCGAGAACACTCAATACATCCAGCAAGCAGGACTAGGGTTTTACGCATCCTCGCGGCCCGAACCTGGGTAAACGATCTTTGTGCTGATTACTAATCCTGCTCTTCTCACAACCCCGCGCCCCGCAACCGTAGTAGGGATTCTTGTGATCCCATAGGTGTCGTTTCCCACCGACATCTTTGGCGCGCCAGGTAGGGGGCGCAATTGTGAGAATCTGGTCTAGTAGTTGGCCTAGCAGTTCTTCATCGCCATGGCTCCTAAGAAGAAGACGACCACGACGATTGGTTCGTCCGGGACCGGATTGCCAATACTGGTGCGGACCAGTGGCGGGCTAGTCGCGGAGAGAAACCATGGCGCGGCCCGCGAACATCCACATCACCCTGGCAATCCAGGCCTGGTGAGCGGCATCGTTCGTACGCCAGGTGATGAGCCACGCAGAGACGGAATCAGGCCCCCGCAGGTGGCGCGGGGACCTCCAGGGGCGCCGTCATGCCGCCAGACGGCGGCGCGACAGCCTCCAAGACGCCAACACCGGCGCCCACGGCACGCTCTTCTCACGTCATGCGCGATGAGCAGCGCCGCCCTGCTGGTGACCCTGGGCGCCGCCCTGGGAAGAGTCCCATGCGCCCATCACATGATGAGGAGGGCCAGCATGCGCGCCGAGGTGCCGACGGAGGTGGTGAACGGCTGCGGGGCCGTGACGGGGCTCCTTCTAACGCGGTTAGAAGTCGAGGCGCATCGCGGTCCACACAGCTTTCGCCGCCGCCCACGCCAGCAGAAGCCCTAGCACGCGCGCAGCTGCTCCTCGATTTTCCTCTCGCTCCGGAGAAGCTTGACAAATGGACGGCCACCGTCCGGAGCCTCGTTGGCATCGTCAACAACGATGAGTTGCGGCAGGCAGGACCCGTAGGCCGTCGCTCCGTCGAGCCACCGCATGCCAGCGGAGGCCGGGCCGGAGGCGATGCAGCCACTGTGCACTCCCCTCCTCCATCCCAGCCACCGCGGGTGTCGGTCCGTCGTGACGACGCTCGTGATGATATCTCCATAGCGTCGTCCGACCCGCGAAGCCATCGCGACCAACGCCAAGTTCTTCGGGAGGGAGGTCATGAAGACGCTCGAACCTCCATCGAGCGTCGGCGTGACGCGCGCCATCAGTCGGACAGGCGGGCAGGGCCCACTACGGACCACCCAGCGCCGGGGGGCTACGGTGGCCTACCCTACGAGGTGGGTTGTCCGGCCTTCACCCGTGAGCTGCGGCAGTTCCAGTGGCCCTCCCACCGCACATTCAAGCCCGACGTTGGCGAGAAGTACAACGGCAAGACTCACCCTCGGAGTTCCTCAACATCTACACCATCGCGATGCAAGCTGCTGGGGCTCGCGACGATAAGGTGCTCACCAACTATTTTCTGTTGGCACTCAAGCCCAATGTTATGTCATGGTTGATGCACTTGCCAGTGGACTCCATTTCTTCGTGGGCGGATCTGTGTCATGAGTTTGTTGGCGCCTTTACAGGAGGCTACCAGCTCATGGCCAGGCGAGTGATTTGCACATCATCCCCCCAGAAGGAAGGAGAAAACTTGCACAAGTACATCCAAAGGTTCGGCCGAGTGCAGTACAACATCCCCGACGTTCATACTGCCGCCGTGATCAGTGCATTCCATCAGAATGTGTGCAATCGTAAGATGCGTGAAGAGCTGGCGATGAACAAGGTCAGGGATGTGGCCGAACTATATGTTCTGTCCGATCGCTGCGCTCGCGCTGAAGAGGGAAGGAAGTACCCCGCCGAAGACGCCAGCACGGAAACCGACTCCACGGATGATACCGCCACCCCGGCGAAGAGGGGCCGGCACCGTAAGAGGAAGCGCAGGGGCAAGACTATACTTGCCGTCGAGGGGTCCGACGACACCGGTGCCACCAAGAAACCCAAGGCAAGTGTCCCCATCAAGGAGGTTGCCGGGTGTGCCGCTTGCCGGGCCTTGGCGGCTGCCGATAAGCCAGGGGGCTCCGACAAGCAGTATTGCAAGATCCACCGCACCAAAGGCCATGATCTCCAGAACCGCCGGCAGGTGGAGCTGCTCGCTGAGAAGCAGAAAGCCGAGTATGAGTGGCGGGACACGGAGAAGGGACAAGAGGGTGCTGAGGGATCCGGCAAGAAGCGCGGCGCCCAGGGGGGCCGCCGCGCCAAGGACAATCAGCAAGAGAGGCCCGCCCGGGGCCGCGACAAGAAGCAGGAAGATGATGATCACGACGAGGACGATATGTCTGGCGACCATGAGTTCCAGAAAGCCACAGAAGCCATGTGCGTCGACGGTGGCGCCTTGCTGCATACATCCCACCGCCAGCACAAGCAGTGGGCGCGTGAGATCATAGTGGTGGAGCCGTCGCTCGACGCACGGAAGCCGCTGAGGTGGTCCAGCACGCCTATCATATTCGACACCGAGGACCACCCTGACCGCACTACTGTGGTCGGGTGCTTGCCATTGTTGGTCTCACCAACAATCGGCAACCTCAAGGTGACGAAGATGCTGGTTGACGGCGGGGCCGGTCTGAACTTCATCTCGCCTGTTCTGATCAAGAGGCTGCAGATCCCTGATGGAGACCTCGAGGAGACGGGCACGTTCCAAGGGGTCAACCCGGGGAGGAGCCAGCCGAAGGGAAAGGTCACGCTGCCCGTGACGTTTGGAGGCGAGCTGAACCACAGGACGGAGAGGATTGTATTCGATGTAGCCGAGATCCCCTTGCCCTAAAATGGGATCCTCGGCCGCCCGGCACTAGCCAAGTTTGTGGCGGCTTTATATTACGCCTACAACATGCTGAAGATGCCCGGGCCGATGAACATCATCACCGTCCCCTCGACAAAAAAGATGCGTTGATTTGCGCCGACCAACTCTACCGGGAAGCAGTTGCAGTAGCTGCCGCCAAGGCACCTGCTCCTGCCGACGGAGCTCGGGGATGGAAGAAGACCGGCGAGACCCCTCGCACCCACTCCGGCAAGTGCACCTCTTCGGGGTGTTGCGCTCCTGTTGAGGACGTGCCAGAGAGCTCCACTGGCAAGAGCAAGAAGTCCAGAGCTGCACCACCAAAGACCAAGAAGGTGCCCGTCAAGGAGGACGGCGCGAGGGGAGCTTTTACCATAAGCTCCACCCTTGACAGCAAATAGGAAAGCGAGCTCGTCACTTTCCTGCAGGAAAATGTCGATGTGTTTGCGTGGCAAGCCTCCGACATCCCCAGCGTTCCCAGGGAAGTGATTGAGAGCCAGCTTGCTATCTGTCCTCATGCACGGCCCCTCAAGCAGAAGGTAAGGAAGCAAGCTCTGGAAAGGCAGGAGTTCATCACGGAGGAGATCAGAAAACTAGAGGCAGCAGGCTTGGTAAGGGGAGTGCTCCATCCGACGTGGTTGGCCAACCGGTAGTGGTGCGAAAGGCAAACGGGAAGTGGAGGTTGTGTATTGATTACACAGACATCAATAAGGCTTGTCCAAAGGACCCCTTCCCATTGCCGCGCATCGACCAGATTGTCGACTCGACGGCTGGGTGTGACCTCTTATCATTCCTCGACGCCTACTCAGGGTACCACCAGATCTTCATGACGAAAGAAGACGAGGGGAAGACATCATTCATCACCCCATGTGGTACGTATTGCTTTTTACGGATGCCTTTCGGGTTGAAGAGTGCTGGCTCGACTTTTGCAAGGGCAGTCCAAATTGGTTTTGAGCCCCAGCTACATAGAAATATGGAAGCTTATATGGATGACATAGTGGTCAAAACCAAGGACAGGGCAAAACTTGTGCAAGATCTGGAGGAAACATTTGCAAACCTGCGCAAGATCAACCTCAAGTTGAACCCTGAGAAGTGTGTCTTCGGTGTTCAGTCTGGCAAGCTTCTCGGGTTCTTTGTGTCGCAGCGCGGGATTGAGGCAAACCCAGATAAGAACAAGGCCATCGAGCAGATTGAGGCACCTAAACGGATCAAAGATGTGCGTCGGCTCACTGGCTGCGTTGCCGCCATGAGCAGATTCATCTCCATGTCCGCGGAGCGTGCCCTTCCCTTCTTCAAGATCTTGAAGAAAACGGGCCCGGTGGATTGGACCCCAGAGGCCGAGGCAGCGCTGCAGGATTTGAAGAAGTACCTATCCTCTACCCCAGTGCTGGTTGCGCCCAAACCACAAGAACCGTTGCTGCTGTATCTAGCGGCAACAAATCAGGAGGTTAGCGCCCCACTAGTGGCGCATAGAGAGGTTGACGAAGAGGCAGCGGTAGCGGCAGAATCAATGGATGGCGAGCCGGAACCCTCCCCGGCAGGGCTCGATCCCGGCAAGACTGAATCCCCGGTAGAGGCTGACGCTAGTACGACAGGGCCCGCGCGACCGGGTGAAGTGGCGCAAAAGAAGAAAATGGTGCAGCACCCGGTTTACTTCGTCAGCTCTCTCTTGCAGGGGGCTAGGTCGAGGTACTCAGGTGTGCAAAAATTGCTCTTCGGCCTCCTTATGGCCTCGAGGAAGCTGCGTTATTACTTCCAAGCGTACGAGATCACTGTAGTCACCTGCCTCCCGTTGCAACGGATACTGCATAACCCAGATGCAACGGGGAGAATCGTGGAATGGTCCCTGGAGCTGTCGAGTTTCAGTTTGAAATTCGAAAGCACCTCGACGATTCAGAGCAGAGTTTTGGCGGAGTTTGTTGCGGAATGGACCTCGACGCCCGACGAAGAGGTACAGGAGACCACTCTCCCCGGCAAGGAAATGTGCCACAACTGGATCATGTACTTTGATGGGGCTTTTTCGCTGCAAGGCGCCGGTGCTGATGTGCTGCTTGTCACACCCACCGGAGAGCACCTCAAGTATGTCATCCAAATGCACTTTCCCCGGGATATGTCGACCAACAACACCGCCGAGTACGAGGGTTTGCTTGCCGGTCTCAGGATCGCGGCGGACCTCGGAGTCAAAAAGCTCATCGTCAGGGGCGACTCACAGCTCGTCGTCAGGCAGATAAACAAAGATTATCAGAGCCCGCTGATGGAAGCTTACATGGATGAGGTGAGGAAACTGGAGGAGTGCTTTGACGGTATACAAGCAGAGCATGTCCCTCGGATGGAAAATGACATCGCCGACTACCTGTCAAAGCACGCTGCCCTCAAGCTACCTATGGAACCAGGTACTTTTTTGCTTCAGTTAACTCAACCATCCGTCGAACCGTCAACCGGGCAGAACAAGCGGAGGAAGCTAGGCTCCGGCAAGTACTTCCCCACCGAGCTCCCAGGAGCCGCTGGCGAAGATGCTGCCGTGAATGTCAATCCTGCCGCGGGGCAACCGACTCCGGCAGGGCCTCAGGCCATGGCCGTAGAGACGACCGCTTCCGTGGCAGAAGAGATGCCTTTGGTCCTTGTCGTCGAGCCACAGGCTCCGCCATGGGCGCAGCACACCGTCCGATTCCTCCAAAAAGGATAGCTTCCTAAGGAGCAGGAAGAGGCAGAAAGAG
Source organism: Aegilops bicornis (assembly GCA_021605145.1). Taxonomy (NCBI): domain Eukaryota; kingdom Viridiplantae; phylum Streptophyta; class Magnoliopsida; order Poales; family Poaceae; genus Aegilops; species Aegilops bicornis. Next base: position 116,639,365 of record CM038675.1, read on the forward strand.
TAGCCTGCCGGTCTGCTCTGTACCAATTCATTGACAATGTACTGTACAGAAAAAGACCGAATGGGGTGAAATTGAAGTGCATCTCCCAGGAGGAAGGACTAAAGTTGTCGGCAGAGATACATGGAGGCATATGTGGCTCCCTCATAGGGTCGAGGGCCCTTCCCGGCAAGGCTTTCCGGCAAGGTTTCTTCTGGTCCACCGCCCTCCAGGATGCGACGGCACTAGTAACCAAGTGAGAAGCGTGCCAGTTCCATTCAAAGAAGCTTCATCAACCAGCTCAAGCCCTTCAAACCATCCCTCTCTCCTGGCCCTTCTCAGTCTGGGGGCTCGACATATTGGGCCCTTTCCCGCATGCCGTCGGGGGCTTTGAGTACATGTACGTTGCAATCGACAAGTTCACAAAGTGGCCAGAGGTGGAAGCAGTGAGGAAGGTGACAGCGCAGTCAGCCATCAAGTTCTTCAAGGGACTAGTTTGCCGTTTTGGAGTACCCAACAAGATCATCACCGACAATAGCACACAGTTCACAATCCATGCCTTCATGCAATAAATTGAGGATCTCGGCAGCAAGCTCTATTTTGCTTCCATGTCACACCCACAGAGCAACGTCCAAGCCGAGAGAGCAAATGCTGAAGTTCTGCGAGGCTTAAGAACGAAGACTTTTGACAGGCTGCGCAAGAGTGGAAGGCGGTGGATTGACGAGTTGCCGGCGGTTCTTTGGTCGATCAGACCGATGCCAAATCGAGCCACCGGCCAGACACCCTTTGCCCTGGTCTACGGGGCAGAAGCAGTTCTCCCCATGGAACTCATATACGGGTCACCTCGAGTGCTCGCTTATGATGAGCTTGAGCAAGAGCGATTGCGGCAAGATGACGCAACGCTCCTTGAGGAAGATCGTCTCCGGGCGGCTGTGAGAGCAGCATGCTACCAACAAGCCTTGCGCCGCTACCATAGCCGCAAGGTTCATGCTCGGAGCTTTGAGGAAGGCGACCTTGTTCTTGACGCGTTCGATCAGCCAAGAATTCCAACAAGTTGAGGCCGAAGTGGGAAGGCCCTTATCGGGTAACACGAGTCACCAGGCCCGGCGCAGTCCACCTGGAGACCGAAGATGCCATTCCAGTGAGCAACTCCTGGAACATCGATCATCTTCGCAAGTTTTACCCATAAGGCACGGCTGCCGGTCCTCCCGACAAGCCACCTTATGTACAAGCCTTGCCGGCAAGGCATGTAACCCTTTGTACAAAGCCAGGCGCAGACCCTGAGCATAAATAAACGAAGCGCTGGCGCCCTAAGTTGTAGCATGCATGCTAGGTCGAGTCTCCTCCTCGGTTAGGGTTGATAGTGCTTAGCGGTGGCTAACCCCTAGCTTAGAGGTCAAGTGCGCATCTCTCTGTTATTCTCTATCGTCTTTGGTACGCAGGGCACATAAACACATCTGCCGAGCTGTTTGGAATAAAGGAACGGACCGGCGTCCCGACCCCGACAAGCGAAAGTTGCCGGGCGTTGCAAGTACAAGAATCCATCCACGACAAGCCAAGGTTGCCGGGGGCTGCAGATCCAGATAAGTCTTTTATCCCCTATCATGCATTTCCTTATGGACTGGGATATGTGAAACATCGTTTTATTTCTAGGCTACCGTGCTTCCCTTTTTTCGTACCCAAGGATTATCCCCTGCGCCCGAATTTGGTTGTAGCCGCGGCGGCAAGGAAATGGAACGAGGAGCCTAAGCCTACTTTATCCCTACCTCCGCCAAGGGCGTGCGAAAGGTCGAGCAAAGTGGGGGGACGGCAAGGCCTACTGCAGGTCGAAAAACGTTTATCTTAAATAGTAACAAGGATTCGTTCCTTGTCGCGGGTTTCACCCATGAACAAAAAACCCGGCAAACATCCCTTTTTCATTAAAAACATCCCGTACATGTGCAGTTCATACGGAATGAAAAACATGGGCAAGGGGATTACAAGTCCAAATTTAACGAAGGCCCAAAGGCTTACAAGACTAAAAAAAGATAAGATGTCCGTAATCCCTTTCTTGTCCCTCTCCTCAGGAGGCAGGTCAAGGAAGCGAAAAAGGGAAAAAGAGGCGCCTAGGCGAGGTACGAGCAGCAGAAGGCGCCAAGAGAACATGTCGTGATGCGCCTAGGAGAGGTCGGCAGTGGTGGCACCGGAGGAAGAGCTGGAAGATGAGGCAGCGGTCCGTCAATACGCTATGAAGGTGTCGGTGCCCGCGTGCTCCAACTCGACGGCCCGCCACCCGCCTGCTTTGCCTTCTCCGGCCTCCCTACGCCAGCCGCCCAAGAAGACGGCCCCGAGAAGTTCAAGGAGCTGGCCCCTCCCCGGCGGATCCTGTCGGAGGAGCGGCCAGGTGCAGATGTTGCTGCTGCCGCGCCCGCCCAGGCACGCGGCGTCCGACACCTGGTCGGACTCGTCCCCGTCATCTGCCCCGCTGTCCTCCTCATCACTCCCGCTTGAGGAAGTGTTCTCATCGTTGGAGGAGTTCTCCACGCAGCATTTCAGGCGAGTTCCAAGATCTCCAAAGACCTTGACGGAGAGCAAGCCGTTCTCCCTTAATTTGAAGTGGAGAACGAGCCCCACCGTCAAGCTGTGGACGCGGGAAAAAGTCTTCCACCCTCGGCGAAGATACATGACGTGAGGGGCGGGGAACTCGACATCGGCCCATGTGCCGCTGTTCCCGCAACCCCTCATATGCAGCCGCAGCGCCTGCGGTGGATCCAGCTCCATCTCCCGTGCAAATGGGGTCGGAAGGCGAAGACGATGGCGCGGCGGCTGGTGCAGCCTGATGAAGAACTCGCAAGGGTTATCCCCGACATGGCCCTCCACCGGAGGAAGGGCCGCTGGCGGAGGCGAGGCCGATCTGCCGCCCCGTCCCCTTCTCCCTCGAGCGTCGTGACGGCCTCGACCTCGCCCCTCCCCTCCCTCTAACGGCCGGCTCCGCTGCTACGAGCTCATGGGGGGAGTGATGCATTGTCTAGCCAAGAACCTCGTCGCCACCGATGAAGCGTCGCCACGCCCCCTCGCCATGACAGAAGGAAGGAGGAAGCAGGAATGGGCAGAAGCGGATGACGAAGGATTGAGAGGTGCCGTTCCTCTCGCTCCCCTCTTTATAAAGGGGCGGGGGCGAGGCTCGGCTGCCCCTCTCGACCAATCAGGCCCGTTGAAGTGACAACGGGCGGGGCCGTTGACTGCCCTCCCCGCTCAATTGAAGGTGCGTGGGAGTTGAACCGGACGTGTGTGACTTCCCGTATCCCGCGCGCCTGTCATCCGCTCTGCATCACGCATGCAGCAAACATGGCGTCAGGGATGGGCGCAGTGGGACGCGTGGAGCGACGGTTCCCAAGTAAGGGCAGTAAATAAGTAGCGGCCCTGCGGTCCCGAAGAGACACGCAAGCCGCCTCTTTACTGTCCACCATAAGATGAGGCCAGCATGCTTCGGTCACGCACGCGCGCGCGGCCCCCACGTCGCGCGTTCAACGCGGAGCATGGAGAAGCGCGGCGGACGGAACAATTACCGCGGTAATATCCGCCCCGCCTGCCCGCGCACCGTTTTGGGCATGGCCCAACAACATGTCGCACTTATATGTGGCCCAGGCCCAGGGGGTCCTGTCGGTGTACAAAAGTAGGGGCTCTCCTTTTGACCCCTTTACTTGTGGACGGGCAGTCGGAGCCACGCGCCATGGCCGCACACAGCAGGGCAAAGGAGGGAAGCCGGAGAGAAGCCAAAGGCACAAGACAAACAAAGCAACGTCAAGGACCAAGGCCAGAGAGATCGGATGGACAAAGTAGGTTTCCCCGGCAAGACCCTTGCCAGGGCAACCTCAGCAGCCCCGGTGAGACCCTTGCCGGGGCAGCTCGCCCATACCAGCGGAGCGAGCCACCCTCGAGGCCACGATCTCCAATGCCAACAACCACATTGGGCCAGTGCTCGAGAGGCACCTCCATGGTGGCATGCAGATCTTTGTGAAGAAAAAGAATGCTCAAGATCAGATAAGGATGGGAGGGCAACAATCCTCGTCAAGATTCTTACCAAGGAAAACCCACAAGACCCCCAGCAAGATCCTTGCCGGGGGCGGCAGCGTGCCACGACAAGACCCTTGCCGGGCCACCCGACAAGACCCTTGCCGAAGGCAACAGCGGGGCCACTGCCAGGCCCGCACCAACTGAGTCCCCACCACCGTTCACATGCAGCTGCCAGCCCAACCAGCTGGGCAGGCATCTGCGTGGCAACATGCGGCTTCCAGGCCAACTCAGCACACACCTGCGTGTCGGCATGCAGATCTTTGTGGAGGCTCCACCACCGCGCCACCTCAGCTGCCTGCCTGCCTACATGGCACCACATGCATCGCTGGCTAGGGCGCATGTCGAAGCGAGGAGGAGCGGCGACGAACGGGATGGGCCTCGCTCCCATCCCCGATAAAGTGAAGGGACACCTAAGCCGCGCATTAAATGCGTCTTGTCACATGTCTGACGATAAGCTCGCATCACTGTAGGCCTTTCCACCTCGTGTGTGCCACTGTGGCAGCCCCTTTCGCCTATAAAAGGAGGCCCATGGCGCACTTGAAAAGGATTCGGCTCTTTCGAACCACGCAACACCCATAGCTAGTTTGAGAGCTCGAGAACACTCAATACATCCACCAAGCAGGACTAGGGTTTTACGCATCCTCGCGGCCCGAACCTGGGTAAACGATCTTTGTGCTGATTACTAATCCTGCTTTTCTCACAACCCCGCGCCCCGCAACCGTTGTGGGGATTCTTGTGATCCCATCGGTGTCGTTTCCCACTGACACGCGCGCACACACACATCCCACGTATACATGTATACCTCTCACACATGCACGTTCATGGTCTCTATGTCTCCATACGTAGTTAATTACCCTCAACCCTAACGCCACATCGAATCGTTCTCCTCTTGTGTGCACATATCTTCCGCTTGGATGGGTAAAACACACACTCAGACTTAACAATCTCCTTCTAGCTACCCCCCCTCTCACTCTTCCCCTATATCCCTGAAACCAATAAGACCATCCCTTTGTTTAATTCCCGCCTACATGCACTATCGATATATAGTAGTCTTCCTTGGTGTCTCTCGAACAAACACGTTCTCTCGATGTCGACTCCTCTCACGCGCACACACCTTCTCTTCCCTCTCTACGGGCATTTTCTCTCTCGCACCCCATCGTTGGTGGCCTCTGCCATACACATCACCTCTCTATGATGAAGCCATGCACACTTAAACTACATCCGCCACCGAGGACCCCGCGACACACACACACACACACAAACACACACACATACACATGCAGGCACACCCACCCACCCACCCACACACACACACACACACACACTAAGACTCCATCTCTCTCTCTCTCTCACACACACACACACACACACCCCACACACACACACACTAAGACTCCATCTCACACACACATGCTATAGGCGGAGCATTTGTTCCTACCACCCTTCATCCAACCTTACCCGTATGATAAACAATCACCTTAATTTACTTGTATAACATGGACAAATTCCACTTTACTTTAGTAGTCAGCAAACTTATCATACATGCCCTTATAAAAAGCAGTTGGTGATGATGGTGTGCCTGCCATCTTGTAATATAGACCATCTGATCTATATCGGCGGATAGAAAGCAAACTATGATAATTTTACAAAAGATACCCGCACCTCTCTCCACATCCTTATCTCCCACAACCTCATTGCTGAGCAATTAAAAAAGGAAGTCTCTGGAACAATCTAGCATGGTGGCCGCTGCCGCCTGCCGGCGCCGTCCATCCCCATGCCTCCGCCCATTCCGACCACCAGTCACCACCATGCTCCACTCCTCCTCACCTTATCTCTCATCTTTCATTTTTTTGATGACATTCTCGAGAGACCAGTTTTCCAATAAAATTCTCGAGATATCATTAGGTTTTACACATGCGATTACTCCTGCATGGGTCAATCACAACAGGTGTTTTGTAAAAAAATGCATATTGATGTTCCGTGCAATGCACTAGCATCTTGCTTGTAATTATATAACGCAAATCACGAGCAGGAAGTGACATTTTTTTACACAACCACGTTAACATGGCCACGTAAATCACTAGCTAAAGTAAATACCATTATACTTATATCCCGATGCAAAAGGTTGAGTACATGTCCGAAGAGTAGATTCGCACACACGCACTCTGTCTCTCAGAATCTCTCTCAAACACACACACCAGTTACGTGACGCCCACTTAAGCAGACACGTATGTTCCAATTTGTGCACCCGCGAGTACACGTGATGCTGCGCATTTATTTAAGCCGGACGGCGAACAGAAACAGTAGCTGCATTCATTCCCCTCCCGCCGCCTCTTCACTGGTCGCCGTCGCCCGGTAGCCATGGCCCGGCCGAAGCTAACAACATACGCCATACTCCCGCCGGAGCGGCACTTTAATATGGAAATTTTAGTGGCCATGCATGCATCTTTTTGTGCTAGCACTCCTATATAAGGGTTGACCGGTTGCTTCCCGTGGACATGCGCGGGCGGTGGAAGAGGAAGGAGAAGGGAAGCGGGCTGTGGAGTAATTTTTTTACCACAATTTCTTAGGAAACTAAGTGCAATAATTGAGTAGTTTTGCAAACTACCAGTACTACACCTGAAACGGTTCAAAACCTGTACTCCCTTGCGGTAGCGCTTCGCGTGAAGCAGTTAGCGTCATACGGAGCATAGTGCCGCATTAATGCCCGGCCAGAGCGGAGGCGACCTCTCACTAGCGCCGGCTTTGAAGTGGCACGACGGCCGAGAGAGCGTCGCTTCCCGGTGCACGTGACTGCTCCGCGTCGAGACTAGCCATAGGCCTTGTTTGGATCCATGGGTTAGAGTTAGTTTGAGCTAGTTGGGGCTCAAACAGCCCTAAAGTATCCAAGCACGAGGGCTTAAATTGGAGCAAGTTGCACCGAACCCACCAAAAAACTATCCCACCCAAGAGGTGCTAATCGAGATAGTTCTCATTGGGACAACTGAAAAATCACTTTTCTCTCTCCATCAAGTGCATTTATTGTCAATCTAACCCTATCACCCAAACACCTCTTTGGCTACAGTTAGTTCAGGGTTAGTCATGAGTTAGTCTAACCTCTAGCTAAGTTAGACTATCAAACAAGGAGCAGCATAGGACATTCAAGTTGCTCAAAGCATACAGTCAAATTCATACGTGTAAGGATTTTTTTCTTTTTGAAAACGGAACATGAAATGAATTTTTTTAGAATGCTCTTGGCATGTCGCTAACATGTGATGAGTTAACCGACCTCAATAGACGACAAAAATGCCAGCCCGCCGCACTTTGAGAGAGACGAGGAGGGAGAAGCGATACAGGCTGCTGGATTACTAGAGATAGGTGTCGCACAGAAGCCAAGAAATATGGTGATAGCGTGGGTTAGCCATATACTAGTATGATGTAACTACACTGAGTTGTCGTGTTTCGTACTCTTCTAGTCCACTGTGGATATGATTGGTTGATTTTATATCGCTGAAAAATATTAAATATTATGAGTGCAGACACTCCACCACGAGGTTCCTTGCTCCTTCTCGGTCATCGGGAATCTATGTTCTTCCACTCTATTTTTTTTACGTGAGCTTTGTTCATCCTTTTGCCAACACGCGAGACATCTAGCATCAAGGTGCACGTGTTATGCAAGGATCGTTCCATCTATATGAAGAACACGTGGGACTGGAACTACGAGACGGACATGTACCCGGGAGTGGACGTACGAACCTGAGTAATGTAGCACGATGAAGTGAACTAGAAAGGCACAAATGGTATGAACATGCGTGGCATATAGGGGTGTGTTTGGTTGCGTTCTCATCTCAAAGCATAGTTGTTCCCTCTTCATGCATGCTCAACTCAACACCTCTTCATGCATGCTCTCTTCATGCATGCTTCTAGTGTATTTGTGCTAAACTAGTGTGGACTCATGCACCCTCCATACACTCTACCAAACACCCAAAAGTGGGTCGAGAAAGGAACTCTTGGGCAGCATTTGTCTCTTACTATGTACTACCACTAGATGTTGTACGTGCAATGCACGGTGATGTTATGGAGTACATGCCTAAGTACTCTACTAGTACTATATTAGTTGGAGGCACATATTAACTTTTATATTTGTTTACGTGTATACCCCGAGACCTTCCAACTAGACATGTCTTTCTCTCCAAGTCGCATTTTGTATCGTTCATACCACTAAGTACTACTACGTGTGGTCTCCGACCCAGAAGTGGAAGAAGTGGAGACGCTCTACCATGCTGTTTTTTTCTGTGTTGGGCTCTACCACGTTGTTCATGTCCCACTCCTTTCGCTGACGTGTGGGACATCCAGCACGTGCCGTGTTTGGAACTCTTTGTCGTAAGAGTTGAAACACCAGCATTCATCATATAAAAAATAAATATAGATCAGCAGTGATACTGTTTTTTAGAACCAATCAACAGTGATACTATACCACGCGGTTTCCTTGCTCCTCGATATCGGAAAGAATACTTCCGTTCGCCAACATGTGGGACGTCGACCATCCTGGTCCACTTGCCATGCATGCAGAACTCCAAGGGAGAGTCACCCGGTCGCCAGCGCCGCTTGATAACAATGACTAATGAGCCGTCAAATCACAGGCCCACTTCCCACTTTGAAGTTGCTCGGACGAAGGAACCATCATGACTTCGTTGAATTCCGCTTCGAAGAAAACTACTGTACCAGCATCGCTAGCTACAGAGTTACTCCAACAGAGGCGCCCTTTCGTTCATAGGATAGGAATTTTATAGGAATATGAAAATCATAGGAAGTTAGATGACATGCATCTCAATTCCTATAGAGAAAGAGATGCCATTTGATGCATATGATAGGAATTTTTCCATTTAGTCTAGGCTAATGTACTGGTAATTTGCTCTAAAAACTACTGTAGTAACTAGTAGTACTGGTACACGTTCGTACTCGCAACCGTACACACACACTAACTACTAGTACTACTACTTCTCACATCTTTGGCGACGCCGTCGTTCTCCTTCCCGGCTTTGTCGGCGACACCACACCGTGCTTGGATCTCCGCTGACCTCTCCGCAGCAGCGCGTGCGTCCACTTCTTTCTTGCGGTGGCGGGCCTCTCTTTTCTTGAGTGCTTTCTAACTTTTCCGCTCCCTCTGTGCGGCTTTGGCCTCCTCTTGCTCTACTGCCCATTCGGCCCTGGCATCTTCAAATTCCTCCCACATAGGTGTGAGGTCGCGAGCGGCGATGAACTCGGCACGGTGAGATGCCATCGCTTCCCTACCATTTTGTGTGCAGTCATGGGCGGCGAGGAACTCGGCGCGGCGGGATACCATCGCTGCCTTACCGATTACTGTGCGACGCAGTGGCATGAACGATGCTTGGTGAGAGCTCTGGGGTGGAGTGGCCGGACAACCGTATAGTGCGTTGGTTTTTCAAGAGCTCAAGGACAGAAGACAAAGGAAAGTTGGATTCCCCTTCAATCATGGTCATTTATTACCGAGTAAAATGCATTGGCTGTCATCGAACTTGTCTTGATAGCTCACTTTGATCATTGTATACGAGATATGGTGATTATACGGTCACTGGCTCAGCGTATAGCTCTGTATTTGTCTCGTTGACCAGTCAAACAGTCCGCATGCGCCTCATCAACTCGTGTTCTTTATATATCTGCGCGGGCCTACCTGTAAATGGAGAAAGAAATATTGTAAAAACCAAAATTATGCGTATGTGGGGAATCAAACCACGGACTCGTCGCTGCAACGCACCCTCGTCAGCCAAATGAAATTGAAATACTTCGCGTCAGACACTCACACTCACGCTGTCAAAGCATGCTAATGCATGCACTTCGCCGTCTAAATCAAAGTCCTGCTCATGGCGCAACGCAAACAGCGAGCCCATCACCTGCGCGCCCCGGCGGTGCCTGACATTACTGTTTAGACGTTTGATGGAGGCCTCTGTGAGCGCCGAGCATGTATTCACCTGGCTCAACACCAACGGTCATACTCGGAGCGCCTTGCTCGTGTATATCGTCCATCACAACGACAATCTATAAAACAGCCTAGCTAGAGAGGGTACTATGGTACGGAGTATGTACTATCGTGAGCGACTGATCTTAGTTCCACTGCACACGAGTGTGTGTTTGATCGATTCGTCCATTATTCGTAAGTTATGCATAGTTGTGTGGTGTCTAATGGTGGTCGTCGAAGGCTAGCTGGAGACAAGAGCGGTTGTCAATACGTGCCGCATATGCTTCAAAGGCTTGTCATCCATGAGTTCACACTTTAGCACCACACCAGCGTCTGACCGCCCTAGCCTACCGAAACCCCTTTCATCGCTAGCGTGCGCTTCCTGCCTGAAACGGTCACCGTCTCTCCAGAATATCAATGTCGCATACACCGGACTTAACTGCAGGTGCAATTGGTGTGTCACTGACATGCGGGCCAGATGCCCGTTGGGCCCACATGTCAGTAACTCAACGCATCTGCAGTTAAGTCACTGAAGCAGCGTCCGCATTCACGCACGATGAACCTACTCCAGTGCCAGTTGTCCATCCGTCTGCCGCGGCTCATTGCCATTCACCCGCTATATTAACTGGAGCCCCAGCTCCCAGCCATAGCCGAAGACCCACACTTATTCTCCTCCAGTCCCTTCCTTCTGTCGGCACCACTCCAACCATGGCCTCCTGGCACTCTGAAGCTCTCTTGCACGTACTGTCGCAGGAGCAGACGAGGGACATCGGCGGCTCCGCTCCGAGCGCGCTCCAAAGCTCTCTTCAACGTACTGTCACAGGAGCAAATGAAGGAGATCACCGGCACCCCCCCGGCCGCTCTCCGCCGCCACGACCACGAAGCCGGCGCGCATGCGCGGGCGCAGCCAACAGCGAGTAAGAGTAGTACATGGTAGGTCGCTGCTGCTCCGGTCCCAGGAAGGCCACCGCTACTCCACTCAGTCGACGGCAAGCTTGGTGGGGTAAACATCGGCGGCCGATTAGCCGCTTGACGGCGACGTGGAGGCGGAAATCTTCAGAACCTTGTGCTCCGGAGGAGGAGGTTATCGAGGAGGATGAGGAGGAGGCAAGGGCAATGGCCGGCTTTCTCGAGTTCATGGCCGGACATGGTGGTCGAGCGTCGGCGATCGTTTAGATTAGGTTTACAATAGGGTTTAGTACGGTTTGGTGAAATATGTAATGAATTTTGTCCAGTTTGTAGGAAAAGTTTTCTAAATGTAATGAATTTCTTCTGGTTAATTTGAAATTTGCTTTGTTTGCACGAATTTCGTCCGGTTAGTTCATATAGTTGTCGAAAGGAATGCAGGCAGCATCGGATGGCATCCATCAGTGTCCTCGGATAGATGCCAGTGTAAATTTGTGGGCCAGCGCTGGAGATGCCCTAACTCCATTATTTGGCAAGGAACAGTTATCCCTCGATCAAAATCAGATCCGCGGTGTTTCGCACTCCTCCCGCGTAAGAGTGTAAACTCTTGCTTACATAAAAATGGAGCAAGTGGACGGCAGCGTACGTCATATGACTCAAACTAGCCCGCCTAACGAGCGGGAAAGCACCGCCCTCGCCATTTTGTTCTGGATTTCTGTCGATCGATCACGCGAAAATGTTACGCTTCGCAAGTTCTAAAGGAAAAGGCGGCACACTTACGACTCGTACGCGTCGCACCCCCGACAGTCCGGCTCGCACGTCGCACACCAGAGGGCACACGCGTTGTCTTGCAATTTCACTGACATGTGGGACTGTAATTGAATAAACCGTTGATAGATGAAATCTAATCGCTCGGCGGGCGTCGGCTGAGATGAGAGAAACGGGGGAGGGAGAAGAGATCGCTTTGCCCCGCGCGCCTGAGACTCCAAGAAATATATGTTGATAATGTGAGGTGGGCCATCTTTGAGTCCGAACAGCTTGAGCCTGCTCGACCGCCCTGGCCCCTCAAGGCGCCAGCCCGCTGCATGCATGCATAGCAAGTACTAAAAACTTGGCTATAAGCCCGCTTATGTGGAGGAGAGACAGGCATTGACAAAGTCAAGGAGTGGGCTCTGCAAGAGCCCATCTCTACACGTGCTCCTAGGTATAAAAAATAATTCTAAAAAAGGCATAAAAACAATTGTGTCTAAAAAAAGAAAGGTAAAAAACATTTGAGAGGAAATAGATAGAGAGAAAGTGAGAAAAAGTTGTAACCTTATAGCCAACCTTATAGTCAATAGTAAGGTAGCATTACATGAGGAAGGAGGGAGTGGTGCTCATGCCAAGTTCACTAGGCTGCCGTGTTTCACACTCCTCCGTCCTAACAGTGGAGACAATACCTTTCATAAAAAATAAACAATGAATACTCATTGCTCGTCCTCTATATCGGAAAGAATACTTTCATTCACGACATCACGGGACGTCGACCATCCCTGGTCCACCTGCCATGCACAAAATTATCCTGGTCTACCCGGTCGTATCGCAGGCCCAACCTTTCCCACTGTAAGTTGTTCGGACGAAGGAACCATCATGACTTCATTGAATTCCGCTTCTTCAAGAAAACTTACTATGCCCGCAATACTGCTACCACACGCGAAGACTGGACGGCATTGTACCACATCATATCACTGAAACCCACTAGGCTAAACTAGCCTGCCTAGGTCATCTATTTTGGAACAGAGGGAGTACGTCTTTGCACTTCTATGATTTTGTGTTGTACGTATCTGTACTTTTGCTACGATTTTCCTAACCTATGAACCAAATGAGGCCTGAATGTATCTGTGTCGACTATTGTCTGATCGATCGCTAAGCCTACAATTTTAGGAGCTAGCACTACAAAAAAAAGACACATCCGTGACATTTTGGGCCGAACGAAATTTTTTCTGTCATACATATGACACTTCTATGACGATAATTGTGACAAAACCCGGTATCATCATATGTGGTGGGCTCCTACTTCTATGACAAAAAATCACGACAGAAAATGGGCTTTTCGTCCTGGGCGGGCCGGAGACACAATTGCATGACATTCTTTGGGCCGTCCATGACGGAAAAAACCATGGTAGAAGCGAGTGCGAGGAAAATTTTGGGGAGTTCCCGGTTACGGTGGGAGGTCGGGGGCCGAGCGATGCGTGTTTCTCTCGTACACGTACGTGCATGTGTGCGAGGCGTTGGCTCTAACTAAACCCGAGCGATTGCACTGCAGGCTACGCGTTACTGAACCCGAGTGATCGATCGATGGCTGTTAACTGAGCGATTGAGTGTTGCTGGGGTGGATGAGCGATGGCGGTGGCGTTGCCTCTGGATGAACGGGACCCGTGGTGTGGAGGGCTGGATGAGCGATTATACGGTGGAGGGGTGCCCGTGGAGGGTGGTTGAACAGGACCCGTGGTGTGGAGGGCTGGATGAACAGATGAAGCGGTGGAGGGTGGTTGAGCGATGGCGGTGGAGTAAGCGCCGCGGTGGAGGCTGGATGAACAGGAGCCCGTGGAGGCTGGAGGAGGTCGATGGTAGCCCTTGGTGGCTGGAGGAGGTCGACGGTGGAGATGAACAGTATCCCGTGGAGTCCCGTTTTGTGGTACGCCACACCCCTCCTGATGAACAGGACCCCCGTTTCAACCGTAGCGCTCCAACACAAGTCCGTTTCGTCCGTTTTGCGGTATGCCACACCCCTCCCGATCAACAGGACCCCCGTTTCGACCGTAGGAGGTCCGTTTAAATCCGTTTTGCGATGCACGCGACACCCTCCCGATCAACAGGACCCCATTTCCTCCGTTTTGCGATCGCCCACACCTCCCGATCAACATGACCCGTTAGGACGTGGGAGGTCCGTTTCCTCCGTCGTCCGATGACGCCAGCCTCGTTCCATCGCTGTTCTGTCCAAGCCCTTCCGATGAACACGACCACGCATTCCGTTCCGACCCAGCCGGTTGGCTCCCACACGTTCCGTTGCCTCCCGATGAACACATCGCATTCCGTTGCCTCCCCATGAACACGACGCATTCCGTTGCCTCCCCATGAACACGACGCGTTCCGTTGCCTCCCCATGAACACGACGACGACGTTGTTTCTCCATTCGGAACTAGCCACGTACACGAGCCCTGGCCGTACGTATGCGCGAGTAGGCGTTCGAGACCCTGCCCGTATGTACGTACGTGGCCGTATTTTCTTTCTTGCACCCTCGCCGTTGTACGTACGTGTACATGCTACGTGCGCGCCTCTACTACGACACATGCGCGCCTCTACAACGACCAGTATGTACGTACACGTTCGCGACCAGAATGACAACGCTACGTACGCTTCGACCAGGTGGGTCCCGGTATCGAGCACTTCCTTGCCTGCGAAGATGTAGCTGGTGGGTCCTAGCAGTCAGGGGGGCGAATCGTTTTGGGTTTTTTTTGCCCGGACGCACTTCCTTGCCTGCGAAGATGTAGCTGGTGGGTCCCAGCAGTCAGGGGGAAATGTTTTTTCGTGAAATATGGTGGCCCGTCCGGTGGGTCCCTGCTGGCAGGTGGAGGAATAATTATTTTGCGCATAATAAGGAGGAACTTCCTTGCGGCCGCCATGGGCCCAGCTGTCAGCCTCTCCACGCACAGTACTCTTCCGATGGAAGTCGATCGTTGACCACATTGACCACGCCACGCGCCCGACGGCACCACGGCGGTGGACGACGGCGAGGCCTAGGAAGGGGCGGCAGCGAGCCGGGAAGACGCGGCAGTGGATGCCCACGCGTAGAGGAGTACGAGGGTTCACTGGTTCGCTGCGGTGTGAGGTTGTCGTCGCTGCATAATAACTGGGGGTGTGGGTGAGTAGAGTGATGGCCTGGCCAGCGGTGGGAGTAGTAGGGGGCGGTGAGGCCTCCACGGCATCACAGCCGGCTACGGGAGGCAGGAGCATGCGGCACGACCGGCGCTGCTTTGGGAAGCTGGAGCACGAAGACCAGAGGTTGAAGAAGCACTACGGATGTTGGATGGACATCGTACGGTCACTGGAGCTAGAATCGTTCATATTGACTAAGTTGACAAAGCCCTCCATCCCCGAAAACTTAGTAGGCCCACAAGTCAGCCTCCCACCAAGGTGAGTCCCAGCTAGCAGGGGGAGTATTCATTTTTTTGTGCGTAATAAGGAGGCATTTCCGATGGGTCCGAGCTGACAGCGGGGGGAACATTTTTTTCACGAAATACAGAGACCCTTCCGGTGGGTCCCAGCTATCAGGTGGAGGAATCATTATTTTGCATGTAATAAGGAGGCATTTTCCTTTGTGGGCCCTTACTGTCAGCCTATTCCGATGGCTGTTGTTTGTTGACCATGTTGACCTCGCCGCGCCGAGAGCACAAACGCGGTGGACGATGGCGAGGCCCAGGAAGAGAACCACCCGGAGCCGGCGAAGCCACCGCAGAGGACGCCCACACTGAGGGGAGAACGAGCGCTGACTGGTCAGCTGCGGGGTGAGGCTGACGTCACCGGAAAATAACAAGATGTGTTGGTGGTTAGAGGGATGGCCTGGCGGCAGCACAGCCAGCCACGGGAGGAGGGAGCAGGCAGTCCCGCCGGCGCTGGTTTGGGCGGCTGGAGCAGGAAGATCAGAGATTGAAGAAGCACGGCAGCCGTTGGATGGACATCCAACAGTCACTGCTGTGTGTTGACTGATGACCCACAAGTATAGGGAATCTATCGTAGTCCTTTCAATAAGTAAGAGTGTCGAACCCAACGAGGAGCAGAAGGAAATGATAAGCGATTTTCAGCAAGGTATTCTCTGCAAGTACCGAAATAAGTGGTAACAGATAGTTTTGTGATAAGATAAATTGTAGTGAGCAACAAGTAACCAGAGTAAATAAAGTGCAGCAAGGTGGCCCAATCCTTTTTGTAGCAAAGGACAAGCCTGGACAAACTCTTATAATAGGAAAAGCGCTCCCGAGGACACATGGGAATATCGTCAAGCTAGTTTTCATCACGTTCATATGATTCGCGTTCGGTACTTTGATAATTTGATATGTGGGTGGACCGGTGCTTGGTTTCTGTTCTTAATTGAACAAGCATCCCACTTATGATTAACCTCTATCACAAGCATCCGCAACTACAATAAAAGTATTAAGGTAAACCTAACCATAGCATGAAACATATGGATCCAAATCAGCCCCTTATGAAGCAACGCATAAACTAGGGTTTAAGCTTCTGTCACTCTAGCAACCAATCATCTACTTATTACTTCCCAATGCCTTCCTCTAGGCCCAAATAATGGTTGAAGTGTCATGTAGTCGACGTTCACATAACACCACTAGAGGCTAGACAACATACATCTCATCAAAATATCAAACGAATACCAAATTCACATGACTACTAATAGCAAGACTTCTCCCTTGTCCTCAGGAACAAACGTAACTACTCACAAAGCATATTCATGTTCATAATCAGAGGGGTAATAATATGCATAAAGGATCTGAACATATAATCTTCCACCAAATAAACCAATTAGCATCAACTACAAGAAGTATTCAACACTACTAGCAACCTACTAGCACCAATCCCGGACTTGGAGACAAGAATTGGATACAAGAGATGAACTAGGGTTTTGAGAGGAGATGGTGCTGGTGAAGATGTTGATGGAGATTGCCCTCTCCCGATGAGAGGAGCGTTGGTGATGACGATGATGATGATTTCCCCCTCGCGGAGGGAAGTGTCCCCGGCAGAACAGCTCTGCCAGAGCCCTAGATTGGTTCCGCCTCGTGGCGGCGGAGTCTCGTCCCGAAAGGTTGCTTCTTATTTCTTTTTTGACAAAGACTTCATATAGGAGAAGATGGGCGTTGGAGAGCCATCAGGGGGCCATGAGGTAGGGGGCGCGCCCTAGGGGGGCGCGCCCCCCACCCTCGTGAGCAGGGTGTGGGCCCCCTGGCCTTCATCTTTGGCGACGATTTTTCTTTATTTATTTTAAGATATTCCATGGAGTTTCGGGACTTTTGGAGTTGTGCAGAATAGGTCTCCAATATTTGCTCGTTTTCCAGCCCAGAATTCCAGCTGCCGGCATTCGCCCTCTTCATGTAAACCTTGTAAAATAAAAGAGAATAGCCATAAGTATTGTGACATAATGTGAAATAACAGCACATAATGCGATAAATATCGATATAAAAGCATGATGCAAAATGGACGTATCAACTCCCCCAAGCTTAGACCTCGCTTGTCCTCAAGCGAAAAGCCGATAACAATAAATATGTCCTCATGTTTAGAGGTAGAGGCGTCGATAAAAATAAAATACAGACATGAAGGCATCATGATTGTTCTTATAACATCAACACATATAGATTTTGTCATATGATTACTTATGTTCAAGTGATGATCTTTTCACAATGCAAAAGTATGAATCAGAAACCTTATTGAGCACCGACAAATTATAACCTCAGTCATTGAAGCAATTGCAATTTATCATAACATCGGGAAGAGTCTAGGTCAGAGCTTAAAAGCAAGTCCACATACTCAACTATCATTTAGTCCTTCATAATTGCTAACACTCACGCAATACTTGTGGTTACAGAGTTTTAATCGGACACAGAGAAAGATAGGGGCTTATAGTTTTGACCCACAACCTTTTACCTCAAGGGTAATGTCAACAATAATAATTAATGCTCCCCTACATCCAATTAGATATATATATCATGTTCTTTCCAACATGCTGGGCTTGCCAAAGGATAAAATGAAAAAGGAAAGGTGAAGATCACCGTGATTCTTGCATAAGGTAGAGGGTATAATAAAAGATAGGCCATTCGCAGAGGGAAGCAGAGGTTGCCATGCGCTTTTTATGGTTGGATGCACAAAATCTCAATGCGAAAGAACGTCACTTTATAATGCCCATTGTGATATGAACCTTTATTATGTAGTCCGTCGCTTTTATTACTTCCACATCACAAGATCGTATAAAGCTTATTTCTCCCACACCAATCAATCATACATGTTTAGAGCAATTTTTATTGCTTTGCACCGATGACAACTTACTTGAAGGATCTTACTCAATCCATAGGTAGATATGGTGGACTCTCATGGCTAAACTGGTTTAAGGGTATTTGGAAGCACAAGTAGTATCTCTACTTGGTGATGAGAATTTGGCTAGCATGAGGGGGAAAGGCAAGCTCAACATGTTAGAGGATCCATGACAACACACTTTATCTCAGATATAAGAAAACATAACTCATCACGTTGTCTTCCTTGTCCAACATCAAATCTTTAGCATGCTATATATTAATGAGTGCTCCCAATCATAAAAGATGTCAATGATAATATATCTATATGTGAAACCTCTCTTTCCTTATTACTTCCTATTAATTGCAACGATGACCAAAGCTATATTTGCCAACTCCCAACAACTTTTAATCATCATACTCTTTCTATGTGAAGTCATTACTCTCAATAAGATCAATATGAACTCCTTGTTTTTTAATTATTTTTCTTCTTTCTTTTCTTTTATTCACCCAAGATCATGGCAAAATAATAAAGCCCTTGACTCAAATAAATTTATTATATATATATATATATATATATATATATATATATATATATCTCACGGACTCGATTACATAGAGATATCATAAAGCAAAACTCAATACTAGATCATGCCATAAACTTTATTCTACTAGATCAAGATACTACTAAAAGGATCCAACTAAGAAGAACGGTAAAGATAGGAGTTGTGATGGTGATACGATATGGGGCACCTCCCCAAGCTTGGCGGTTGCCAAGGGGAGTGCCCATACCCATGTGATTATGCCTCCTTCTTTGTTGTTGGTGTGATATTCTTGGCAATGATTCCTCTCGGGATCTGGTTCTCCTCCTCGAGCTTATTGACTTGCTGCTGAGGTCCATTATTTCCTTGAAGCTTCCACCTGTGGCTAAAGCCCCTTGCACCCAAGGGTGTTGCATAGCTGCGGGAGAACAAGTGACACTCCTCTTCATATTTTCATAAGAAAGAAATCTAACATTGGAAGGGATAACCGAGTTTGGATTAGCTGAGCTCTGTAGTTCCCCCATCGTGAACCCAGCTCAGAGGCGAGAGGTGTCTTCTTGATCCTCCATGGCATCGACCCTCATCAAGTCGGCCTCCATCTCTGCCTCCGTTGCTGGCCCAAAGTGGTCCGTGTCATTTGTTGCCCTTGGTTCCAGTGCTGGATTAGATACCCGGCTCTCCCCGACTGACTCTTGAGAAGACATCTTGCTCTAATCTGCAGCAGCAACAGCTCAAAACAAAAATAGAGGAGATTTGCGTGATACGAGAGTCAAGACCTTCGGGAGAATATATAATGAACTTTAACCGACCAAAATACGTATCGTGCAAGAAAACGGAGTACGGAGGGCACACGGGGTGCTCACGAGGTAGGGGGGCGCGCCCTCCACCCTCGTGGAGCCCTCGTGTCCTTCCCGGACTGCCACTTATTTTTCTATTTTTCTAAATATTCCAAAACGGAGAAATATTGCCTTAGAAATTGTTTTGGGGTCGGTTTACTTACCGTACCACATACCTATTCCTTTTTGGAGTCTCAAACTGATGCAGAAAGTGTCCCTTATGTATTCCTCCGGGGTTACGGTTTCAATAATATTGGTTTCAACATTTATGGGATTACCTGAGATATAATGTGTGATCCTTTGACCGTTTACCACCTTTGGATTTGTACCTTCGAAGTTGTTGATTTTTATGGCACCGGAACGATAGTCCTCCTCGATAACGTAGGGACCTTCCCATTTAGAGAGAAGTTTTCCTGCAAAAAATATTAAACGAGAGTTGTATAGCAATACATAATCACCTACATTAAACTCACACTTTTATATCCTTTTGTCATGCCATCATTTAACTTTCTCTTTAAACAACTTAGCATTTTCATAAGCTTGGGTTCTCCATTCATCAAGTGAGCCAATATCAAATAACCTTTTCTCACCGGCAAGTTTGAAATCATAGTTGAGCTCTTTAATAGCACAATATGCCTTATGTTCTAGTTCGAGAGGTAAGTGACATGCTTTTCCATAAATCATTTTATACGGAGACATACCCATAGGATTCTTATATGCAGTTCTATAGGCCCATAATGCATCATCAAGTTTCTTGGACCAATTCTTTCTAGACCTATTAACAGTCTTTTGCAAAATTAATTTGAGCTCTCTATTGCTCAATTCTACTTGAACACTAGACTGTGGGTGATATGGAGATGCAATTCTGTGAATAACATCATATTTAGCAAGCATTTTACGGAAAGCACCATGAATAAAATGTGAACCACCATCAGTCATTAAATATCTAGGGACTCCAAACCTTGGAAAAATAACTTCCTTAAGCATTTTAATAGAAGTGTTATGATAAGCACTACTAGTTGGAATAGCTTCTACCCACTTAGTAACGTAATCAACAGCAACCAAAATATGTGTATATCCATTAGAGGCAGGAAAAGGTCCCATATAATCAAAGCCCCAAACATCAAATGGTTCAATGACAAGTGAATAATTCATAGGCATTTCTTGACGTCTACTAATATTACCAATTCTTTGACATTCATCGCAAGACAAAATAAACTTACGGGCATCCTTGAAGAGAGGGCCAATAAAACCGGATTGCAATACCTTATGTGCAGTTCTATCTCCAGCGTGGTGTCCTCCATAAGCTTCGGAGTGACACTTGCGTAGGATTTGTTCTTGTTCATGCTCGTGCACACAACGTCTAATAACACCATCTACTTCTTCTTTATAAAGATGTGGGTCATCCCAAAAGTAATGTCGCAAATCATAGAAAAACTTTTTCTTTTGTTGGTATGTGAAGCTAGGTGGTATAAATTTAGCAAAAATATAATTAGCATAATCAGCATACCATGGAGTGCTATGAGAAGTGCTTATGACATTTAATTGTTCATCAGGAAAGCTATTATCAATAGGTAGTGGGTCATCAAGAACATTCTCTAACCTAGATAAGTTATCTGCAATGGGGTTCTCAGCTCCTTTTCTATCAACAATATGCAAATCAAATTCTTGCAACAAGAGAACCCATCTAATAAGTCTAGGTTTTGCATCTTTCTTTTCCATAAGATATTTAATAGCAGCATGATCAGTGTGAATAGTTACTTTAGAATCAACAATATAGGGTCTGAATTTATCACAAGCAAATACAACTGCTAAAAGTTCCTTTTCGGTAGTAGCATATTTTCTTTGAGCATTGTCTAGAGTCTTACTAGCATAATGGATAACATTTAATTTCTTATCAACTCTTTTCCCTAGAACAACACCTACAGCATAATCACTAGCATCACACATAATTTCAAAGGGTAAATTCCAATCAGGTGGCTGAACAACAGGTGCAGAGACTAATGCTTTCTTAAGTATTTCAAATTCTTCTACACAATCATCATCAAAGACAAATGGTACATCTTTTTGTAATAATAGTCAGAGGCCGGGAAATTTTTAAGCAGTCCTTAATGAACCTCCTATAAAATCCGGTGTGACCAAGGAAACTTCTTATACCTTTGATGTCCTTGGGACATGGCATCTTTTCAATAGCATCAACTTTGGCTTTATCAACTTCAATACCTCTTTCGTAAACTTTATGCCCCAAGACAATACCTTCATTAACCATAAAGTGGCACTTTTCCCAATTCAAGACAAGATTAGTTTCTTCACATCTCTGCAAAACTCGATCAAGATTGCTCAAGCAATCATCAAAAGAGGATCCATAGATGGAAAAGTCGTCCATGAAAACCTCACAAATCTTTTCACAAAAGTCAGAGAATATAGCCATCATGCATCTTTGAAAGGTAGCAGGTGCATTACATAAACCAAAAGGCATACGTCTATAAGCAAAAGTACCAAAAGGGCATGTAAAAGTAGTCTTTGATTGATCTTTAGCCGACACGGTATTTGAGAGAAACCAGAATAACCATCTAGAAAGCAATAATGTGTATGTTTGCATAATCTTTCTAGCATTTGATCAATAAAAGGTAAGGGTAATGATCTTTCTTAGTAGCTTTATTTAATTTTGCGGAAATCAATTACCATCCTATAACCTTTAATAATTCTTTATGGATCAATTCATCTTTATCATTAGGAACAACAAGAACACCTCCCTTCTTAGGGACACAATGTACAGTGACTTACCCACCGACTATCAAAGAACGGGTAAATTATACCTGCCTCAAGAAGCTTTAGTATTTCTTTTCTTACCACTTGTTTCATCTTATGATTAAGCCTTCGTTGATGATCACAAACCGGTTTGGCATCTTCTTCCAAATTTATTTTATGTTGACATAGCGTGGGACTAATGCCCTTAAGATCATCAAGAGTGTATCCAATAGCAGCACGGTGCTTCTTCAGAGTTTTCAGTAATCGTTCTTCTTCATGCTCTGAAAGGTTAGCACTAATAATAACAAGATATATTTTCTTTTCATCAAGATAAGCATATTTAAGATTATCAGGCAACGGTTTAAGCTCAAACACGGGATCACCCTTGGGTGGAGGAGGATCCTAGGATTTCAACAGCAAATTATGTTTCGTAATAGGTTCTGTTTAAAGAATACTTAATCTATTTCCCTTCTTTCATTCATAAACATATCATTTTCATGGTCTAGCAAATAATGTTCTAAAGGATCACTAGGAGGTACGGCAATAGAAGCAAGACCAATGATTTCATCCTTACTAGGCAATTCTTCTTCATGGTGATGTTTACTAAATTTAGAGAAATTAAACTCATGAGTCATATCATCCAAGCCAATAGTAACAACATTCTTTTCGCATGTCTATCTTAGCATTGACAAGATTCAAGAAGGGTCTACCAAATATAATTGGACAAAAGCTATCTTGTGGGGAACTTAGAACAAGAAAATCAGCAGGATATTTGATTTTCCCACAAAAGACCTCAACATCTCTAAATTTCCCAATTGGTGATACAGTATCTCTATTGGCAAGCTTAATGGTAACATCGATTTTTCTTCTAACTCAGCGGGTGTAATATCATGCATAATTTCTTTATACAAGTCATAAGGTATAACACTAGCACTAGCACCCATATCACATAAGCCATGATAACAATGATCTCCTATTTTAACAGAAATAACAGGCACGCCTACCACATGTCTATGTTTATCTTTAACGCTAGGTTTAGCAATTCTAGCAGATTCACCACAGAATTGAATAACATGCCCATCAATATTATCAGACAAGAGATCTTTAACAATAGCAATATTAGGTTCTACTTTGACTTGCTCGGGAGGTGTATAAGTTCTAATATTGCTTTTACGAACCACAGATTGAAGCTTTAGCATGATCCTTTATTCTAACAGGAAAGGTGGTTTCTCAACATAAGTGGTAGGAACAATAGGATCATTATAAGTGACAGTATTTTCTTCAACTTTAATAGGTGCAGCTACTTTTACTTCTATGGGAGGATGATATTTAAACCACTTCTCCTTGGGAAGATCAACATAAGTAGCAAAAGATTCACAGAGAGAAGCTACTATCTCAGAGTCAAGTCCATATTTAGTGCTAAACTTACGGAAAATATCGGTATCCATAAAAGATTTAACACAATCAAACTTAGGTGTCATACCTGACTCATTACCTTTGTCGAGGTCCCAATCTTCAGAGTTGCGTTTAATTCTATCCAATGAATTCCATCTGAATTCAATAGTATTCATCATAAAAGAGCCCGCACAAGAAGTATCGAGCATGGTTTGATTATTATGAGAAAGCCGGGCATAAAAACTTTGTATAATTATTTCTCTTGGGAGCTCATGATTGGGGCATGAATATAACATTGATTTAAGCCTCCCCCACGCTTGAGCGATGCTTTCCTTCATGAGGCCAAAATTATATATGTAATTGCGATCACGATGAACAAGATGCATATGATAATATTTTTGATGAAATTCCAATTTCAATCTTTTGTAGTTCCATGATCTCGTATCATCACATAGCCTATACCATGTCACTGCGTCTCCCTTCAAATATAAAGGGAAGACCTTCTTCTTAGCAACGTCATCGGGTATACGCAAGCTTAAATAATCCACAAACTTCATCCACATATATTAAGTGCTCATCGGGATGCTTTGTTCTATCTCCTGTAAAAGGATTAGCTAGCAGTTTTCCATCATACCGAAGGAAATTCAAAAGGAGTTTCATTTTCAATAGGTTCAGTAGGTTGAGGAGCAACTCTTTGCTCTACTGGACGGGGTGAAGATACCCCGAACAAGGCCCCCAGAGAATTACTTTCCATAGTAACAAGTGATAGTAAATTTCATAAACCAAAAGGCATACGTCTATAAGCAAAAGTACCAAAAGGGCATGTAAAAGTAGTCTTTGATTGATCTTTAGCCGACACAGGTATTTGAGAGAAACCAGAATAACCATCTAGAAAGCAATAATGTGTATGTTTGCATAATCTTTCTAGCATTTGATCGATAAAAGGTAAGGGGTAATGATCTTTCTTAGTAGCTTTATTTAATTTGCGGAAATCAATTACCATCCTATAACCTTTAATAATTCTTTGCGGGATCAATTCATCTTTATCATTAGGAACAACAGTAACACCTCCCTTCTTAGGGACACAATGTACAGGACTTTCCCACTGACTATCAGCAACGGGGTAAATTATACCTGCCTCAAGAAGCTTTAGTATTTCTTTTCTTACCACTTGTTTCATCTTATGATTAAGCCTTCGTTGATGATCACAAACCGGTTTGGCATCTTCTTCCAAATTTATTTTATGTTGACATAGCGTGGGACTAATGCCCTTAAGATCATCAAGAGTGTATCCAATAGCAGCACGGTGCTTCTTCGTAGTTTTCGATGTCGTTCTTCTTCATGCTCAAAGGTTAGCACTAATAATAACAAGATATATTTTCTTTTCATCAAGATAAGCATATTTAAGATTATCGAGCAACGGTTTAAGCTCAAACACGGGATCACCCTTGGGTGGAGGAGGATCCCCTAGGATTTCAACAGTCAAATTATGTTTCAGAATAGGTTCCTGTTTAAAGAATACTTCATCTATTTCCCTTCTTTCATTCATAAACATATCATTTTCATGGTCTAGCAAATAATGTTCTAAAGGATCACTAGGAGGTACGGCAATAGAAGCAAGACCAATGATTTCATCCTTACTAGGCAATTCTTCTTCATGGTGATGTTTACTAAATTTAGAGAAATTAAACTCATGAGTCATATCATCCAAGCCAATAGTAACAACATTCTTTTCGCAGTCTATCTTAGCATTGACAGTATTCAAGAAGGGTCTACCAAATATAATTGGACAAAAGCTATCTTGTGGGGAACTTAGAACAAGAAAATCAGCAGGATGTTTGATTTTCCCACAAAAGACCTCAACATCTCTAAATTTCCCAATTGGTGATACAGTATCTCTATTGGCAAGCTTAATGGTAACATCGATTTTTCTTCTAACTCAGCGGGTGTAATATCATGCATAATTTCTTTATACAAGTCATAAGGTATAACACTAGCACTAGCACCCATATCACATAAGCCATGATAACAATGATCTCCTATTTTAACAGAAATAACAGGCACGCCTACCACATGTCTATGTTTATCTTTAACGCTAGGTTTAGCAATTCTAGCAGATTCACCACGTAATTGAATAACATGCCCATCAATATTATCGGACAAGAGATCTTTAACAATAGCAATATTAGGTTCTACTTTGACTTGCTCAGGAGGTGTATAAGTTCTAATATTGCTTTTACGAACCACAGTTGAAGCTTTAGCATGATCCTTTATTCTAACAGGGAAAGGTGGTTTCTCAACATAAGTGGTAGGAACAATAGGATCATTATAAGTGACAGTATTTTCTTCAACTTTAATAGGTGCAGCTACTTTTACTTCTATGGGAGGATGATATTTAAACCACTTCTCCTTGGGAAGATCAACATAAGTAGCAAAAGATTCACAGAGAGAGGCTACTATCTCAGAGTCAAGTCCATATTTAGTGCTAAACTTACGGAAAATATCGGTATCCATAAAAGATTTAACACAATCAAACTTAGGTGTCATACCTGACTCCTTACCTTCGTCGAGGTCCCAATCTTCAGAGTTGCGTTTAATTCTATCCAATGAATTCCATCTGAATTCAATAGTATTCATCATAAAAGAGCCCGCACAAGAAGTATCGAGCATGGTTTGATTATTATGAGAAAGCTGAGCATAAAAACTTTGTATAATTATTTCTCTTGGGAGCTCATGATTGGGGCATGAATATAACATTGATTTAAGCCTCCCCCAAGCTTGAGCGATGCTTTCCCTTCATGAGGCCAAAAATTATATATGTAATTGCGATCACGATGAACAAGATGCATATGATAATATTTTTGATGAAATTCCAATTTCAATCTTTTGTAGTTCCATGATCTCGTATCATCACATAGCCTATACCATGTCACTGCGTCTCCCTTCAAGTATAAAGGGAAGACCTTCTTCTTAGCAACGTCATCGGGTATACCTGCAAGCTTAAATAATCCACAAACTTCATCCACATATATTAAGTGCTCATCAGGATGCTTTGTTCTATCTCCTGTAAAAGGATTAGCTAGCAGTTTTTCCATCATACCGGAAGGAAATTCAAAAGGAGTTTCATTTTCAATAGGTTCAGTAGGTTGAGGAGCAACTCTTTGCTCTCATCGGACGGGTGAAGATACCCGAACAATCCCCCCAGAGAATTACTTTCCATAGTAACAAGTGACAGTAAATTTCAGCACACTATATAAATTTTTCCTAACCAAATTCCACCTACCAAAGGCGCTACACTCCCCGGCAACGGCGCCAGAAAAGAGTCTTGATGACCCACAAGTATAGGGGATCTATCGTAGTCCTTTCGATAAGTAAGAGTGTCGAACCCAACGATGAGCAGAAGGAAATGATAAGCGGTTTTCAGCAAGGTATTCTCTGCAATCTTTGAAATAAGTGGTAAGAGATAGTTTTGTGATAAGATAAATTGTAACGAGAAACAAGTAACAAGAGTAAATAAAGTGCAGCAAGGTGGCCCAATCCTTTTTGTAGCAAAGGACAATCCTGGACAAACTCTTATAATAGGAAAAGCGCCCCGAGGACACATGGGAATTATCGTCAAGCTAGTTTTCATCACGTTCATATGATTCGCGTTCGGTAGTTTGATAATTTGATATGTGGGTGGGCCGGTGCTTGGGTGCTGTTCTTACTTGAAAAAACATCCCACTTATGATTAACCTCTATTGCAAGCATCCGCAACTACAACAAAAGTATTAAGGTAAACCTAACCATAGCATGAAACATATGGATCCAAATCAGCCCCTTACGAAGCAACGCATAAACTGGGGTTTAAGCTTCATCACTCTAGCAACCCATCATCTAATTATTACTTCCCAATGCCTTCCTCTAGGCCCAAATAATGGTGAAGTGTTATGTAGTCGACATTCACATAACACCACTAGAGGCTAGACAACATACATCTCATCAAAATATCAAACGAATACCAAATTCACATGACTACTAATAGCAAGACTTCTCCCTTGTCCTCAGGAACAAACGTAACTACTCACAAAGCATATTCATGTTCATAATCAGAGGGGTAATAATATGCATAAAGGATCTGAACATATAATCTCCCACCAAATAAACCAATTAGCATCAACTACAAGGAGTAATCAACACTACTAGCAACCTACTAGCACCAATCCCGGACTTGGAGACAAGAATTGGATACAAGAGATGAACTAGGGTTTTGAGAGGAGATGGTGCTGGTGAAGATGTTGATGGAGATTGCCCTCTCCCGATGAGAGGAGCGTTGGTGATGACGATGGTGATGATTTCCCCCTCCCGGAGGGAAGTGTCCCGGCAGAACAGCTCTGCCGGAGCCCTAGATTTGTTCCGCCAAGGTTCCGCCTCGTGGCGGCGGAGTCTCGTCCCGAAAGGTTTCTTCTTTTTTTTTTGACGAAAGACTTCATATAGGAGAAGATGGGCATCGGAGAGCCACCAGGGGGCCCACGAGGTAGGGGGCGGACCCTAGGGGGGCGCGCCCCCCACCCTCGTGAGCAGGGTGTGGGCCCCCTGGCCTTCATCTTTGGCGATGATTTTTCTTAATTTGAAGCACATATTCTTTTTATTAGCATTACAGACCATATATTCTGGGCACTGCTAAAAAATTCAACGAAATTCTGCATATTTCGGTGGGGTCCGAACTCTTCTAATCACGAAATTTCGAGTCACGTTAAAAATAATTTTCAAAAAATTATATCAAAATAAAATTCAAAAAACAATTCTCCGCAAAAAATGAATGAAATTTAGAATCTTAACTAGCAAGATGCCCGTTCGTTGCACGGAACATGAAGATGCATTTGTATGAATAGTTTATCTTATGGGAGAAAAGATGATATTTTAATGTAATTGCCAGTTGGCTTTGGTTTGTATAAGAGTAGAGAGTAGAGAAATTCTGGAAAAAAAATATTTTAATGCAATTGCCGGTTGGCTTTGGTTTAAAAATTTACAACCCATTTCTTACAACTTATAGCCCGTTTTCTGGGAAAGCCCATTTCCTCCTACTTTCATCCCTCCTCGTCTTGAAAGATTTGCAGCCCAGCAGGGCTGAGAAAAGCAAGTAGGCCTCGGTTTTGGTATTCTCCAAAAAAAAGAATTGGGCTAGCCAATTTCGGAAAGAAAAAGTATATCTACTGGGCTCGTCATGTGCTTAATAAAAGCGTAAGCGTGGGCTAGACGGACCACAGCCCCCGCACAGCGCGCAGTTGAGCTCCGTCTCCGAAACTGAAAAACAATTGGGTGAGCTGCTGGGTCCCTGGTGTTATCCGCTCATTGTGTAATTTTCTCGTTTATTGACTACATTGACAATGGCGTGGAACCTAGTTGTCAAACAATTAAGAGGAAGTATTTTTTTGGCTTGTAATAACGAGGCACACCTTTGCGAAATGCAATGACCCTGGTGGGTCCCTACTATCAGCCTCTCCACGTACAGTCATCTCCTGATTCCTCTTGGTTGTTGACCATGTTGACAATGCCAGACGGCTGCGGGCACAGCGAGCTAACCAAGGCGGAGAACGACGGCAAGGCCTCGGACAGGAACGAACAGCAGCCATGGAAGATGCGGCAGTGTAGTGACAGGTGGAGGGGAGTACGAGGGCAACAACATGCAAGTGTAGCATACAAATGGTACAAAATGCCCAAGAATTAATTGTTCATCAAATTTTTAGACAAAACCCAGATTGAACATGACAGTAACATCTAACCCAACCACTCTCTTTTGCAGTCACAAACAAATGGATCGGTCTAATCCATAAAATCAACATCCTGTGCAAAAAAATTATTTCAGGATGTCTACAACTTATTGTAAATAGAAGCCGAGCACGTTTAGAAGCCCATTTGTCCACCTGAAACTTCTTTTTGCTGTTCAACATGTTAAATGCATGAGAAGTCTCTTGCTGTAAAAATTAAGCCTCATGGACAATAGTAACCTCGCATTCAACAGGAAGAATGTGACAAAGCTTCTATTTGCCTGGTTGGATGCATATCGTCCCACCGTTATTGTCCTCAAATGAATGTCATGAGAACTGAGAAAATCGTTGTGCTTATTACGCCAACGATTGGTTATATGTTTTTCTCCATGTGGTTCTGTCTAATTAGACATGAAGATTGAAAACAGTTAAGGTCTGAAAAAGAGTATGTCGAAAGAACGACAGCTGAACAGTTAATTCTAGTACAATATATACGGGCTTTCAATGTGTATGAAATCATCACCTCTATGTATAAATTCTCCAGAGATCGAAAGCATCGCAGCAAGCCAATAATTATGTCCAGATAAAAAATATACATTCTAATATATATGATCTTGACAGAATCCAGCAGCATTGATAGGCTATCAATGGACGAACTCTTCATTGAGCATATAACACAATATTAGTACCCAAAGTGTACCCCAAGATGATATAAAACTTACGCGCACAAATGAAAAATGCAGCATATGATTACAAATGTGTAGATAATAATATACGGTACCTGAAAAAATGAGGAGCCAAACACCAACTCCTTATGATTATTAAACGGGTCACGAATTACACCCAAGGTCTCGGTTTGGTAGAGAGGCAGCAGTTATTTCTGAAAGTGTATAACAATTATGAAGGAGCAACCTTTCAAGTGAAGGGGCATGTTCAATGATGAGCTGTTGTCCTTTAAAACAAATTCCAATGCTTTTAAGGTGAGGCGACTTTATTTGGAGATAACTGATACCGATTTCTATTCCCAAAACAATCAGCAAAGCGCTCGAGGCAGGTGGCAACCGGAGTGGATGATGTTGTCTTGATGAGGCCTCCGACGGATAAACCACCACAAGTGAAAGTTTTTTAGCGATTGGGAGTCGAAGCATTTGTACCATATTATCCGGTAGATGGCCTTTGGCGAAGGTAGCGGTGTGGAGAGAGGAGGAAAACCATGAGATGGACAACGGTCTGTGGGCACGAATTCTTGGTATGTTCATGGTATGAAACTTTCGTAGTAATGGTAGAACTCAAACTGCTGGAGTTTTCCGAGTTCGGGGATATCAATAGCGTCCACCATGCCGGTATGGACAGCGGGTAGCTTGTCGGGATGCGAGAGGCATTGAACGGGCCCTCGGTGAGAAGAGACGATGGCTTTGATGAGATCAAATTCAGGAAGGATGATATCCGACGGCGATCGAGATTGAGGGCGCGGTGCGCCATAGAGGGCGCCACCGAGTTGAGAGGACTTGTGTCGGCAGCAATCCTTGGTCGGGAGAAGCGAGATGATCTCCTCAAGGATGACGTCCGGGAGATCGCTGATGCGGTCCACCGGAGATTCTACCGGTTCCTCAGATCCGGGGGGGGGGGGGGGGCTCGCCGCTTCTCCCCGCTACCGGGTGCGGGATCTACAACCGGCGTCGCCGCTGGCGGGAGCCTCATCTTCTTGGCGCTGGGGCCAGCCGACTCCATTTTCCTTGTGGGCGTCGCGCCGAGCTCACGGGTTTGAGCAGAGTAGCCAGAGACGAGCCTAGTGGCAGTGCGAGTGGGGAAGAAGGAGGGCTGGGGATTTCTGTAGGAGTGGAAGAAGAGGAGCATGCGTTTTCTGTACGAGTGAGGAAGAAGGTGAGCGGGGTTTTCTGGACGAGTGAGGAAGATTGGGGAGCGGGGGGAATTGGGTGGGGAGACGGAAGCGGGAGAGCGAGTTGTTCGTGTTTATAAGGCCCGCTGCACTAACTACTCGCTTTTTCCCAAGAATCGCTCTCTTCTTTTGCGTTCCTGCATTAGAGCTGGCGCATGGGCTTGGCTGACTGGCCATGCATGCAGGATGCATGTGCCCGCCGGCCACTGCATGCGCCTGGTTTGTTACTAGGCCTATTTAATAGGGTGGTTATGGAGTAAATTAAGGAGATTTATTTTCTCTGTGTGCATCCACCAAATTAGAGGATGCGGTACTGGATGCAGACACTCACATTAAACTAACATTCAGAAGAAATAAAGTTCAGCATGTCTATGCATCTCAATGATTCACCATACTATAACCAATATACAAAGCTGTGAGAAGGTGTGGAAATAAAGAAAATCGGTCGATGCTTCTCTGAGCAAAGGGCCTCCTCACATGCGCATTAATTTCCTGGGCATGCTTGTTTCTTCTCAATGTTTTGACCACTTTGAGCATGTTGGCAACTCCACAGCTAGCTAGCTGCCTCATCTTGCAATTGATGCTGACACATTTGCAGCAAACACATGAGGCAAAAGAGATGACTCAACATGGGTCCATATTGTGCAGTTCCCCTGATATCATATTCATTGTCCTAAATCTGGAAAGATAGGAAAACAGTAGCTATACTTAAAAGGTGTTGCAAAACAGTAGCACATATCAATAGCTC
Organism: Aegilops bicornis; assembly: GCA_021605145.1. Lineage (NCBI taxonomy): Eukaryota > Viridiplantae > Streptophyta > Magnoliopsida > Poales > Poaceae > Aegilops > Aegilops bicornis. The sequence continues at coordinate 116,671,233 of CM038675.1, forward strand.
GGCATGACAAAACATGATCATCCTGGGCCAGAAGGGATCTTGACCTGCACGAGGAAGATTACATATAATTTCATAAGTCCTTGGTTGATTTCCACCTTCGGCTGCACTGCTTGTTTGCTCCTCCACACATGACATGATCGTTCCGCACTTCATTCAGCAAGTCAACGTACGAATAAGCTAATTTCATCTTGCAGTGGTCATTGTACCTAGTTACGAATGTAGGAATACCTAGAGCACCATGAGGTTAGCTGACAACAGGTAGATGCAGCCATATAAATTTTGTGCGGTGCTACCAAAATTGAGGTTTGTATCCCTTCCCGTTACGAGAATTCTTCTTGAAGTTGGTAGAATGTGATAGCTTGTTCTTTGCATCAAACTTGTCTTTCCCCTGAGATTTGTTCTTGTTGTTTTGGGGCTGGTTGGGCTGGAAGTTCTTCTCGTGTACCATGTGGGCACTAGAAGCTCCCTCGGCGACCCGAGCACGTGTGTATTCTGCTCTCGCCTTCTCCTCAAAATCAAGAGTGCTAATGAGATCCAAAACAGAAAACTCATGTCTCTTGTTTTTCAGAGAAGTAGCAAAATCGTTCCACGAAGGTGGAAGCTTGGCAATGATGGTCCCAACAACAAATTTTTCCGGCAACACACACTTAAATTACTAAAGTTCCTTAGAGAGTGACTGTATCTCATGAGTCTGCTGAACAACAGAGCGCTCATCAGTCATCTTGTAGTCATAGAATTGCTCCATGACGTACAACTCGTTGCCAGCGCCCGAGGGCCCAAACGTGGCCTCGAGCGCCGCCCACATGTCCTTGACGCTGTCAAACGACTTATATGAATCCACAATGGAATCGTCAAGAACACTCAGCAGGGCGGCTTTGAAGAGGGTATCCATGTTCTGAAAAGCTTCCTGCTGTGTAGGATTTAGATCGCCCTCAGGCTTACCCTTAGTGGCGTCATAGCAGTACATGATATTAAACCAATATACTACTCTTATGCGCCACCTTTTATATTGCACCCCCTTAAAAGTAGGCGGTTTCAAAAGCGCGGCAAAACCACTCGGAGTAAATTGCCTGTAATCAGGTTTTTGGATTGGATTGTTGAATATATGAGCAATTTAGTATGAGATTTAATCCGAATCAGCGATAAATAGATCATGACGACAATTGCAAACATCAAAGTAATGATGCGGACTAAACCAGGATGATGAGAATCACATCTTTGTCTGCGGGAAGCAGAACCAATGTGGTTGATGTTGTCACTCATGTCGTTGATGAAGAGGTTACCAAGGTCGGGGAAGAAGGTTGTCGTTGAGGAAGTCATCGCTGGCAGCAGTCGCAAGAGTGTGCTCACCAAAAACCTGATCGCCCCTCTCCCGTACAGGATCACGAAAGGCGGGGTTCGGAGGACTGCTGTCTCTTCTCGCGGTGCACGCCGGAAGGAGGGCTGGAGAACAATTGTGTGGCGGCGCTAAGATCTGGAACGGTGCGAAACCATATGATGCAGCAGCGACTAGGGTAGAGCATGTCAGGTCGGTCATGTGAGTATAATAGTAGGCCTTTGGCCCCCAAACCCCACGTCCAAGTCAATAATAGCTCAAAAAATTCAATAATAGCCCCACCAAGGTTTGTCTCAAAAAAACGGAGTAATTAAGGCATCCGTTAGTCCCTTTAGTATAAATACAATATCACTAATAATGGCCCCACCTTTTGCCTCACAAAGTATGTTGGAGTACAACCGGCTACACGTTTACAATCCGCTTCTCTTCTCTCTCCTCTTCTCTCTCCTTCAACTAAGCACAAATACTATATTTAAATCCGTATAGCCTGCTTATGTCATCTAATTGTAGTACTTGCTCTAAATTTACTATCCATTGTGTAGTCTGAAATGTCGGGCGTGCGTGGCGGTGCCCTCGGTCGTGCCCGCTTCAACAGCCGAAGCAGTGAGAGGTCGCGTCATACGACTTGCCATCAATGTGGGCCGGCGGGCTCGGTGGCGCCAGGCGGGAAGCCTTGTGAGGGAGGGGTTTTTGTTGGGCCAAGAAGGTGAGAAGCCAACTTGAGATCGGTCCGGACGGCGAAATATCATGGAGAGAATTCCTTATTTGGCCCTTTCTTAAAATTTGCTTCCTTTTTTGGCCCTAAAAAATATCATTTCCCCCTTTTTGACACACAATTTTTATTTTGTTCCCTTCATGACACTTCCGTCAATTTTGGCACATAACAGTGTTAAGTCTAACATGAAAAGATGATTCTACCCCTGATATATTATAGGACTAAAATATGTTTTTTCTTTTGACTACATGACTAGTGAAACCAAATCTACTACTTTAGTATCACGTAACAGATTTGAGCTCACCAGATTCCCGCAGAAAAAATATTTGAGCTTGGAGGACATCTCATGCGCACTCGTTTTACCAGTTGATGTATAGTAATTCCGTTGCATTCGGTTAACCACTTGCGAAGCCAGCCGAAATGAGACAGGTTAAGAGTCACCGTGTAGTTTAAATAAAAAAGGGAAGTTGTAACAAGCACTGATCAGTGTACGTACGACCTTGTAGTTGGTGTGTTGGTGCCTATCTGTCCAGAACCGACGAACAAGTAGATATTTTTGGCGTTCTGCGCAACAAGCACGGGCGTGGTGTTGCCGGAGCTCGGAGGTGAGTGCCTGGTTGGCGACGACGCCCTTGGTCAGGAGGGCCTAGAAGTAGCCAGCTGCTAAGCCTGCCACGTAGGCATAAAATATGATGTTGCACCAATAAACTAAGCACCAATGCATTGAAGACTTGAGTTAGTAAGACATTTAATGCACTTAGCACCTCATCTAAAGAGCATTAGTAGTATAAGCCAGTGCCATGTCATCTACAACCCATCTTATAGTCAACATGTACAATAGCAGATCAAAAGAGTGTACTACTACTTTTTTATTCTGTGGCCCACCTTTCATTCTCACAAAGTGCCTAGGAGCACGTGCTAGAGCTGGCTCTTCACGAAGATACCGCTTACCTTCTCTCTCCTCTTCTCTTTCCTCCAACTAAGCAGAAATATACTAGTTTATTCCTTATAGCCCACTGACTCAGCTCTATTGTACTTGCTCTAAGCACATCTAAGCACTTACTAGCACTACTACAAAAAGGGCTATAGATGGAATGGCCACTAATGGCGCACCTGTGACGTACTGCGCCATTACTATATTCTAATGGCGCACCATGTCTCGGTGCGCCATTAGTAATATATTACTAATGGCGCACCTGGTGTGTGGTGCGCCATTAGTAGTTTTTGAAAAAAAACTTAATAAAAAATTTGTTACTAATGGCGCACCGTTGCATAGTGCGCCATTACTAATTGACATAGTAATGGCACACCACATCCGTCGTGTGCCATTAGTAGTTTTGAAAAAAAAGTAAAAAAAAATAAAATAATTTTGTTACTAATGGCGCACCATGTCTCGGTGCGCCATTACTAGTTTTAACTAGTAATGGCGCACTTTCCACTGGTGCGCCATTACTAAGTTTTTTTCAAAAAAAAAATCAAAAAAAATATCAATTTTTTTAATTTTTTTTTTCAAAACTAGTAATGGCGCACCATAGGTGTGGTGTGCCATTACTAGTTAAACTAGTAATGGCGCACCACCCCACGGTGCGCCATTACTAACTTGCACCAACCCCGAATGCACCCCCCCCCCCCCCCCGTGGATCGCCTTTTATATGAAAAATCATCTACTCGAAAAGTTACATCCAAATTTAACAGGGGGAACCCCGTTAAACATTTTCAAAATCCCCAAAAACCTAACAGAAAAAAAGTTACGGGGCTTTCAAGATCTAGCGGCAAAAAAATTCAAAAAATTTCAAACTTACTAGTGGCGCACCGTGGATGTGGTGCGCCACTAGTAACAGAAAAAAAATTGGTTTTGAAATTTTTTTTTTGATTTTTTTTTTAGAAAATGATACGTAATATGACCGGGAAGTTTGAAATATTTTTCAAAATTTCATCATAGTCATGAACATGAACAAAGTCCTAGACATCAACAAGGTATAATAGGATTGATATGCTAGATATACCAACAAGTGCACAATGAAGTGAGCTGTTGCTGGGGTTGGATAGAACTCTGAAGTTAAGCGTGCTTGGGCTGGAGTAGTGTGAGGATGGCTGACCTTTCGGGAAGTTTGACCACGGAGTGCGATTCGACCTGAGATTAAGCATATGTTACTAATGGCGCACTTCTATGTGGTGGGCCATTAGTATACCAGATACTAATGGCGCACCGTGGGCTATACTAATGGCGCACTACATGGTGCGCCATTAGTATACCAGATATTAATGGCGCACCAGTGGTGCGCCATTAGTAAAAAATACTAGTGGCGTGCTAGTAATGGCGCACCGGTAGTGCGCCATTAGTAGGCAAAACCGGTGTGCCATTAGTAGGCCTTTTTCTAGTAGTGTAGCACCCACTTGACCGTGGACCTTGACAGTGTACGTCACCTTGTGTCTCATAATTTTCCTCGTCATCATCTGAGTCCTAGAAGATCTCACCAACATCATCATTAGCATGCAACCGCCTTGATAGACAGCGTGCGCAGAAGGAGTAGAGGCGACTGGGGACGCACCACCACCACGTCGTGGGCACTACGTATGTGCTCGTGTGCATGTAGCGTGCGTGTTTTTCCATCGGTGCTAGCTCTAAGGCCGAGGCTGCGGTCGTCTTCGTCTCCGACTAGTAGTTGAGCAACGACCGCAAAGAGGTGCTGCAAGAGATGCGTATGCACCGTTGCGTGCGAGCTTCGCCGTACCACGACGAACCGGACGTCGCTGCGGATGGCGCACACCTCCATGCAGCCGATTGTGTGTTCATGCATGTGTTATTCACGTGCATTCTGCGGCCAAGCGTGTGTGTGCATGCACGTCTTGTTTACGTGCGTTGTTTTCTCCATGCTGTGCGCGTCTGTGCATGAGTTGGATTGGATGGAGTTAGTGCGTTGGCTTGTGTACATGCGTGGCTGCATGCTTCCTGTACATGCGTGGCTTGTTGCGTGGTTATCAATAATTGAATATAAACTACTCCCTCTGTTCCTAAATATAAGTCTTTCTAGCCATTTCAAATAGACTACAACATACGGATGTATGTAGACATATTTTAGAGTGTAGATTCACTCATTTTGTTTCGTATGTAGTCCCTTATTGAAATATCTAAAAAGACATATATTTGGGAACAGAGAAATATCACATCTTCAACTTAGCATCCCTGATGTACCGTTTCTAGTGGTTAGCGAAAAGTTCATGTTCTTTTATTTGTATATAGGTGGGCAGGCGGCAAAAAAACAGGGGAAAATGTGCAAGGTTCCTTGCAGACGCTCCACCGCGAGGTTCCTTGCTCCTCCTCGGTTGTCGGGAATCTATGCTCTTCAACTCTTTTCTTTTACGTGAGCTTTGTTCATCCTTTTACCAACACGCGAGACATCTAGCATCAAGGTGCACGTGTCATGCAAGAAAATGGAGATAATCAGATAAGCGATGCGTAAGTGAGTCGTCTGGGAAGCGGGGAAACCCTTTTTCTTAAGTGAGTCGTGCACTTCAATGGCACCTACGCAATATTTTTTTCTCCTCGATGGCACGTGAATACTGCACGTACTCAACGACGGAGCATGTGATGGTAGCAATGACATGGTCAGCCCTTTTTTTGGAGAGAGTACGTACTACTAGTAAATAACTTTGATGTGTCCCGTCAACTCGCAGAACGACGAGAAGCTTGATTACGCCTTCTCCCTCACCAACGCCAGACTGCGGTGGCTCGCATGCACGAGGAGAAACTTTTTCTTACAAGCGGTGGGCGTGCAGCAGTTCATTTGGTGTCAGTTGCGGAAGCACTCTTGTAGAACCATCGACTTAGGAAGAGGCGAAGAGCCAAGCGCAAGGTCACCTACTAACCTTAGGCTAGGCGTAGTGGGAGTAACATAAGTAGGCGTACCTCCTTTTTTTATTCTAGAAACAACCACACGCGAATATCAAGGTGCTGGTTACGTAGAACAAATTTCCTGCAGTCCGTGCTCAGCCCTCCTCTATCTCTCTTCTCAGCCAGCCAGCGGACGCACGGAGCCCATCATCTGTTTGCTCACATGCGGCCCCACATGTCAGTGAAAGCATAAGAGGACCCCGAACCTGCACATCTTTCACCTCGATGTCTTTGGTGATGAAAAACAAATCAATAAAGATCTTCGGTGGCCGCTTTTGGAGTTACTCAAGAGTAGTAAGATTCTATTTACAGTTTAACCCAAGATGCACATCTCGTGGCTTCAACTACCACTCTATTTTCTTTCATGACACGACTTGGATGCTGGATGTCCCACGTGTCGGCAAAAGGAGGAAGAACCCGACCAAATCTTCGGTTGTGCTCTCCAATTAGACTAGTTGTGCTAACTTAAAAAAATTATTGTGTACTCCCTCCGTTCCAAAATACTTGACTTCCATTTGTCCAAAAATGGATGTACCTATATACTAAAACATGTCTAGATACATATATATTTTGACAAATAGAAGGCATACATTGTGCAACGGAGGGAGTAGAATGGATGCAAGTTTTTGTATTGGGAAGAAGAGTACATCCATATATTGATAGAGCGTTGGAGTTGGCCTTACAAGTGGGACCGCAGTTGAGGAAACCGACTATCGGCAAACCCCCACCTCGCCCGTCGTGCCATGGCTTTGTTAGAGAAACGATGAGGTTGAAGAGATTGCTCTAGCATGGACTCCAAGAAATATGGTGTCAGATGGAAGTCGTGCTGGTGGCGTGTGCCGTACTCCTGGACGTGAATGCTTGTTCTGGCCCATGCCACCCTACTACTCCTACTACTTACTATATAGTACTAGTATCGAGGATTCGAGGTGCTGGTTATGTACAATATGGCTACAATAAAAACACCTGCATGACGCGCGAAGCATGTGAAGCTAGTACAAATAGTGTACTACTATTGTTGATTGGCCTCATCCGATAACCTGTTGCAATGCACGTACAATTATGTATTATGTATTCGGAAAATATTTTTTTGCCTCGACGCACCACTCACTCACAGAAGCAACTCGAAAGCCATTCATAAATTTAGTAAGTTTATCATAGGCATATCATTTTATTACATACAACAGGTCATCAACCCACATCGACAACGAGGATACATTATAATAACTAAAGTTTTCACCACACAACGAATAACAAGCAATGAAATAAACTTAAACTCAACCATTCCTCGGCGTTGGAAACGCTTGCTTTGAACCACAATTGATTCTCTGGGACGGGCCATCTATTGTCGATCTCGAGACCAACGCAGGACTGATCATCCAGGCTGAAGCGGCCTACTATATCGATGCCGGTAGGGAACCACCCTAATGTCCGAGGTATAGACACGATTGCTTCTCATAAATGGTACTAGTAACGTTGTGTCAACAACAGTTGGATCGCCTTTCACCATCATCGGATAGTTTTGTCCAAGGAAGAGCGAGTTTTCTCCAAGACTATCGATTACATGTACCAGGGAGAAGGTGTTGGCGCTAGCACACTAGTAACCATCCCGAATACCATGCAACGGGTGTTGGAATAGGTCCGGAGAGTGCGACCATGGGAGACAACACGTGCTCCCTCAGAGGTAACATCATCAGTGGACTGTATACACACAAGAAGAGGTGATCCATCAGAATTAGTTGCCAGGCACCACTGAGCATATACGTTCTACTCGTCCTCATGCTCGTGATCATCACCATAACCATCTCCCCCTTGGTTATAAAAAATTTCAAGTATAGGTGGTGGAATGTTCACAGGACCTTGGAAACACAAGAAGAAGGTTAATTAGTAAATGGAAACTTGCTAACCCGCATGCATGTGGATGAAACAATTATAATTACGGTGGAAGACAAACGTACCGAAACTACGAGGATCCCATGAAAAAACAGTGCCATGAGCGGTGGAAGCAAACACAAGACCCTCGTATTGAATTGCATCACAGTACTCATTTGTGTACATAAACTGATTTTTGAGCAATATCCATCGAGTCAAACCACCAAGGACGGCAACAAGCTTGTCGAAGATAGCAACAACTTCATAGTTGTTGTAATTCCAAGAGCGGCTGGGAACTCGATAAATTGCTATCTTCCGTAGAAGACAGTCACCATGATTGTATTTGAACGTGCGTACAATACCGGTGTGCTCAACCTGCAGGCAGTCTGCTGAGATTTTTGGAAGTGGAACCCGGTCACGAGTGTACACATTCACAAGTTCCCACTCATGATCGGACCCAATGTGAACAACCCAATCTCCATTTACTTTGCCCAAGCCTTGCCCTCAGCGATGGCATCTTAACATCATATGTATCATTATCAAGCGACATCAACTTGCAGGCGAGGCCTCCGTCGTGCGGCGCCCGGTCATCGAGCTCACGGTGAAGAAGATAGGGAGATCAAACCGCTCCTTGACTCTTGGGTTCCTTGTAATGATGTTATTAGTTGAGTCGAGAATGGGCTTGAACGAACCTGCCATGCTAGCCGAGGTGATGACGTCGCACGGTCAATGAGTTCCTCCACCACGTCATCTTTCATATCGGGCAAGAATAACGGGGTCGTTTCCGTCCTGTTCCCTCCATGGAGAAGACAATCGAACAATGGCATAAGAAAGGGTGAAGGGCTGAAGGAAAATGGAGGAGGGAGAGGAAGAGCGTGCGACAGCAGTTCCAAATCGAGAGGGAAAGGCGAAGAGTCGGTGGACGGTTTCCAGTTTGCCACGGTTCACGAAGAGGCGCCCCAGCCTACACGTCGGTTCGGAAATACTCCTACTACTCGTCGTCGTCTCACAGATATGTTGGAACGGACCACATGTCAACGAAACATGGTGTGTAATTTCTCGTCCAAAATACGATCTGGCCGCGTTGGCCTGAGGTGCCGCATTAGTTTTATTTTTTGAAAGTTTGCCGCATTAGTTATCGACCTTTCTTTTTTTAACATGCAATCTGAATTGATAGCTCCTGTGGTCATCGTACGTGAGCGGATATAGTGATGGTTGATTCGCCCGAGCAACTTATTACTGTGGGAATATGGGAGTACCAGCGGATTCAAGGAACAGAGAAATGATGGTTGCTTCGTCCGATCAACTTACTGTGGCTAAGGTGGGGCACTGTGATTTGACTGCTCACTAGTCATTATTACTGCGGTATAGCGACCGGTGAATCTTTCCCTGAAGTTGTGTTGTGCACTCAATATTGCTGCATGGTAGGTGGAGCCGGATGAAGGATGTCCAACATATCGGCGAAATGAAGTTGAATTGTTTCTGGCATTGCTATCAATCCTTCAGCATTTGTTTATATGTACGAATAATTTTGATGAAATTGTACTGTGATGCTATGAAGGTTTCAACTTTGGTTCCCGCAAGGGAAAAAAAGGTTTCAACTTAGGATTCATGTGTCTTGCCTCGATATTATCTCGTTACAACATTCCATCAAATACAAATGAAACTACCATGGCTAATGCATCTCAATGGTTCGCAGATCAGCGTAATATTCACATCTGGCCCGAAGACAAAGTTGTGAGAAGGTGTACAAATAAAGAAAAAATATAATTGATCGATGTTGTTCGTAGGCATGGCTCCATTTCCTTGGCACAATGTTCATTGCTTGGCAGCTAGTTTCACCCAGCTCAGAGCCAAAAAGTGGTTTATGAAGGACACCACAATCCGATCATTTTGTGCAGCTCCACTAAAATCGAGCGGACCATCCCTTTTTGCAAAGATATCCAGTCAGTGTGATTACAATAATAGTGGAACTAGATGATGAAACATAACACACATAAATAGAAGTTGATCACCTCTACGATCTCTCTTTAGGACTAACTTCTTGTTGGAGAAGATTTGGCACGGAGTTGGATGAGGAGGATAGCAAAACCAATTTCCCTTTCTGCAGTCCCACAAAAATGTAAAAACGTTGCCCGTGTGACATTTTGGCGGAACTGCACAAACCACTCTTCAGAAAAGTGATGTGTGCAGTTCACCAAAAGGTCGCAATAGCAACGAGGTGAAAATGGATAGCCCTGTTTGCAAAAGGAGGTCGAAAGGAAACAATTACTGCCCAATAACACGAGTTGAAGACACATACGCCGACAAAAAATAAGCATGTTCCATGTAAAAAGGGAAAGATAGCACATGGTGGTTTATCAAAAATGGTTTGAGGACGAGATTGCAAGATGGAAAGTACGCCGACCGAGATACGATTTAAGAAAACAACTAAAGAAGATCCACATGCAGCAACGTGGGAAGATGGGCAGTGGAGCAAGGCCGGAGGAAGCTGTACCTGGGGGTTGTCGGGATGTTACTAGGAGGGCGCCGGTGGCCGGGATCTGCCCATACTGCTGCAGCGAGCAAGTGGAGAAGGCCCTACCGCGCCAGAGCTTGGTCAGAGAGAATGGCGGGTAACGCAGATCGGGACGAGCTGCCTCAACGCCGTCGAACGGAGAGGCGATGCACATCCTCCCTTTCCGCCGGCGGACGGGATGCGGCCGGATCACTGACCAACGCTGAGAGAGAGAGGCCACAACAGCCTTGTGTGAGATGGTGTGACGAGAGACAAACCCATTTTTCCATTTTTCCCACGGCAATCTTTTTATATTCTAGGCATGGTACCCGACCCTCCTTCGAGTAAACAACCGCTACACGCGTCAAATTATCATGTGGGTTGCCTTTTCGTACAGAAACGAACTCCATCGTGTACCCGCGCGGGTGTGGCCTAGAACGAGACGTGAGTACGTGCGTCCTGCGTGCACTTCTTCTTTAGGTGCTGCTACGTACGTGGGTGGGTGTGAGAGAGATGGTTTGTGCGAAACAGAGGCAATGTGTTGATGATATCTCAATCAGGAAAACGTACCATATGCAATGTGTGTGAAATGGAGTCATGGACGTGAGATATCGATAGAATTGAAAACAGGGATGAAGTGTGTGGTTGCGCGATCGATAAAGAGTGCCACCAAATTTGTGTTTGCTCACGTCAAAGATACAGGGCGGCTGGCCTACTGGAAATTGAGAGGGCAGAGGTGAGTTCTTCACCGTGGCATGGATACCTACCTACAATGTTCGACTATCGGTGTGTGTGGGGGGGGGGTAGACACCGGCCGACTAGTATATGTGTGGGGAAGGAGAGAGACCTAGCTATGTATTGAGGGAGATCGATCGACATCCATGGATATGTGTAGCAGAGAAATAAGGTTGGGAAAAAGACAAAGGTAGAGCGTCGGAGGGTTGGTGGTGGAGTGGCGTCTCACAAATGGTGGGAGAGGCCTGCTAGACAAATGGAGGGTATGAGTGTAATATCAATAAGAGAGGGCGGGGGATGTCTGTCTGTCTATGCACGTGCGCGTGAGAGACGGGTCGGGAGGTATTCAAGGATGATGAGGGGAGAAGATATGGTTGTGGTAAGCATGCGTAACTACATAGGAAGATCAACCGGCGTGTGTCCGAGAACAGGAGAGACATAACTAGCGAGGTAAGTGTATCGGTGCGTGGTGAAAATGAATTATAGTCAACCTGGCTATATGTAGGGAGATCAGTTCATATACTGCGTCTGCATGTGTTAGAAGCAAATAAGGTCCGGAGTGACAAACCGGGGGAGAGGGTGTGGCTAGGAGGTGGTGCGTGAGGCCTACCATGTCGAGGGGGAGGAGTGTGCGAGCATGTGATAAATGAAAAGAGGGGCGGGAGTGTGCACCTGCGTGGAATCGTATTGGACATATGGGGGCATGGACGGTGAGAAGAGAAGAGGGAAGTATATATGTGTTTGTTGTAGGCACACTTGGCTAGAGAGGTATATCGACCGGTGTGTGCGAGAAAGAAGGAGCCGAGGGCCTACACACACACTGGTGGACGACCTAAAGAGAAATAATGAAGCGTGCGATGGAGGGGACGCTAAGGGTGTGTGAGGCGGGCATGTGCATGCACGATAGAAAGTTAAGCGCTAGCTAGCTACAAATAGAAGAGGATCGTGAAGGTGTAAAAAGGCGAACAAAGATCATAATTCATTATAAAAAAGTGGATACGGATACTTGAAGAAGATATCATAATGTAGAACATTGATTATAATTTGGGCTAATGTGTCGCTTTTGCAACTCAGGTCTAAATACTTGTCATAATGTAGGGGGCGGGGCACTATACGTTGTGTGATAAACACGGTGTACGTATGGAACATGGTTTAGATTATGAATAAATAGTTAGTACATCAAATGTACTATTATTTGGAATCAACATCAAGTGTATTCAAAAAATAGAATTCGAGTTCATGTAGTACACATAGTTCATATCTATCTCTATAGTAATCATGTGGTGTGTTATTAAGGTAATACCACGAATGATGGTTGAAGTTGGCAACAATCATGATTGTAGATTCTTATTGAAATAGAGAAGCGAATTCAAATTTAGTTCGAATTGCAGCGGTAGTATAGACATTTGGAATGCACTAAAATGTTGGTATGAGTAGGTTACATGCATTATACAGCAAGCGAAAAAATTTAATCGGACATAACATGGATTCATACTCCCTCCTTCCATCTATATAGAGGCGTAATTAGATTTTTAAGACCGCCTTTGACTATTGACAAGATTAATAGTACATGACATGCACAATGTGAAAATTATATCATTGAAAGAACCTTTCAGACGCATTTAATTTAATGGTGTCTTTGTGTAAGTTGCATGTCATATATCATTGCTCTAATATTTGGTCAAAGTTAGCATCGAAAAACGCATTAGGCCCTATATAGATGGAAGGAGGGAGTAGCTTTGAATAGCATTTGTATAGTAAAACGGGGCAAGACTCTATCTTTGTGTGGTGTGAATATTTTTATTTTTTTTTGTTTTCTTTTTGGTTGAGGGAAGTGCGAATTGATTTGGTACGTACAAGTACAATATTACAACACGTTAGGCTTGTCCCTAAAATTCAACCCGCGTCTTGTTATATCCCGAAAATTCAGATATCGTGCTCCCAAAACTGGCGCCTTCACAACCCGCACCTTGCTATCTCGAAATTACAACGCGCGCGAAAACTCCCTCCAGCTGGCAAATCCCGACACGGAAATCCCCCTTCTAACCCTGAGCCGAAAGGGCCGCTAGTTCAAATCGGTGGGGGGTACTTTTGTAACACACCCTACATTTTGGACAAGCGCGTCCCTAAGTCATGCTTCACCCCCTCCCATCACCCCCTTTTCGCCATTCGAAATCCCAGGCCGCCATAACCTCTCCGCTCTAGTCGTGAAACCCCACCCTTCTTCGTCCGCCACGTCACCTCTGCACAGCCGGAGCCTCTACCCGACGACGTCGTCCACCGCAACAGCTCGACGTCCCTCGTCCACCTTCCCGATGAGGATCCGTCGTCCATCTCGCCGTCTCGCCGGTTCAGCCACCCCGTCCTCCACCTCCAAGGAGCTGCTCCGGCGATCGCCTCGTCTATCGCGGCTGCTCCATCCCCACAGCGCCGCCTTAACCTGCTCCACCGGAACCGCAGCATCCTCACCGACTCATCGGACGAAATCGAGGCCTACTCGGCGCCACCAAAGAGGTTGTGCACTCATCGCATCACACCTTCTCCTTAACTCGACCTCCCGGCGCCGACGGTGCACCATCCCGCGCCCTCATAGAGCGGCTACCTTGAAGTCGGCGCCGCGGGCGACATCTCCATGGCGGCTCTCCCCAATTGCGAGGCCCCTTCGGCGGCGGCGTCCATACCAGCCAGATCTGCTGCTGCTGCTCCAGCTCTCGCTCGCCCAGCTGCTGCTGCTCTCCCCCTCGCTCGTGCTACTTCTCCGCTCCAATTAAGCCACACTTTAGTCGATTGAATCGACTTTTGGGTCAGTCGATTTTCAGGGGTTGGGGGGCTCATGGAGTTATGGAAGAACCACCCGCAGCAGGGACGGGGCTGCGAGAGGTACCCACTATCTATCTTAGGGTTTAGGGTGGGGCGGGGGCCTAGAGGGCTGGCAGGCGGCGATGGCGAGTTGTTTGAGGCGGCGAGGGGCGCCTGGGGCAGTGGTTCGGCCGGTGGTGGCTGGCGGCTCGAGGTGCAGGTTGAAGATGAACTGCAGGCCCTCCCTAAACTACATGTCAAGTGCCTCTCTGCTACCATTGTGTTCAGTTTCGACAGTAGCATTCAGATTCCACAGTAAATTTCAGTTTCGATAGTTAAGTTCAGAGTCAACAGTTTTTACCTCATCTGTTGTAGTAAGGTGGTTTTTGGTGATGTTAATTTTACATCCATTTTACATCATCTATTGGAGATGCTATTAGAATCCCACTTGAGATTGACGATGTCAGTCTTATGTTGCTTCAGCCTTGACGTCTTACGGCTCACCGGAGCTGCTCCAACGACAGAACGATCCATCACAACAGGCGATTGCCACAGGCGCCGTCTCTGATTCCTCAGATCTTCCTCCACACCTCCGACAGCCACCTCTGCCTCAACTGCTTCAGCGACCAACGCAATGATGCTGAGGTCGACACGGCTACGGCAAAGAGGTTGTACACTTGTTGCATCACTTATTACTATACATTCACGTCGATCCAATAGGGCTATTTTGGTTCAACGGAAAAACATAGCAATAGGGAATTTTCCAATGGCACTCTACTATTCAATTATTCATGCATTTTGTTGAAAGGAATGAAGCAAAACATCCACTGGACCTACTTTTCAAAATCCTATGCATGAAAACAAGACCAAGTGCATTAGTGCGAATAACATTCTAACTGTACACGCTTTCATATGGTTTCACTTTAATTTGGCCATGTTTCTTTGCATTCCTCTGCTCTTCCAATTCCTGTAAACCAAACACCCAAGTTGACAGAAATCATGTGTTTACAAATGCTCTGGTTACCATGTGCATTTTCCTATCCTATTCCAGTGTTTTTCCTATCCCTGCGTTTTAAGAATCATGCAAGCCAAATGAGCCCTTACAGAATTACTTGATTCTGATGCGTGTCTAAGGGAACTTTCTGTGGTTTGTTCTGCTCCTGCCGCGACGTCGTCCACCTCACCTGAGCTACTCCATCGACAGAAGCATCCACCAAACCAGACATCACGACTCCTTACCGTGTTTCGCCGCCTCAGATCTCCTTCCCTGCCGGCACCCACCGCAACGGCATCACCATCATCGACTCGTGAGATGAACACGAGGAGTACGGGTCCACAAGAGAGGTCGCACTCTTTTGTTTACATTATGTTATGCATTGCTTAAACTTACACATACTTTATCGTCCTGTTCAGCTCTTGGACTCCCAAGTCAGGTCCAAATTATTGTTCAAACTTGAGTTCTAAATTAGTTTTGGGGCACATATCGAGGCAGCAATGAATAGTATGTCTGCCTAATATCTGGTTCACCTAGGGTATGCCTATGTTGTTCATCTTGGGTGGGAAACAAATAGTAAAGCAATCATCATCTGTCTTTTTATTAATTTAAAGCAATCATCAGCCTGCTATCATTATTTTTGGATCCATCCACTGATTGTTACCATCACTCTAAATTTCTGCATGCTCTCCTTACATAATCTCACCATATTTTTTCGTATGCATGTCAGATATTGTACACAGTCATCTTGAACATGTAGAGAAAAATAGAAAGAGTTTTGTGCGGCAATACAATGTCATGCAGACATCGCTCCATGGTGGGTTCAATGGCAAACCCTCCCCACCCCTCTCCAGTTATGTAATTAGGATGAAGATATACATTACGAGGCGGATTCGAGCGCCGTTGACCACTCCTATTTACCCCCCAAGGTGTTTGCTCTACCTTGGCATGATGATGTTAGTCATATCATGCATATGTTGCCTTGCAGTGCCTACTTTTGACATCGTATATGTCATCTTCTTAGTTTAGACATGTTCTGTAATGCCACCTATTTAGTTTATATATCATATATTGGAATTATGCAGTCTCATGTCTTTTAGCCAGCCATAATATATGTGAAATGTGCAATGCCATCCTGTTTAACCAGGCATCATATATTTGAATGATATCTTGCCCATCCTTTTCTTCATTACATTTCCATTTGTCGACAATGTTTGTACATTAAACTACTCTTCCTATGAATCAGCCATTTGGGTGGGAGATGGAAAAATCTAGAGTGAAAATAAGGCCTTCAGAGTAGACAGTGCTACCTGTGGAAGCAGATCTCTTGTTGGGTCCCGATAGCTCCTCAGAGATGGATTCAGAGACAGATGACCAGTCATGTTCCCCCACTGAGGTGTATGCTCTAACTTGGCACGGTTATACTGCTCATATCATGCATACGGTGTCTTGCATTGCATAGTTTAGACATCATATACACAATATTCAACACCATGTTCTTAGTTCAGACATCATATCGAATGCCCTCTGTTTAACATATAAATCACATATGTGAATTAAATGATGCGATCCTGATTACTTTGATAACATGTAGGTGAATTATGTCATGCGATCTTGTTTAGTTATTCATCATATCTTTGAATTATGCCATGCTATGCTATCCAGTTTAGATAGACATCATATATGTGAAATTATGTCATGCTATCCGTTTTAGTTAAACAATATACATGTCAAATATTTCATGCCCTCTTTTTTCCACACTATCTATTGCATCATCTCTCATACAATGTATGTACATTCAACTATGTTTCCTGTTTATCAGCCATTCGAATTGGAGCCGGGTGATGCGATATCTAGCGGACTAAAAACACGGTCTTCAAATAAAAGCAGTGCTACCTCTTGGTGGAGATAGCACCCGGTTGTACATGCACAAGAACCAGCCCTGCCACACATAACCCAAACTCTCATGATTGTACCCCTACTACGATGGAATGAGAGAACCAGCTTCACCCAATCTAACCCCAACCCCAGCGGATAGTAACCCAGTTCCTATTGACACGGCACCATCTCCACCACAGAGCTCCCAAAAAAGCGGTTAGTAAGGCAGCTCCGGTGCCCAAAGGGCCGGATACTATCACAGCGAACCCCAACTCCACGGTTAATGCGCCTATTCACATGGAGGAAGCACAACCAGCTAGTTGTAGTTTAGCATCTATCACATTTGATGTTGTTAAATCGTATGTGCGTATCTTCCCATCTTGGAAATATTATACTGAAGATGAAGGAAAATGCCAGTTGCAGGTGTTTGTCCAGGAGTTATCTGTAAGTAATGTTATTCATGGCAATTACTTTGCTTCGTCCCATACATCCTACCTCCATGATGGTTATAATACAGCAAATTTTCCCATTTTTCTCTGTAGCGAAGGACCTATTTGGAAACTCAGGATGAGGTAACCTGTGCTAATACCTTTGCTATCTTCAAGAATGCTTGGTGGTAGTATCGGAATTATCTGAAGAAAACGTACTTCACCGGCAAAGAAACTCATCAAATTCCCTTACGTTCTCCTGAGACACATTTACTGGACAATGATGAGGGAACGCCTTGTTCATCTTGGTCCCAAACCAAGAATGTGGTAAGGTCTATGAGCTCATTTTCTATTTTTAAGTATTATATTCTTGAGTCTTACTGTACTCTGTTCATGTAGAACAAGTGCCTAAACCTGAAGAACAACTGTTCTAATTTAAGATTCCATTGCTATCATAGTTCAAAAAAGCGCTACGCGTTAATTGTATGCGTTTGCCACTACCTTGCGCTTTCTTGACCAAAGCGGCGTGCTTATCTGTGATTATGCAGAATAAGCGTAGTTATCATAATGCGTTTTGCCAACGCTGGAGCCTAAGCGCGCTTAAGCGCTAAGCTTAGTAGCCTTTTTTAACTATGATTGCTTTGCTCTTGTATCACTGTATTTACTCATACAAACTTATTTTTAAATTGAAGGATCCAATCGAAACTCCAATGGCACAACAGGTATGTTCACACATGTTTCTTTAACAGGTTTGCTCTTATCAATAGCTCTTTTGATTTCAATTTCAATTGTGTATACAATTGACTTTCATATCATGCACATTACTAGCATCACAACAGAGCCAATAGTGTTGTTGTACATTTAGACCCGTGGTACCCATCTGAAACCTTGTTGTGCCGTGTAGTTTCCCACGCTTTGTATTCTTTCACTGCTGCTTTGTCTTGAACTGATATGATTTGAACCGTGTCTCTATTTTGATTTGGCAAGACAATGCAGTGACCATAGGACATACATATATGTTTGTTTGATGCTTTTATTATGTACTAGTACTTGGCAATAGAAGACTTGGTAGTTTAATCCTGTCCACCTTACTAATGAACTGGTTCACCGAAATGAGTTTCATATACTAGTACACTCTAAACTTGTTATGTGTCTGCTTGTTTCTTCTTTTAGAATGCTGACAAAATATTGGGGAAGAGTGCCTTATTAAGCAGTGGTAAAGAAAGTAATGCAGATAAGGTTCAGGATAGTGATACATCCTCGTTGGTCTCCAACAAAGCTGATAAAACAGCTAAGGAAGACTATCTTGAAGACAGCGAGACAACCCCAAAGTCCTGTCTTGGTTTAATGTTCGAGTTACTAGCCACTACCGCTTGCACAAGCTATTCAGACTCCTTTATGCGAATCAGTTCAATTTCTTGAGTCTCAACTACAAAATTTGAAAGACATCGATCATTTGTCTTTGCGACAAGAAGCGGAAGGACTGCGGAAGTCCTGGAGCATTCAAATGCATACTTTCGGTGCAACAGCAAGCGTCGGAGGATTTTAGCGCCAAGCGGGACAAAGCTAATCAGCTTGCTAATCTTATTGCCGACATGGTGGATACCGAGGATAACGTTTCTTGAAGCTCTTACGAAGTTGTTTGATTATGCTCTTGTTTTGCTCTCGCGTTTATTTGCCTTTGGTGGCCAATTTTGACAGCCATGTATGTAATATGCTGCTTTGTTCCCTATATTTGCACTTTGGTGGCGAACTTTGATGCCCAGTGGATATAATATGTGTAATAAGCGGTAATAGGCTAGCGTTAATTGCTTGCTTATTTATTTCCTTATTGTCTTGTTTAGTTGCTTGCTTGTAGTCACTGCAGTTCTTTTTCTGTGTTTTTCTAGTGGCCACAATAGCCTATTTTTTGGTAACTAGGCCAAAATAATCATGGCAACACACGGACTGTTGTAACCATGGGCCTCCTGCAGGCCGTATGATCCATGGGCCTTCTTCCGGCCGTAGGATCCATTGGCCTTCTATACGGGTCATAGGATCCATTGGCCTTCTATACGGGCCTTAGGGTCCATGGGCCTTCTACGGGCCGTAGGGTCCATGGGCCTTCTACGGGCCATAGATCCATGGGCCTCATACGGGCCGTAGATCCATGGACCTCATACGGGCCGTAGATCCATGGGCCTTCTACGGGGTGTATCATCATTTTGCCAATCATGGGTCGTACTATTCGTGGACCATAACGGGCCGTTAATAAACCGTATTTGATAACTCTATGAAAACAGCCCAACGGGTTTTTTACATGAAAACGGCCCAGCGTATTAACGGTCCGCAAACGGGCCGACTGTAGCGATGGGCTGAATTTGGCCCACAAACAGAAAATGACAGTAATGGGCCGTATGTAACCGAATGCTGCAAATGAGCCCAAGAATCAATGGTCCCTGAGAAGGCCTAAAGATAACTTGGGCTGGAGACGGCCCAATAGAATAACGGGTCGTTAATGGGTATAAAGTGATACACTGTTCATTATGGGCCAGTTTCACCACGGGCCATTAATGGGCCAAGAGTTACAAAGGGCCTCATATGGGCCGAAAGAAGTCATGGGCCACACATGGGCCGGAAATTAAAACAGGCTGGAATCATATTGGACGGCCCAGATGACGCTACTGGGCCTAATTCGGATAGGGCATAACGGGCCCTGGGTTAGCGGGCTGTAAATGGGCTATATGCGAACAGGCCGTTAGCAGGCTTTTCATGGGCCAGCCCGCCACCTTTTGACCAAGTCAAACGGGCCGGCCTTTTCATAGGAATGGGCCTCTGTTGGTCCATGCCACGTGTCGCCGTATCATAGGCGCCTTTGGTCCAATGAGCGGATGACATCTGTCCCAACGGTGAGCTGACACATGTTTCCTCCAGCCAATGATGATTTTACACGTGGAAAATCCCCATTGGTCGGAGCTGTTAACGGATTATCGGATTGAAAACCCGACCCGATAGCTTAACAGCGTTCCGTTATGGTGGATGCCACATGTCGGTCACCCTTGATGAAAGCACTTCTGTGACACGCGATATATCGTCATGGAAGTGGACACTTCCGTGATGATAATTTTGGTAATGTCATGGAACACTTCTCTGACGGCACGGTATGACTATCTTGATTCTATCATAAAATCGTCATGGATGTACATGCATGACAAAAAACGTGACCTACTGTGACAAACACGTATCATCACGGAAGTGTATTTTTTTTGTAATGTAGGGCTATTGGTCGATCGACGACGGATAAGTATAAGCGTACCATGAGCTCATCAGCCCCAACCTTTCTCTTCGGTGAGTGTTTTGCAAGTACTATAGCTCGCACAGTAGCTAGCCTACTAACACCAAGAATCATCAAACAAGCCCTGCTGATATGATAAACAGTTCAAACTTACATCTAAGCATGCCATATATTACATCAAAAGCTGGTGAGGATACATCTGTTTCCACAACTCGGAGAGGGTTCGCATGATTCACTATCAAACAAAAGTATCAAGTACCGCCCAGACAAGACAGTGCACTAGCCCTAGATGGTTTGATAACACGCATCATTCTGGTAATTAAACACAAGGCAATGCAAACTACCCTGAAGGATTAGCGCGACCAACTATTTCTTGTCATCGATCTCTCGGGCAATGACCACATCACGGACAGCGGCATGGGAATTGATCTCTGGGGCGATGTCCACAGGACTGACCGCGACATCAGAATCGATCTCTCGGGCGATGTCCACAGGATGGACAGCGGCATCGGAATCAATCTCCGGGGCGATGCCAAGAGGACGGACTGCGACACCAAAAACGATCTCTGGGGCGTTGTCCATAGGACGGGCCGCGACATCGAATCATCAAGGACGTCCACCGGCACCTGCACAACCTTAACATATTAGCAAGCACATTGAAAATAATCAAAAATCACAACTATGGTAATAAGCCATTATTTTTACCTTGTGCAGCTCACCGGGGGATCTCATCCCTCTGGGGGCCATATCCTCGTCCTCGATGGGGGCCATCACCTTGCCAGGGGAATACTGCTTCTCAACGGTGACTATCTCCTCAAACTCGGCCTTGAGCCTTGCATAGGTGGCCATCAGAGTTGCTGGGGTAGGCACGATGGGGCCTTGTTCTTCTTCCAACTTTCTTTGAGGAGTTAAATCATAGCGTCGTCAACTCTTTGGCCAGTGCTTGTTTCTTGGAGTTCTTCGCCTCCATGGGTTGGCCCGCCAACATGGTCAACTCATTGGTCGGTGCTCGCTTCCTGGAGATCGCTGTCTTGAGTGGGTTGTCCGCCGGCAACACTTTGCCTAGTTCTCCAGGATCCATCAATGAACTGACAAGCAAAAAGCAATCGAAAGGAAACCACAATCGCTATGAAAACGGGAAAAGAATAGGCTGTGAGAATCGGTCGGTGCTTCACAAAAATAAGATTCTTGGAATGAAAATATAGCAGCATAACTGATTCGCCCGCCTTTCCTTCGTCGGTACAGAAGAAAAATGGCAAAAGTGAGTAGCCTGGAGTGAGGTTTCCTTCAAGAAAGGGAAGAAAGGGCTTCAACGAGTGTTCCAGTGAAATGATGGTTGCTTCGTCTAGTCCAACTTGGAGGCCACCTTACCACTGCTGGTAAAGGTATGGGTTTTGTGATATGATGGATCATGACGGCCACACCGGGGTGACAGGTGAGTCTCGACTGTAGAACCACGTTGTGATTTGGTGGATGGCACGCGGAACCGGATGCTTTGATGTCCTGCATGTAGATAGAGCGGCTAGTCATATAGGAGTGCTCAATATTGTGCACCGTGACCAACGCAGAGAGGAAAACGAGAGAACTACGTAATTAATGCATGAGTTTAATTAGGGTAGTTTTGTAAAGTACGAGATACATTCCTCCAATCGCAAAATGCCTTGGTTCATGAGATTTGTGATTTGAGCCCTATAAACCGAAAGGGAGGGAGTATCTTGCCTTGATGTAGTCTAGTCACTTGTTGAAATCTCTAGAAAGGCAAATACTCCTTTCCGGTTTACGTGGCTATACTACTCCCTCCGTCTAGGTGTGTAAGTCATCTTACGAAACCAAATAGTCCCAAAACACTTAGGCATGGTGCACTCTTTGGGCTGGAATTTGCCATCAGCCCGACTCTTTGCCATCTGCCGGTGATGGCAAGAACGTCTTTGCCATCTGCTTATAAAAAGCAGATGGCAAAGAACCGACAGATGGCAAAGAACATGGTTGCCATCAGCCAATTCTTTGCCATCTGCTAGTGGATGGCAAATAATCTTGCCATCTTCCAGCGAGATGGCAAAGAGGTGGGTAGGGTCCGATCTTTGCAGCGGCTGTCAACCCACCTCTTTGCCATCTGCGGCCAGATGGCAAAGAATCTTTTTCCATCTGTTGGCGGATGGCAAAGAAGTGGGTGGAGCCCAATGGGTAACGGCGCTATAACGGCCAAGATGGCCCCACCTCTTTGCCATCTGCCGGCGGATGGCAAAGGCCCATATCTTTGCCATCGGCCCGGTGGCGGATAACAAAGAGGTCGACCCTCTCTCCTGCCCGGCCCCTCCTCTCTCTCTCTTCGGCCGGCCCCACCCCTCTCTCTCTCTCCCAACCTCACCCACCCACCAGCCCGCCCAACCGCACCAGCACCCCACGACCCCAGCCCGCCTGCCACCGCCAGCCCGCCCTCCCCGCCACCGCAGCCCTCCCCGCCCCTCCCCGCCCTCCCCGCCCCTCGCCGCCACCGCAGCCCTCCCCGCCCCTCCCGCCCCTCCCCGCCTCCCGCCCAGCCTCGCCTCCCCGCCCCTCCCGGCCACCAGCCCTCCCCGCCCCTCCCGCCCATAGCCCGCCCTGCGCCCGTCCCTCCATCGTTCAGGGCAGCGCCGCCCCTCCCAGCAGCCCTCCCGGCCACCTTGGCGTGCCCATGACCCTCCCGCCACCGCCCGCCCCTCCACCGAGCCAGGCCACGGCGCCGCCCCCTTCCTGCGGCCCTCCCCGCCACCGCAGCCCTCCCCGCCGGCGGCCGCACGTCCGCTGCACCGGATCTAAAGCGTCTCCTCCCCCTCTTCCTCACCCCGGCCAGATCTTCTTTGTCTCGTGCTCCTCCCAGCCACCGCCGCTGGTCCCCGACCTCATCCCACCATGGATTTGACACCCCCGTGCTCTTCTTCTCTTCAGGCAGGTGGGCCCCGTCCCTCCCAAATTGGTGCCTCCTCCTCTGGTCAAGTTCTGCCTCTACTACTGTGTAGGGTAGTGTTGACTGCTAGTGTTGTTGCTTGCTGGCCAGCTGCTTGATTTCGTTGCTGGCTTGCTGCTGCTAGATGATGTTGTTACGTGTTCTTTGTTGGCTTCTTTGCTTCTTTGGTGGCACAGTGCTATTAGCTGCTGCTTGTTGTTAGCTGCTAGCGTGCTACTACTAGCTAGCTACTACTGCTTTTGTTACTAGTTGTTCTGCTGCTGCTACTTGCGATACTACTAGCTCTTGCTTTTGCCTACTAGTGCTACTAGTCTCTTTGCTACAAATATCTTCGTGAATCGAACTGACCATAATCATTAGGTGTATATAGGATCTTATGGTTTCTATTTTATAAATAATGAATGTAACAACACTAGCGATCTTTCAATTTTGTCGAGTAAATCACGTAAGATAGAAGTGTGCCTATTTGTATCACATATTGGAGTGAAGTCTTGTCACTACCAAGTATCAAATGCAGCTTAGGTTCAGATAAGCTTTTCCCAAAATTAAAATACTACCAAGGGATCACTCCTTGGCATTTATTTTTGTATTTTTCTTTATAACACATCTCATGCCTTGCAGGATCGACTTCCTTCTCAATAGTGAAATTGCTTCATTGTTCAAGTGAGAGAAACATGCGGGTATCTTAATGATCCACTAAATTATTTTTGGTAAAAGTTTGCTTCACATCCATTGTGTAATTTGAAGAGAAATCATGGTGCTTTTCCTTTAAATGCGTGTACAAAATTGTTTCCGTCCATTACTTAACTTGTAGATGAATAATAGGGTACTTATTATTTGCGTGCATGGATTTCATTCAAATAGAATTTTCAAAGACAAATTAAATGCCATACCTTACTAAACTCAGATTAAGCGCATCCAGGTGAGAAAAGTTGTGTACTTATTCCTAACGATGCCAAATAATTTAAATTACGAATGGTTTTAAAAAGAACTATTGTGAGTTGTCTTTGCAATTCCACATAGTAATTAGTTATAACTAGTAAGATGCCCGTGCTACGCTCTGAGAATCACAAAAATAAGAAAAACACAAGAATGTCTTGAGACATTGATCAAATCGATATCATATAATTGATAGGTACACATCTAGCACAATCAAACATACTTGATAGGTACACATCTAGCACAATCAAACATACTTGATAGGTATACACATCTAGCACAATCAAACATACGGTTTCCAACTAATAAAATCCTTCTTCTCAGCCAACCATTTAGATCTCACCGAACCTACAAAAATTAAGGAAAACCAACAACATAAATATTTGCAAATGATGTAGGTCAAATAGTAATCAAATAACTGCACGAGAACAAGCTGAGCAAAATTTGACAAAATGTAAACTGCAAGTGTCCACAAGCACACATAATCCTTGAACTAAAATAGACATACTCACAACTGAATCTGTTGAACATGCTAAATTACAGAATTTGGTCTAGCGGTTGTTGCCTTGTAACGCCTAAATAGTGTTCAACATAAAGTCAATTGCGCCATTTTTTAAGGGGAATCTAAATCTGCCAAGACACCATATAATGCACAAAAATCTAATTTGGTTGCGTAGTCTCTGGCTCCACTTCAAGCCCTCGGTCTCATCTCTGACCATGCTATGCTAGCCCATGATATGGTGTGTTTGGTCGACTATCTACAAAATAAGAGTCAGATAGGATTTGCTCTGCCATGGAACTAAACCAATTAAGATGTACTCCCTCTGTGAACTAATAGATAAAGATCTTATATTAGTTTACAAAGGAATACTTCTTTAAGAAACATTCAAATAATTTACTGGTTCATGTAGGCATATGACTGTCTTAGAAAAAGAATAAGCTATTTTCCATGGGATTTCAAGCTTATAGAACTTACACAATATCAAAATTTACTTGGGTTGGGAGGCACAGCTTGAAGTCATGAAAAATTTATCTACAAGCAACACTGCACTCATTAGCACATATCAGACCACAAATCAGAAGGATATTATTAATGCTACATATATTTTATCATATAGCACTTCCAAGTAGATCTCACACAACAACACAAGTATGCATATGTTTTTTTTGTAAAAGTGATTATTTCAAATTATGTTAAATACAGACTAATATTTTTTTTATTTGGGAAGTTAAAGTACTTGATACAAGGTGTGGGACTCGAGAACTTATCTACTAAATAATACACTTAGTCATCCTTGACCATGATCCCCTATTTACCATACACCAAATCAGGCCAAGTACAAAAATCTGACACACGTCACAATTAAAGTATGGTCTAGAATCTTTGAATAGCAAATCTGGTACCAACCCGAGGGATGGAGTACAGTGAATTTCAGCAAGGATGAACTGCGAGCTTCTACAAAGAATCAAACAGAAAGTCTAAATGTGCAGCTCACAAGGTGCTATGCGGATCCGCAACCGATTCATTCTAAACATTTAGCAAATCACATGTTTAGGATAGAGCACAGTTTCAATTGCACACGTATCTGATACACATCTTTACTCCAAAAAATGACCAATTTCTTGGATCTGATAGGACACATAACTTATGTAGGGATGATTGCGGTTAGGAGCAGACACAATGGCTTGGGGTAATTGGCATCAGCACCGCCAGGAACGACATATGGAATGATGGTATAGCATATTCTTGCCGTCGACCACTCATTGCAAGTTGGACATAAATGGTCGTGTACAAATTAAGAAATATGCAAGCGATTGTTTTTCCAGCGGTAAAGTAGGAGACCAACCTTTTGTTTTCCTTTAGCACTTTGTTGGCACAAGGGCTATAACATTTGGGGCGTAAGACTTGCTGCCTCTTTGACCTTGTAGTTCTTCAACTTGGACCTAAATCCAAGGGTTTATCACTACTGCATACATAATTGCCTGTGTTACATTCAGACAAAGGAAAAAACTGAGCTTGTAGTGTATTTAAACAAAGCAAAATGTATAGTAAGAGATGCTTTGGAATCATGTGCATATAGAAGTAGCGAGCGTACATGTGCATATACACACACACACAAAATGCACCGGGCCTCTTGTAAATTTCTGCATTTTACATTGTTCATTCGCTATGTTAGATTATTCAGGATCACATTTAACTTGGTAGTACTTAAATTGCTGCAACTTCACTTTTTTATGCATTTAGTGTATAACGTGTGTACATTTGTTCTTTCCTATACAATATCAGATCTGCCATATGCATGAAGTGGATGCACCGGGACCTCAAACCGGAGAATTTCTTGTTTGCAAAGCTGGAAAGAAAGCGGCTGCTTTGAAAGCAATTGATTTTGGCCTGTTTGTTTTGTTTTTCACTCCAAGTAGAGTCAATCCTAATATCCTATATGGCTATCGTTGAAGCTTTCCATTTTGACCCGTCTGTCACTTGTCGATGATATGGTCAGAGGACAAAGCTCGAAATCTGATGCTTTGTCTTATGCTATATTTTTTTACTTTGTAATGTTTGCCTAAATGGATACTGATTGCATTCCTTCATTCTTCTTAAATGGATACAGAATTGCTTTCCTTGTGTAAATTTCTTAAGATTTTCGCCTTAAGATAACTTAATTGCATTGCTACGTGTCTCGTGTCCATAATTTGTATTTTCTTCCAGTTCTTCTAACTTTCTTCTTTCGCATTTTACAGATTTGCTTAAGATCACGTAAGCTTGGGTTGATGGAGTGCTTGTATTTAGTTTTTGTTTTGACCTTGTGAAACTTGCTACCTATGGATGAAAGCGTGTAATATTGATGAAACTATGTATATGTACGGATGAAACTTGCTACTATTGGTAACATGTGTTGGATATATATGTGTTCATGACTATTGGTAATATGTGTTGAATATGCTATATTGGTCATATAAATATATTTGTGCTTGATTTTCTGTGAAAATGAATTGATATAAGAAAAAACAAAATTGAATGGGGCAATATAGTCACTTTGCCATCTATTTGGCAGATGGCAAAGAGCTTTTATCATCGGTGGCGAGATGGCAAAGAGGCCACATGCCATCTACATGTAAAATTTGGGCTGGCTTATTTGGGCTCTTTGCCATCTCGCCGCGTGATGGCAAAGCTCTTTCCATCTATTTGGCAGACGGCAAAGCATGCAGCCTTTGCCATCTGCTGGCAGACGGCAAAGAACCTGCAGCCTTTGCCATCTGCTGGCAGACGGCAAAGAATGCCATTAGCCTTCTAACGGAGCTAACCCCGTTAAGAGGCTTTGACATCTGCCGGCCAGATGGCAAAGCCACGAGCTCTTGCCATCGGCCGGCGGATGGCAAACCCGCGAACTCTTTGCCATCGGCCAACAGATGGCAAAGAAGCCTTTACCGGCAGGGTTTCAGACGACCTGTTTGCCATCTGCTGGCTGATGGCAAAGCCTTTGCCATCCGCCGAACATGCCTTTGCCATCTGCCATGGCAGATGGCAAAGTGCCAGATTCCAGTAGTGGTGCATTAACTTCTACCGTGTTTCTTGTTTCTTGACATATCAACCAATAAGAGATGAGAGTTGTGCATGCTTTTAATGACTTGAGACTACCAAACACGACATGCAGTGGCTAGTTCATTGCATGCAATGCTATTAATTAGCAAATAAACATTGGTGACCCTAGGAGGAAACGGTGCTAAGTGCGTGGACCTATGCATAATGAGTATCAACCAATGGAAGATGGAGTTTAATTATTAAACAATTGAATGAGGGAAGCTTAGCTACAAATTCAATGACTTACTCACCTAGACGGACGGAGTAGCAAATACTAGTACTAGTACAATAGTGGGCTCAAATAGAAAGAGCCTGGCTACTATATGCTTGTTCCAAGGCACCGCACCACGCGAGCGTTCGCAACTGCCATGTTCGGGTTGCGCTTGGCTCTTCGCCTCTTCGAGAAGACAAACAATGATGTTACTCCTACTTCTAGAGTATCGAATCCACTACTGCATGTCCGTCCACCTCGTGCCGGAGGGATAGCATGTAGCGAAAGCTTCTACTTACTGCTCCTGCCATTGCGTCTATGATAGGTCACTACTATGGAAAAGCCTATACACAGAATCTTACCAGCAGCGCGCTTTAAAATAAGGCGCTGCTGAAATAAATATAGCAGTAGCGCGCTCGCTAAAAGAAGCGGTACTGATATAATTCCCACGAGGCCGCCGCGAGGCTAGTTCTAGCAGCAGCGCGTTATAACGAAGAGCGCTACTGCTACGTAGCATAGTAGCGGCGCATTTCACCAATAAGCGATGCTGCTAAGTTTACTAAAAAAATTAGTCCCACCTCGCTCCGTGAAGAGAGTTTCTACCACCTTAAATATGTTACTTCTCAAACTTTGACAAGCACTTGGTCTTCATTGAACTCTATGTGTAGAATTTGTGGCTGCAATATGAGTCTTCACCGGTTCCTAAACCCGTGAGGACTCATATTGACAAATCAGATTGTACACAAAAATATCGTTGATGATCAATGTATTTTTGATACATGAAGTCTATTTTTACATTTACATGCTGACACATAGCAGTAGCGCTTCTTTGCGAAAGGCGCTGCTGCTAGGTAGTTTTGCAGTAGCGTCTTTCTCTGTAGCGCGCTACTGCTAAGCCATTCCATCTCCCACCCGGCCCCTCTCCTCTATCCCATCCACTCACACTCACACACTCACTGGATCCCCACGCCGGTCCTCCCTCATCGCCCCTCCTCCCTCTGTGCCGCCGTCACCTCCTCCTCCTTACTGGACTCGGTACCGGCCTCCTCCTCCGTTCTCCCTCTACTCGCCACTGGCCGGCCCCTCCTCGCTCCGCCTTCCTCCTCCGTCCTCCCTCCACTGGCTGCCGGCCGGCCCCTCCTCGCTCCGCCTTCCTCCTCCGTCCTACTCTCTTCTCCCTCCTCGAGTCGCCCCTCCTTCTCCCTCCTCCCTGCTACATTTTGATTTAGTAGGCTAGTTCATATGCATCATTTTGATTTAGTTGATATGATTTAGTTGATTTAGTAGGCTAGTTGATTTAGTTGATTTAGAACATTTTGATTTAGTTGATTTAGTAGGCTAGTTGATTTAGTTGATATAGAACATTTTGATTTAGTTGATTTAGTAGGCTAGTTCATTTAGTTGATTTAGTATGAACCATTTTATTGTTATTTTTTCTATACATGGATAGGTAGAGATGCTTTTGTTTTTTTGCAATAAGTTACTTTTTGGCAAAATGTAGGTGGTACCTTGTCATCTAATATGTTACTAGATCTTAGGATTATAATTGTCCATCAAATTGCTTCCCGTGGAAGAACCAAAAATATCACATGCTACTGTTTTTCTTTCCTGTGAAGTGAATCTTTAATCCTTTGCTCATATTGCTTTAGGGAAAATGGTGCCACCACCACCACTACTATGTCGACTGTGCAAGTCAAGGTGCGCCAGCAGCTTTGCAACTGGCAAGCTGTTCGGCATCTACTTCCAGCCGAGTTTTCGTCATGCCGCGGTAAGAAATTAGATGAAATGTAATAACTATTTTATTTTTAGTGTTGGCATTACTGCATTGTGTCATTTTGCTTATTTTACACAGATCCTCCCATGCAATGTGAGGTTGAAATTCAACAAGCTGACATGAGACACTGTGACATTTGAGGCTCCTGGGGGGCCATACACTATGGAGGTCGAGAAAGGACGCAATATGTCGCAGATTGGAGGAGATGGATGGGCTCGTTTCTTCGCCTGCATGCGTCTTACTAGTGGTGAGTTGATCAGCTTCTCCTTCGGAGCAGAAAGACCCAAGCTGGTTGTCATTTATCTCAACCTGGTGGAAGATGATGAAGATGACGAAGATGATGAAGATAATGAGGACCTACTCGATGAAGATGATGAGGACCCACTTCATGAAGCCATCATAGCTCAAAGAACAAGGCTGAGCGAGGAGGAGGTGTCCAACCTGTGAGACATAATTCCAACACGTGCTGACTTTGTCGGGGTGCCATTCGTGACCCGCCTGACAAATACCATGGTTGATCGACATGATATGGTGTTATACTTACAAACGCAAATTATCCGATGAAATACTTAGTGTACAGTCCAATGATATGGTATGTTGTGTGGAATCTAGTCGATGATATGTTTTAGTGTAGAGTTTGATCACATGCTTATTAGTGTAGAATCTAAGGAACTATTAATAGTGTAGATAATCCATATGTACTTATTTGCGAGGCTATTTATTAATTGATATGTTTTTCTTATTCAGAAATTGGCAAAGAGCATATCTGTGAGTTATGGTATCGGGCACGATGAAGAAGGCTCAATTTGGACTATGCCTTACTGCAAGGGGCTCCACACAACCTGTACTTACAAGTGGACACGGACGGTCGCACACACTTAAACTCGGTTGGGTGTAAGAAATTCCTCGATGGCAAGAATCTTCGTGTTGGACAGGCCATCCTAATTACTATCAAGAACACCAACCGCCCAGGCTTGAGGATGATGATTGTCTTCGATATCATCTAGAACTACATATGTGTGTGTGGCTATATCATCCAGAACTACATATGATGATCGTCGTCGATATCATCTAGAACTACATATGATGATCGTCGATATCATCTAGAACTACATATGATGATCGCCGTTGATATGACCTTGTACTGCTTGAGGATGCATGTTGACTATGCATGAAATTGTTATCTAGTACTCCCTTTGTTCCAAATTACTCGTCGTGGTTTGGACTAAAACCACAACAAGTAATTTGGAACGAAGGGAGTACTACCCAGTACTTGTAATGGTTTTTGAATTTGATATCTAGTAGCAGTACCTAGTATCTAGTATCTGAAAGGGAAAGGGGTACAGGGGGAAAATGATGAAAGATATAGCAGTAGCGAGGGACTGCGAAATCGCTACAGCTAACTAATAGTAGCGCGTTCGGCAAAAGCGTTGCTGATATCGTCAACAGTAGTAGCACGGATAGGGACCCCGCTACTACTATAAGTTAGCTGTAGCGCCTTATTAGTAGCGCGGCCAGCCGCGCTGCTGCTAGCCTCAAAACCCGCACTACTACTAGGGTTTTCCCTAGTAGTGGGTGGGCCCAACAGGTGGTTGGCCCTCCTATCATGCAGCCAAAGGCGGGTGCAGTTAAGGCACCGGAGCTCAGTCCACGAGGGAGAGGGTGTTGTAGTAATCAACCTTCTCGGTCTTGTACGAGTTGACGCGACACATCAAAGATCAAGATTTCGATATAAGTCATTTTACACATTTCAAATGGACTACAACATACGGATGTATGTAGACATATTCTCCTTCGTATGTAGTCACTTGTTGCAATCTCTAAAAAGACTTATATTTGGAAACGGAGGGAGTACAATGCATGCATGCATGCCCTGACTTTCCTTTTGATACTTGCATGTGTTGATTTGATGCACCTTGCCAAATTTTGACTATAAATTTAACTTACCAAATTTTCATGCATGTCACAAAAAATTACGGGTGACTATGTTTGTCTTATGTTGCCACATTATTTTTCCCACACTTGCCACACTTGCCTAACTTCAATTGCTCAAATTGTTAGACACACTTTGGCTTGCCTAAGGGAATCTTGCCACAGTTTTTGTGTCTATGACATGTGGGGTTCACTGCTAATAAAAAATTCTTATCTTAGGTGTGGCTAATAAAAAAGACTTATATTTAGGAACGGAGGGAGTAGAAAATATAAATAATAATGCATGTTGGGGCAACCCACGTTTCCGCTAATTTTAGCCGTGGGCTTGTTCACAATTTTTACGAGGGGGTGGTTATTCATTTAATGGAGGGACTTGTAGTACTAGACTTGAACGATACAAAGTGCGACCTGGCACACCATAACACCACT
The DNA here is from genome assembly GCA_021605145.1 of Aegilops bicornis. Taxonomy (NCBI): domain Eukaryota; kingdom Viridiplantae; phylum Streptophyta; class Magnoliopsida; order Poales; family Poaceae; genus Aegilops; species Aegilops bicornis. The sequence continues at coordinate 116,703,471 of CM038675.1, forward strand.
TGGAACAAGCGGGTAGCTATCTCAAAAAACAATCAACAACTAAAAAAACGCGACCTGGCATGTAGTACAAAATTTTAAATGATTGTTTTGATGGAGTGAAAAAGGAAAACTACCCCACTACGTGTATATAGGACGGAGCCTCCGCGCTTGCTTGCTAGGGTTGCTCTATTCACACACTCTCATCCTCTCCAGATCTAAACAAGATAGTGGTGGTAACACTGTCTTTCTCCCTTCAAAAAAGACTGTCTTTCTATCCTCACCACTGGTTACATATCCGGACGTATCCCCTTCCGCCAGTGAAGGGGAGGAGGGGCAGCATTTAGGCCGTCATCGACAGCGAGGGATGAGACCCACTGCCGGCTGCACCGTTATCTCGGCCGAAGCCTTGGCGGAGGTCCTCAATCCCTTCGTCGTTGCTGTGGGTGGATCCGGCCTCCGCCGCCCACCTATCCACATCCCGACGACCTTCGTATATCTTCTTCGAAACCGCCTTAGCTCTACTTCCCCAGCTCACTACGTCAGCTGCATGTCGTCATTTTCTACCTCTCAGCCCCTCTCGATCGGATGGTCCAACGTCACCTATTTTCTTCTACTGTTAGAGGTAAAGCTACTTCATGGAGTCGAATCTTGTACTCCCTCCGTTCGGAAATACTTGTCATTGAAATGGATGTATCTAGATGTATTTTAGTTCTAGACACATCCATTTTGATGACAAGTAATTCGAACGGAGGGAGTACTTGGTTCAAACAAGAAATAAAGTGGGGGTGGGGGAATTTAGTATGTTCATTGGACTTGGTACAAATAGGAAGGAAACGGGGTGAAAGTAGTACAGACTGGTCATCCAACCGGTCTCTTGGTTGAAAAGGGAAATATAGGGGTAACGTTGTACACAGTGGTATCACTAGGACTAGATTTTCTATCCACGCATAGGGGTAGGTGGCTAGAGTGAATAAAAATGGGACCAACCCAGATATGTTTCTTGGATGTTTGTTTCTCGGGGCAACAAACTATGAATCACCACTTTATGCCCCTGTTTACGTACATGGTGCTGGACTACTGGTGCACCCACTGTCCCATGCCCTTATACCAAATATTTAGTTGTTCTTAATCTAATTTTCCTGGGAAAAATGAAGCCAAGCCACTGTTATAAGCCATGACAAGTTTAGCCAAATGTTTTTGCCTGTAATTGTTTGAGACTCTGACTGTTTCCTCTATACCTTTTTGTGCAAACAGGGATATCCAATTCACCTGGTTGCTATTGTGACCTTTTGGTGCACTGCACAAAACTCTTCTTAAAAGAAGTGACTTTTGTCTTTGTTTAAGCTGGAATGTCGAGAATGGAGCAGTTGGTTCATTTCGATTGGAACTGCACAAAGGGAGATCTGTGTTCCAATCCTCATCATCCATATTGGCGCCATAACCTTCCTTTAGGTAAGAATGATATTTAATGCATGTGTTCATCTCTATTTTCCGCTGCCTTAAGAAAATAATGCTATTTTTTACTAGTACACTTGTACTCCCTCACTGACAAAACCAATTCTGAAATAGAAGGCCAATCATGTACTTGGTTTCACCAACTGGTGAGGAGAAAGAGAAACAGAGCATGAAGAGGAGGAAGAAGAACAATAAATAGTGCCAAGGCGATCTTGCTGAAGCTAGAGGCCTCAGTCGAGGCCATTCAAGGGCTCCGGCAACGACTACGTTACATGTGAGACGATCCTCCAGGGAGCCCTTCCACTTCTGATGTCTCACTTAATTAATTAGGAGCACTTAAGTACCACTAATTTATTGCTGCCTAATTTTCCTGTCGGAGTTAAACAAATCTTTAGTAGCACCCTATGTTGAATCATGTACGTGTGTATGTTTGTCCTGGAGGTGAATCATGTGGTGGAGCAGGGAGGGAATATTATTAGTGTCATGACATAATAGTGCTATTGTTTTGCATGTCAATTTATTGCCATTGGTTCAATGAGGCAATGTTTTGCGTATTGTCCATCATGAATTTGATGCTACTGTTAGAGTAATATGCTAATGTCTTTCTATCCTTTCTCACTAAGCTACTGTCATGAGAAACTCCTTTATCTTTGCACGTTAAAATTTTGTAGCCTATGATAAATGGCAATGCTTTGAGTGTTGAGCTAATTGGCACTGATTAAATAAACTAATACCTCTTTAAGCAAGACTACTGTGTTGCTAACTTTACCCATTAAGATAACGAGGGTGCTTCTATTTGTTAGTGTATGTTTCATCAACTAGTCCTACTATTACAGTAACCTCACTCTCTCAATATATGTGCCAACAGGGATGCTCGATTTTGGTAGAACTGCACAAAAACTTTGGGTGCTTCATTGCCTCAACAACTTCCGTCCTTTCCTATCAGTCGCTAATCTCGGCTTGCTTTCTTCCGTCGCTGTTAGTCGCTTCGCTTATCTCGGCTTCCAGTCAAAGGAATTAGTAACTGATATGCTACCTCACACAGGTTGGTACTGGTCTTTATCCTGATTATTGTGCTTGTCATGTATTGGTAATTTGGTAGTGTGCTACTCTTTGCCAATTTTATAAAGGTGTAACTTGGATCCTGAACTCGCAGGAAAATCATTGCATTAGGTGATTTCAGTAGAACTGCACAAAATGATCAGATGGACAGATACTTATGCTACTGCTATGTACTCCAAAGTTCACTCAGACAAGCATCAATGTTCACAAGAAGTGCCTATATTCATTCGAGTATCAACCGGCATCAAACAGTTGTCAAAATCCCAAGTATTAGGAGAGTGAACGCCAAAAATATTGCTTGGCGCATAGCCCAGAAGAACACAGTCCAGTCTTTGGTCCCAACTTGTGCCTTTTGGTTATCGGCATATATGGTAGCGAACTGTATGGCATGGAGTGTAAAGATTCCAGACAAGTTGGTTGATGCCTATATTCATCTGGCACTTAATCAGTCTGCACACCAGGGATGCTCCATTTCAGTTGAACTGCACAAAAAAATTGGGTGGTTCATTTTCTCAACCGCCTCCTTTCTCGTCTGCAATGTAGAATTTTGGCGAGCTATAGGACCAAGATGAGCCAGTAAACTAGTTGGAAGAAAGTAGTGGCCAAGTTGCTCAAACCTCGCTCGGCACGAGGCCACTATTTGAGGATAAACCTACAGGCAAAGTTCAGATTGTCTGTGCTGCCTCTTATGTATTCGAAAGTTTACTCGTACAAGAATTAATTTTAGCAAGAAGTACCTCTGACTGAACACCATTTACCAGTCTGTACCCTAGGTAACTAAAGTTCATCCATGGATCATATTGCCTGTGATCTCAATCATTTGGATGCATAAACATACTGAACATGTGTATATCTAAATCTTTTTGTGAATTATGTATGAATATTGTCGTGTGATATATCAATCATTTGGATGCATAGATATGCTGAGCTTGTGTATATATGAATATTTTCAGTTGTTGATAGTGAATGTTGGTTATGAATATGAACATGTCCTATGAACCTGAGTTTGATATGAATGTTTATCTTTTCTGTTGTATTTGTGTGTGAACGTATTAGTGTGCCTACTGTGGGGTATGTGACGTGTGGATGTCAACGACACACCTTCTTCCCGAGAAAAATTACACCTCCTTTGTTAGGGCAGCAACGGCGCATCAGCTCTTTTTAATCTTTTTGTTACTCTGTCTTCCCCTCTCCCCCGCTCAACCCCTGCCGTAATGTTTTCGGCCTCAAAACAAACATAGTACTGCGTTGCTTTTGGGGCTTGATGAAAAACCGAGTGCTGGTTTACAGAGGTTGGCCCGCCCAGCAAATGGGCTGCTGGTCCACCACGACGGACTGGGAGGCTAAAAATACAAGTTGTATGGTGCAGAGGCAAGTAAAAAACGCTATCGAGAGCCATCCACTGAAAAAAAATCGCTCCTGATGTGCTTCTTTAGTCGTGCCGCCGGCCCCCTCTTTAATCCAGTTCACTCGGGGATCTGGTATCATTTTTTCCAGAGGGCGAACAAGTATCAGCTAAGCCTAGGTTTTGTATTTTAACTTATTTTTTGAGGTCCATACCGGCCTATGGGCTTTTTCTTAAAGATCGGCAGCCCAATGTATTTTTTTAATAAAACGCAGGTCTCTGTTCTATTTATCTATATATAAGAATAATAATGCTGTGTCCAATTTATGTTTTCCCTTCTAACCACATTATATATATATTTATATTTATATTTATATTATTACTATTATCATATATTTTATAGAGACTTATATATACATTATAAAAACATCCCACGTGTTATTAACTTATAAAAGTAAATGTTTAACAGAAGTTGGCAAGGAAAATCCTGGTTGTTTTTGACTCACGAGCAAGGAAAATCATGGTGATTATGCATAAAAGCTTGCGAAGATTTTAAGGACCAATTTAATAATAACGCGCTCATTTTTATTTTGAGCAATAACTCGCTAATTTGTTAATTATATATATATAATGTGTCTCTGCGGTTTATTTTTTTGATATTAATTGCTCCTTCTAACATAACATTATATATATAACGAGCCCAGCTAATTCATGTATTTCAAGGAAGTGCAAATGGGCTGGGATTTCTTAGAAAATATAAATGGGCCTGATTGATGCAAAATTATTTGTTCACCCAGCCCAGCAAATGGACTGTACATTCTAGAAAACATGGGTTAAATATATGCCACATTTTTGCAAGCTGGCATGTGGGCCAATAGGTCGAAGCCTACGCAGGGCATTGTCAACTTGGTCAACAAATGATTATGACATCCACAGCCATTAGATTTATATCCAACGGCCGGCATCCACCTTTAATCTCTCGTCTTCTTCCTCTAGCGTAGCCGGGACCGCCTGGTCCGGCCTCGGGCGGCTAGCGGCTCTGCTTAGCACACATCGCTGTGAAGCGCTACCCCACCGCCGGCCAGGCTATCCCTCCACCCCTCCACACCTCCTTTTATTCTCCACCAACTGCAGCCCCACGCCGCACCAGAACCAGTTATAACCCTTCTCCTCCTCTCAATCGGCGACTCCACTGCCGTCTCTTCCCATCTCCGAGTCGTTCCCGTCCGGGGCCTCGCCGTCGTCCACCGCCTCGCTGCGCTCTATGCGGCGTGGTCAACAAACGAGAGTCATCGGAAGAGGACTGTGCGTGGAGAGCCTGACGGCTGGGACCCACGAGGTCCATGGTTGCATGCAAGGAAAGTTCCGCCTTATTAAGCTGAAAAAACTGTTTCCTCCACGGACAATGGGACCCACGGTTGTATCTTCGCACGGAAGGAAGTGCCTCCTTGTTTTGCGAAAAAATATTCATCCGTTGGACAAATGGGACCCGTCAGATTTGGTGGCTGACTTGTGGGCCTACTAAGCGGACGTGTACGCAGGGATTTGTCAACTTAATCAACAAATGATTCTAGCAGCAGGACCGTTGGATGTTAATCCAATAGCCGTGCTCCTTCTTCAACCTTTGTTCTTGCTCCTATCTCCCATGGGCGGCACCATGGCTGTCTTTGCCAAGACCGAACCAGTCAAGTTTCCCACTCCTCTCCATCTGCGACTCCACTGCCCCGTCTTCCCCATCTCCGGGTCGTTCCAGTCTGGGGTCTCGCCGTCGTCCACCGGCCTTGGTGCGCTCGGCATGGTATGGTCAACGTGGTCAACAACCGAGAGTCATCGGAAGATGACTGTTCGTGAGAGGCTGACAGTGGGGACGCACCACGCCCATGGACGCATGCATGCAACGGAGCACGGCGTGGTCAACGTGGTCAAGGAACGACTTCCATCGGAAGTGTACTTTAGTGGAGAGGCTGACAGCTGGGTCCACGGCCGCAGCAAGGAAGTGCCTCCTTATTACTCGGAAAATAATGATTCCTCCACCTAACAGCAGGGACCCACTTTGGGCCGGGCCACGATTTTGCAAAAAACGTTTCCCACATTGCTGGGACCCACCTGATGGGCCACCATATTTCACGAAAATGACATTCCCCCGCTGTCAGCTCGGACCCACCGGAAGTTCCTCCTTATTAAGTAGAAAAAATGAATACTCCCCCTGGTAGCTGGGACCCACCTTGGTAGGAGGCTGACTTGTGGGCCTACTAAGTTGACGGGGACGGATGGTTTTGTCAAATTAATCAATATGAACGATTCTAGCTCCAGTGACCGTACGATGTCCATCCAACGGCCGTAGTGCTTCTTCAACCTCTGGTCTTTTTGCTCCAGCCACCCAAAGTAGCGCCGGTCGAGCCGCGTGCTCCTGCCTCCCGTGGCCGGCTGTGATGCCGCGGAGGCCTCACCGCCCCCTACTACTCCCGCCGCTAGCCAGGCCATCCCTCTACTCACCCACACCCCCTGTTATTCTGCGGCGACGGCAGCCTCACACCGCAGCCGAACGAGTGAATCCTCATGCTCCTCTACGCGTGTGCATCCACTGCCGTGTCTTCCCCGGCTCTGCGTCATCCCCTTCCTAGGCCTCGCCGTCGTCCACCGGCCTGGTGCTCTCGGCGCGGCGTGGTCAACGTGGTCAAGGAACGAATTCCATCGGAATAGTACTATACGTGGAGAGGCTGACAGCTGGGCCCACGGCGGTCGCAAGGAAGTGCCTCCTTATTACACACAAAATAATTATTCCTCCACCAGACAGCAGGGACCCACCGGACGGGCCACCTTATTTCATGAAAAAAAACGTTTCCTCCCAGACTGATGGGACCCACCAGCTACATCTTCGCACGCAAGGAAGCGCGTCCAAAAACGATTTGCCCCCTGACTGCTGGGACCCACCAGCTACATCTTCGCACGCAAGGAAGTGCGTCCGGGCAAAAAATGAAAAAATGATTCGCCCCCCTGACTGCTGGGACCCACCATCTACATCTTCGCACACAAGGAAGTGCCTGACAGTCGAGACCCACCTGGTCGAAGCGTACGTAGCATTGTCATTCTGGTCGCAAATGTGTATGTACATACTGGTGGATGTAGAGGCGTGCACGTGTCATACTAAAGGTGCGCACATAGCATGTACACGTACGTACATCGGCCAGTGTGGAAGAAAGAAAATACAGCCACGTACGTACATATGGGCGGGGTCTCGAACGCCTACTCGCGCATACGTATGGTCAGGGCTCGTGTACATGGCTGGGTCGGAACGAAGAAACTATGTCGTCGTCATGTTCATGGGGAGGCAACGGAATGCGTCGTGTGCATCAGGAGGCAACGGAATGCGTCGTGTTCATCGGGAGGCAACGGAATGCGTCGTGTTCATCGGGAGGCAACGGAACACGTGGGAGCCAACCGGCTTGGACGGAACAGGCGATGGAAACGAGGCCTGGCGTACCGCAGAACGGAGGAAACGTCCTTGTGTTCGACCGGCCATGTTTGAAATAGGATCCTGTTCATCGGGAGGGGTCTGGCGTACCGCAAAACACAGGAAACGGACTTGTGTTGGACCTCCTATGATCGAAATGGGGTCATGTTGATTGGGAGAGGTGTGGCGTACCGCAAAACGGAGGAAATGGACTTGTGTTGGAGCGCTACGATCGAAACGGGGGTCCTGTTCATCGGGAGGGGTGTGGCGTAACGCAAAATGGGACTCCACGGGATACTGTTCATCTCCACTGTCAACCTCCTCCAGCCTCCACGGGCTACTGTTCATCCACCGTCGACCTCCTCCAGCCTCCACCTGCGATTGTTCATCCACGGGCTTCTGTTCATCCAGCCTCCACCGCGCGCTACTCCACCGGCTATTGTTCAACCACCCCTCTCCATGGGCTCCTGTTCAACCACCCCTCCACGGGCTAGTGTTCATCCACCCCTCCACCGCCTACTATTCATCCAGCCCTCCACGGGGTCGTCCTGTTCATCCAGCCCTCCACGGGGTCCTGTTCATCCAGCCCCCACCAGCTCGATCGATCGGGGTCCTGTTCATCCAGAGGCAACACCACGGGGTCCTGTTCATCCACCCCCACCGCTCACTGTTCATCCAAACCCCCCCGCAACGCTCACTGTTCATCCATAGGCAGCATTGATCGGCTTCAGTTAGCAGCAGTAGAGAAGGAATCACTCGATCGGGTTCAGTTAACAGTCATCGATCCATCGCTCGGGTTCTGTAACGCGTAGCCTGCAGTGCAATCACTCGGGTTCAGTCAGAGCCCAACGCCTCGCTCGGGTTTAGTTAGATCCCAACGCCTCGCACACGCGCATACGTGTACGAGAGAAACGCGCATCGCTCGGCCCCCGACCACCCACCGTAACCGGGAACTCGCCGAAATTTTCCTCGCCCTCGATTCTACCATGGTTTTTTCCATCATGGACGGCCCAAATAATGCCATGCAGCTGCGTCTCCGGCCCGCTCAGGACGAAAATCCCATTTTCTGTCATGATTTTTTGTCATAGAAGTAGGAGCCCACCACATCTATGATGATACCGGGTTTTGTTACAATTATCGTCATAGAAGTGTCATAAGTATGACTGAAAAAAATTGTTCGGCCCAAAATGTCACGGTGTGTCTTTTTTTTGTAGTGGGTAAACAAATTATTGTTGGGCAATTGATAGAACTTCAAATAATTATGACTGTACCCAGGCAATGATCATTACATAGGCATCACGTCTAATATTAGTAGACCGACTCCTGCCTGCATCTACTACTATTACTCCACACATCGACCGCTATCCAGCATGCATCTAATGTATTAGGTTCATGGAAAAACAGAGTAATGCAATAAGAACGATGACATGATGTAGACAAGATCCGTTTATCTATATGGAGGTAGATATAGATCTTGTCTTTTTATCCTTAGTAGCAACGGTACATACCTGTCGGTTCCCTTTCTGTCACTGGGATCAAGCACCGTAAGATCAAACCCACTATCGGGCACCTCTTCCCATTGCAAGATAAGTAGATCAAGTTGGCCAAACAAAACCCAAATATCAGAGAAGAAACACGAGGCTATAAGATATCATGCATATAAGAGATCAAAGAAACTCAAATAACTTTCATGGATATAAAAATATATAACTGATCATAAACTCGAAGTTCATCAAATCCCAACAAACACACCGCAAAAAGAGTTACATCATATGGATCTCCAAGAGACCATTGTATTGAGAATTCAGCGAGTGAGAGAAAGCCATCTAGCTACTAACTACGGACCCGAAGGTCTACAAAGAACTACTCATGCATCACCGGAGAGGCACCAATAGAAGTGGTGAACCCCTCTGTGATGGTTTCTAGATTTGATCTGGTGGTTCTGGACTCTGCGGCAGCTGGATGAATATTTCGTCGATTCCCCTAGGGTTTCTGGAATATTGGGGTATTTATAGAGCAAAGAGGCGGTCCAGGGGGCACCCGAGGTGGGCACAACCCACTAGGGCGCACCTAGGCCTCCTGGCGCGCCCTGGTGGTTTGTCCCCTCCTCTGGACTCCCCCAGGTGCAACCAGTGCCCATCTTCTTCCTTCTGGCCCATAAAAAATCTTCGTAAAGTTTCGGGGCATTTGGACTCCGTTTGATATTGATTTCCTGCGATGTAAAAAACATGCAGAAAACAGCAACTAACACTGGGCACTATGTCAATAGGTTAGTCCCAAAAAATGATATAAAATGATTATAAAACATCCAAGATTGATAATAAAACAGCATGGAACAATAAACAATTATAGATACGTTGGAGACGTATCAGATCGCATGTTAGAGAATCACAAAAAAGGGTTGTACCCCAATTGCGAAGATGGCAACACAAAGCTCGGTACCACACTGGAATTGCTGCAGTGGAAGGCAGAGAATGGTGTACCTGACAAAGGATTTGAGAAGCTACTGAAAATATTGAAGAAGAAGCTTCGAAAGGATAATGAATTGCCCGACGAGACGTTCACAAAGAAAGAAGGTTGTATGCCCTCTAGGATTGGAGGTGCAGAAGATACATGCATGCCCTAATGATCGCATCCTCTGTCATGTGCGTCATTTAGGATTTGAATGCATGCCGGTATGCGGTGCATTGCGATATAAGATCGAGCAGAGATGACCTGGTGATGTTGATGGCGAGCGCCCTAGGAAGAGGGTTCCTGCCAAGGTGATGTGATATGGTCCTATAATACCACAGTTGAAACGTCTGTTGAGAAACAAAGAGCATGCCAAGTTGATGCGATGGCACAGAGAGGACCATAAGAAAGACGGGAAGTTGAGAGCACCCGCTGACGGGTCGCAGTGGAGAAAAACCGAGAGAAAGTACTGGGAGGACTTTGCAGGTGAGGCAAGGAACGTATGGTTTGGTTTAAGTGTGGATGGCATTAATACTTTTGGGGAGCAGAGCAGCAATCACAGCACCTGGCCCGTGACTCTATGTATCTATAACCTTCCTCCTTGGCTGTGCATGAAGCGAAAGTTAATTATGATGCCAGTTCTCATCCAAGGCCCTAAGCAACCCGGCAACAACATTGATGTGTACCTAAGGCCATTAGTTGAAGAACTTTTACAGCCGTGGAATGGAAACGGTGTACGTGTGTGGGATGAGCACAAACAGTAGGAATTTGACCTACATGCGTTGCCGTTTGTAACCATCAATGATTGACCTGCTCTCAGTAACCTTTCAGGACAGACAAACAAGGATACCACGCATGCACGCACTGCTTAGATGACACCGAAAGTATATACCTGGACAATTCAGGAAGAATGTGTACCTGGGGCATCATCGATTTCTTCCGACCAACCATCAATGTCAAAAGAAAGGCAAGCATTTCAAAGGCGAGGCAGATCACCGGAAGAAGCCCGCCATCCGTACCAGTGATCACATACTTGCTATGATCAATGATTTAAAAGCAATTTTTGGAAAGGATCCCGGTGGACTGTCTGTTCCGAATGACGCTGAGAGACGCGCACCCATGTGGAAGAAGAAACCTATTTTTTGGGACCTACCCTACTGGAAAGACCTAGAGGTCCGCTCTTCAATCGACGTGATGCACGTGACAAAGAATGTTTGTGTGAACCTTCTAGGCTTCTTGGGCGTGTATGGGAAGACAAAAGATACACCGGAGGCACGGAGGACCAAAGCAACGTGTGCATCGAAAAGACGGCATGCCTCCAAACCAGTATGAAGGTCCTGCCAGCTACGCTCTTACCAAAGAAGAGAAGGAAATCTTCTTTGAATGCCTGCTAAGTATGAAGGTCCCGTCTGGCTTCTTGTCTAATATAAAGGGAACAACAAATATGCCAGAGAAAAAGTTCCAGAACCTAAAGTCTCATGACTGCCACGTGATTATGACGCAACTGCTTCCGGTTGCATTGAGGGGGCTTCTACCGGAAAACGTTCAATTAGCCATTGTGAAGCTATGTGCATTTCTCAATGCAATCTCTCAGAAGGTGATCGATCCAGAAATCCTACCAGGGTTAAGGAGTGAAGTGGCGCAATGTCTTGTTAGTTTCGAGCTGGTGTTCCCACCAACCTTCTTCAGTATCATGACGCACGTCCCAGTTTATCTAGTCGACGAGATTGTCGTTCTTGGCCCTGTATTTCTACACAATATGTTCCACTTTGAGAGGTTCACGGGAGTCCTAAAGAAATATGCATGTAACTGCGCTAGGCTAGAAGGAATCATCTCCATGGGCCATCAAACATAGGATGTCATTGGGTTTTGTGTTGACTTCATTCCTGACCTTAAGAAGATTGGTCTCCCTCAATCGCGGTATGAGGGGAGACTGACTGGAAAAGGCACGCTAGCAGGGGACTCAATAATAGGTAGGTACGGGCATTCTTGGTCTCAAGCACACTACAAAGTTCTACAAAATTCTACCTTGGTGACCCCGAATGTCGATGAACACAAGAACATTCTGCGCTCCAAACACGCGGAGCAGTGTGACGATTGGATTACATGTGAACACATCAGGACTTTCGGCAGTTGGTTGCAAACACGTCTCAGGGGTGACAACACTGTTTCTGATGAGCTGTACTCGTTGGCCAGGGGACCACCTTCGACTGCATTGACTTACAAAGGGTACGAGATAAATGGGAATACATTTTACACGATCGCCCAACATCAAAAGAGCACCAACCAAAACAGCGGTGTCCGCTTTGATGCAGCAACCAAGAGGGGAAAGGACACATATTATGGTTACATAGTGGACATGTGGGAACTTGACTATGGACATGATTTGAAGGCCCCTTTGTTTCAGTGCAAATGGGTCAATCTGTCAGGAGGCGGGGTATAGGTAGACCCATAGTACGGCATGACAACAGTGGATCCGAACAATCTTGGGTACACAGACGAACCATTTGAGGGAGTCCTGGATAAGGGGGTACCCGGATAGCCAGACTATATACTTTGGCCGGACTATTGGACCGTGAAGATACAAGACTCAAGACTTCGAACTGTGTCCGGATGGGACTCTCCTTTGCATGGAAGACAAGCTTGGTGATCCGGATGTTAGATCTCCTTCTTTGTAACCGACTCTGTATAACCCTAGCCTCCTCTGTGTCTATATAAATCGGAGGGTTTAGTCCGTAGGACAACAACAATCGTAATCACGGGCTAGCTTCTAGGGTTTAGCTTTGCGATCTCGTGGTAGATCAACTGTTGTAATACTCATATCATCAAGATCAATCAAGCACGAAGTAGGGTATTACCTCCATCGAGAGGGCCCGAACCTGGGTAAAACATCGTGTCCCCTGCCTCCTGTTACCATTAGCCTTAGACGCATAGTTCGGGACCCCCTACCCGAGATCCGCCGGTTTTGACACCGACATTGGTGCTTTCATTGAGAATTCCTCTGTGTATTCGCGGCAAGGCTCGACGGCTCCTTCAATCATCAACAACAACGCGGTCCAGGGTGAGACTTTCCTCCCCGGACAGATCTTCGTGTTCGACGGCTTCACACTGCGGGCCAATTCGCTTGGCCATCTGGAGCAAATCGACAGCTACGCCCCTGGCCATCAGGTCAGGTTCGGAAACTTGAACTACACGGCCGACATCCACGGAGACTTGATGTTCGACGGATTCAGGCCTACGCCAGGAGCGCCGAACAGTCACCACGAGCACGGCTTAGACCTGCTGTCAAACAATACTCGGGATATCACACCTGCAAGAGCTCCGAACCTAAATCCGGGGCAGATCGCGTCGTCCAAGGACAGGTGGATGGACCCCGCCCCGGAGGCCGCATACTCATCGGCAGTAGAGCCGAACACGGACTCCACCCCCAAGGAAGTGTGTGTCACCGGACCCCTGGACTTGTGTCCGGCTGTAGGTTCCAGACCGCGCGCCCCCGAGCCCGCCGAATCTGGTTGGGCTCCGGTAATGGAGTTCACCGCTGCGGATATCTTCCAGCACTCGCCCTTTGGCGACATGCTGAATTCATTAAAGTCTCTCTCTTTGTCAGGAGACTCTTGGCCGAACTATGTCCGGCTCGAGTGGGAAGCAGGCGACGAGGAAATTTGTTGCCCACCCACCACCCACTTCATTGCCACTGTCGATGATTTGACCGACGTGCTCGACTTCAACTCTGAATACATCGATGGTGTGGACGACGATGCAGGAGAAGAACAGGAACCACCGCCCACGGGGCACTGGACAGCCACCTCTTCGTATGATATATATGGTGGACACTCCCAAAGAAACCAATGGCGATGAGGCAATAGAGGATAACACCTCAAGGAAAAAATCAAAGCATGGGCGTCATCGGCGCCGCTCTAAACCCCGCCACAGCAGTACCGGCATAGGAGACGAAAACAATCCGGATGGTGCCGAAGATGAATACAATCTCGATCAGCCTGCCTTCGAGCAGGCCGGACAGGAAGACGGGCAGTTTAGCCCAGATGAATAGGCGACGAACGGATACTCGAAGGAGAACAACCACATGCCTCCCTCCGAAGACAAGGTGAGCCTCGGCGATGATGAATTCGGCGTGCCTGAGGATCCCGTAGAGCAGGTTCGCTTCCAGCGACGGCTTATGGCCCCTGCAAGAAGGCTGAAAAAGAAGCAGCAGCAGCTCCAAGCTGACCAAGATCTGCTCACAGACAGATGGACTAAGGTCCTGGCAGCCGAGGAATACGGACTCGGCCGCCCCACCAAAGGGTACCCAAAGCACAATTAGCTACCTCAACTTGAGAAGGAGGTCCTAAAGCCCAGACCCCGACGCCAATACATCGCGGTCCGGGGCAATATGCAAGAAACGCGAGGCAGCGTCCATAAACCACGACGCAACAGACATAAGCGTCACAAAAATAATGTTGACGCCCAAGACACGGCAGTCGGTGCCGGATGATGCGGCTCCCAGTCCGATCAGCGGAAAGAGAACAATACATGCCCATCCGCCCGGCAGCATACTCGACCAACCATGTCAAATCCATGGTACCCACGGAAGGGCAGCCAATCATACCAGTAAAGAATGTCGGATATTCAAAACAAAACGGCCGGTTGTGCGCCGGAAACAATAAAAAGGGGTTTCAAAGCTATGAAGACAACGAGGAGCCCAGACCATCAACCATTAGGAGGTAAAAGAAAAATCCTCCTCAAACCAGCAAGGGAACGAATGTGTACTCCTTGGGATGCTGACTCAACAATACAAGTCACCCCACAGTACAAAAATACGGCTGGTCATCTCCGATCACACAGACCGTCCAGCCAATTTCAACCATGGCAATTCAATTGCACTTACCAACGACCCAACAGTTGGTGGGTTCCACCTCACACGATCCCCTATTGGCATCAACAACAGCCCAAACTTGCTGCGCCAAGACAAAGTTCACCAGATAGGTATTGATCGCTCGAGGATCAAACCCACTAAAAACATCTTCTCAAAGATGTCGTTCTAGGTGTAAAGGCCAAGTTTTATAGGCCCACCACCCTAGAGGTTGTCTTCGGATCACCAAACAAACACCATACCGAAGAGTAAGTCTTCGGCATTGTCCCCTTATAGAGTAACTATTATATACTACCGGGACGAACCGCGTTGGCTCGACTCAACGCGGTACCACACCATGCCCACGTGACATAGTCACAATTATAGGCAAGGCCGGACTCCACCCCGACACTGGAAAGTATACCGTCGCTGAGGTAGCGAGTTGTGCCTTTCTATCGAACCTTGATTCGACAGCCAACCACCCGGACACCAACAAAGGAGTCCGAGCTACTTTACGGCAGGATAGCCCGGTTCGACCAGGCTCCGATCAAGCACCCGTGGTTCAACCACCCTATGACACGCAAATGCCTCTAAGCATTCTTTCTTTACAGGCTCACTTTTGCACAGAACAGGACTGGTGACATGGAATCAGCTCGGACGCACAAAGAGGGAATACACAAGTATTCCCCAGGAAGACAGTCCGGATACACTTCGGATCCGCACACAGCATCCTCCCGTCTGGTCGCAACAGGTTCCGCCAGTATACCTCCTTTCATAGCATAAACCATACTTATACGCATAGACGTGTCACTCATTACAACACGTAGAACTATATGACAATTACCGGCCGTCTTTCCTCATTGACGCCTTTTTCATCATAACGGCACTCGCACATAGTGTCATGCCCCACTATGCCAGGGGCTTCATTGTCCTCATAATATGGCAACAAAGTCCGGCCACCCTCTCGGTCGCTCGGCACCCCGAACTTATAGCACTATATGCATCAGCTCTGAATCATGTCTTGGGTCATTAGTTGGGTTTGCCCGGTTCCCATGTTTTGCTACCTTACGTTCCGCTCCATCGGCTAAGGTATCACTGGGCGAACTACTGCGATTGTGTCCCGGTTCTTCCGGACGAGCACCTCGATGAGATAGCCAAAACCGACGGTCATGATACGGCAAGAGCTGGTCAATGTTCGAGAGGTTGTAAAATCTTTAAGGAATTATTCTGCATAATGCCATAACAAATGCAGAAAAGCGATGGATCGGTCTTCCAATCGGTATTTATTAGAGCCCCTAATACGGTCTTCCGAACACGTGGGGCTGGGCCTACCATACTCGAATTCCTATGGCTAAGTGAGAGTGATAAAGCCCTATAGTCTAATTGCCTGGTTCGTTGTGATGAACACCTCCTTTAAGGACCCAAAAATGGGATAAAGAGTGTTCAGGTATGTCCCGAACACCCCCGTACTTTCTACGTGGGGGCAGAAGCCGACGATTGGCCAACTCTCAGGATTCATATATATCAAACGGCCGCAAGGAAGAAAAAACTTTCATATAACAGGCAATAAGTAATAACAGTGCCAGTATTCCGCATTACAAAGGACAGCATGACTGCCTTCAAGGAAATATAATGTCTTTGGTACATTGTTCCGCCACAAGGCGGGCTCCTTTCAGGACACCATCATAATATGATTCGGGCTTGCGGTGCTTGCGGTGGTCCCTCAGTCATCAGCTTTTCAACGTCAAGCTTTCCCCAGTGCACCTTCACACGGGCGAATGCCATACGTGCACCTTCTATACAGACCGACCGCTTAATGACTTCAAGCCGAGGGCAAGCACCAACAATCCGCTTCACGAGTCCGAAGTAACTGCTTGGAATTGGCTCAGCGGGCCACAACCGGACAACTAAGTCCTTCATGGCTAGTTCGGCTGCTCAGTGCGATTCGATCACCGCTTCACCGATCGACAAAGGGCACTGGATAATTCGGCGCCAAATACTGCTACCAGAAATGCTTTTCCACAGACTTCTTCTCCTCAGCACGGTAGAGTTGAGCAGCATCAGATATGTTGCGTGGCAGGTCCGCAAACGCCCCTGGAGAAACAAGAATTCAATTTGTCACTTTGAATTTCTCCTGCTACTATATATAAATCACTTTGAGTAAAAAAATACTTACCAGCCGCAATCTTCCTCGCCTCCTGAATATCCTTCAGAGCACCTCAGGCTTCCTCCCGAACATCATTTGCGGCTTGGAGAGCTTGGGAGAGTTCGGATTCTTTCCCTACTAGACTCTACTCCAAGGCCTCGCTTTTCTCCACGGCCTCCTGGAGCTCTCGTTCAGCTTCAATGGCCCCGGCCTCGTGCTTCTCGCGAAGAGCCTGCTCCGCGGCGGCCTTCTTGTCGGCTTCGGCCACAGCCTTTTTCAGCACCTCAATTTCGGCATTTGCCCCTAGAGCACACAATACAAATGATTTCATCAGGCACAACTACTCATTTGTGCTTAACTTATCAAAGGTTTCGACATACCTTGATTGTCCTCCAACTGCTTCTTCACTCGGCTAAGTTCTTCTTCGGCCCACTCTAGACTCTGCTTTAGTCCGGACACTTCCGCAGTATGAGAGGTGGTCGTCGCTACAGACCCCTGTTTTCAAACAAAGAGATATATGTCATTAACTGAGTCTCCTGCGAAGCGAAAATTTGATCCCCTGTCCGGTTCTCTCTTTCACCGGACAGTGCATCAGGGGCTACTGTTCATACTATGACAATCTTCAAAGGTTTCTAAAAACATACCTCAGAGCCTTTTATAAGGCTAATGCAGGATTCATTCAGTCCGCTCTCAGCGGACTGAATCTTTTCAATCACCGCACCAATAAGGGCGCAATGTTCATCGACGATGGACGCATTCTTTAGCGCTGTCGATAGGCCGCCCTGCAGCTCTACTTGGACAGATGTTGCCGGCGGAGCGGGCTTGCCTCCTTCTGTCAAGGGGGGCTGCCTGCCTGATCCTGGAACTTCAAAGGTCTCCAGGACCGTGTCCGACTGCGGGCCGAATCTAAAATCGCCCCCATCGTCGACATTCATGGGAACCGTTGCTCCTATGTATCCGGCCCAAGAGGTGTGCCCTCCCTGGCTGGGTCCTCCTGAGACGACACCTCGATGTCGCACCCAGGCTTCGGGGAAGGGGCCTCAGGAGGCGTCTCGCTCTCCAGGGCATCTGAGCTCAGCGAATCCTCCGATGAGGACTGTTCGGCGCGAGACCTCGCAGGGCTGCCCAAAGTATGGCGCAAGTTAAAATATTGCACCCTAGTAATCCTGGGCACTTAGGCGTGTTCGGATTTTGTGTACTCACAATTTTACCAGGGGCTAAGCCCTGGGATCCCGCTCCAGGCTGCTATTGGTAGCCGTGGTGGACGCCTCTGGAAGGGGATTCTTTCCCCTCTTCAGCGATTCAGCCTCCAAGGATGAGGAGGCCGTTCTTTTCTTTTCTCCCCCCGTGGAGGACTCGTCTTCTTCCTCCTCCTCTTCATCTTCGGAGGAAGGATGGGCATTGGAGTCTTCAGATTTTGTGTCGAAGCACCACGGCGACGGAGGCCGCTCCGGGTCTCCTTGGCCTCCTTGAAGGCCTCTTTCTTCGGCGCCTTGTAAGGCGCTCGGACCAGCATCTTCGTCAGAAGAGTTCTTGCCGGTTCCTCCGGCAGCGGGGCCGGACAATGTATCGGACCCACCTTCTTCATCCATTCCTGGGATAATTGCGGAAAGCATGATAAAGCGTCTCCCTCGGGATATGCCAGCTAAACATGGATAGACAGAATATAGCCATAACTTACCGGACTTGCGGAACGGGACAGTTGATACCCGCGATCCTTGGCGGAGCCCGACCACGGTTTGCCGGACTTGAAGAGCACCTTCCAGATATCCTTGTGTGAGGAGCCGTAGAGCTCCCATAGGGTCTGGTCCTTGGTCGGGTCGTATTCCCACAAATTACAGGCCCGGTGCTGGCAAGGGAGAACCAGGCGAACTAACATCACCTAGACTACATTGATGAGTTTGACATCCTTGTCTACCACGCCCTTGACGCGTGCTTGGAGCACCGACAGCTCATCGGATGAGGACCAGTTCAGGCCCTTCTTGGGCCAGGACGTGAGCCGCAGGGGGGCTCTGGATCTGAATTCGGGAGCAGCGGCCCACTTTTTACCACGTGGCTCAGTGATGTAGAACCATTGCTGCTGCCACTCCTTGACGGAAACATTGAAGGTGCCTGCCGGCCATGTGACCTTGGGCATCTTGTTCAGCATGGCGCCGCCGCACTCGGCGTGCTCACCGTTCACCACCTTGGGCTTCACATTGAAGATCTTCGGCCATAAGCCAAAGTGGGGCGAAATACGGAGAAAGGCCTCATACACGATGATAAACGTCGAGATGTTAAGGAAAGAATTAGGGGACAGATCATGAAAATCAATCCCGTAATAATACATGATGCCGCGAACAAATGGGTGAAGGGGAAACCCGAGCCTGCGGACAAAATGAGGAAGAAACACGACCATCTCGTGAGGCTCTGGGTTAGGGACAATTTTGCCGGCCGTCGGAAGACGGTGGCCGATTTTCTTGGCCAGGTACCCGGCCTCTCGAAGCTTTTTGATATCCTTCTCCTGGACGGTAGAGGCCATCCATTTGCCTCCTGCTCCGGATCCGGACATCTTCGGA
Organism: Aegilops bicornis; assembly: GCA_021605145.1. Classification (NCBI taxonomy): domain Eukaryota; kingdom Viridiplantae; phylum Streptophyta; class Magnoliopsida; order Poales; family Poaceae; genus Aegilops; species Aegilops bicornis. The sequence goes on from CM038675.1 coordinate 116,722,770, forward strand.
GAACCTCTTTTTGCTGGAGAAGAGGAACGCTTGGGCGCTAGGGCTCGAGCGAAGGGGAATGGATGAGCAGAAAGAAAAGGCGTGGGTAAAGAGAAAGAGTCCTTATCTCTTTATAGAGGCCATAAAAACTTTTGCGCCTCCCTACTTGCCTGATGGAACCCGCTCGTTCCCCACTCACCGCGATTGGCGGTACGGTTGGGCTACCTGCACCCGTATTGATGAAAGTCTCATGATAAGGGGAACATGATCTCTGCTTCGACAAGACGTGCCGAGGAAGCCGCCTCGCAATATGTGCGGTGGTTGGTTGTGGGAAAACGGTTCGAATAATGACTCAACCATGGTGTGATGTCACGATATCTAAAGTTGTCAACAGATTATATTTGTGGAATATCGTTCTCTCTACGGTGGTATGTGAAAATCGTCTTACAAAGCCGGACACGATCCTTGATCTACTTTGGAGTATTCGGAGATGGAAATCGCCTTGCAATTCCGAAGACAATCTGTGTGCCGGACTCATCGTCATTGAAGCCTGGTTCAGGGGCTACTGAGGGAGTCCTGGATAAGGGGCTTTCCGGACAGCCGGACTATATACTTTGGCCGGACTGTTGGACCGTGAAGATACAAGACTCAAGACTTCGTCCCGTGTCTGGATGGGACTCTCCTTTGCGTGGAAGACAAGCTTGGTGATCCGGATGTTAGATCTCCTTCTTTGTAACCGACTCTGTGTAACCCTAGCCTCCTCCGGTGTCTATATAAACTGGAGGGTTTAGTCCGTAGGTCAACCACAATCAGAATCATAGGCTAGCTTCTAGGGTTTAGCCTCTACGATCTCGTGGTAGATCAACTCTTGTAATACTCATATCATCAAGATCAATCAAGCAGGAAGTAGGGTATTACCTCCATCGAGAGGGCCCGAACCTGGGTAAAACAGCGTGTCCCCTGCCTCCTGTTACCATTAGCCTTAGACGCACAGTTCGGGACCCCCTACCCGAGATCCGCCGGTGTTGACATCGACACCATTCGTCCTAGCCAATAATGTAGCGCAGGTTTTCTATGTGAAGCACATGTCTACCAAACCGAGAAAAAGAAAAGATAAGGAAGCGAATACATCATACGATAACCCAAAACGTCACATACTTCTTTCAGGAAAAAGAGACATCGTGGGATTGGAGGGCAAGAAAGACATGTCTGAAGATTATGAAAAGTTTCATGAAATTCCTCCCTTCAAAGTCAAGGCTGACCCAAGCACCCTGTTAAACGATGAAGATTATCCATGGTTACGGTGTAGTAAGAAAAGGACACAAGCGAAGAAAAAGTGAAGACTTTCTCTCCACAACTATTATGATGATGCCTTTGATCTAGAATATCACTGTAGTTACATGTGAAGAAATGAAATGCCTTTTGTAACAGATGAGTTTCCGTCTGAAACCCTGATACTTCGAAAGAGATTGTCAGTTTTGTACACGAAGTGCATCCAGTTTTTGCCGTAACCCTCTCAACTTGTTAGCACATGCTATGTGGGTGAAATGATGATACCATGCCAACTTTCAACCTTTTCAGAGTTCGTTTGTAGTGCTTTTCAATTTCAGGGTCATTTAGCTTAAAAAACAGTAAATGTATGAAAAATACCAGATGAAGTCAGAAAGGGTTAAAAATTGATGATGTGGCTTTGAATGGTTCATTTTGAACACACGTGTAGTCTGAAGTTCAAATAAGTTCAAAAAAAATGAAATACCTTTGTAACAGATGAGTTTTCGTCGGAAACCCTGATACTTTGAAAGAGATTGTCCGTTTTGTACACGGAGTGCATCCAGTTTTTGCCAGAAGCCTCTCAACTTTTTATAACATGGTATGTGGGTGAAATGATGCTACCATGCTAACTTTCAACCTTTTCAGAGTTCATTGGTAGTGCTTTTCAATTTTAGGGTCATTTAGCTCAAAAAATCAGTAAATGCATGAAAAATATCAAATGAAGTCAGAAAGGGTTGAAAATTGATGATGTGGCTTTGAATGGTGCATTTTAAACACACAAAAAGTCTGGAGTTCAAATAAGTTCAAAAAAATGAAATCCCTTTGTAACAGATGAGTTTTCGTCTGAAACCCTGATACTTCGAAAGAGATTGTCCATTTTGTATACGAAGTGCATCTAGTTTTTGCCGTAACCCTCTCAACTTTTAGAACATGCTATGTGGGTGAAATGATGATAAATGCTATCTTTCAACCTCTTCAGAGTTCATTTGAAGTGCTTTTCAATTTCAGGTTAATTTAGCTCAAAGAATAAACTAATAGCAAAATGAATGAACTAGAATTTTTTTATGAAACTCTAATAGCAAGAAGAATGAACTAAAAGAATGAACCAGAAAACTTTAAGGAAACTCTAATAGCAAAAAGAATGAACTAGAAAACTTTAATGAAACTCTAATAGCAAAAGGAATCAACTAAAAAGCTTTTATAAACCTCTAGTATTTTTGAAACTAAAACTTTAATAGCAAACTAATATAACAAAATCTTTTTGTGATTGAAACAGACATTTCAAATAACCTAAAAATTACCAAATTGAATATAATGATAAAACGCAGTAATATTAAATAGCAAGAAAAAGAATCACTCAAAAATCTATTTTTATAGTAAAGTTATTCACAAACTAGTGATTCACACAAATTTCAAAAAGATTAAATTTAAACTATTCGAATTTGAAAACTAATGGCACTAACAGAAAGTTTATAATTTTTGTGACCTGAAAGCAAAAAGAATCATCGAAAAACAGTAAGTATTTAGGTGTGAGTAGAAACAAAATAAAATAAATAAAGCAAAAAACAAAAAAACTGGAATTTTTTTTTAAATGCCACCTACTAGGCCACCACGGCCTGAATACGACTAGAAACCCAACAAGCTTGTTGGGCCAGGATTCAGGTCCGCAGCAGGTCCAACAGGCCCATAGGAAAAGGAGTGACAAATTAGGCCCGAAAGCCTGCAGTTGAGAGGAGCTCAAGAGGGTGGGCACAGCAGTGCTTATAAATAACTCTCGAGCTCTCTCAGGTAACAAGGTGAGACTAAACATCCCACCGCACCGCGCCAGCACAAGGCCTTTGGTCCCGGTTGGAGGCACCAACCGGAACGAAAGGGGTGCATTGATACCAGTTCAAATTTGGTAGCCGGATGCGCTATTTAAAATATTAGAAAAACTTAGCACGTTGACACTTCTATGCTATCACAAAATTCAAAATGTAAATTAGATATAAAAATGACAAATCCGACAGTGAATAGCATATAATATAAGTTTGGCTGAGAATTTGCATTACCTCTATTGATTACAAATTTCTCATTTTTTGTATCTCAAGCAATGCCTTAAATTTTCATTTTAATTTTTTCGACAACGTATATTGATAATGCCGATGTACTAAATATTTTTTTCCAGATTTTCCTAACATTTTAATTTTTTTAAGCAACCCTAACATTAAATGGTGCAATGGAAGTTGGGTGCATTAGTGCAGCAGGTATCCCGCGGGCCGGTGCTAACATATCGGACCGCTAGTGCAAAACAAGATATGAGCCTATTTAGTGAAAACACTCGTATTTTTATTTTATTCATCACACCAACAAAAAATGTGAGGAAAACTTTCGATCTATCCATCAACTATCAAGGTAGTACAAAGAACACAAGAAGTACGAAAATTCATCCAGGCCAGGTCCATAAACCACCTAGCGACATTTTGCAAGCCTTTGGGCAAGCCAAAGGCACGCCGCAATCATCAACCCTCCCTCATCATAGCCGGGCAAACCTTGTTGTAGTAGATAGTCAGGAAGTCGTCGTGCTAAGGCCCCATAGGACTAGCGCACCAGAACAACAACCAGCGCTGATGAAGAAAACGTAGATCGGAAGGATCCAACCTGTGGACACATTAACACAGACGAACAGAGACCGGATCCAGGCGGATCCACTGAAGACTAGCGCCGATCGAATCCCATGAGATCCGCCGAAGACAAACCATAACACGCTGTCGGGTGATGCTAGAAACATCATTAGAACGGGGGCTAGGAGGGAAGAACCTTATTCCATCTACAGAGAGCAGCCGCCACCTCGCATCTCTGAGCAGGACACAACCCCTAACAAAATTAAAAAAACATTAGAAAATGAAGTTCTCCCTGTTGGGGAACGTAGCAGAATTTTAAAATTTTCTACGCATCACCAAGATCTATCTATGGAGTTATCTAGCAACGAGGGGAAAAGGAGTGCATCTACATACCTTTGTAGATCGCGAGCGGAAGCGTTCAAGAGAACGGGGTTGATGGAGTCGTACTCCCCGTGATCCAAATCACCGATGACCGAGCGCCGAACGGACGGCACCTCCGCGTTCAACACACGTATGGTTGGGAAGACGTCTCCTCCTTCTTGATCCAGCAAGGGGGAAGGAGAGGTTGATGGAGATCCAAAGAAGACGACGGCGTTTTGGTGGATGCAGCAGCGATCTCGGCAGGGCTTCGCCAAGCTTCTGCGAGAGGGAGAGGTGGTGCGTGGGGAGAGGGAGGCGCCAAGGACTTTGGTGCGGCTGCCCTCCCTCCCCCCCTCTTTATATAGGGCCCCTAGTGGGGGCGCCGGCCCTAGGAGATCCAATCTCCAAGGGGGGCGGCGGCCAAGGGGGGTGGCTTGCCCCCCAAGCCATGTGAGGCGATCCCCACCCCTAGGGTTTCCAACCCTAGGCGCGAGGCCCAGAGGCGCACCAGCCCACCGAGGCTGGTTCCTCCCACTTCAGCCCATGGGACCCTCTGGGATAGGTGGCCCCACCGATGGACCCCGGGACCCTTCGGTGGTCCCAGTAAAATACTGATGACCCGAAACTTTCCCGATGGTCAAACTGGACTTCCTATATATAATTCTTCACCTCCGGACCATTCCGAACTCCTCGTGACGTTCGATCTCATCCGGACTCAAAAAAACTTTCGGGTTACTGCATACTTATATCTCTACAACCCTAAGCGTCACCGAACCTTAAGTGTGTAGACCCTCACGGGTCGGAGACATCTGGAACATGACCGAGACGACTCTCCGGTCAATAACCAACAGCGGGATCTGGATACCCATGTTGGCTCCCACATGCTCCTCGATGATCTCATCGGATGAACCACGATGTGGAGGATTCAATCAATCTCGTATACAATTCCCTTTGTCAATCGGTACGTTACTTGCCCGAGATTCGATCGTTGGTATCCCAATACCTCGTTCAATCTTGTTACCGGCAAGTCACTTTACTAAATCGTAATGCATGATCCCGTGACCGGACACTTGGTCACATTGAGCTCATTATGATGATGCATTACCGAGTGGGCCCAGAGATACCTCTCCGTCATACGGAGTGACAAATCCAGTCTCGATTCATGCCAACCCAACGAGACACTTTCGGAGATACCCGTAGTGCACCTTTATAGTCACCCAGTTACGTTGTGACGTTTGGCACACCCAAAGCACTCCTACGGTATCCGGGAGTTGCACAATCTCATGGTCTAAGGAAATGATACTTGACATTTGGAAAAGCTCTAGCTAACGAACTACACGATCTTGTGCTATGCTTAGGATTGGGTCTTGTCCATCACATCATTCTCCTAATGATGTGATCCCGTTATCAATGACATCCAATGTCCATAGTCAAGAAACCATGACTATCTGTTGATCAACGAGCTAGTCAACTAGAGGCTCACTAGGGACACGTTATGGTCTATTTATTCACACATGTATTATGATTTCCGGATAACACAATTATAGCATGAATAATAGACAATTATCATGAACGAAGAAATATAATAATAACCATTTTATTATTGCATCTAGGGCATATTTCCAACAGTCTCCCACTTGCACTAGAGTCTCTAATCTAGTTACATTGTGATGAATCGAACGCCCATAGAGTTCTGGTGTTGATTATGTTTTGCTCTAGGGAGAGGTTTAGTCAGCGGATCTGCTACATTCAGGTCTCTATGTACTTTACAAATATCTATGTCTCCATCTTGAACATTTTCAAGAATGGAGTTGAAGCGACGCTTGATGTGCCTGGTCTTCTTGTGAAACCTGGGCTCCTTGGCAAGGGCAATAGCTCCAGTGTTGTCACAGAAGAGAGTGACCGGCCCCGACGCATTGGATATGACTCCTAGGCTGCCAGATTGCTTCATGTGCTGCCTCCGAGGCTGCCATGTACTCCGCTTCACATGTAGATCCCGCCACGTTGCTTTTCTTGCAACTGCACCAGCTTAGTGCCCCACCATTCAAAATAAACACGTATCCGGTTTGTGACTTAGAGTCATCCAGATCTGTGTCGAAGCTAGCACCGACGTAACCCTTTACGACGAGCTCTTAAATGAGAAACATGTCCTTAGTCCTTTTCAGGTACTTCAGGATATTCTTGACCGCTGTCCAGTGTTCCATGCCAGGATTACTTTGGTACCTTCCTACCAAACTTACGGCAAGGTTTACATCAGGTCTGGTACACAGCATGGCATACATAATAGACCCGATGGTTGAGGCATAGGGGACGACACTCATCTTTTCTCTATCTTCTGCCTGGTCGGGCATTGAGCCGTGCTCAATCGCACACCTTGCAATACAGGCAAGAACCCCTTCTTGGACTGATCCATATTGAACTTCTTCAATATCTTGTCAAGGCATGTACTTTGTGAAAGACCAATGAGGCGTCTCGATCTATCTCTATAGATCTTGATGCCTAATATATAAGCAACTTCTCCAAGGTCCTTCATTGAAAAACACTTGTTCAAGTAGGCCTTTATGCTTTCCAAGAATTCTATATCATTTCCCATCAACAGTATGTCATCCACATATAATATGAGAAATGCTACAGAGCTCCCACTCACTTGCTTGTAAACACAGCCTTCTCCATAAGTCTGTGTAAACCCAAACGCTTTGATCATCTCATCAAATCGAATGTTCCAACTCCGAGATTCTTGCACCAGCCCATAGATTGAGCGTTGGAGCTTGCACACCTTGTTAGCATTCTTAGGATCGACAAAACCTTCTGGCTGCATCATATACAGTTCTTACTTAAGAAAGCCGTTAAGGAATGCCGTTTTGAAGTCCATTTGCCATATCTCATAATCATAGAATGCGGCAATCACTAACATGATTCGGACGGGCTTCAGCTTCGCTACGGGTGAGAAAGTCTCATCGTAGTCAACCCCTTGAACTTGTCGATAACCCTTAGCGACAAGTCGAGCCTTATAGATGGTCACATTACCATCCGCGTCTGTCTTCTTGTTAAAGATCCATTTATTTTCTATGGCTCGCCGATCATCGGGCAAGTCATTCAAAGTCCATACTTCATTTTCTTACATGGATCCTATCTCGGATTTCATGGCTTCTAGCCATTTGTCGGAATTTGGGACCGCCATCGCTTCTTCATAGTTCGAAGGTTCACCATTGTCTAACAACATGATCTCCAAGACAGGGTTGCCGTACCACTCTGGTGCGGAACGTGTCCTTGTGGACCTACGAAGTTCAGTAGGAGCTTGATCCGAAGTACCTTGATCATCATCATTAACATCCTCTCAAGTCGGTGCAGGCACCACAAGAACATCTTCCTGAGCTGCGCTACTTCCTGTTTCAAGAGGTAGTACTTCATCAAGCTCTACTTTCCTCCCACTTACTTCTTTCGAGAGAAACTCTTTCTCCAGAAAGGATCCGTTCTTAGCAACAAAGATCTTGCCTTCGGACCTGAGGTAGAAGGTATACCCAATGGTTTCCTTAGGGTATCCTATGAAGACGCATTTTTCCGACTTGGGTTTGAGCTTTTCAGGTTGAAGTTTCTTGACATAAGCATCGCATCCCCAAACTTTTAGAAACGACAGCTTAGGTTTCTTCCCAAACCATAATTCATACGGTGTCGTCTCAACGGATTTCGACGGAGCCCTATTTAAAGTGAATGCGGGTGTCTCTAAAGCATAGCCCCAAAATGAGAGCGGTAGATCGGTAAGAGACATCATAGACCGCACCATATCTAATAGAGTGCGATTACGACGTTCGGACACACCATTTCTCTGAGGTGTTCCTGGCGGCATGAGTTGTGAAACGATTCCACATTTCCTTAAGTGTGTGCCAAATTCCTGACTCAAATATTCCCCTCCACGATCTTATCGTAAGAACTTTATTTTCTTGTCACTTTGATTCTCAACCTCACTCTGAAATTCCTTGAACTTTTCAAAGGTCTCAGACTTGTGTTTCATTAAGTAGACATACCCATATCTACTCAAGTCATCAGTGAGAGTGAGAACATAACGATAGCCACCGCGAGCCTCAACACTCATTGGACCGCACACATCAGTATGTATGATTTCCAATAAGTTGGTTGCTCGCTCCATTGTTCCGGAGAATGGAGTCTTGGTCATCTTACCCATGAGGCAGGGTTCGCACGTGTCAAATGATTCGTAATCAAGAGACTCCAAAAGTCCATCTGCATGGAGCTTCTTCATGCGTTTGACACCTATGTGACCAAGACGGCAGTGCCACAAGTATGTGGGACTATCATTATCAACCTTACATCTTTTGGTATTCACACTATGAATATGTGTAACACTACGCTCGAGATTCATTAAGAATAAACCATTCACCGGTGAACATGACCATAAAACATATCTCTCATATAAATAGAACAACCATTATTCTCGGATTTAAATGAGTATCCATCTTGAATTAAACGAGATCCTGATACAATGTTCATGCTCAAAGCTGGCACTAAATAACAATTATTGAGGTTTAAAACTAATCCCGTAGGTAACTGTAGAGGCAGCGTCGGCCATCGATCACATCGACCTTGGAACCATTCCCGACGCGCGCCGTCACCTCGTCCTTCGCCAGCCTCCGCTTATTCCGCAGCTCCCGCTTTGAGTTACAAATATGAGCAACCGCACGGTATCAAATACCGTGAGCTACTACGAGTGCTGGTAAGGTACACATCAATAACATGTATATCACATATACCTTTGGTGTTGCCGGCCTTCTTGTCCGCTAAGTATTTGTGGCAGTTCCACTTCCAGTGACCACTTCCCTTGCAATAAAAGCACTCAGTCTTAGGTTTGGGTCCATTCTTTGGCTTCTTCCGGCAACTGGCTTACCGGGCGCGGCAACTCCCTTGCCGTCCTTCTTGAAGTTCTTCTTACCCTTGCCTTTCTTGAACTTAGTGGTTTTATTCACCATCAACACTTGATGTTCCTTTTTGATCTCTACCTCCGCCGATTTCAGCATTGAATATACCTCAGAATGGTCTTTTCCATCCCCGCATATTGAAGTTCATCACAAAGCTCTTGTAGCTTGGTGGAAGCGGCGAAGGATCCTGTCACATGATCGCGTCATCCGGAGATTAACTCCCGGTGAGTCAAGCGGTTGTGCAACCCAGACATTTTGAGTATGTGCTCACTGACAGAACTATTTTCCTCCATCTTACAACTGAAGAACTTGCTTGTCGGAGACTTCATATCTCTCGACCCGGGCATGAGCTTGGAAAACCATTTTCAGCTCTTCGAACATCACATATGCTCCGTGTTGCTCAAAACGCTTTTGGAGCCCCGGTTCTAAGCTGTAAAGCATGCCGCACTGAACGAGGGAGTAATCATCAGCACGAGACTGCCAAGCGTTCATAACGACTTGGTTCTCTGGGATGGGTGCTTCACCTAGCGGTGCTTCTAGGACTTAATCTTTCTTGGCGGCTATGAGGATGATCCTCAGGTTCCGGACCCAGTCCGTATAGTTGCTGCCATCATCTTTCAGCTTGGATTTCTCTAGGAACGGGTTGAAGTTGAGGGCAACATTAGTGTGGGCCATTTGATCTACAAGACATATTGTAAAATTTTAGACTAAGTTCATGATAATTAAGTTCATCTAATCAAATTATTCAATGAACTCCCACTCAGACAGACATCCCTCTAGTCATCTAAGTGAAACATGATCCGAGTCAACTAGGCCGTATCCGATCATCACGTGAGACGGACTAGTCAACATCGGTGAACATCTTCATGTTGATCGTATCTTCTATACGACTCATGCTCGACCTTTCGGTCTTCCGTGTTCCGAGGCCATGTCTGTACATGCTAGGCTCGTTAAGTCAACCTAAGTGTATTGCGTGTGTAAATCTGGCTTACACCCGTTGTATTCGAACGTTAGAATCTATCACACCCGATCATCACGTGGTGCTTGAAACAACGAACCTTCGCATAGCGGTGCACAATTAGGGGAACACTTTCTTGAAATTATTGCAAGGGATCATCTTATTTAAGCTACCGTCGTTCTAAGCAAATAAGATGTAAAACATGATAAACATCACATGCAATCAAATAGTGACATGATATGGCCAATATCATATTGCTCCTTTGATCTCCATCCTCGGGGCGCCATGATCATCTTCGTCACCGGCATGACACCATGATCTCCATCGTCATGATCTCCATCATCGTGTCTTCGTGAAGTTGTCACGCCAATGATTACTTCTACTTCTATGGCTAACGTGTTTAGCAATAAAGTAAAGTAATTTACATGGCGTTACTCAATGACACGCAGGTCATACAAAAAATAAAGACAACTCCTATGGCTCCTGCCGGTTGTCATACTCATCGACATGCAAGTCGTGATTCCTATTACAAGAACATGGTCAATCACATACATCACATATATCATTCATCACATCTTTTGGCCATATCACATCACAAGGCACATGCTGCAAAAACAAGTTAGACGTCCTCTAATTGTGGTTGCATGTTTTTACGTGGCTTCTATAGGTTTCTAGCAAGAACGTTTCTTACCTACGTAAAACCACAACGTGATATGCCAATTTCTATTTACCCTTCATAAGGACCCTTTTCATCGAATCCGCTCCAACTAAAGTGGGAGAGACAGACACCCGCTAGCCACCTTATGCAACTAGTGCATGTCAGCCGGTGGAACCTGTCTCACGTAAGCGTACGTGTAAGGTCGGTCCGGGCCGCTTCATCCCACGATGCCGCCGAAGCAAGATAAGACTAGTAGTGGCAAGAAAATTGACAACATCTACGCCCACAACTGCTTTGTGTTCTACTCGTGCATAGTAACTACGCATCGACCTAGCTCGTGATGCCACTGTTGGGGAACGTAGCAGAATTTTAAAATATTCTACGCATCACCAAGATCTATCTATGGAGTTATCTAGCAACGAGGGGAAAAGGAGTGCATCTACATACCCTTGTAGATCGCGAGCGGAAGCGTTCAAGAGAACGGGGTTGATGGAGACGTACTCGTCGTGATCCAAATCACCGATGACCGAGCGCCAAACAGACGGCACCTCCGCGTTCAACACACGTACGGTTGGGAAGACGTATCCTCCTTCTTGATCCATCAAGGGTGAAGGAGAGGTTGATGGATATCCAGCAGCACGACGGCGTGGTGGTGGATGCAGCAGCGATCTCGACAGGGCTTCGCCAAGCTTCTGCGAGAGGGAGAGGTGGTGCGTCGGGAGAGGGAGGCGCCAACGACTTGGGTGTGGCTGCCCTCCCTCCCCCCCCCCCCCTCTTTATATAGGGCCCCTAGGGGGGCGCCGGCCCTAGGAGATCCAATCTCCAAGGGGGGCGGCGGCAAGGGGGGTGGCTTGCCCCCTAGCCGGTGGCGCCCCCCCTAGGGTTTCCAATCCTAGGCGCGGGGGCCCAAGGGGGCACACCAGCCCACCAGGCTGGTTCCCCTCCACTTCAGCCCATGGGGCCCTCTGGGATAGGTGGCCCCACCGGTGGACCCGGGACCCTTCCGGTGGTCCCGGTACAATACCGGTGACCCCCAAAACTTTCCCGATGGCCGAAACTGGACTTCCTATATATAATTCTTCACCTCCGGACCATTCCGGAACTCCTTGTGACGTCCGAGATCTCATCCGGGACTCCGAACAACTTTTGGGTTACTGCATACTTATATCTCTACAACCCTAGCGTCACCGAACCTTAAGTGTGTAGACCCTACGGGTTCGGGAGACATGCAGACATGACCGAGACGACTCTCCGGTCAATAACCAGCAGCGGGACCTGGATACCCATGTTGGCTCCCACATGCTCCTCGATGATCTCATCGGATGAACCACGATGTCGAGGATTCAATCAATCCCGTATACAATTCCCTTTGTCAATCGGTACGTTACTTGCCCGAGATTCGATCATCGGTATCCCAATACCTCGTTCAATCTCGTTACCGGCAAGTCACTTTATTCATACCGTAATGCATGATCCCGTGACTAGACACTTGGTCACATTGAGCTCATTATGATGATGCATTACCGAGTGGGACCAGAGATACCTCTCCGTCATACGGAGTGACAAATCCCAGTCTCGATTCGTACCAACTCAACAGACACTTTCAGAGATACCCATAGTGCACCTTTATAGTCACCCAGTTACGTTGTGACGTTTGGCACACCCAAAGCACTCCTACGGTATCCGAGAGTTGCACAATCTCATGGTCTAAGGAAATGATACTTGACATTTGGAAAAGCTCTAGCAAACGAACTACACGATCTTGTGATATGCTTAGGATTGGGTCTTGTCCATCACATCATGCTCCTAATGATGTGATCCCGTTATCAATGACATCCAAAGTCCATAGTCAGGAAACCATGACTATCTGTTGATCAACGAGCTAGTAAACTAGAGGCTCACTAGGGACACGTTATGGTCTATGTATTCAAACATGTATTACGATTTCCACATAACACAATTATAGCATGAATAATAGACAATTATCATGAACAAAGAAATATAATAATAACCATTTTATTATTGCCTCTAGGGCATATTTCCAACACTCCCGCCGCAAGGGTTAGGATCCACCGCACCTCCATGGCCCTAAGACCGCAAGAGACGAGGTAGACCAACGGCGGCACCGGCAGGAGGCACGAGAAACCCTAGCACACTGGGTGCAGGTACTAGCGGCCACCCTAGTACGGGATGCACGAGAAGATATGAGACCATGCTGATGTGGTTGGTAACTGGCAAGTATGTCATCACAACAATATTCATACAAGTATATTGTAGAAAATGGAACTTTTATTGGAGATTTTTTTAGAACACTATGCATGTAACTAGCAGAACGCCCGTGCGTTGCTACGGGCTATCCGCAATATCTGTAACATCCGGGTTCAACACAAAAACCCTATTCAATGACGCACCTTCCCTTTTTCTGTCGGAACCTCTCATTCTTGACCGATTTTCCAGTAGCGAGACATTTCTCGTTTTTCTCTCATTGGCGCCACCTCCTTTAAAAGCAGATGACAGCCAACTCATCTTCGCCATGCATTGCAGTAAGGATGAAATTTTCTTGTTTACGATATAATAGAGTGGGTTAAAAACTAACACATACTATTGACACAAAACAACAAATAACTACAGAGATCTTTCCTAGTCACCAATAAGCTCCACCTCCATCCCACATATGTGATAGAAGGGATAATTGTCGTTCTTCTCTTTTTCATATTTCCCTACGTCTTCTACTCCATGCCTCTTCGCCAATCCGTTTAATTGGCACCAACCAGCACCACGTCAACATTAATGTGTTCATCATCGATGCCTCATCTTCTTCTTTCTCATTCCTCGGCAACTTCAGTTCTCGTTCCTACTTATTTCCTAGAATACTCTTTCTTTCTTTTTTTCTCTTATTATTTGGAACACTCTTACTTTCTCCAACACCATGCACCACTTTGGCTTCAGTTCTTTTTCCTTCTTGTTTTTGGAACACTCTGCCAATTTACTATAGCATGAACCACCTAGCTAGTGTTGTGTCATGTTGTCCTCACCAGCGAACATTTCGGCCACCATCATCGAGTGGACATCCCGCGGAGCATAGACTTCATCCATCTTGGTGAATGCTAGGTCGCCCATGTCGCGGCGCATGGTGGCCGTTGTCCATGTTGGCAAGCGGTTCTCGGTGCTTTGCAATGTAACTGAGAGCCCATTGATTGTTTATGTCCAACCTCGACCGTTAGTGCTTGGTCTTCCTCAAGCACGCGACCGTTGACCTTGTTCTATGGCATCTATTATCCTCGCCCGCAAACATTTCGGCAACCATTAGTGTGTAGACGACGGTCATCATCCATCTTTACGAATGTTTGGTCGCTCATGTCATGAGGCGTGGTGGTTGTTATGTATGTTGGCAAACGCTGGCCAACCATGTCGTTGAGAGCCTGTTGGCAGTCACCAATGGCAGCGATAGCTTAGCTACTGGCCGTCCTTGCCCACAAACACTTTCAAACTGATTCGGCACGATTAACTGCCTGCCAAATTAATTAAGCACATCCAAATTTTTATGTACTTGTTTTTTTTCTTTTTTGCTAATTTTGGGAAATCAGCACCAAGCAAGGCATTGCTTATCCTTGTAGTTTCTCTAATTTTGTTGAAATAGTAAACATGGTTTTGAGGATCTTGTCTTACAATTTTAACATCATGTCGCCTAAACTTACACATCACATGTAAACCAGCTAGAGATTGAGAAGTAGTGCATTTTGGTCACCAAGAGCATTCTCATATTTGACCAAAGAAAATTTTCCAATCAAAAGCACGCCATTGCAGCTGGATGGCTGTGCCAATGCATGCGCTTAATTAACCCCACACGACGAGCAGCCAAGACACTTCGCAACTACATGTTTGTTGAACCCGTCGCTTCATCCGAAAGTACGCCAAAACTATGAAGCTATATTGGTTTACTACTTCCAACATAAATCAGTTTCAATTCACCTGCCGGGCAAAAGTTGCATCCTATGCGTAAGCACGATCGGGAGGATTGACAAAAATCCAGATAATTAGTGTACTGTGACTTGGAGTTGACTTGATGCAATCGCCGCTTCTTGATTCGCCTACTCCTTCTTTGGTCTCCTCTCAACACTAACACTCTACCAGATCCGTGTCCATGGAATCGGACCCTTCGCCATTACGGAGGCGGGGAGGTGGCATTGGGAGGCGCCGAGCAAGGTGGCCAGCAGCCGGGACGGTGGTGGCGGCAATGAGCCATCGAAAGGACGGCGGCATTACGCAGAACGGGAGTGGCGGCGGGCTGCGTGCGAGCAGAGGTTAGACCTTTTGCTCGGAAGTACCAAACGATGTGGGCGTTGCTTTTCTTTTGAGGGGTGCCCCATCATTGATTTGGTTTGGAGAGGATCGGAAAACGGGATCTGTTTCCTTTTTCGTGTGCGACGATATAATTGTGATTTACGAGGTGATTTCTTGTGCAGACTCCTCCATTAAGAGTAGAGATAGCCTTTGAGGTAATTGAAATCTATTACCATATAATTACCGTATTCGAAATTTTCTGAGTTATGGCCTTACCATACCTGGATTGATAGCCTTTAGGGTAATTTAAATAGCCTTTAGAGTTATGGTCTTACCATACCGGATTGATAGCCTTTAGAATATGATTACCATATTCGAAATTTTCTCGAGTTATGGCCTTACCATACACGGATTGATGAGATTTACGAGTTTATAGCCTTTCCATACGTGGATTAATTGTGATTGATTACCATAAATCGTTGAGTATTGCCGGCCGGACAGAGAAGAGGAAAACCGATGGAAGGGGGTGGTGGGAGGTGGGACAAAAAAACCAGACGAAAAATAACCGGTTGAAAATAAACCGGTTGAAAATGGTGGGACTATTCAACCAATTCATCCATTAGGAGTAGAGATTTACCTTCTAAGATAGTGTAGGCTGTATCAGTCAAGACAACAAATGACGTCCAAAGAGTGAGCCGTGGCCCAGACTTGAATTTTATTTTAGCATGTTTGGATTGTTGAACCGTTTTGCTTTGTTGCATTGTTGAATTATTGAATTGTGATGAATTTTGTGTTATATGATCGCATGGATGACATGAATTTGAGGGTTTAAATTTAAGGAAGGTGGCTGCCTCATGGGCCGTCCGACGCTGTCTGTGGACGCGTCCAGGCGTGCCTGCGGTGAGCGGTTTGCCAAGTGAGTTGTATTTTCATCCCCTCCGGCGCAAAGCTGGCCAAACGGGCCGGGCCAACCAGGCTACCCCGCGAGCACGCCGGCATGGCCCGCCATGGGCCAGGCACGACACAGACTAAACAGGATGTCACGCGCCATGCCTGGGCCTGGAGGCTGGGCACCCGGCTGGCACGGCAAGCCCGCTAGCACAACAGGCTGAAAAATATGCAACCGAGCGTGCTAAACAGGCCAACGTGCCAGCCCGTTTAGTAGCTAGGCCGTGCCTGGCCCAGGAGGCGCAGCACGCGGGCCGTGCCCAGCTCTTCTGCTCCGGCGTTTGGATTAAATAAAGCAAAAAAAAAAATGCGTTTCTTATCCCGTCGAGTGTTTCTTGTCCCCTCCGGCCTCTCACCCCGACCCCGGCGGCACCGGCGGCCGTAAGTTTCTTCCTCACCTCTTCCCTAGTTAATTTCTTCCCGATTTTCCGGATCCGCGACGTCGAAGGCTTCTTCCTCCCTCGGATTTCCGCTCAGTCCTCGGATTTCCCGTCACTCCTCGGATCTCTCTGCGACGGCGACGGGGTACGCCCGGACGACGCCGGCGAGATCAGCTTCTTCCACACGCGGACGGCCAGGCGCCTCCGCGTCCGCCTGCCGGAGCTCCGGCGCCACAGGATCGTCGGCTTCACCCAGGGACTGATCATTCTTCTAAACAAAAGCACCGCCACCGTCCGGGTGCTGCATCCCTTCACGCGGGTCGTGGTCGACCTCCCGTCCCTCGTCCCCGTGTTCCACGACGCGGTCAGGAACCGGAGCTCCGTGCTTGACATGAACGCCGCGGTCTGCAGCGCGTCCGCGACCTCCATTGCCGTGGTGGCCTGATTCCCGTGGACGCTGGTGGTGATCGGCGCCGAGGCTGGCCGCCCAACTTGGGTCCACCGAGGGCTCTTCCTTAAAAGCATCTTGCCCTTCCAAGGAAGGCTTTACGCGACGGTCACCATGGGTGGCTCAAGGAAGATCATGCTTGCTCATGTTCCAAATGATTTTGGTGATCCGGGGCTATGCGGCTACTTCCTCGTAGAGTCCAGTGGACAAGTGCTGCTTGCCGTCCACCATTTAACTGCACAACATTGTGGCGCGGAGCCCTTTCAGCAACATGCCTATAAGCTATTTGCGTTGGACATCGACCGCGGTGAGCTGATCCCAGTGAACTGCCTCGGTGGCCACGCGCTGTTCCTCAACAGGGATCGGTGCCTCTCTGTTTCGGCGAGGGACCTCCCATCTGTGAGCAGCAATTCCATTTACTTCTGTTTGCGCCGTGACCCTGTTGTGGTGCACTCCATAAGGACAGGTTTCTCTGAGCGGCTAGCAGTGTCATGCCAAATACATGACGGGAAGTATAGGATCCGACCCTCCGTGCGCCCTTTCACCATTGCTGACCATCTTCTAACCTACTGCCATCCTCATGAGTGGTAAGTCTCTTTTTCTCAATTTTTCTTCTTTGCATGTATCATGTGCGATACTACATTATGACTGTCTTCTCTTCCCCTATGAAGGACAAAAGGACTCATGTTTCATGAGTACCACTCTATACCTGAATCTTTCGAGGAATTGAAGAAGAACATCAAGGCAAAAGATTCTGAACTACGGATTCCTCGCGTTGCAGTTTGTTGATCCGAAGGAAGAAATAGAGTCACAACACTTCACACTACCATTGAATAATGATGAAGGTATAAATGATGCCAATAGACAGTTGATGCATAATTCCCTTGCTGGCTCAGTTGGGATCTTTGTATGGCTAGGTCAATTCATTGGTAGATACCCTAAGGATATGCATTTTTTTCCAAGAGTACGCCAATGGCAATACCATAGTTTTATAGAGGCAGCAAAAACATGTACAGCGAGCTCAGAGGTCGCTTTGAACAACTATCTGAGTTAACACTCACCTACTCCTACACCTCAATATAGAGACTCACTCCTCACCAATTTTCCATAACCTTAACTCTTCCAGAATAAGGTCCACCAGCGCACCCCCTGATCTTTGCTGTTGTAGGTTTCCAAAAACACTAGCATTTCCTAGCTTCCACAGATGCAGGTGATCAGGATTACCAACGAGTCAAACCCTGTCCGGTTTCTCCCACAGAACATGGTTCTCACTCGAATCCACCAAAGCTCCAATGTGTGAGATGTGCTAGGTGCGACGATATCCAGTTGTGCCTGCGAAAGCATTCAGGCCATGTTTGTCTCGCCGTCATGGGCTTGTCAATTAAGACAGTTAAAGCTGCGAAGCTCATTCATCACCTGTTGGTCACTGAGGCGCCGGCATGAGTATTGGGAGCAGTGGAGAAGTGGGAGAGAGCCTTCTTTTGGGCTGGTACTGATGAAGGTTGTTCAGCCAACCTTTTGCAGGGGACTAGGAGTCGGAAACCTAAAGCTCCAGGGGCTTGTGCTTTGTGTGCGCTGTGAGTGGCTGCGTTGTACTGACCCCTGGAAAACCATGGCAGGGACTGCAAACATTTGGAGATATTTCTGCAAGGCTTGTATTTCAGTAAGGTTTGCATTACAGTTGGGGGGTGGCAGGCAGATCTTATTTTGGAGAGATTGTTGGATCAATGGTTTCTGTTGCTGAGTTTTCGCCGCTAGTTCTGGAGTTCATTCGGCCAGCCCTGGTCTGCTGCTGGAGTTCATTCGGCAGTTTGCTTACTATCTTCTTCACCAGTGCTGACTACACATGGAGATTCTGGGCACTCTTAACCTGCAAGATAATTGCCTGGCTAGCTATACAATATCGGCTTTCGATCTCTGATAGATGTGCCAGGCATGGGCTCGAAAACTCAATGCGATAATTATCGAATATACTTACCTTCCAATCTGCCCCAGGAAAAGATTATCCACGACCACTTCTCTGGGGTCATGGGGGTTGGTTCCACGCCTACCGCTGATTTTAGCTGGGATGAGCTCAACATCCAACCCCTTGATCTCCACGAGCTTGGCAATGATATAACTGAGGACGAGGTGCGGGAGGCCATTAAGGAGATGCCTGGCGACAAGGCACCCGGCCCAGACGGGTTCACCGGGCTTTTCTTCAAGAGATGTTGGAGCTACATCAAACATGACATCATGAGAGTCATTAGCTGTTTCGGCGCCCTTCGCACTAACAACCTCGAGTGGCTCAACTCTGCCAATGTGGTGTTGTTGCCCAAAAAAGAAGGGGCGGAGGGCATTTCCGATTACAGGCCCATTAGCCTTATTCATGCTGTCGCAAAAATCATTGCCAAGGTGCTATCCCTAAGGCTCGCACCCCACATGGGCGCCCTTGTCTCCCACGCGCAGAGTGCATTCATTAAGAAAAGGAGCATTCATGACAACTTCATGTACGTTCGCAACTTCGCCCGCCGGCTCCATAAGTGCAAGACTCCCGCCCTCCTTTTCAAGCTAGACATCAAAAAAGCCTTTGACGCGGTCAAATGGGAATACATTCTGGACTTGCTTCAGCGAAAAGGTCTGCCAGATAAGTTTAGGGATTGGGTCGCAGCTTTGCTTTCCTCGTCATCATCGCGGTTCCTCCTC
This sequence comes from Aegilops bicornis, assembly GCA_021605145.1. NCBI lineage: Eukaryota > Viridiplantae > Streptophyta > Magnoliopsida > Poales > Poaceae > Aegilops > Aegilops bicornis. The sequence continues at coordinate 116,742,276 of CM038675.1, forward strand.
AATGGCATCCCTGGACCACCCATTAAGCATGGCAGCGGTTTCAGGCAAGGGGACCCTCTTTCGCCTCTGCTATTCGTGCTAGCAATAGACCCGCTTCACCACATCCTTGAGCTGGCAACTCATAAGGGCCTTATTCACAAGTTTCGTGGGCGAGGGGCCATGGTGAGAATCTCCTTGTACGCTGACGACGCGGCGGTTTTCATGGCTCCGATCAAGTCAGACATCGACAACCTGTCGGTCATCCTCAGAGGCTTCGGCGATGTCACGGGCTGTGCACCAATCTCCAAAAAAGTTTTGTGGTGCCCATTAGATGTACCAACCTGGACCTGGAACACATCCTCAGCAATATGCCGGCGACACAGGCCTCTTTTCCCATAAAATATTTGGGCCTTCGGCTATCGGTTTGGCAGCTTCAGAAAATCGATTTCCAATATCTGGAGGACAAAGCGGCTGGCAAGTTGGTCACTTGGGAGGGCCAAAACATCACCACCATTGGTCGAACGACGCTTGTAAAATCTGTGGTCGCTTCTCAAGCGATATACTCCATCACGCCATTGATTGTCCCGCAAGGAACTCTCCACAACCTGAACAAGATTGAGAGAGCCTTCCTTTGGTCTGGATCTGACAAGACAACCGGCGCGCAGTGCAAAGTCAATTGGGAAATTGTTTGCCGCCCTTCAGCATACGGATGCCTAGGGGTGCAAAACACTGACAAGTTTGCTCGTGCATTAAGATTGAGATGGCTGTGGTACGAATGGAAGGAGCCGAGCAAACTTTGGGTGGGTTTGGGTAACCCATGTACTGTTGAAGACCATGATTTCTTCTATGCATCCACCACGATAGTCATGGGCAATGGTGCAAAAACACCTTTTGGGACTCCCTTGGCTTCTTGGCCGCATAAGCCCAAGGACATTGCTCCTCTGATCTTTAAAGCCTCAAGGAGGAAAACTTGGAAGGTGCGCGACGCCTCGTATGTAATGCTTGGATGCTTCAAATCAAGAGGGACACCGTCATCACCGGCGACCACGTGCGGGAGTTCTTCACCCTTTGGATGCTCACGCATGACTTTCACATAGATGACGACGCCGAGGACGACATAGTGTGGAAGCACTCCATGGACGGGATCTACTCAGTGTCCACTGCTTACAAGGCGCAGTTCCTAGGTCTGACGCTATCCCATATGGATTTCATGGTGTGGAAAGCCTGGGCCCCCCCGAAAGTTAAGTTTTTCGCATGGCTTGCCTTGCAAGGGCGGATTTGGACTGCCGACCGCTTGGAGCGTCGTGGCTGGGCAAACTGTGGCCTTTGCCCCCTATGCAAGAGAGAACAAGAGACGACCGTTCACCTCTTCGTTCGGTGACGCTACTCTACCCGGCTATGGAACATGGTCATCCAAAAATTTGGGCTTGCGCACATGGACACCACCACTTGGCATCTCCACGCATCCCTCTTCGAACGGTGGGACAAGAGGACCGACATGACGAACCCCCACAAAGTAGCTATGGCCTCCCTCACTATGCTTGTCTCGTGGACAATTTGGAATGAGAGAAACGCTAGGGTATTTCGCCACAAAAGTGCGCCGCCTACAAGCCTTCTCCAACTTGTAACCGATGAGGCAAAGCTTTGGGTAACCGCCGGCGCTAAGAATTTAGGGAACATTGTAATAAGCGAGTAATTGTCAGACCGTGATGTGTGTTGGGTCAGGTCTTGTAACACTCCAAAACACTCTATCCTTCTCATTTAATAGATGAGGCAAATCTTTTGCCTCCGTTTAAAAAAAAACTTTTGCGTCGATGCAAATGGCGAGTGCGAAGTTATGGTGACGCCCTTGGAGCCTTTTATTTTGGGAAAAAATTGAAAATGATATTTCCAAGTATAAAAAAACCTGAAAATTTTCTGTGAAAACTTGTACATATTTGTGATGGATCTCTAATGTGGAAAGTCCTATCTGCCGCATTTTGTGGCAGATTGTCAGACCGATTGCACACCCTGTCGATAAACTGGGTCGGCCCATCTGAGCGTGCGAGGAGCATCAATTTTTATGAACCTTTTGGAAGGTCTCTGACAACCGAATTTTCTTCTTTTGCTTGTTTTCCGTAGTACTTTTTTCATTTTGTTTCTTGTTTGTCTCTTTTTTGCTTTGTTTCTTATTTTTCTCTTTTTTGTTTCCTTTTCTTTTCTTTTTCATCTTTCAAGTTAAACATTTTTAACATGTTTCTACAGATTTTTCAGATTTTCAAAAAATGTTCCTCTTTTAGTTTTTTTCACAAATTCAAAAAATGTTCGAGTTTAAAAAATGTACAAAAATTTCTGAAAATGCTCATGTTTTATAATTTGGTCAAAACTTAAAAAGATGTTCAGGAATTCCAAAAAAAGTTCCTCTTTTAAAATTTCTTCACAAATTGGAAAAATGTTCAACATTCAAAAAATGACCAGGAATTTCAGAAAATGTCTGAGGTTTCACAATTTAGTCAGAAACTCAACAAAAATATCGTGTTTCATAAAATGTTCAAGAATTCAAAAAATGTTCGCTATTTCAATTTTTTGTTCGCAATTTCATGAAATAGTACATTTTTTATTTTTTTGTTGACCAATTCAAACAATGTTCGGTTACAAATCATGAAATGTTCCATTTATAAATATTTTTTCATAGATTCAGAAAATGTTAATGGTCTCAAATTTGGTCACAAATTCAAAAAATGGTTCATGTTTTTCAAAAACAATTCTGCTTTTTTTCAATTTTTTGTTCACATATTCAAAATATGTTCCTATCTCCGAAAATTTGTTCAGAAATTCAAAAAACGTCCGCACGTTTTCAAAATAGACACTTAAAGAAAAAGTTCTCTACAGCAACTATTTCGGGTTCGCTACAACGAGTTGGATTTAGTTTTAAAGATATGTGCTGCTTTAGAAGCAACAATACTAGTGCACTAGACTGGCTATGTGCTCCCGGGAAGCAGTTGGTCGACTGTTCTACCAATTAAAGTGGGTTACAATAAGGATAGTGGGGTTGAAACCATACATGGCGTCCCTCATCCAGAGAAATCGAAAACTTAGCTAAACTATCTGCTTCTTCATTTGCCTTTCATCCTTTGAAGGTAAATTTGTAGTTAAAATTGGCTGCACGCTGCTTGATCTCTCTTACAATGGTCTCATAGTTGCTCATTGTGCCTTCATGTATCTCCTTGATAATTTGCTTCGTGTCCGACGCAAAAACAAAATTATGGACATGCAAATCCTCAACTAGTGACAGGACCTCTCGGCAAGCAATTGCTTCGAGAACCGCTGCATCAATGATTCCACGAACAACCAAGGCTGAGCTACCCATGAACGAACCTCCTGCACCCGGCACAACGCAACTGCCGATGCACTAAGTCCAGAGCATGTAACACTAGCATCCACGTGGATTTTAGCATGGTCCCGTGGTGGCGCCTTTGGTCTGGTAGCTATGTTTGTTGGAATAGTATGAATTGATGTCCTTGTAACCAGAACAATCTCAAGGTCAGCAATGAATCTATTTATAAATTGATGGGTTGCCGAGGGTGTTTGATCTATCTCTTCATGGATGACTTTCCTCCTGGCTCACCAGATTGCCCATAGTGTCACCGGTAGCACGACAAAAGACTCATGCGAAAGTGTGTCATTCATCGAGAACAACCATTGTTTAGCACTCGGTTTCGTAGTTCCGCACAAGTGTTTTGCTAGATCACCATCAACAAGCGCCCAGACGCATCTTGCCATAGTGCACTCAAGTAGAGAATGTCACCAAGAATCTGCACCTCCACATAATGCACATTGACTCGAAGTAGCCATTTTTCTGTGTGCTCTCACATCCTCAGTTGGAAGGGAATTTTTTGCTAACCTCCAGAGAAACATTCGTATCTTTTCTGGGACCGGTGTTTTCCATAACATGTTCCATGATATGGCATCTCGATCATTACTCGAAGAGCCAGAAGTGCCATCTATCCATGCTTCCCGCCTCATCTTCGTAGCAATCATCATTTTATAGGCTAATCTGCGGAAGGTGCCATTCTTTCCAAAATTCCAAGCCCATCTATCATCCATGTCACTAGTACACAAAGGTATGCTAAGAATGGCTGGGGCATCAATCGGAAGGCATACCTCGACGATCTTCTCCTTGTCCATCTCGTAGCAGTATGATCAATTAGCTCAGATACAAAAATAGGAGGATTAGCAGACCGAAAAAGTTCCAGAACCTAAAGTCTCATGACTGCCACGTGATTATGACGCAACTGCTTCCGGTTGCATTGAGGGGGCTTCTACCGGAAAACGTTCAATTAGCCATTGTGAAGCTATGCGCATTCCTCAATGCAATCTCTCAGAAGGTGATCAATCCAGAAATCCTACCAGGGTTAAGGAGTGAAGTGGCGCAATGTCTTGTTAGTTTCGAGCTGGTGTTCCCACCATCCTTCTTCAATATCATGACGCACGTCCCAGTTTATCTAGTCGACGAGATTGTCGTTCTTGTCCGTGTATTTCTACACAATATGTTCCCCTTTGAGAGGTCACGGGAGTCCTAAAAAATATGCTCAGAATCGCGCTTAGGCTAGAAGGAAGCATCTCCATGGGCCATCAAACGAGAGGATGTCATTGGGTTTTGTGTTGACTTCATTCCCGACCTTAAGAAGATTGGTCTCCCTCAATCGCGGTATGAGGGGAGACTGACCGAAAAGGCACGCTAGGAGGGACTCAATAATAGGTAGGTACGGGCATTCTTGGTCTCAAGCACACTACACGCTTCTACTGAAATTCTACCTTGGTGACCCCGAATGTCGATGAACACAAGAACATTCTCTGCGCTCCAAACACGCGGAGCAAGGTGACGATTGGATTACATGTGAACACATCAGACTTTCGGCAGTTGGTTGCAAACACGTCTCAGGGGTGACAACACTGTTTCTGATGAGTTGTACTCGTTGGCCAGGGGACCACCTTCGACTGCATTGACTTACAAAGGGTACGAGATAAATGGGAATACATTTTACACGATCGCCCAAGATCAAAAGAGCACCAACCAAAACAGCGATGTCCGCTTTGATGCGAGGAACCAAGAGGGGAAAGGACACATATTATGGTTACATAGTGGACATATGGGAACTTGACTATGGACATGATTTGAAGACCCCTTTGTTTCAGTGCAAATGGGTCAATCTGTCAGGAGGCGGGGTATAGGTAGACCCATAGTACGGAATGACAACAGTGGATCTGAACAATCTTGGGTACACGTATCTAACCATTTGAGGGAGTCCTAGATAAGGGGGTATCCGGACAACCAGACTATATACTTTGGGCGGACTGTTGGACCGTGAAGATACAAGACTCAAGACTTCGTCCTGTGTCCGGATGGGACTCTCCTTTGCGTGGAAGACAAGCTTGGCGATCCAGATGTTAGATCTCCTTCTTTGTAACCGACTCTGTGTAACCCTAGCCTCCTCTGGTGTCTATATAAACCGGAGGGTTTAGTCCGTAGGACAACAACAATCAGAATCACAGGCTAGCTTCTAGGGTTTAGCCTCTACGATCTCGTGGTAGATCAACTCTTGTAATACTCATATCATCAAGATCAATCAAGCAGGAAGTAGGGTATTACCTCCATCGAGAGGTCCTGAACCTGGGTAAAACATCGTGTCCCCTGCCTCCTGTTACCATTAGCCTTAGACGCACAGTTCGGGACCCCCTACCCGGGATCCGCCGGTTTTGACACCGACATTGGTACTTTCATTGAGAGTTCCTCTGTGTAGTTGTGGCAAGGCTCGATGGCTCCTTCAATCATCAACAACAACGCGGTCCAGGGTGAGACTTTCCTCCCCGGACAGACCTTCGTGTTCGGCGGCTCCGCACTGCGGGCTAATTCGCTTGGCCATCTGGAGCAGATCGATAGCTACGCCCCTGGCCATCAGGTCAAGTTCAGAAACTTGAACTACACGGCCGACATCCGGGGAGACTTGATCTTCGACGGATTCGGGCCTACGCCAGGAGCGCCGAACAGTCACGACGAGCACGGCTTAGACCTGCTGTCAGACAATACGGGATATCGCACCTGCAAGAGCTCCGGACCTAAATCTGGGGCAGATCGGGTCGTCCAAGGACGGGTGGATGGACCCCGCCCCAGAGGCCGCATACTCATCGGCTGTAGAGCCGAACGCGGACTCCACCCCCAAGGAAGTCTGTGTCACCGGACCCCCGGACTTGTGTCCGGCTGTAGGTTCCAGACCGTGCGCCCCTGAACCCGCCGAATCTGGTTGGGCTCCGGTAATGGAGTTCACTGCTGCAAATATCTTCCAGCACTCGCCCTTTGGCAACATGTTGAATTCATTAAAGTCTCTCTCTTTGTCAGGAGACTCTTGGCCGAACTATGCCCGGCTCGAGTGGGAAGCAGGCGACGAGGAAATTCGTTGCCCATCCACCACCCACTTCATTGCCACTGTCGATGATTTGACCGACGTGCTCGACTTCGACTCTGAATACATCGACGTTGTGGATGACGATGCGCAGAGAAGAACAGGAACCACCGCCCACGGGGCGCTGGACAGCCACCTCCTCGTATGATATATATATATATGGTGGACACTCCCAAAGAAACCAATGGCGATGAGGCAATAGAGGATAACACCTCAAGGAAAAAATCAAAGCATGGGCGTCATCGGCGCCGCTCTAAACTCCCGCCATGCAGCGATACCGCACAGGAGACGAAAACAATCCGAATGGTGCCGAAGATGAATACAATCCCGATCAGCCTGCCTTCGAGCAGGCTGGACAGGAAGACGGGAAGTTTAGCCCAGATGAACAGGCGACGAACGGATACTCGAAGGAGGACAACCACATGCCTCCCTCCGAAGACGAGGTGAGCCTCAGCGACGATGAATTCAGCGTGCCTGAGGATCCCGTAGAGCAGGTTCGCTTCCAGCGATGGCTTATGGCCCCTGCAAGAAGCCTGAAAAAGAAGCAGCACCAGCTCCAAGCTGACCAAGATATGCTCACAGACAGATGGACTAAGGTCCTGGCAGCCGAGGAATATGGACTCGACCGCCCCACCAAAGGGTACCCAAAGCACAATTTGCTACCTCAACTTGAGAAGGAGGTCCTAAAGCCCACACCCGACGCCAATACATCACGGTCCGGGGCAATATGCAGAAAGCGAGGCAGCGTCCATAAACCACGACGCATGAGACATAAGCGTCCACAAAAATAATGGTGGCGCCCAAGACACGGCGATCGGTGCCGGATGATGCGGCTCCCAGTCCGATCAGCGGAAAGAGAACAATACATGCCCATCCGGCCCGGGCAGCATACTCGACCAACCATGTCAAATCCATGGTACCCCTGGAAGGGCAGCCAATCATACCAGTAAAGAATGTCGGATATTCAAAACAAAACGGCCGGTTGTGCGCCGGAAACAATAAAAAGGGGTTTCAAAGCTATGAAGACAACGAGGAGCCCAGACCATCAAACATTAGGAGGTAAAAGAAAAATCCTCCGCAAACCAGCAAGGGAACGAATGTGTACTCCTCGGGATGCTGACTCAACAATACAAGTCACCCCACGGTACAAAAATACGGCCGATCATCTCCGATCACACAGACCGTCCAGCCAATTTCAACCATGGCAATTCAATTGCACTTACCAACGACCCAACAGTTGGTGGGTTCCACCTCACACGAGCCCCTATTGGCATAAACAGCAGCCCAAACTTGCTGCGCCAAGACACAGTTCACCAGATAGGTATTGATCGCTCGAGGATCAAACCCACTAAAAACATCTTCTCAAAGATGTCGTTCCAAGTGTAAAGGCCAAGTTTTACAGGCCCACCACCCTAGAGGTTGTCTTCGGATCACCAAACAAACACCATACCGAAGAGTAAGTCTTCAGCATTGTCCCCGTATAGAGTAACTATTATATACTACCGGGACGAACCGTGTTGGCTCGACTCAACACAGTACCACACCATGCCTATGTGACATAGTAACAATTATGGGCAAGGCCGAACTCCACCCCGACACTGGAAAGTATACCGTCGCTGAGGTAGCGAGTTGTGCCTTTCTATCGAACCTCGATTCGACAGCCAACCACCCGGACACCAACAAGGGAGTCCGAGCTACTTTATGGCAGGATAGCCCGGCTCGACCAGGCTCCGATCAAGCACCCGCGGTTCAACCACCCTATGACACGCAAATGACTCTAAGCATTCTTTCTTTACAGGCTCACTTTTGCACAGAACAGGACTGGCGACATGGAATCAGCTCAGACGCACAAAGAGGGAATACACAAGTATTCCCCAGGAAGACAGTCCGGATACACTTCGGATCCGCACACAGCATCCTCCCATCCGGTCGCAACAGGTTCCGCCAGTATACCTCCTTTCATAGCATAAACCATACTTATACGCATAGACGTGTCACTCCACTACAACACGTAGAACTATATGACACATACCGACCGTCATTCCTCATTGACGCCTTTTTCGTCATAATGGCACTCGCACATAGTGTCATGCCCCACTATGTCAGGGGCTTCATTGTCCTCATAATATGGCAACAAAGTCCGGCCACCCTCTCGGTCGCTCGGCACCCCGAACTTATAGCACTATATGCATCAGCTCCGAATCATGTCTTGGGTCATTAGTTGGGTTTGCCCGGCTCCCATGTTTTGGTACCTTACGTTCCGCTCCATCGGCTAAGGTAGCGCTGGGAGAACTACTGCGATTGTGTCCCGGTTCTTCCGGACGAGCACCTCAGTAGAGATAGCCAAAAACTGACTGTCATGATACGGCGAGAGCTGGTCAGTTGTTCGAGAGGTTGTAAAATCTTTAAGGATTTATTCTGCATAATGCCATAACAAATGCAGAGTGCGATGGATCGGTCTTCCAATCAGGCGCTGTTAGAGCCCCTAGTAAGGTCTTCCGAACACCAGGGGCTGCGCCTACCATACTCGAATTCCTATGGCTAAGTGAGAGTGATAAAGCCCTATAGTCTGATTGCCTAGTTCGCTGTGCTGAACACCTCCTTCAAGGACCCAGAAATGGGATAAACAGTGTTCAGGTATGTCCCGAACACCCCCTTACTTTCTATGTGGGGGCAGAATCCGACGACTGGCAAACTCTCTGGATTAATATATATCAAACGGCCGCAAGGAAGAAAAACTTTCATATAACAGGCAATAAATAATAAAGGTGCGGTATTCCGCGGACAAAGGACAGCATGACTGCCTTCAAGGAAATATAATGTCTTTGGTACATTGTTCCGCCACAAAGCGGGCTCCTTCGAGACACCATCATAATATAATTCATTCTTGCGGTGGTCCCTCGGTCATCAGCTTTTCAGCGTCAAGCTTCCCCGATTACGTTCGCGCAGGCGAATGCCATCGTGCACCTTCTATGCAGACCGACCGCTTAATGACTTCAAGCCGAGGGCAAGCACCAACAATCCGCTTCACGAGTCCGAAGTAACTGCTTGGAATTGGCTCAGCGGGCCACAACCGGACAACTAAGTCCTTCATGGCTAGTTCGGCCGCCTGGTGCAGTACGATCAGCTGCTTCAGCTGATCGACAAAGGGCACCAGATAATTCGGCGCCAAATACTGCGACCAGAAATGCTTTTCCACAGACTTCTTCTCCTCAGCCCGGTAGAATTGAGCATCATCAGATATGCTGCATGGCAGGTCCGCAAACGCCCCTGAGAAACAAGAATTCAATTTGTCACTTTGAATTTCTCCTGCTACTATATATAAATCACTTTGAGTAAAAAGACTTACCAGTCGCAATCTTCCTCGCCTCCTGAATATCCTTGAGCACCTCGGGCTTCCTCCGAACATCATTTGCGGCTTGGAGAGCTTGGGAGAGTTCGGATTATTTCCCTGCTAGACTCTGCTCCAAGGACTCGCTTTTCTCCACGGCCTCCTGGAGCTCTCGTTCAGCTTCAATGGCCCTGGCCTCGTGCTTCTCGCGAAGAGCCTGCTCCGCGGCGGCCTTCTTGTCGGCTTCGGCCACGGCCTTTTTCAGCGCCTTAATTTTGGCATTTGCCCCTAGAGCACACAATACAAATGATTTCATCAGGCACAACTCATTTGTGCTTAACTTATCAAAGGTTTCGACATACCTTGCTTGTCCTCCAACTGCTTCTTCACTCGGCCAAGTTCTTCTTCGGCCCGCTCCAGACTCTGCTTTAGTCCGGACACTTCCGCAGTATGAGAGGCGGTCGTCGCTACAGACGCCTGTTTTCAAACAAAGAGATATATGTCATTAACTGAGTCTCCTGCGAAGCGGAAATTTGATCCCCTGTCCGGTTCTCTCTCTCACTGGGCAGTGCATCGGGGGCTACTGTTCATACTATGACAATCTTCAAAAGTTCCTAAAACATACCTCGAGCCTTTTATAAGGCTAATGTAGATTCATTCAGTCCGCTCTCAGCGGACTGAATCTTTTCAATAACAGCACCAATAAGGGCGCGATGTTCATCGACGATGGACGCATTCTTTAGCGCTGTCGATAGGCCGCCCTGCAGCTCTGCTTGGACAGAGGTTGCCGGCGGAGCGGGCTTGCCTCCTTCCGTCAAGGGGGGCTGCCTGCCTGATCCTGGAGCTTCAAAGGTCTCCAGGACCGTGTCCGACTGCGGGTCGAATCTAAAATCGCCCCCATCGTCGACGTTCATGGGAACCGTTGCTCCCGTGTATCCGGCCCCAGAGGTGTGCCCTCCCTGGTCTGGGTCCTCCTGAGACGACACCTCGGTGTCGCGCCCAGGCTTCGGGGAAGGGGCCTCAGGAGGCGTCTCGCTCTCCAGGGCATCTGAGCTCAGTGAATCCTCCGATGAGGACTGTCCGGCGCGAGACCTCGCTGGCCGCACAAACTATGGCGCAAGTTAAAATATTGCACCCTAGTAATCACAGGTGCTTAGGTGTGTTCGGTTGTGTACTCACAATTTTACGAGGCTGGGCCACAGGATCCCCTCCGGGCTGCTATTGTTAGTCCGTAGTGGGCGCCTTTGGAAGGGATTCTTTCCCTCTTGGCGGTCGGCCTCCAAGGATGAGGAGGCCGTTCTTTTCTTTCCTCCCCCCGTGGAGGACTAGTCTTCTTCCTCCTCCTCTTCATCTTCGGAGGAAGGATGGGCGTTGCAGTCTTCGGGTTTTGTGTCCGAAGCACCACGGCGACGGAGGCCGCTCCGGGTCTCCTTGGCCTCCTTGAAGGCCTCTTTCCTCGGCGCCTTGTAAGGCGCTCGGACCAGCATCTTCGTCAGAAGAGGTCCTGTCGGTTCCTCCGGCAACGGGGCTGGACAATGTATCCGACCCACCTTCTTCGTCCATTCCTGGGATAATTGCGGAAAGCATGATACAGTGTCTCCCTCGGGATATGCCAGCTAAACATGGATAGACAGAATATCGCGAAAACTTACCGGACTTGCGGAATGGGACAGTTGATACCCGCGATCCTCGGCGGAGCCGCCCGCCACGGTTTGCGGACTTGAAGAGCACCTTCCAAATATCCTTGTGTGAGGAGTCGTAGAGCTCCCTTGATGCAGTGCTCGGCCGGTCGTATTCCCACAAATTATAGGCCCGGTCGGGCAAGGGAGAACTAGGCGAACTAACATCACCTAGACTACATTGATGAGTTTGACATCCTTGTCTACCACGCCCTTAATGGCGTGCTTGGAGCACCGACGGCTCATCGGATGAGGACGATTCAGGCCCTTCTTGGGCCGGGGCCCAGCGAGGTGCGGGGGCTCCGGATCTGAATTCGGCAGCGGCCCACTTTTTACCACGTGGCTCGGTGATGTAGAACCACTGCTGCTGCCACTCCTTAGCGGAAACATTGAAGGTGCATGCCGCCATGTGACCTTGGGCATATTGTTCACCATGGCGCCGCCGCACTCGGTGTGCTCGCCTTTCACCACCTTGGGCTTCACATTGAAGATCTTCAGCCATAAGCCAAAGTGGGGCGAAATACGGAGGAAGGCCTCACACACGACGATAAACGTCGAGATGTTAAGGAAAGAATAAGGGGACGGATCATGAAAATCAATCCCGTAATAATACATGATGCCGCGAACAAATGGGTGAAGGGGAATCTCAAGCCCGCGGACAAAATGAGGAAGAAACACGACCCTCTCGTGAGGCTCCGGGTTAGGGACAATCTGTCCGGCCGTCGGAAGACGGTGGCGATTTTCTTGGCAGTACCCGGCCTCTCGAAGCTTTTTGATATCCTTCTCACGGGACGGTAGAGGCCATCCATTTGCCTCCTGCTCCGGATCCGGACATCTTCAGAGAACCTCTTTTTGGTGGAGAAGATGAACGCTTGGGCGCTAGGGCTCGAGCGAAGGGGAATGGATGAGCAGAAAGAAAAGGCGTGGGTAAAGAGAAAGAGTCCTTATCTCTTTATAGAGGCCATAAAAACTTTTGCGCCTCCCTACTTGCACGATGGAACCCGCTCGTTCCCCACTCACGCGATTGGCGATGCGGTTGGTCTACCCGTGCCCGTATTGATGAAAGTCTCGTGATAAGGGGAACACGATCTCTTCTTCGACAAGACGTGCCGAGGAAGCCGCCTCGCAATATGTGGCGGTGGCTGGTTGTGGGAAAATGGTTCGAATAATGACTCAACCATGGTGTGATGTCACGATGTCTAAAGTTGTCGTAGATTATATTTGTGAAATATTGTTCTCTCTACGGTGGTATGTGAAAATCGTCTTACAGAGCCGGACACGATCCTTGATCTACTTTGGAGTATTCGGAGATGGAACCCGCCTTCCAATGCCGAAGACAATCTGCGCGCCGGACTCATCGTCATT